>CADCXB010000004.1:0-1204824 GCA_902806585.1 Xylaria hypoxylon | reverse complement strand
GGCCCGCGCGGCACTTGAGGCTATTGATGCTGATGCTGTTTGGCTGTTCATGTATGAGCGCGGTATGCTGGCTGTAGACTCGAATGCCTATCCTGTCATGGCAGGCGTGGAGTTTGTGGAAGTGTGAGATAGGAGACTTTTACGTACTGTAGTAAGCAAAAAACAAGAAAGGGTGAAATGGGCCATCTCTACGTATATTCCAACTCCCAGCATCTCTCATATATATTACTATTTACGATGAGGCATAGATGGCAGGTCCGGTATAGCTGCTCGAATTATACACAGCCCTTCTCCCCTTTCTACCCCTTCTATTTCCATTACATGTTGTTGTTGTATTTAACTCGGGGGGGTTGCGTTACAGTCCTCCACAGAGCCTCCCTAGGGCATGCGGGCGTGCGGGCGTGCTAAGCTAGGAGATTACACTATACTACTTCTAAAGTACAGCAACCCATTTAGTAGATCTAAGTCTAAAAGACAGGGCCAAAGGCCATCTCGCTATATCCTCCTTCTATTTGAGGGTAGTACCCGGCCGGGTAATGCATAAAAAAAGTAAGAAAGTTCGAGGCCATTGTGGCTATGTTCAGCGCCTTGCAGCTGTAGTCGTAGTACCAGGTAGGTTTCTAGCGCAATGCGCTACAAAGAGAAAAGTAGTTTTTGTCGTTTTGTTGTTTTGTGTCGAATTCAAGTACCAATTCCAGGCCCAGTTCCCTATAACGCCAACCCGTGTCCCATAGTTTCACCCCTTTACCCCCTTCACCCCTTTTACCCCTTCTACCCCTTTCCCTAGTAAATAGCCCTCTATAGTTAACACCGTAGCTACTGCCATAGCCTTAGTATATAACCTTGGATAGCCAAGAATTCAAAGTATACTACCACCGCCTGCATATTGTCTTCAAGCATCCCGTGACTTTCATAAACGTACGAAAGCGCACTAGGTCTTCCAACAGTCCATTACATAATCCAGTCTACTATGGTAGGGTGTGTAGTGACGTCTGGCTGAAATGTAGCGGTTAGCACATCTGCTCTGAACTCATTGAAATCCATTCGATGTGTTTTCGATCAAGGGCGTAAAGACGTCGCCCCTGGGCCGTATAATTGACTAGTCACTTTGAGAGTAGACTTCTAGTAATATGTGTCACATTCGAATTTTTGACAAACTCGGAATCATTTTGTACTCACTGCCCTTTAGGGACGCTGAAGAGAAGTGCTCTACCTATTTGGTTTTGTATATTTGTACAACAAAGGCATTCCACATCCCAATCGATTGTATCAGAGCGCAGGAAGCAGCAAGCAAAACGTTGCCTCCCCCCAAAGAAAGAGCCTACTGTAGCTAATTAGCATCTTGTAACCGCGGTATCTATGAAGACCGTATAATAATTACTTAGGATACTAGCTATCACCCTGGGAATCTAAGTGTGATTTTGAAGATACCGGTATTTTTGGCAAGGTGGGGTCTAGGGAAGACAACTCGACCTATGGCGTAACATGGCAATGCTATAACGACTGGCCGAGATCGAAGGCATTATGATAACATGTGAAAGGATTATGTATCAAATTAGTGCAAGTGAGGGAAAGGAGAATGGGTAGGGTTAGTTGGAGGGTTAGGGCAGTCTTGTTTCGCTGCTTGTGGATAAATTAATTTATTATCTATTTACTCCGAGTCTATAGATCTAGAAACTGGGGAGGTTCATCATATGCACCCAATGATATACTATAACTATTAGCCAGGTCTTTAAATTATCCATGAATTCATTTCATTGAATCATGATGGCCTAGCCCTTTCATTATAATTAATCGATATCACGTATGGAAAGGTATTATCAATCCTACCTCTATACGTGAAAGCAAATCCCCCTCCCCTCTATATACATATATATATATTGATCACGTCAGTTCACTATCAGCAGTATATAGTATGATCACTAGGTAAGGGTTTACCTTGTACTCGTGCTGGTGACATCTATTGTTTGCCATCCGGTTTAATATCGTGTCTCATGTGCAGATATACGGTGCCATAAGTATAAGTTAGAGACGCCCGAGTTTGTTTGCGACGAAGTCTACCCTCGGTAAAGGGGTTAGTGTTTTCAAAAATTATAAGGTGTACTTTAACCAAATACTTGAAAATCGACGTGTACCAACGTACATGTGACACGGCTGACTAATATACTTATTATCCTAGACAGTCCGAGGTAGGACTTGGATAACCTTCAGCCTGTTGTTTCTCATTCAGGGTGATATTAAGATCATGTTTGGCAACCATCTACGCTGTGGTCAGTACGCATGTAGACTATACTTTAGCGGCGGAGGCCAGTTTCTGGCAACACTCAAGCTGTTCAGTGTTAAAACGAAATTGTTCGCGGCGAACTCATTAGTCCAGAAACTTAAATCTCCAAAAATGATGCAATAGCCTTCATTTCTTTGCAAAGATTATTAATGGGTGCTAATTGATGACACGCGGAATAGAGCAGGGCAACAGAAAGGAAATTTGTAGTCTCGGCAGTGACATTATTATTGTGTGGTAGGTTGTATTTGGGCTGGCCTTAATTATTACATTTTTCAATCATTGTCATTGTCATTGATGGCCCCGAGGCTTGAATTTCTGCTAAGCAAGTCACAGCATTAGAAAATTTTGGCATTATCATCACACCATAATAGCCATACTTGCCTTGTTTGTTAACATACAAAGAACCAGACTGATGAAAACAAAAACTACAGCTCTAACCAATTCTCTTGGTATAGCAGTATTTCAACACAGCCTAGAGTTACCTGTAATACATGAGCAGCGGCAATGAGAAATGGGGTAAGGAGGCTATCGCGCTTCACGAAATTTTATCCTTGGCCGATGTCCTGTTCTACGTAACATGACTATTAGAGCTGGGATTTTCCAAGATTGCCTATTTTCCTCCCCATCCGATAACCGTTGCAGGTATTCTATAACGGTTGAGTATATTTATCGTCATGATATGCTCGGGCATGATTATTAATCAAAACAACCTAATGACGTCGAGAAACGCACAGCCGAATGTAGCGCTCTATAAAATTGTGTCTATATCATATCGTGTCTTTGGCACTTGATTTGTTCGGAATTGAGACGTACAGACGCCAGATCCTTGCTGATGGGTAACCACAGGGGCTTGCCGAGGAGGTTTGTTTCTACGTGCAGGGTTCAGATCTGGACCTTCCTTTGTGTGCCCCGAACTATTGGTACATGTTGCGGGCTTTACAGATGAAAAAAAACCCTAAATTTTCAAAAGTGCGCCAAAGAGCACGAAGGTTATTGCCGAACTTCTACCTTGCTTCTTTCTGTTTTTCGAGAACTAAAATACAAACAAATAGAATGATAGACAAAATATTTTTGAAAAAAAAAGAAAAAGGGGAAGCAGCATTGGGATAAAGTATTACAACTTATTATAGGGGTTCTGTTCTGTATTGTTTAATCATTCGGGATCGGAAATCGCGCTTATAACGTCATGATCTTGTGCACTAATTATTACTGCGAGGCTCGCAATATGTTTTCTATTAGAGATATGAAGGAGGTCATTCATTATGAAAATAGCTAATAGCTGATTAGTATTATCATATCATTGGGACTACGATAGGGTAGGTATCCTATGCAGACCTGATGGCTAATTAGTCCAATGAGATGCTCAGATGCACAACACTCACGATATGCTCCGGGTCCCGGGGGGGTACTCTACATTTATGTAAGTGTATCTAACCGTTCTTTGACACTTGGCACGTGGGATCCCAGTGGCGTAGCGTACATATCTGTTTTTATCAACTTTTTAATCTTAAGGCAACTAGTAATGACTCGAGTCTTCGGTATATTCGGCGACTCAACTAGTCAAGCCGTCCCAAACGGTGCAGAAGCCGAACGTCGTGTAGCGTTCGACAATCTAGAAGAACTGGCATGGTGGCATAACGGAGCCATCGGTTACGATTCGTAGGAGCTTCGCTTACGCAAGACATAATATGGAAAGCTGGAAGGTCGGTTCGTGATGTATTTTACATAAGGCATATATATATATTCATATCCTGCATATGCAAGAATTTTCTGGGTTGGCGAAGGCGCCAGTGCCGTGTCGTAGGGCACCGGTCCTCTAAAAACGCAATAACATTTGGTCGACCTTGGATGAATCTGGGCCGTGTGACCAGTCTTCTTCCTGTGTTATAGTACTACGTAAAAGGAGGCGTTCGTGTCATGGGCTATTGGTCACATTCCGCTTTTTCCGTAGATGCGGCCACCCGAGTCAACATATCGGTCACAAGCCCTACCGCATCTGCCTAAATGCACTCGGCCCTGCAAGCAGTGGGCCGTTCCCCGTTGTCTCACGCGGGCTGCTACGTTGCGTGGGGGAGGGGAGAGGGGGGGTATAGTCCGAGATCAGAACCCGGATTCACGAGCGTCCAGAAAGGGGAAAAGAGGCTGAATCGGAGATCTGGTCGGAAGCACGGAGTACCTAGGATAGGTCTGGCTGCTAGGTGTGGCAAAACGCATGGTAGACTGGCAAGGGGATCATCTTGCAGCTGGATCCGAGTACCAGGTATAATTGAACGGCTATTCGCAGTGACAAGCTACGATGATTAGATGAGTGTCCATCCGGAGAAGCCCAATGCCGGGCCTCCCTTTTTAGGTACCGCATTTTTCCTTCTTCACCGGTTGAACGATGAGTAGACATGAACTATGTAGACGTAGCAATACGCCTAATGGTGTAACCGTGGGGAGCTACGGAAGCCAGCAAAAAGGGGACGAACATACGCGACATGGTCAGGGTTATCTGCGTATGTCTGAGTTGCATCCCGTCGGGTATCGGCAGGATGCATGCAGGTGTTGTCTGCGTTACCATCACGTGCATAAAGTAGGAAACCTGGACCTCGAGCGCGACAACGACACGTCTACTCGGTGATGCTGTTTAAGTTCGCTGGTTATGATAACTCGCGTTGTGCAAGCAGAAGAGAAAGCTTGTTTACTCGTGGAAACGAGAGTCTTAAACTCGCCGCATTGATGTCTAGTCGCATGAAAATTCCTATCATATTGGCACGCCTAAGAAGATTATAGCGAAGCTGGTTAAAAACTGGTAATGGGATTCGCGACAAATTGATCTTGTATTCAAGGAATGGGTTCTGGAATCCGGATTAGACGCAAATACGCGCATAAAAAGAGAAGTACCTATAAGCTAGGTATACCCAAGCGATGGCGTATCTACTGATACAAACATAGATAGCCTCTGCAAACTAAAGCACGAGATTTTTCTTACATCTCTCTGGTCAAACGTATGCAAGAGAGGACCCATGGGCAATTATAACGTCCGATTCGGAAGATGACTTGCTCTTCTTTCCACTGGAGCTCTTTCCACTGGAGCCAGCTGCCTTGTGCGAGTTTTCTTTCTCTTTCCCCTTTTTATCCTTTCCATCATGGCGCTCACGGCGTGAAGGATGGGAGTGATGGGAATGACGTTGGTGGTTGGAACGGGAACCGTGAGAAGGTTGGCGGTTAGATAAAGCATCCCTCATATGCTTGACTTCTGGAACGTGCCCATCGTATTCGCTTGGTGCGTACTGCTGTGTGTAGCCTGGGCTATATGGATACGGCGCTGATGGGCTTACCACGGTGCGTGTATGTTCGAGAGCACAGCTACTCATCCCATAAATGGTCGCCGAATCTGCATATTCAGGCATCGCGCAAGGTACAAAGTAGGATGAAGAATCCATCACTGGACTCATCATATAGGATGGACTGGCAGAGGTAGCTGGCCACTAACTGGGTATTAGTACGAGAGTAAAGGGATGGCAGCGTGTTGAATGGCATCTTATAACGAGAGTCACCTACTTCAGTGTAGCCTGGAGAAGACTGTGTCATCAGTAACGGTGCGTGGTGCGCGGGAGTTGCTGTATGTCTCGAGGCTACTAGCGACTGTGGCGAAGTTGCCGGCCCATCTACATGCTTCTTTACTAATACCCAGCTATTTGCATTCCTTCCGTCGGCGATGAGCGCTCGATCGTGGAATATTCCACCATTGAGCAGTCCTAAAATTGAATTAGCGTTCTATTATAAGAGACAAAAAACCTGCTGTACAACCATACGGAAGGCTGCATCGAAGTTAGTTCGGCCTTTCACTAGCACATGGCCGCTAGTGCTATCCTCGTTTATTTCAACGTGCTCAACTGAGCAGACGGTTCGGACGTGGTCCTTCAGCTCCTGCCACGATGTTTGCCATGGTAACTAAGAACTCAGGTCTGTTGTCAGATATATTTTGGACTCTAAATAGACAGAGGCAGCCAGCCACGTCAGCGAACAGCTTACATTCGCAAAGGGGATGTAATAGTAGCCCGTCTCATTTCCTGGTGGTGCCATGCCCGAAATGGTCCCATTGATGGGTGTTTGCTGCTGGTGCTGATATACTATTTCTGAAGGCATGACTTCGGGCTACTGCAGAATACGAGGCTTCACTGGTAAAAATTCAGCAGGAAGTGTCTTGATGATCGAGCGGGTGGAACGATAACGACAATGGAAATGATCCGACACGTATCTATATATGTTGCACGACGAAGAAGATCGATCGAAGCTACTGAGAGAATGTAGTAGTCCGTTAAGCATAGCCATCATGATGATCACGCAAACGGTGGATTGGTAAAACCCAAGGGTCAGATGCAAGCCGGGGCCATGCAAGAAGACGTATATAGGTAGTTGGCGTAGTATCGGTGTAGAGCATGGAGGGATGCCTATTTGACAAGTAGTGAGGATGGAACCAACAGTAGAAACGTATATTTGTATCAATGTATTCGTGACAAGGCCAACAACCTCCTTCACACCTTTTTCCAATACTGCATGACTACTGGGAGGCCTGTCCCCGAAAATAAACCACAAATGTGCACCTGCACCGGTATTATGTTGCCAACCCTTAGCGGCAGGCTTGTCGGAGGGTAATTTTAATTAAACATGGGAGCATTGCAGTAGGACATCACCGACTGTTGAGCGTTGATTCGAGTCCGGAGACATGAAGTAACTTTTAGTTCCGTATAAACAGACGGTATTGTTAACGAATTAAGATGCGCCTCTCTCAACAAACCCGAGTTTAGGCGAGACGAAGCTGCATGCGTGTTTGGATGATCCCTGGAGGGAAATGGATTGGCTTGTCTACGGGGTAAACTAGATAATTCTCACTGTACCCCTTGTCTACCCAGGTTCCAACCCGGGAACCCGGTTAGTGCTTGGGAACGCCCTGAAGGCTCTGCTGCGAGTGCAGTCGAAAGAATCGTGGGGGTAAGCAAGAGTCGATTGTGTTCGAGATTCACAGGCCTCCCCCACCAGTACTTGCTACTGAAGCGGAGAAGGCTTTGTAAGATGCATACTTTCTTTATAGGATGATGCTCCTCAAGTATGTTCCGAACCCCCTGGCGGGCCCTGTTTACGAACATCCTTGGCTGTATGCCATAAGGCAGAGGATATGGTAAATATCTCTCTTCTATGGCGCACCACTAAAAGCTAGTGGTACTCCACAAGGATATCTTCATGCATTGTTATTGCTTGAAGATCATGCAATTTTTGGTCGGGTGGCTGCTGAAGGGGACAACGTTGTATTGGCCCGTGAACCGCGTCTCCTACTTTGCCGTACCGATTGGGCCAAATCCTGGTACAGTAGTAATTTCGACCTGACCCATAGCTTCTATCCTACAGTACTTGTTACGGCGGCTCACTGTCCCTTCAACTACAACGGGCGCTTCCCACCAGTTCTAGAGGTTAGCAATTCTACTAGAACCTCTGTTCAAAGACGGTTATCCTAGAGGCCTTTAAGCTGTGTATTTTTGGTAGTGAAGGAATATTGCCGATGTCTGGAACGTGACGAGATGGAACTACGGATGGTGGTCAGATAGAGCGCCCAAAGTCCTGGAACAAAAGTTGACATCTCATTTTGTCTGAAATGTGACAGAATTCCAACACGAGCTTAGAGAATGAGCCCGGCCCGGATCCCATTCATGGAACAGGGGATTTCTTAAAGTAGAATGTGTCATCAAGATCGGTTATCGTCTCATCCATGTCAGTGCTATTGTTATCACCTAGGTCATTATTTGAGACGTCGTAATCTCTTGATGTGTCCATGTTCACATGCGAATTAACTGCGATCTGCGTTCTCCAAGGCAGAGCTTCTTCTGCACCTGCGCCTGCGTCCGCGAGAGAAGCAAGGATGTATTTTTCATGATCGGTGAAAAATAGAGCTGCAGATTCAGTGGTAGTCTCCAGCCATGTGGCCTCAGTCCGGCCAGTAACCTTCGTGCTTGGTAAGTGGCGCAAAAAATCGATCGGACGCGGGCCGTTGCTGAGGGGATCCCAGACAAATACAAGGCCACTATATCCTTCACCTTCACATCTCATGAGCAATAGCTCCGGCTGTGAAGGATGCCACTCCACTTTAATGATATTTGCATGATACATTAGCACCGCTCGAAGCTCAGATGTAGGAATATCCCAGATCCAAATCGTGCTCGGTGCATCATCAAGTCGGGATGCCAAGAGAGAGGACGAAGGGTCGAATTTGGCAAGATTGCAACCATGCCGGGTATCTGAGATACCGTTTGGTGATAGGCCAGGTGGGCTCACGGCCTGCGTGGCTTTAACGAAGGACGGAACAATCCGTTGCCCAGCACGCAGTTCAATCTGTTCTTGCCATATCTTGACTTCTGATTAGCAATGCTACACGGCATAGTATCAACAAGGTCAGCGAACACCTACCTGCAGTGTTTCCTTGGGCTCAACGGTCGGGGTATGATGGAGCCGCACCTCTTCCACCAATCGATCGTTGAATATGGAGATGTTATTGGAACCGTCGGCTACTGCCGTGTACCGTCCATTTGGGCTGAATGCTAGAGTCTTAACACCGGGTCCATATTGGTCCATATCGTCCAATGCAGAGTGTGGGAGGTGGCCAAGCCAGTCTTTGTAGACGTGGCCATCATGAGTACAGAAAAGCACCTTGGTGCCATGAGCTGGGGAATCCCACACTACCAACCATCTCCCATCTGGCGTCCACGCTAGGCCCTGAGCATCGACGGTTTCTGGACACCAGGACCGCTGGATCTCGCGTGTATCTGCAGAATGAATACTAACCACATCTTTGCCCGCGGTCCTCGTGAGCAGGGCTAAATGACGGGTGGTTGGTCGAAAAGAACACCCTCTCAATGCAGCCACAGTGCTGAAAAACTTTGGGTTGCCGATTTCCACTGCCTTGGACGACACCAGATTGACTACAGTCAGCTTGATGCCAACTGGGGAGAAGATGCAGACTTCATCGTCAGTGGCACCAAAAGTGGCAAATGCTGGTTTGGCACCTGATGGCTGCGGAATCTGCACAAGACCGTGAAAATCGCCGCTCGGTGCTGAGAAAACATGAAATTGTTCGGCGACAGCAACTAAGACTCTCGTAGAAGACGGCGACCACACAAAGCTCGTCACACTACCGTAGGGATCTGAAGCCACTTTGATGGTCCGAATGATGCCTAGCGATGAGACAGATCGGACGACGATGCTGGCTGGTAATAAGGTGGCCACATATTTCCCGTCGGGACTTGAGATGCTGTAGGGAGACGCTGTTGGTGTCAAAGGGTCAGCACCCCATGCACATATCTGAAGGGGCCGGATATGTAAGATGAACCGAGGACCATCTACAGGGCAGAGGGGATTGGGGGAGGGGCAGTACATTTAAAGGGTTTGGTGAAATGCATATTGCTGCGTGTTCACGCTGATGCTTTATGCTGACAGAATGATGACCTCGTGTTGATGTAAGCACACGATAGATACGATGGCGTAGACGAGGTATGCTTGGACTCATTTGATACTCCGGTTTCAATGAATTGGACCAGTCAGACGGACAGAACGGTCACGTCACAGTCGTCACTAATTGGATACCGAAGTCAAGGGACCTGTCGCCTGTTTGGAACACGGTGAGGGCTCACGATGCAAATCGTAATTGTGTACTAATAGATAAATACAGCCTTAGTAGCAGTGGACGAGTTTGGTAGTGTACCACTTACCTAAGAGGTACCCAAGGTAGATGTCCAATCACCAAGATAAAAAGACCTACCCGGTAGGTACCGATGTACCGCGTAAGGACCCGTACAGGCCGTATGTCCAATCACAAGTCAACTGAACCGACCCCATACAGAACCCCATACTCGGTTTCCACCAGGAAGTACATGTATTAAACCCGAACCGAACCCCACATTATTACTTACAGCACCGATACTACCCGGCACTTGATAGGTAGATCTTGTGAATCTGACATCACGCCTAACATCGGGGCCCTAACACAGAGTGGCAATAAGGCTCCATTTCTATATCCAGGTGATTATGATAGCTGCCAGGTGGTCATGGCATTCTACTAAACCATTACTTATTAGAAGATAAACATCAACCATGTGGAAACTACCATACTGAAAACCCCTATTTCCTCTTTACGTCATTTTGCAATCATGGTGCCACTGACCTCGGCGGCCCGGACAATAAGGCCTTTGGGGCCGAAGCTGGTCCCGATGCCGATGCCGATGTCCAAGGCTCGACAGTCTATCGTGCTCGTGCGACCGGCCGCGACGACGGCTACGGCGGCGGCCACGACAGCTAGCCATGATATCTTGAAGCCCACCTCAAAAACTGCCTCAGACGCAACTTTGCCTAGGCACAAATCCCGTCGGGAGCTCCTTAATGATGCTAAGCCCTTCTCGGACTTTCTCACCGACACTTTTCACCGACAGCATGATTATCTCCGTATCTCGCTCACGGAGAGATGTAATCTTCGATGCGTTTACTGCATGCCCGAGGAGGGTGTTCCTTTGTCACCACAGAGAGAGCTGCTGACAACACCAGAGATTATCATGCTTTCATCCCTCTTCGTCTCTCAGGGTGTCACCAAGATCCGCCTCACAGGTGGCGAACCTACAGTCAGGAAAGACATCTTACCGTTGATGAGGCAGATCGGAAGCCTTAGATCTCAGGGGCTTCGGGAGTTGTGCTTGACAACCAATGGGCTGGCCTTGCATCGCAAATTGGAGGATATGGTTGACGCAGGCTTGACCGGTGTTAACCTGAGTCTTGATACACTCGATCCGTGGCAGTTTCAAATCATGACTAGAAGAAAAGGTTTTGATGCAGTCATGAAGAGTATAGAGAGGGTCTTAGAGCTCAACACGCATGGTGCGGGCATTAAATTGAAGATCAACGCTGTTGTCATGCGGGGTATCAACGACACGGAGATCCTAAAGTTTGTCGAGATGACACGCGAGAAGGAGATCGAGGTAAGGTTTATCGAGTACATGCCATTTGGTGGCAATAAGTGGAATAAGGGCAAGATGTTCAGCTATTCCGAGATGTTGCATCTTATCAAAGAGAAGTACCCGCAGCTCGAAAAGATGATAGGCCATAAAAACGATACAAGCAAGACCTACAAAATCCCAGACTTTGCAGGCAGTCTCGGCTTCATCACTAGCATGACACACAACTTCTGCGGAACGTGTAATAGACTTCGTATCACGAGCGACGGAAACCTCAAAGTATGCCTCTTTGGCAATGCTGAAGTTTCACTACGAGATATCATAAGGAAATCTAACAACGGGGAGCCGATTGATGAGTCAGCCTTCGAGGTCATGAAAGAGATCGAGATGGATAGAAGGCAGGGTTTGAGAGATGGTTCTGCGCAGCCTGGTCTGGCGCCAAATGAGCAAGAGCTCTTGAATGTGATCGGCCTGGCAGTGAAGGGGAAAAAGGCGAAACACGCGGGCATCGGTGAACTAGAACATATGAAGAACCGGCCGATGATCCTGATAGGTGGGTGAACATCCCTGGCTGTCGGGGAAGACGAATGAAATCTGCAGAACGAAATGGTTTTGGCATTGGCTCTCCCTGTAGGCTCAAGCTTAACGGTTCGTCTGGCAGATTCCCAGAACCCGAGATTTGGAAGCCGCCATCGAATGCTGCATCAAGACTCCCTAGCGGATCCGATTGCATGGAGATCAAATATATTCAGCAGCATATCATCACTACCGACTTTATCAAGCCGTGCACACCTACAACAGCTTCGATGTCTCTCTAGCACACGCCGGCAACTCGGGCGTCAAACGGACGGAAACAAGCTGACGCACGTTTCCGAGTCGGGTGCCGCTCACATGGTCTCTATCTCGGACAAAATATCGAGTAAGAGGGTAGCTAAGGCTATTTGTAGTGTTCGATTTACGGACAAGACAGCTTGCCGACTTATACAGGAGAACCAGATTCAGAAGGGCGATGTTCTAGGTGTGGCGCGTGTTGCTGGGATCATGGCTGCGAAGAAAACATCAGACCTCATACCCCTTTGCCATCCCATTGCACTGTCCAAAGTCACTGTCAACCTCGAAGTTGTGCAGGGACAAGATGACACGGGCCGCGTGGATATTGAGGCGATTGTTACTTGCGAGGGCAAGACGGGGGTGGAAATGGAAGCATTGACCGCTGCTTCCACGGCAGCCTTAACTATCTACGACATGTGCAAGGCAGTGGACAAGCGGATGACTATCGAGGGCCTCAAGGTTGTGCTGAAGGAAGGCGGTAAGAGTGGACGATGGGTTGATGGTATGCAGGACGGTTCACCGACTCTAGAGACCTGACATTATTGTTGCTACTTACTACTACTGAGGCTCAAGCGATACGGCTCTCCTGTACTAAGGTTATCAAGGCTATCGCCATGCACCTTGAAATTGTCTTATCAAGCAGGGAGACACCTGCGCCTTTCTGACATCAGAATCAGGCCACGCCCGCATGTGGCTGTTGTTGGCTGGATCAAATACAAGGCTCAAGATACGATCACATATGTAATTGGTCTAATAAAAAAAAGAAAAGAAAAGCACTTTGAGTAACTGCTCGGAGGCCAGAGTTCTACATACCAATAGAGTACAACAAGAATTTAAATACTCACTCGTGTTTCATCAAATATCAAATACCCATGATGTGCAAGGTGGCACGGAACATAGACATTCAGAACAAAAAGCCTGCCTAGCTTGTACAACATGCGAACTGTTTTAGTAACTTTGTAGAGTAGGCAAAAGGCGCCAACCACACATTGATTGTTCCTGATATGGGGTTGTCACATGGAAAGTGGTGGCCAGAGTGAATGATTCAGGGCGGTTGGAGTATTATTCATGGTCTCGAATATATATTTTGAAGTTTGAGATCATCCATGTAAGAACGATCGGTAGATTGATCAAGAGTTGACAGGGTAAAATGCTTAGACTTGCTCTGTTCGGGACATGATCTACCATGTAGCCAATAAAACATGAGCGATAAGCCAGCCACCGTTAGACCCACCTGATGCTTGCGTCTGTCAGATTCAGGGTCTTTAGTAGTAGACTTACCTAGTATTGTCGTGAACCGTAGTATGTGCAGTGGTATGTGTACGTAGTGTAGTGTTAGGTCCATCAATTTAGCGTGGAAAATATTGCGGAGTTATCATCATCGTCATCATTATTATTATTATTATTAATTATTATCATTGGTGCCTGAACCAAACGACACTAAAAAGGTTGACATACCAAGTACAACTAAAAGTGGTTTACCCTATTGGCCCCGGACCGTAGTATAAAGTTTATAACACGCTGTTCATGCAGTATAGATAAGTACATAGTGTAGTCAAGGTTCGCGTTATTTGCCCGCTTCTCTTGCTCGCAGTTGAAGAACAGAGGGAAACCTTAACCACAAACATGTGCCGCCAGCCTGCAGCCGTTGGTTGCTTGGCAGAGGCCAAGTAAGTACCTACTCGGCTAGTGTCTAACCCTTACTCGTACTAGTGGCTTGGAATACCCAATCAACGCTGACCTAAAGATAAACCTGCAGTATACCTACATAGTATGCGATACTGTGAGGGGACAGTGTCTCTAACATGTGCATACTGTTGCATGGAGCAGATTACAAGTATACGTTGTGTGTCTTGCTTGTGCAGACTGCTTGTGCTATATGAGAGCCTGGAATGATTGTATGACGGTATGTTGATGCTTACCTCTTTGTCGTACTAGGTAGTAGGCTTCATTTTGGTCTTGTGCCGTAGATCACGTGGGAATATGTCGACAGTCCTAGGTATAGGTTCTATACGTAGTACATAGAAGAGGAGGGAGGGCAGAATGAATCGTTGTAACCCGTGATAGCGGGGTCGTGGAGGAGCTTTCGGGCTTTACAAAAATAAGCTTGGCCAAGACAGCCGGTAGCCAGTGTAGTGTAAGTACTTGTGATCTAGTGTATACATATACTATTAGTAGCCTGACATTCAAAACTATTAGGCACCGTTTATTAATCCCACTATGTACTGTATGTATCATGTATATTCGCTCTTATAATGCTAGAAAGAAAACACTACAGGTTAGTATGTTCTTACTCTTGACTTAGATAGGCTCTCCCGTGTCAGTTAGGAGGAGAATACGTAGTAGACAGTTCATGGCCAGAAGAAGCATGTGGTGGCATGCATGGGTATACTACGGACTTGAAGTGTGTACATAGTACAAGTATTGTTTAGAATACGAGTACCAAATACTACCCCGGTATCGGCGCCACCAGCACAAGCCCGGCACAAGAGCTGGGAGAGAAGATGGTAAATGTTAATCTGTACAACTTTGCCACAGAGTAAAAATGTGTAGCGTTACAATAGAGACTAGGCACGCGTACCTATACAGTATTATGATAGACTATATGATCTGATATCTAATAGCTATTAATATACGTAGTTCATTATGTACTATAGTAGTGTATAAGAGGTATGTATGATGGGGAATTAAAGATTATACCACAGGTGCTCGCGTGCTACGATAGGAGATAACAGCGACAGTGCTCTGTGAGGACCAATCAGCAATAAGAGTGAGGTTGACCGCCTTTTACTTGCTTTAGGTACTTGCTTTACACAACCGCCACCTTGACGTAGGTACCCACCAAATATAGTGTACGCTCTGTGCATTATGTACTATACAGTACTATGTAGGGATAGTATGTATCCCTAGTACTGGGCAGTCGACTGGGTGAGTACTTAGCACGGTATAAAGCTGCCTATATAGGTACCGATGCCAAGTAGATGCCCACTAATCCACTATTTTTCACAGGCAGGAAGCTGCTAAGGTATGCGTTCTGAGGAACCACAGATGTACTAAATTGTATTTGACAATCAGTACTACCTCTCGGGACTAGATTACCTAAGTACAGGCTGTTGCGGAGGTACTAGTAATAAGTACCTAGGTAGGTAGGTAATAATACCTTATCAATAGGGAGCCTCCCTCCAACACATCGTGAACTTGTTCAGTGTCGTGTGCTACTTATTGTCTATCATTCATTTGCAGCAACCACACACCATTGTTCGAAGAAGGCCTGCGACCGCGGTTCTTGATGGACTAAATCATCCTACCTCTCCTATCTTCCTATCTATTTATCTATTTATCTATCTATCTATCTCTCTATCTATTTAGGCTCTCTCTAATAGTTGACGACTACTCCTCGGCTCTAAGGTGTCTCGTAGCAAGTGTTAGCCACCGCTTAAAGAAAGACGTGGCTGAAAGGTACCCAAAGAGGGTTGGCGAAAGGGGAATCAATTCTTATTCTCGCACCGCATTCGACCGACCAGCCCGACTCAACTCATCTTACTCGTTCAAGGTTCGCATCAACTGAAACCGACAAGCACGAGACAGAGGCGCGAGCGTTCGGCTTTCCCGTCGGTAACCACAACACTTTGGCCCGGACTCGACGCCGTTCCAAGATCAAGCCATCAAGGGTCAGTTTTGCCCGATTGTGTTCGCCGGAGCGGCTACTTGAGGGTTTGTGCCTGTCTCGCTAGGCTTTTAGGGGCAAATCAGACGGTCGTTTTATCTTGTCGTGCAGTGGCATTGCTGTTGTTGTGGCTTTTTTCCTCCTCGGATCGGTCGAATCATATCGCATTGCATCCCGCGCAATCTACCCTCTCCAATACCAATTTTCCGGTTTTTTTCTCGCCACGCCATTCGTCGACTATTATCAGCCCCTGCGACTATCTAAGTTATCGCCAGAACCCTTCTTGCAAGTCTAAACAACACTGTTGGCACATCTGCACACGCATACGGAGTAGACGTGACTGTAATCGCATAGGATCAGAAAGGGGTGATGGCGACGGATTTCATCATGCCCAGGCTGGCCGATACACAACCCTCGCACTACTTCCAGCACCAACCGCAGCCCCAGCCCCAGCCGCCGCAGCCGCAGTCGCATGCTTATGCACATGCACAACTACCAGATCATGCGCCTCAGCAGTTAGTCCAAGGCTACCAGTCCCGGCAGGTCTCTCCCATGACCACGTCTAACAATGGCTCCCCCACCTCGCCCAAACCATATCACCGTCAGCGATTGCGCCCACTATACATGCCTGCTGTTTTACGACCGAACGAGCACCCTTACAAGACATGCCACGGCAACAAGCACGAGGGTGAACCACAGACACCGGGGCAGGATGATTATAGACCTATGTCGTCTGCCAACAGTTTTATAAGCTTGCCCGGCTTGGCAGCCTGGAGCCGCCTAAGTCGACGATCTACCGGCGATAGCGGAGAGTGCACGGACAGCGAGTGGAATCTGGATTTGTACCCCCAGCCGACAGCGCTACCCACGCGACTACACTGGAAGGTATGTTCCAAACATCAACGTGTCTCACATGTCTAGTTCGATGCTACTCGTGCGGGGCATGTCATCGGCGTGTCTGTTACTACTGGGACAGCAGCTAATGTGTCGTTTTAGCCCGATCCCGAAGCCAAAATTTGCGACGAGCCCTCCTGTTTGCGCCACTTCAGCTACTGGACAAGGCGGCATCATTGCAGAAGATGTGGAAATATCTTTTGCGATCTACACTCCACCTTTGGCATACCGCTCGATCAAGATGCAAACTACAATCCTAGGGGAACAGTGAGTCGAGCATGTGCACATTGCCACTCCGAATTCCAGGCATGGCGCAGTAGAACGAACAGTCAGGCGTCCAGTGATGACTCGTCTGTGAAGCAAGTTTCTCAGACAGCGCCCACGAGCCCCCTTATTACAACACCAACCGGAATAACCCCCCAAGCTCCACATCCAGCTGAGGTCGCTATGAGTGTTCCTCGAGATTGGCATTGGAGCACCTTTTAAGAACCAGTAAACACATCCTGACATGTTTGCTATCTATGCAATTCGCACTTTCAAAGTGCGATTACCGCTGTATCGAGTTCAATTATCGAATTCGGGCCAGTTTTGGTTAGATAACTATTTACGAAGCAACGCTCGAGCAAAACAACAAAACAACGACAGTGTCCCTGTCACACGAAATCAATGATCCATTATACGGAAGAATATGCGGGATAGATGGTCGTTATGCACGAAGTAATACATTGCATTAGAGTGCAGAAACATTATTGGATTTCCTTTACGCGTTATGATACCCAATGAAAGGCCAATCCACGGACTGGCCATGGAGAGCGAGGTATAGATTCAGGGGCTGTCTTGCACATGGTGTGACCAATTTGTTTTATGCTGGCCGATGGATAGACGGTCAGGAAACATGGGTGGCGTTTGGAGTTATAGTCATAGCATCAGCAAATGCTTACGAGGCCCGGCGTTTGATTAGTTTGGCATTCGTTGCTACGCCGAGCCTGGATATTTAGGTGGAATGAGGAATCATCTCTGGTCTGCGAGTCTACCACAAGCAGATCTACTTATAATGGAAGACTTAATATTATAATCTTACGTTTCATCTACCTAGCCTAGATAATGTTTAGTATATGACGAACATAAACCGACAATCAACAGCTTACTCTGATACCCAGTAGTATCCTTCCCTAGAGTGCCAAATGCTTCGGAAGGCTATTAATATAAATATTTTATCACTTGCGAATTGCCTTCTATTTGCAATCACAGCCCTTTCCTTTCGTGTCCAACATGAAACCTCTTAGCAGTGTATCTAGAGTGCGGAAGGGCATAAGTTAAGGGCTAGTTATGCTACCTACCTACCTATACAACTCTAACACTGAAGTGACATAGGCGGAATCAGGGGTTTTACAAGACATATACTGCAACCATTCCCTATAGCTGTAAGCAGAAACATGTGTACCCTTCGACCATCCGTTTCACGCACAGCTTGAAGAGAATGGGGCTAGATTGCAGGAGGGTATAAACCGTAGAAGTACTAAATATCGAAGTCTAATGAGAGGTAGGGGCTTAAAGTACCTATCACTGGTTGATGTAGATATGGGCGAGTCGGTATGTTTCCTCTAATTTTCAGTTAATAACTGTGGAACATGTAAGCAAATATCTATCCTAACCCAGCTTTTCCAAGTTCAACGCTTCTCTTCCATTCCCTTGCTTCTGGCCTCAACCCTCGACCGCCCCTTTCAAACCGCGTGCGTATGCCACGGCGCTTACCTCTCTGCTAACGTATTTGATTGCTCCGACAGTCTTGAAGATCCTGCTGAGGACCTGGGCAGTCTTCTGACGTTGCTGCAATATCCGAAACCACCGCTGTCCTACCCATCCCGGTTCCCTCAGCCTCGTGGTCCAGGTTCCTCTTCCTCCTTATCGCTTGTCTTCATCCTTAGCAAAATAGATGGCCGGCTAGACAGCTATGATTATATGATATTCGCAGCTCGACCCCTTCAGGCCCCCCCTATAACGGTAACATATAAGTCTTCGCAGTGATACTAGCTACGCGTGGTTGCTAGATGGGTATGAACAGGTAAGCAAATGCAAGTGTAAATTGTTTCAAAGGCTTAGGATAATTTCGAGACTTGTAGAACCGTACATAGCAAGGGAGTATGAATCGACGGACCTAAATCCAGGTTTTTCTGTTTCGAGTCTAGACATAGCCCTGTTTCTATTAGTATCTCTGCTGTTAGTTATACTCATTCGGGATGTGATAACTTGCTTTGACGGATTTAAGATAGCGGTTCTTCTACGAATTGTAGTTGACCTAGCTAGAACTGGGTCTATAATCCATTGTGACCCAGGACCATGAAATCGTGCGAGGCAGAGATCAATATATCTCTTCATGAGAGCGAAGTCACTGTAGGAGGGCTTGTCCGCGACTCATATCGTAAATGTGGTATCAATATTGGTACTGGGTAACTCATGTTATCGTCTCATACAACATAGAATGATCGAAAAGCCTCATAGACTAGGTTGATGAGTATGGCCCAAGTTAAAATTAGGTCTATGTATTGCGTAATAATACAATGCGTCCAGCTGCAAAATCCTCATAGGCACAATGATCTCATAAGCCTGGCATTACCGGTTGACTCTTTCCATGATTTTGAAATGACGTTTTCCCTCTCCTGAACTCCTTGGCCTTCGTAACTCCCCTTATGCAATATGTGATTCTTATTATTCGTGATGAGGACTCAAACCCACATGTTCGTTTCAATGTTTACTTGGGAGTGGGGTCCCTAGTCTTTCCTCTTCCTGTGAGCCTTCACGCCGTTCGCCCGGGAGCGCCGGTTGACTCATCGCTATCTTCGACGATGACACCCTCGTTGCTCTCGCCGTACATTTCACGCTCGAGTCCGCGAGCCGCGTCCCAACTTGCCTTTTCGGCCAAGACAACGTTGCTACGGCGGCGATCGGTCTTTCCACGCACAACTTCAGCCTTGCTTCGGCGGAGGTAGCTCGCAACGAAGAATGACCCGAACAAGTACGTGAGAGGGGCAAGGTAAGATACATTGAGCCAAATACCAAATGTTTGGCCAGTCGTATCAATGCAGTTCACCTTCTGGTACTTCGTCCCAACACCGGCGACCTGAACAGGCACAAGATAGGAGATGAAAGAGTGAACCATGGCTGCGGAGGCGCCGATTATGAACTGCGAAATTTGCAGCGAAGTGAGAGAACGCTTGACCACAGTGGGTACGCGAATGTTGAATGCAGTCACCGTGTAGTAAGAATACTATACATTCGTTAGACGTCTCCCACGGAGAGATGCAGGCGGATAAAGACTTACCATGAGTGCGTGGATAGCAGAGTTGAAGAACACGAAGATCCAAATAGGCGCAGACATGTATCGCATACCGGTCCACATAGCCATCATGGCACCGGCGTGATGGTAGGTTTGCAGGGTTGAGCTGAACTTGCCCTTGGCGAGGATAATAAGAGTGTCGAGGACCTCGTAGAATTTGCTGATGTAGAAAAGCCAGCCATAGAAAGCGAGACCATTGTTCCAAAGTCGGCCAGTCTGCTCTCGGCTTGGGGAGCCCTCGATACCTGATAGCGAACCCCACGTACCGGATGGCAGATCGTACGTTTGCGCGTTCCTCAGGCCTGCAGGGCCGTTCATCTTGCAGAAGCTATCGATGGTAGCGGCCCAACCATTAGGACCATTCGGGGGGACGATTGTGCTTTGAAGCGCCCTCAGCATCCCAAACCATGTCCAGGCCGAGTACACGGCGAGGAATATGTTGTGCAGAACGACGAAGACACGGAAGGCCTTGGTTTTGCTGATTGCCCATGGCTTCTTGCCAGTGGACTTGTTATAGGCGTTGAGAGCCTTGGCGGTGACGGCATAGACGACAGCAACTGTGATGGGAACCTTGGGATCTAATGCCGCCGTGTACCAGTTGTCTGGTATTGTGAAAAGATAATCGAATGCAGGGGGAGGGATGGGCTGCGGATCAGAGTGCGGAGGGAACTTGAAGAGGTTGGCCGTAGGGTACGACGCAAAGACTATGGGTGTAGCCATCGTTCTAATTAAGAGGCTATATGCCTCCGTGCGCTTTAGTCCAGGGCAATGCAGCTGCTCGGGATTTCCTCCAAAGCCTAGACCGTCGACGAATAGATGTGAGCTCTCGCAAGCTCGCCCTCGAACAGACTCGGGGTGATCGGTAGGGTTTGTTCGGCGTCAAGGAACAATGATGATTAAAGTTGACTACACACGATGCAGTGATCTAGCAAGGCTAGATTTTGGTTGACTCGAGATAAATGGAGAGGAAGGATGAGGGAGGAGAGATGAGAGAGGGCAAGAGGGCAAAAGGGCTGGTGAAATAACATAAAATAAAATAAAATCTTTTAGGACCGAACACAGGGAGGTGCGGTATCTATCCAGACTAGTAAACATTGATCTTCAAGGCCAACAAAAGGGAATAGAGAGTTTCTACCAGTGAGTTTCCCGCCAATCTACTGTCTAAGTAAGGTATACCGTATACTTAACCTCGGGCGTCCCCAGAAGGCGCCCCAGGAATTTCAACTACCTAGAGCTACATAGTACGGAACGAAAGAAGCCGCGGCTGGGTCGGCCGGTGCCTGGACCTAGATCGCCTAGATCTCCGGGATCTATCGCCCTTTGAATTGGGTGCATTGTTTGGCCGTTTCGTGATGCCATCATGCTGCTCAACAGTTGAACTCGAATGAGAGACCGGGTCAGGGAGACCGTGATATCATTGGGCGTCAGGGATCAACCGCTGCAGCATGCAGGTCCGCCAGAATTGTGCTGTAACTTGTAACTGTGGGCGGAACTGTGGGTAGCGTTTTGTGCAGTACCTAGGTAGGTACCTAGGTACTGTGGGGATTCTAGATGTCTCTATCCGTCTTCTAGACCAATCAAAACACTGCTTTTGCCTCCGATTGCCCCGGACCCCCCGGGTTGCGAATCTATCTGTCCAAGTTCAATGTTTGAATGTCTGTGATGTTACTACTTAGTAGGTACTAAGTATGTTACAATTGGAATGCAATTGAACTGACTTCTCCCCCTACATTTGATTTAGGATTCGAAGTCCAATTTCTTGAGACTTCTGTCTCAGCACAACAACCCTTTACGACTGTGTCGTATATACACTATACCTAATGGACTACATCAAAACAGGTAGGTAGACTTGTCCACGGATATTGCCCGGAGCGACACACCGTTTGCAGCCTGTGAGCCATGCCGAGGCCCAACAATCTGGTATGTACCGTAACCATACACTGTAGGTATCCGTTGCGCTTATCACACGTGGGTGGCATGGAAGCTCCTACATCTAGGTAAGCTGGTTGTGCTGGTATACCTATTATCGACTGAAAGTTGGATAAAAGTTTACCATGAAAAAGCAGCAGTGTACAACTATTCACTCCTTAATTATAGGTACGGTTTGATTCTCCCAGGATTATTAATCCTGTAGATATAATCACATGGAGCATACTTACGAGTATACTTACCACCTACCCCCAATTGAAACTCCTAGTAGAAACCCTAGCAGTCTCCTAGGTAGGTACCTAGGTCCCCCAAGACATCAGCCTGTGGGTCTTTGTTAGAGGGGACCTAGCTCGCTATCCTAGGCTGCATTTGTGGATATTTTAGCGGTAAGGGAGCTAGAGATTGGGGGATTTTTACTTGTTAGTACATCTGCACCAGAAGGTACCTAGAGTCTCCTCTACGATGAGGGGCATTGAATTTTGTTGGGAAACTTCTTTTTGTTTATCGGTATACCTCCACACAGCCGCATGCATGAACGGCCTTGGACAAATACATGGATACTACCCAGTATATAGTGTGTATAAGATCGAGAATCTGGATTGCTGAAGAGAGAGAATCAGAGATTAGATCCAAAAAAAAAAAAAAAAAGGCGGCACCTCCCTCTAATCGGCAATATCCCCTCTTGGTATTACTCACTATAGGTATATAGTGAAGAATACCCTCTGTCATTACAGTTCTCCCTAGTATGCATTTATTCTGAGTCTTCATTTGGCATAAATCCTCAACCAAACCGGTCTTATTTCTCACCACAATTATTACAAAGTAATAATATAGTAATAATAAACGAAAGGAGGAACTATTTGGTAATATATAATAATAATGTCTATCGTAGTGTTGTAAAGCTTGATCGGGAGTTGTTCCCAACAAACATATTCAATACAAGACAAGCATGTTATCGACCTTGAAAATGCCAGGTGTAGACTACCTACTATTTATCTATCGAACAGACTTACCTAGCCTTTAGCACCTGTACACTAGAGTGTAGCTCGTTCCTGTAGACAGTAGGACCTCTATCTTCGACTTGTCACTGTTCATCAATCGCTTCCTGGCTACCTAGGCAGTCGCCTAGGTTAGGTATTTAAATATCCAACCTTCGCCTTATCGATAAAGATATACCGATTTGATAAGAGAGATAAGCCTAATGGGAAAATACCAAACCGTGGCCATTGGCTAGAACTTAGAAGCATCGCGGCTTATGTCTACTAGGTGCAGATTTATCTAAGCTAATCTCGCAAACTAGACGACTTTGGGCTCTTCCCGCTGGCATATTGCGGGTTCGTAGTAGTAGTGTATACACCTCCTCCAGGATCTTAAATGTTAGCTTGGTACGTGACCAGACACTCCAGCACTATTCCTAGCCATGTATTAAGCTAACATTTGAAAGTAAATGATATATGTATGACCTACACTAAGCTTAGATGTTGCTAACTAGGTAGCAGTATAGAAACAAGACGGATCTCACACTTACTAGGTACTTGTCGAGATTGTAAGGAATGCGAATTCTCCCTGCTGATTGGCCGGTTATAGCTTACGGTCTTAGTTTAGTGGTCAGATGTGTACCAAAAAATCGAAGATAAAGCTACAAGTACCGAAATAAGATTCAATCTCATTACCCAGGGAACAATGATATTGTAACGCTCAATTCGAACATCTACATACAACAGAATTACAATTACAATTAATAGTACGTGTGGATTTCGAGCACAAGGTCGTTTTACAGGCTCTACTATAATAAAGGTTTAGTAATATACAAGTTTCAGTAACATTGGACAACTACTGAGTACAGAGTAGATATGCCTCGGCACTAGAGCTGCCCCAGATTTGAGCGTCGTAAAGGGTTCACTCACCTTTCTTCTCTACATCGTATAACCTCGCTCATGTATACACATCTTCATCGATCAATGGTGAGCGTTACTTGTCGAGAATAGCGCTTCTTGTCCCATATATCTCATATATAGCTCCGTAATCACCGTTGAACGAGGCGTTCCCCCAACCATTGGAAACCCCGAGGTCACTTAGACGACACTGCCAAGCAACCGCCTGCCCATTTATGCCGAATAACAGATCTAGCCGTACGGAATGGCCGATGACATCACAGTTCCCATCCCCGTCATACTTCCCGTCCCCCATAAAGTAGAAGGTTTTAGTCATGAGCACTGGCAAACCCTGTTTGCGCTGCTCGATGCGGTTACACCCTCAATTGTTGTCGGTTCCGACGTTACCGATAGCAAAAACCAACTACGCATCACCGAAGCCCAGTGTCTGGAAGCCTACGAGCACACTAAAAAGAATGTGAGGAATGCGCCCGACTACGACAAGTTCAAGGCGTATCTTGGCTCGCGGCCAGTAAACACGCCTAAGTATGTTGAGTATACTAAGCGGGTTGTTGGACATCTTCCCAAGTCTACTCAGAAGGATCTCGGCCGTCTTCTGACGCTCCTAAAGTACGTTGTGTAATCTCAAACCACTGTTTTCAGTGATGATATACGCCTGCAAGAAGCTTCTGACATTTGTGGTGAAGCACCCAGGTAGGTAGCCTTCTAGCAACGGGCCACCGCCTGCCAGTGAAAGAACAGCCTCTTCATGTGCGAGAAGCTATTTTCCAATCATGGAACCGTTCTTGGATGAATATCTTCCCTCAATTAGCAGGTATTTTCATGACAATGGGGAAGCTGACGTTCACTCAATTTGATCCGCTATTCCGTGAACTCAATGACTATACCGACTTTACGGAAGACTATAAACCTGGGCCTACGTTCGACTACAAATTCATGCAATTTCCTGCCGGCAATGAACCGGTCACAATTAATGTAGACGTCGTCATTGTCGGCTCTGGGTGTGGTGGAGGTGTGTGTGCTAAAGTCCTTGCCGAGGCCGGCCACGATGTTTTGGTGGTCGATAAGGGATATTATTTCCCCCCCTCTCAGCTCCCCATGAATGCCGAAGCAGCGAATGAGTTTCTCTTCGAGGGTAAGGGGCCCCTGCAGACGGATGATGGTTCTAGTAAGTAATTCTATGAACGATTTATTATTGTTTTTGATAGAATACTGCCTTCGAAGCTTCATGCTTCCTCAACATGGATAAATCACACTGGGACTGACAATAACTGACTCCGAGTGTCGTAGTGAGTATCGTCGCGGGTAGTAACTGGGGCGGTGGAGGTACTGTCAACTGGAGCGTGTCTCTTTGCCCCAAGGATACGTGCGTCAAGAGTGGGCAGATGCAGGGCTTGACTTCTTTACAAGTGGGGAGTTTCAGCGCTGCTTAGACCGCGTCTGCAATGTCATGGGCGTAAGTGACGAGCACATACGACATAACCACGGTGCCCAGGTCATTCTGGGAGGAGCACGTAAACTCGGGTGGCATGCGAAGGTCTGCCCGCAAAACACGAACGGCGCAGAGCACTATTGTGGTAGGTGTTTTCACGGTTGCAGCACTGGCGAAAAACAGGGCCCAGCAGTATGTTGGCTCCCCGCTGCCTCGCGAGCGGGCGCCCGCTTTATTGAAGGGATTGAGGTCTCCAAAATTCTGTTTGATACAAAGAGTGGCCCGAATAAGGCGGTTGGTATTGTGGGCAAATGGACATCAAGAGATGTAGATGGCGGCCTTCAGGCGCCTGAGTTTGAGAGGATACAGCGGGCTATCAAGATCAAGGCGAAGAAAGTTATCATTTCCTGCGGCACTCTGCAAAGCCCCTTATTGCTGATGAGGAGCGGATTGAAGGTAAGGGAATCCAGTCTGTTTCGCGCACCATCCGGTATGTATTAACCTAGCTCCCCCTATTATTAGAACCACCAAATCGGCAAGAATCTTCACCTTCACCCTACGACCGGAGTCCGCGCTACCTTTGACAAGGATATCAAGGGCTGGGAAGGTGGCATAATAACGTCGGTCTGCACAGCATTTGAAAACCTGGATGGCAAAGGGCATGGTGTGAAACTGGAGACTAATGTCATGCTTGTAAGCATCCCCTTCCCCCTCAAAATCATCCCTGTCGTGTATCGTTCTCCGACTGTGCATTAGGAACTAAATATCATTACAGCCTTACGTCCTACTCTATAGCCACCCTTATCAAGACGGCCTGCAATGGAAACTCGATGCGTTGCGGGCTCGTCAGATGAACAACTTCATCTCCCTCGTCCGTGACCGTGATACAGGACGCGTGTACCCGGACCCGGACGACGGAAGGCCCCGCGTTGCTTACACGACATCCGCATTCGATCGAAGCCACTTGCTCACCGGCATCATCGCGATTGTAAAGCTGTGTTATATCCAGGGCGCAACGGAGATCTGGACAGGTGTTCCTGGTATTCCATCATTCAAGCGCACAAAACCCCTACCCGCAGATGTTGATGCTGGGGCAGCCGTATACGACGAGAAGAATTTCGATCAAGGAATCAACGACCCCGAATTCTCGACTTGGGTCAAGTTGATTCAGAATACTGGCCTAAACTCACCTCTCGTTACCTTTGCGTGCGCGCATCAGATGGGGTCCTGTAAAATGAGCGCGAAGCCCCAGGATGGTGTCGTCGACCCTAAGGGTAAGGTATGGGGCACGCAAAATTTGCATGTGGCGGATGCAAGTGTCTTTCCTTCGGCGAGTGGTGTCAATCCCATGATCACCATCATGGCAATTGCGAACTATATATCTCAAGAAGTTTCGAGAGACTTGAAGAGCAGTGGATTGCGAGCTTTGCTGTGAGAAGAGCACCTAGGCCTGTGTTCAATATGACGACAAGCTGTGCATAGCGCCATAATTTTTTTCAGTAGGGTTCAGTCCTTCAAGTGTAATCCAAAATTTTCGGTCGTGCCAAAACACTTCAATAACAATATCTACTACATGCCATGACGGAGTATCCTTTGCATATTCGGTCTCACGTGTTGCATCATCGGATTCAAGTTGTTAGATTAAGTCTCCAAGCCATATATACTCGCAATAGTGCTGACTACTCCGTCCTTAACATTTAAAATATTTCCTATCTCAATGATATCATGAGTATATGAAATTGATTCTCTAGTGATCCGTTCTTCTACTCACTATGAATTTCGAGTTGATATACCGTTTTGGGCCTTGTACTACCTAGCTGTCTACCTACCAGATAGGGACACTATATAATCGCCCAAAATAGTAGACAGTTGCAAACGTGAAGTTTAAAGTAATTATAGATAAAGATTAAAGAACAAAAAGTTAGAACAGGTTTTTTTGTCCTGAAATGGGTACTTTTTTCAAATAAGCTAAACTATACACTTTTTCGATTTAGATTCCTCAAAGTGCTAAGGATTTCAGGTGCTCCCATGTTTATGGATACCTAGTTATTTAAGGTGGGATCTTGGACAGACGTTGCAATTCGCATGCTCACAGTTATAGCAACGAATATCTATATGAGAATTCCAAGGCCCATGACCGCAGTTGCACTAAAATGTGTGAGCACAAAACTTTGAATCTGATTGAAAGGGCAACCTACACAATAGAAAGGGTACCCTGGCACAATCCGTCGCTCCCATGAGCTGTGATCAATGTTTTCTATTTCCCCTCTTCATGTAGTAGAAGGTTCAGGATAGGTATTGTGAGTTTGACTGTCCCCCGACACATGAGAAGGATAACTGGGAGTTGAAATTCCAGCGGTAGGTAGGCCTCCAGACTGTGGTGCGCCAGCGATATGAGACAGCGCCCCTTCTGTTTCTTTGGTATCTTCATAATTCTGTGGCAGTGAGAATAATGCTAACTCTTCCATGTGGCATGCCATATGATCCAAAAGTTTCTTCGTGCTCATGGTACCATAGCAAAACGGACACCTATCAACGTGAGCCTCATCAATTGGCCGCTCACTTATGTCCAGTACAGCAGTAAGTTCACGGTATTCTATGGAAGGATCGTGAACACGTCGTATATGTTCAGCCATCTCTGGTTTAGAGACATACTCACAAGCACATGGCTGGCAAACCCATTCCCGGCGGTGTAGTTGCATTTCATGATATATCCAGTCACGCCGCGTAGTGAAAAGCTGATCTGGATCCGAGCAAATAGTAAATGTGCATATATAGGGTCTTAGATCTCGAAACACATGGCGTCTGTTTTTGTCAATATACTGTTCCAGCCCACGGCTTATCGTGGCACTTACTTCCAGTTAGATCTAACATTCATCTCTGCGACAGAGAGTGTCATGTGGCAATAAGGACACTCCAATGAGCTTTCAGCACTATCTAGCAGTGGCAGATCAGGGACTCGCGATGATTTGTAAATTCCCATTAAAGATGGCGCGTAGATAGTGTTTGTATCCTCGGTCTTGTGTTGGTTGGCTTGATCAGAAACGATGGCAGACCTAGCTACTGTTGAAAAAGTGAATACCGTGGATGGTGGAACGATTGTTTCGTGAGTTATTGGTTGAACGGTTGCTTCGTGAGCTATTGGTTGAGCTGTCTCGGAGTCTAGTTGATACGGATGTGCGTCCCAATACCTGAGCTGCCTCCGGCGCTTCGTGTTCGCCACAGTCAGCCGATGCGATAAAACCAGCTCGAGTGGATTATACATCTCGTCAGCAGACTGCCTGTTTGCGATAAACTCGGGGGTTGCTATTTCCTCTGTTTTCTTTTTGACCGGTTGCACTATCTTCCACGCCGATTCCATGTCCCGATCTTGTAACATCTCATCCTCTTGTTCCTTCTGCCATAGAATGAACTTCTGTCTGAAATGCTGGAATTCTTGTTGACAGGTCGGAGCGGGACTAAACTGAGTACTATGCAAGTACCTGCTAATCAATCGTGGCCGACGAATGAGGTTGTTGAGGCGGTATAGTTCTTCTATATTTTCGAAGACGCATCCGAGGATTCGAGAGGCGACGTCTGATTCATCATCAGGGCTTGAGTCGTTAGATATGTGTGATCGTATCTCTGAATCATCGTCGGTGTTATAATCATCTGTCAGGAGATCCAGAGATTTTACCAAAGACTCTGATGGCAACAGACGAACTAGAAGATTAGCCTTGACTTCAAATACGTTATTGGAAAACTTACGCCGATGGAAGCTGTCTATAATTTGCTCATATATCTCAAAGAGGGTATTTTGGAGTGCTGGATGGTCGCGCAAAGTGGCTGCTAGGGAACCAGGCACCGACGGCATCAGGGCGGCCTTTCTCTGATAACCCCAAATTTTGAGCCTGCTATACTCTTCGTAACACTTTTCAAGCCCATAGTTTGATTCTAACCTAGTATCCCGGCTACACTCGATTAAGAAATTTTGATACGAGGTTAGACACTTAGAATATAGTGTGCCCAGAGATCGCTCACTTGCCATGATCTCTAGATTGACAACCGGGGCTTGGGCCACTTCATCGTTCTGTACTTCACCTTCTTCAAACATTTCGCTTGGCCTTATGCTTATAGTCGCTGCTTTTTAAATGGCTTTCTAATGTTGTATTGGTGTTGGATGATCGCTTTTTCCTTGCAGGCATGCATTTTATAAATATGCATGCTTAGCTGAGCCGGTGAGAATCCTCGCTGAGAGGGCGAAATCGGCGACGGGAATTCGTGCGGCGTTGTGGAAGGCCATTGGCTATAACTCATAACTGATACATTACTAGAAAGTACTGTACATGCTTGGAAGTCCAAGCCCAATTGCTCATTGAGCACCGTGATACAAAAGGGGTTCTGAGACAGTTTGCCTTCTCAACTATCTATCCCTTTTGAACAAGCGTTACCGAAAACTAGTCATTCAACTTAGGCCATCATGGATATCGCTGGCTTAGTGTTAGGGGCTCTGCCTGTTGCGATTATGGCAGTTGAGAGTTATCACAAGGGGCTTAGATTAATAGGGAACTACAAAAACTATCCACAAACTCTGCAAGGGATTCGTCGCAATATTTTCATACAAGAACAGCAACTTCAAGTCACCCTTGAGAGCATTGGGTTATATAAGCCGACGCTTCAGGGAGTACAGCAAAGATTACGTGCAGTCAGACCTCACTGCTACCACCAATTCATCGATATTCTAGAGCATATAGACAGTATTACCTCACGCTTGTTAGAGAAGCTTGACGTAGACAGCAATGGGAAGGTATACCAATAATCACATGGCTTCTAATGGAAAACACACTGACATTAGTTTATCTAGCCGAAATGGATGAAAGCGGACCCCGACAGAGTATCTTGGGAATGGAGAAGAGTTAAGCGCAGCTTTGGGGACAAGGACCGAAAAGAGCTATTCGACGAGCTCCAACACTGGAACAGTGCTCTCAGGAATTGCTTGGAGCCAAAGCGGGAAATACCCTCTGACCACGCTGATCCCCTTACGTGGGAACTCATACGAAGGTTCGACCCGAAACCCTGTGACGAGACTCGCGAGAATGTTCAGATTGTTCACAAAGCCCTAGCTGTAGCCTGGAGCAAAAACTGCACCGACCCCCGGCACCCAAGCAACGTGGAACTAATTTGGCAACATACGGGCCTGAAAAAGACTGGTCAACTACGTTTGTCGATTCCAGAGACTGAAAGAAACGATGAAAGCAATCATTGGCAGAGAGTCTTAATCAGCGTCGATACAAAAGAGGCAAATATCACGTCTGATTGTACTGTGGCTCAAGGTCTGTTGTCGACTACTGGGTTAGCGCTGCGGCCTATGTCAATAGTGCCAGAGAAGCATACGGTTCGCATAGCTAGTCGGCTTGAGGATTTTTCCCCCTTTAGTTCGAAGTCAAGAAACTCATTAGGTTTGTTATTTCTAGTACTCCAACCCAGTAGCCATGCTGATGCGTCTCAGCTTTCGAGAAAAGAATGCAAGCAGCGTCTTTGCATTTGGATTGCCTTGGTCCCAAAAACGATAGCCTTCTAAAGAATCAATTGATCACAAAATTATGCAGCGTAGTAAAGCAGGCGGAATGGAATGGTCACCTGCTTCACACAGACACGGCGGAAGAAAAGGTCATCTATATGAAGAAGATCGTATCACCTTGCCAGAAGTTTTCGAGTCTTCCACTGGAGTCTGTTATCTCAGACCACCACTTTAGAAGTGGAAAGGGCAAGAAAGCTGCCTACGCACGGCTTTCTCGAAAAGAAAGACTGGAAATCGCTCCTGCTGCTGTCTGGGCCGTGCTTGTACTCTGCGGTACACCGGTATGCAACCTCTCGAAATCTGTAATATTTCATGCTGTACTAAATACCGTGCCTCTAGTGGCTTGAAGAGGGCTGGTTAACAAAAGAAGTTATTACTATCCTTGTTGATACCCCTACACAAGGTAACAATTTTGTCCGTCCTAAGACCTACCCTACCCTTTCGTACACGTTCGTGTCGCAGAAGGAACCTTCAAAGCCCCTAGAGAGTCTTGATCCTGGTGACTACCTAGAGGCTCAGATACGTCATAAGACCTTAGTTGCGCTGGGCGTGCTGCTCATTGAGTTGGGGCTCAACAAGACATTGAATCAGCTTCGTGGTGATATAAACGCTGAGGTTCCGGCGTGTGATACATCAGTCCAGGAGAAATACATGGTTGCGAACCAAGTCATCGAAAGTCAAGAGTTGGAGCTTGAATTAGGTGAATCGTACGCTAACGCCGTTCAACGGTGCATTCAGTGTCATTTCCTCGGCCGCGAATCCACCCAGAATTTCTTACGCTCGGCATTTCGAAGACAGTTCTTCACCGGAGTAGTCGCACCGGTGCAAGCAACCTTCGATGCCCAGATTACCTCGGTGCATTCTCTTTAACACGTCGAGATCTTTGGAAAGAGAAGAACGTCATCAACTAGAACATTGGCGGAGAGTTTGTAGTCGATGCAGGATACTTCTACGTAAACAGCCTGCCAGTTACAGTTTACATATCACTCCTCAAGTGTATCAAGTATCAGATAGTAATCACCAGGATTGGCCCACTCATCAGCCGTATTACATGGCTAACCAGAAGTACCGTTCTTGTAATACTTTCTATAAAGTGCGCCACGAGCATCAAATCGCTGTGGTTGCCCGGGTCATATGTAATGACTTATGTGAATAACAATGATCGACTCTGAACGTTTTTGCCTACTGATTCCTTTGAGGTAGCATATTTAACGGCTTATCAACGTCACTTGGAATAATAACATAGCTAGGACAGTACAAACTGCAACTGCATCCGTCCTTCCGCGGTCGATCTTCAGAACCCTAGTTACAATGAAGTACTTCTAGGAGATTTTCACAATAGGAAATAAGAAGAATTTACTGATGCTAGAGTAAAGATATCAATTCGCAGAATTATGACATCCGGGGATCACCGAGTAGCTAACTTTTAGGAAGCTAAAGTACAGTTATGTCATGAACATGTGTTTTGCTCGACAGCAATAAAACTTTCCATTGAGTGGTCACTGATAACAATATACAAGATACGTTCTTCGTTCGAGAGAAAGTTGTCACGTACTGAAGTGTAAAGTGAGGTGGAGTAGCTATGTACTGATACACTGTTGTCGAAAACTATATCACTCTCTTCGTACTGCTTAATAAAAGTGAATGAAACTGGGCTTTTTGGTATATATTCCCCCAATCCCCCCTTCCTTTCTCCTTAAAGAAAGGAGAAATTATCAGTTCAGCAGGTTTGGTTTATTAGCTGGCTTATTGTGTAGTCACTTGACACCGTGGCTCAGTTGGGTCGTATCCAGAATACTGGGTGATAGGTAGTTGTTTACCATGGCAGTGTTATAAAGTTGTGCCCTAACTAGACTACCTATGCGCTAGAGTTATGGAGATTGGGCGAGGAATCGAAGGAGAAGAGTATAAATGAAGAATGGATGTAGACTAACAAAGAGCTGCGGCAGTCGAACACATATTCACTGTTTGTACACATGAGCCGGTGAGACAAATATGAGTTACTACCCCCAAGAATAAAACCTTCTATACCTACTTGGGCGGTACGTCCAACGGTCACAGCTACTCCGTGTGATGTAAGGCTTTCATCGTCTGGGTCGTACGTGATGCCATTGGTAATTACTGTTTTCATGTTAATTCCATTTCAATGTATTTTTTTCTCTGTTACAGCACACCTAAGTCTACCTATCGTGACACCTTCTTTAGTACTGCTAGAGAACCCCAAAACGGCGTGCCCACCGTTCCAGATGCCAAATAGACACTAATCCTTAAGAATTATTTGATTTATTTTTGTATAATATTGCCGAGCTGTGAGATGGAAACTTCCATGAGTTCTTATTTTGGATTCATCTGATTGATGCTCATTGGTGACCTATTATCTTGTTGAATGAGCCCGTAAGAGATGATGTCTGTCAGGGGACAATGTAACAGGGGGTTAGAAGCTACCCACTTAGGTGGTTATAGCGTATCACTTGTGTATATAAAGACCAGAACCCTCCCAGTTATTAGGGAGAGGTTCAGGAATTAATGCCATTAAGCCCTTACCCTCATGCTTCTACCTAGTTGCGACCTACCTGTGACCTACCTTCACTCTGGAGACAAAACCTCTGACAATGTCAGTCACGCAGCATACCGTATTTTCACCGTATCTAAAGAAGCTCATGTTGTAGTGTAGGATTCTGTACATGATGATATTCGCATTACAAACCGAAAGAATGAAGGGATATTGTACTGGGAATACGGCTCAAGAAGAGTTATTGGCGTGGAATGTATGCAATTCATCCAATCCACCTGTTTGCGAACAGTGAGACACCCCAATTCGGGATTTCAGCTCACATCTGCCAACTACGCAGGTTGGCCTCCGATCATTTGGATAAGCCATATTTGGTGTTCGTTGAAGAGTGTTAGTACAGATATGTATGGAGGCCAGGCAGTTGCTCTCGGGTGGATCGTATAGCTAGATGCCAATATTCAAGTAATCAGCGACCAGCACGATGCATGAAATGAATATATCACACAGTCCCTGAATCCTACCTTTGCCTAACTAGAAAAGCAGAGGCATGTGATCTGCTAACCTAGTAGCATAGGTGTCTTCTAGAGAGAGGAACTCCCTTTCATTGCGAAAACCCCATCGGTTCTAACATTAACCTGTTTGTTCACCGCTATGCTAACGTAGTGATGAGTAGCGGATATCAGCAAGGGCCTCGATATCACTGATCAAAAGCATGTGATATAATGAGCATGGGTTTTGACGATTGACGAGGTAGATTTCATGCCTAAAACATACGGGTTGGGCATATGAAGATGGTGGCCTTGACAGAGCCTTGACTTTAGGCCTGGCGTTTCGGTTTGGGCTCTCCCGGCCCTCCCGGCCCAACAAAACCCAATTCACTACACAATTACACGGCGATGAAGATCGATTAAGGCGCATAAACGAAGATAGAAAATGTCCCAAATATGCGGCCTTAATGACGTCTGTCTGCAATATAATGCCGAGGCGAAAAGGCGAAACAGGAGATTCTTGCGAAGGATTGAGTCTGGATCGAGGTGTGATTGGCGCCCGTGAGTCAGTATGAGTTGGCGTTTTCGAAAATAGTGGTTGGGTCTGAACTACGAAACTCCGCCGTTGGCACTTGCAAAATGCGGTCAGAGGCCAAAAAACAAAAATTGAAACCCTGTTGAAGCTTTTGCTGTGTTCAATTGCTGGCGCTGTCAATCGTTTCGGCAATTTTAGGGCAAAGGGATCGTTTGGTACCTATGAAGTCATCGGTTGGCTCGGTGGAACGTGGTAACGTCGCCTCGCAGTTCTCCTGTGGCTAACAACTCCCCACTTCAGGTAATATGGAGCAGATTGAGGGTAAATTCGCGGGTAATGTGCTGGCATAAGTGGCGCAGGTGGAGCTGGAGGCCGCTCACAAGCCACCTTCGGCCTCGGGTTACAGTGTACCTCGCCTTGCTGCCCCGCGATTTTGTCCTCGTTGTCATTCAGCTTCCCAGGGATTTTGCATTCGGCGTGGCGATTATCCGAGCTTGTGGCTAGTACCTAGGTACATGTTGCGTTGCAAAATACTACCTACACATTATACCGAACCTACTTATGTCACAGCCGCATTTTATACAGTACTACTTTTCAAGCGATATTTTCGGAAGGATCGGAGATAGCATTAACCGCCGCTACTTTATATGCTCTTCTGTAAGCTAGTAGCGGAGAATAGAAACAGAAAGACAGCGCTCATTGACTCGTACTGTACTTTCGCTCATGCCACTGTACGGTCTACTATACACAGGTCAAAAGCGAGACTTCGGAGCACCGATTTCGCTAGTATCATGCATCGTATAGGGTTAACATGTATGTTATAGTAGGGTTTAGAACGCAGGGGTCTGTGGAACTGCCGAACTTTGCGCCTCACTACTAGCAGTATGTACTAGGTAGACTGGGCATACTGACTCATTTACTTGCAGATGCACTACTGTATGGTCTTTTAGTTTTTGGGCCAGTGAACCACCTCTTCAATTTATTCTCACCTTGAAGCACAACGGAAATACTTTGATTGCTTATCTAGTAGGCATGCAATACTGAGACCCCCAAAAGATGTGTACAGTATGATGTTGGATTGTGGATTGCGGGGTAAGGGATCGTTCGATAGCTCATAATACCCTTCATCACTACCTACCCTCACGGGTCATCGTGAAGACACTTAGTGTACTCTGTAATGTTTCGATGGAACCTATCCTTGCTGCTGGTACTTGCTAGGAGACTGCTAGGATACCGTCGGTAATTGTACCACTCCTATCGAGACCCTGCGTTATCTGAAGGCGGCTACTCTTACGTCGGCCTCCCATTGCTATTTATGCGAAGCTGTCATTGTGCCTATGACATAGGCCTCAAGTTTCGTGGCGCTAATGTCTGCGCTTCCGTTGGTTGTCAAAATTGATGGGCTGCAGAATCCAACTTGCATGTGACGAAGGTCGAGTGACGATCGTATCACGCGGTCAAGGGGCCCAACAAGGATTGAAAGCCGCAAAGGCGTCAGTTGAAGAATTCAATTGTCAACCTAGGTATTCGGTAACAATATAATGCCGTGCCATTCGCTTGGCCCTAAGTAACATGCGGTGAGAATACGCGGCAAAGAGCGGATGTAATGCCTTGCGTCGGTGCAGTGCTCGGTGGGAATGGAAATGCACGTAACGGAGAGGCCGCTGCTAGCCCGCCGAGATGGATTCCGTTTGTACCCACTTGTTTGACGCTGTACAGGGACTTATGGTGCACAGACCAAGACGTGACTGGGCATGTCCCTAGGTATCTATCTATCTGCATTAGGAGGTAGGTATGAGGTAGTGATTCTCTTCCAACTTTGAATACATCATAGTATCTCACCGAGGCACAAGCGCTTGCTTGAACAGTCCCCCGAACCTCCTTGATTGTATTAGATTCTCGATCCCATATCCCAGTTGTCTGGCTCGATTAATCTTTCTGCAACCTTGACATCCCATTGGTGCTCTTTCCCCATATTGATTGACCGGACAAACGCTCTTTTGAGCTCTACAAATTGTTGGTCTGGTCAGATGACTACGTTCTGTCAGCTCATCACAGGAACCCCCGCGTTTAGCTGCGGTGAATGCTCCGTTACACCTTTGATATGCGCGCGTGGTCTTATTCGGCGCCGTTCTAATGCGTTTCATGTCAAAGAATGCCTGATAGTTAGGTGGGAGGCCCTTGGCTTCTAGACGTCTGGCTTGCCGCCGTCAGTTTCTAGCTACCACGCCTAATACACGACCGCAATTATGCACTCACGCGAATGTTCAGACCAGTCTCGACACTCACTAGCCTATCGTCACCACAGCTCGTTTATATTATCAGACCATTGAACGGGAACTAAACTCGTTGATCCTTCCAGATAGGAAACCATACACAGGAGCTAGTGACACGGCTGTATCCCTATTATGGGGGCTTCTTCATCTCCTAAAGGTCACTGACCCTGTTTTAATAGGTATATATGGCCTTTTATAAAGTTGACTTCCTTTTTTTGGCATTCTAATTTGCTCTATTCATACTCTATTTATTCATCTCTTTTCTAGGTGCTGAAGCCTAGGCCTCAATAAGTATCAGTCATTTTGGAGCTTCTCTGGCCCTTTTTAATTTAGAGCCAATCAAAATTTAGATTTACTGATGCCCCACTTCAAGCAACCCTCCAGCCAACAACAAGTGGCCAATAGGAATTCAGAAGTGCCATATCTCGTTCACACCTCACTTCATCATCCGCCACTAGCCAGGGTCTCAAGCTGGAAATATGCTCTCTACAGGCTGTCATTGAATCTCAATATTTCTCGGTCTCTTTTTGTTTTGTTAGAAGGGGTCACCCTATTTCCCCTGCTCCCTATTTCGGTAAAATTTGGGTCTCTTCATCCGCTTAGAGCCTCCTCGTCTGATCCATCGTCTCTAAGCTCAACCAACTATAGGTAGTTGGTCCTTGACGTTAGGAGCGCCCCCAATAGCTACAACGCGACGCTGGGTATGATAATCGCAACATATTAATGAAAGCTGATAGCCGGAGACCATGGAGCGAAGGCCAATCCTCAGCAACGCTTTGGACTAAACCCGTTGCGCTCATAAGATCCGAATAGCCGTGGCCATTGACGCTCGAAATACAAACCTACGGCAGGTGTACCATGTTTCGCGATCATGCATAATGCAGAGTCGAAACATCAAGAACGAACTAGGGAATATTGGAGACGCCCCTCGAGGTAACGGTACTCATTGATACCCTTTCCTGCCCAGGACACTTTGGGCCGGCCCCCAAGCATTCGATAACACAGAAGATCGGTATTTCTAGGTTAACTGTAAGTCCTACCAAAAATCTTACTAAAAGGGTACCTGTTATTCTAAATTGCAACATAAGATCGAGGAGTCGACCTGATACTATTGGAATAGGCAACTTGATCTAGTATAGTGTACAAGCTTTTGATAGTCGAGGTTAATGGCTACATGATATGTAAAATTCAGTAATATAGGAGAAGAATCTATGCTTCGAGTTTCTTTAGAGATAAGTAACAATGGAAGATTTAGCGATTGAACAGCGTACTAAACAATTACTCTGGAAGAACATACCATTGACCAACAACTATCACACATGGGATATGTAGGCGCAAGATGGTCTGCATAATGAACATGGCCATCTAAGTCTAGATCGTATGCAGCTATTATGGGCCGTTTGGTTGCTCTAGAGAGAGGGCACTGGTTAAACAACAGCACTATTGGCAGTGTAGTACCGTCTCTCCAGCCTATACTGGGATACTCTCATCCCACCGGCATCCTACCAATCTGCTTTGGCAACAAGCGCTCAAATGCTTGCCGCATTTCACAATCGCGTCTCAGAAAGGAAACATGTGTGGCTCTCGGGCAATATCGGCTTTATTTTTTTGTGGTTGTTGACTGAGACGCTTCCAGCAGCATCTGAGTGTACTGTATTATCCAGAGATAAACGAGTAGCATGACTGGTCTTAGGGATATACCCCCCCCGCAATAACACATGTAGATTCGTCTCGCTCTTTGTGGGAAGTCAATTCATCATGGTGTGTTGCGGTACAGCGGCCTGTGGTGGTACAGTTGTCCGACGTTGGGACGACGCGTTTTTCGGCTGTGAAGTTGGCTTCCTCCATATTTGCATATGGAGATACGGAGTTCTCGTACCGGTACTTGGAGATGTACTGGCATCATACACTACCGCCGTACGAGGCGAAAGGTGGCGTTGTGCTGTGCAGTCGTGCACTGGCCACGCATGCAGCTTTCAGCTTGGGTTGTCAGCATGCAGGACTTCTATTTGCTGTAGTCGGGGTCGACATCTGCAAGTCGAAACACAGCCCACTGTGCCGCGCATGACCCAGTGTGTGACTAAGTATCTAGTATAGTGCAGGCAGGTAGGTGTGCTATGTTCTAGTAGGATACGGTACCGGCGCTGTCGGGGGGGATTTCCTGATTCTGTCTAGTGCTATAGTGCATCGTGCGGTACACAGATGCGCTGCACTGCAGCTGTACACTACCTACCTCCTCTACTTACTTACTTAGACCTCGGAGGTGGGTAGCGTAAAGATGTACCTTGCTTGCCTATTCTGATCAGGCCTAACGGCCTACGGGCCCAAAACGCCCTGCTATTAGGTACCTAGCATACCTATAAGCAGCCCAGCCCAGCATAGCGCAGTGTACTGCAAAACCTGTGGAATGCATTGTGCAGTGCTGGGTCGCAGAAGTATGTACCTCGCCATTCGCATACTCCGACAGTGCTGGTTGATGCGATGCAACATGCCAACTTTTCGGCCGTCTACTCATGCACGAGAGCGGGCCATGCCTCTACAGTCCTCGTCTTCCTAGCCAAGAGGTGATCTAATCGAAGAGGGACTCAATTAGTTGACGCGACATATTAAAAAGGCTACCGATCCGGATGATGCCAAACTACTAACTACCTATACCATGCACACTAAGAGCCCACTGAAGACCACCCTAAAATACCTCCTAGCGCATATCCATCTAGGACTTCTCTATATCTCAACCCCACCACCCACACCATCACGGTCACTTTGTCTCACCCTCCTCTTTCTTTCTTCACGAAACCTCGTCCACGTTCTCTTCTTGTTCATCGCGGCTGTAGGCGTCTTAGCTAATAGCCCTACCTGGGGAACCGCCTCATTCCGTTGCCGCCCTTTTCTATTTTGTTCCTATTACTTTGACCCTCTCCCGCTAGTTCTCTCAACTTACTTGGCCTCTCCACTGTTCCTAGATATTAGTCCTCACGGCTGCTTCCCCCCTCCATACCTCTTCTCATCTGTCCCCTGTCTTCGAGACGGTTTACACATTATGCCTCCACAACTTTTACCGGCTTCCGCTGCCGCCTTCGCACCCCGGGCTTCGTCCGTCAATGTCGTTCTTGGCTCCAAGATTGAACCGTGGTTAACTCAGACCCTCAAACGCATCAACCGAGTTAAGCGCCCACTCAATAGTGTGCCTCAACACCAGAGATGTCTCACGGAAACATTGTCTTCCACAAACGCCATATGGACCCTGGCTTCCTTAATGCTTCCCAAGTACCCCGATTCCGAGTTGCGCACGGATTCGAATACTATCGTCGAAGCTATTCCTAGCTATGAGTTCATTTTTCTCGAAGCGTATATCGTACATGTCGACATGGTCTTACGAAACGAGGTTGCGTTCAAGTTAACTCCCGATACGATAGAGGCCCTTATCGAGCATCATAAGGACGTCTTTTTGATCGACGCCAAGGCCGCCTCGTATGATTGGCCCGAGAAGGAGCAGCACGCAAAAAAACTGCATGATGGATTTGTTCAGGCAATCAACAAGTACGTCTTCAGGACACACGTCTCTGCTTTAGAAGGCTTGGAAGAGGAGGGTGTCGGGGAATTGCTTTGTGGGAGGAGCGAGGAAGTCAAGAACAGCATCATGGGGTTATTGAACAAACCCCTGCTTCCGCCACCACCCAAGATCGTTGATGTAATCCGCCAGCCGCCGCTTTTACCTAGCTCACCTATTGGTGCCATATGGTCGCAAACGATTCACTCACCTGGTGTACCGACTCCCGTCGATTCGTGGCGAGTTCTTCCCTCTAGTCCGGCCGTCACTTCGACCTCGGTGGACTCAAATACGCCGATTTGGTCAAGCATGACTATGCACGAGATAGAATTGCCATCTCCCATTCCGTCTTATAGCCAGCCGTATTCTTCTGCAGGGATGTTCTACAGCTCCCCAATGGTTACTTCCCCAATTCCCGCCTTGCCACTTCCGAGCATGTTGGCCGCTCATTGCGGTATAAACATGGGCTACGGTGGTTTTGGTTGGGATCGGTATCAAGAGTATGCTACGACCATGTGACAATCACCGCCCAAGCCGAGGGATCACTACCCTGTAGTGACGACCTCGTAAGCGTCACTCTTCATCATATTAGCGATCTAGGTGCTTCATTCCTCGACTCGGACAGAACACGGCGTATATCCCATCGCATCCCAGAGTGTTTTAGCATTCTGCATCGAACAGAGGCAACCTTGCGACCAATCTATCAAGGCAGCATTAATTTCAGGTTTTTTCTTAATTCGTCGGTCTTTTCAGCAAGCGAGCGCCTGAATTTTTATCCGAGGGACTCTCACACCAGCACGCCGCAAGCTCGGTCAAAGTGATTTTCTTTTTATCTTTTTTTTTGTCATCTCGTCATGGCTGGAACCGGGTGGGTTTATTGATTGCATTTACACATAGGGCAGGCCTCACCAGCATATAGCGGGGCCGGGTTTTTTTCATACGTTCAAAGAAAGAGATACACGCAGCAATGCACCACATATATCTCCCGGCGCAAACCGGGACAGGCTATTTCCGATTTTAGGATTCCCCCTCAAAATTTCTATTCACCTCACGGCATAGAGTGGCTTTCACATGCAAGGTCCCCGATAAACTGCGACGGAACATGGCCACTACTTCGAGTGTCCCGAACCGGTCAGCACACTCGCTCCAAGTATTTGTCTATTCTTTTCAACCCAAACCTTGGTTTAATAATTAACGAATGATTGAACGGCCTAATGATGAATATCCGCACGAGCTTGATGAAGATTTTGTGCCACAAAAGAATAATGATCAACTTGAAGTTGAAATATTCATTCGAACGATCAAAGTCGAATAAGCGACGACGGATAATTCAATGGATAATGGACGGACCGGATCCGAACGATATATCCAGGGTCGATTCTTTTCATCATTTTGGAGCAACGGCAGATGAATTACGGTATCTGTGATACTACTGTCAAAGGCCGGCACCGGTTGTCTACCTTCTCACCAAGGTTGGATTCGCCTATTTCGTCATGCAAGCCGTGGCAAGATCGGCAAGCTGGCTGTTCTAGGTGTAATCACGGGACCCCAAAGCGAGCGGGGACGGATCTCACGATCGAAATCGAATGTAAAATAACAGAAGTCGGGCACCAATACGTGACGGTCTCTGCTGGGCAGAGCGACGTAGGGCCCTTTACACTCGCCGTTAATGCCGCCATCGTCCTAGCCCAACGACCCCTCCACCATCTTGGTTCTGGGGCTTCAATCAAGTGCCGCGTCGAGTTCGATAGCAACAATCCCTACCGTATTGAATATCAGATCTTGCATCACATCAATACGGCGGAGTAGAAGAGAGGATGTTGTATGCGTGTATGCATGCATGCATGCTTGCGTGGTACTGGGTTAGGAATGATGGATGGCAAACTGTAGCATCATCTCACTGCACTCGGATCTCCCTTGTCCCAAGAAAGGCGCGAACTGTTCAGTTGGCAGCCATGGATAAGGAGTAGTGAAGAAAAGTCACATCCAGGCAGGGAACCTGGACAGTCTGCTGCGCAGATCTCGTCCAGTTCCTTCTACCCCGGAAACACATTCGTACGGATGTTGTGTTGACATGAGATGCTGGTCTTTAATAGCGTCAGGTCCGAAAGTCGGGATCCGCCCTGGGGGCGCCGGCTGCGGGTTTTTTTGTCGCTAATCCCCCATACCCAACCCCTGCTTCGTCATGTTTCGCCGTTGCGTAGTAGTACACTAGTTAATTGGAAGAGAAATGAAAAAATGCTTTGCCAAATACAAGTCAAGTCTTGATTTCACTTTGGGGGTAATAGTAATCTATTACCATTCCAATATAGTGCTGATACATTTGCACTCTAGTTGGTAGACCATGTGATGTTGTTTTGTGAGTTTGTTCAAGTTTGGCGAGCTAGAGTAGCATTGCTAACCCGCAGAATCATACCATGACTGGGCCACGGGGAATGCAAGAGAGCGATAAAAATGTATAAGAGAACATGAGCATGGCCCGACTAGATAAGCCGCATGCCAAAGCGCGTGGTCAGCTTACTGTTTCATTCCACTGTGATCGGAAAAGATGGTGTGAGCTCGCCCTCGACCCTTTTTCTATGATAGGTAGTGTCCGTGAATCATTAATGGGAAGGGGGTGTGTCTAATGGTCGGCTATCAAACCGTGGTGTTGATACCAGTTAGCAATACAATATGTTTATTCAGCTTGCTACAGTAGTATACTAATATTGGATATGAGGCTATTGTTACCTGCCGCCAGTAGGTTTTACCTATACTTCCCAATTGCCAGGTAAAAAGGCCGCGCACGCGCCCAAGCCTTCTAAGCGTCTTATCTTCTGATATTCATATTCATGCAGGTAAGAAACCATGAGAGCAGGCTGTTACAGCCCTACGGCCAGCCGGGGTGTGTATACCTCTCAGTATGCGTCCATCTACCTACATATAGGGCATGGGAGGGAAGGGGACGGAAGGGAATCAAAAAAGGAAGGGTAGCCGCAGGCAGCTTATACCTATCCGGTCGGCTTATGTTAGTGTACATGTATATGACCATGAAACAAATGTAAATCATGCTGTTAAAGTCTATAATTCGCACACATATGCACGTGCATGTGCACAGCGTAAGGTGTGTATGATGCCATGTATGCAATGTAAGTATGCTACTGTAAGGTCAATCTTCAGCCCCTATGCACGGTGAGGTTACAGTGAGAGAGGAGGATTGGTTGCCCTACAGCGGGCCCGCCTATTGGTCAGCTTACGGAGGCCCTTTTCCATGACAGCGACGACGGTAATGGGCTATAGGTAGCCCCGTTATTGATATAGGTGATTTGGCACATTGCGCCTTAATAACACACTAATATAAACATGCGCTATTACTCATAGTAGTCTACACTACTAGTATATCGAAGGAAACAATTAAGGTTGCGGAACAATCCGCACTTAATGGGATGGAATGTTTTGTCCAGCCCAATGAGCCCGTTGGATTGGGTGGCTCACTATCCCGGTCGACCCCAGGGTGGTGCCGGACCGCCGGGACTGAATCAACAGTCTAGTGTTGATCTTTGGGTGGGTCACCCTCTTTTAGCGTCCTACCTTAGGTACCTACCTACTAGACTAGACTTACCTAAAGCTTACTTAGGTAGGTAGACTGGATACTACGTCCCCCCTATTTTTACATTTCATTGCTGCCTACTAATACTCTATCTACCATCTACACTACACTACACTACACTGCACTGCCTAACACGACCTAATAGATTCAGCTATATGTACATTGGGTTTGCTAAGGTTGACAAGACCTTGTGAATTTATCTCGAGAAACATGGCCATTGGCTATTCTTGTCCAGCTCCCTGTCTAATCTGAACAGTATAACCAATCCTGTTGGGAATAACGACGCTTCCGGTTTGCTTCGGAAGACACCCAGGCAGATAGATTGACTGACTGACTGTTCGTACCGGTACTTACGCATACTACCCACCCAGGGCGGCTCTTTTCGTCTTCCGGTGCTGTTGGTTCGGTGCGGGTAGTCCTGACGGCGCTGCCTACTTAGATAGGTAGGTGGTATGATAGCCATGTGTATCCGCGCGTGTTGCGTCTATGTAGGACCATCATGAACTTCGGGTAGACACATGCAATGGTCTTGCGCATTGGTTCGCCACGCGAGGTACACCCAACCTCGCTTCATATCATCAGCTATCGCCGTCGTTGGCTCGATCATTACGTTTTATGTGGTCACAAGTGCAGCATCAATATCGCCATGATCGCCACGCCAGGGTAACACACGGACGGGATGCCCCCACGAACGGCAAGTGTTACAAGGGATACCTTGATAACGTGATCCGAGTGTCCTGGAATCAGTCTGTCTGTACGGTGCCGTCAGTGGTTCTTTTTCATTTTTTCAACCTCTGTCCCGCTGGACACGAACTGCTCGGTGTCACTTTCAGGTCTCCATTGCTATCCTTTACAGCTGCCAAGGCAACTATATTGTGCATGTGAGACCACCGGCTATCTCGCTCTCACGTTCTCGCTTCTACCGTTGGAAAACTAGGTACTGGGCTAGGGCGCTCTAAGACCCGCGTGATCGCAGAGACTTTGTCGAATGTGACTACCGTCTCTCTTATCTCACATAGGTCCAGTAGTTGACGACCTTGCGAGCAGGTATATCAAGCCAAATGGTAATAACCGGCCTTCGCGACATCACTGCATCATGTCAAAAGCGGGAGAGTCGAGTTCGAATTGTACACATCTAGCCGAAGTATCTCTAACCTGGGCCGAATGAACAAGAAAGTCCCTTTCATGAATGCATGTTCCAGGAATGCGTGCAGGGCAAGACATTTCAGACGACAGAGCGCGCTGTTGCTTCATGGCCCTGCCGGCGCCCTCTCAGCAACCCAACAAGTTCCAATATATGCACGCTGCCGCGGTGTCTTAAGTCTGAATGTAGGAAATAGAAATGTCTCGAACAAGGAGAATGTACCTCCAAATTCCCTGCTGTGCTGCTCCGGCTAAGGGTACCTGGCATAAGCCAGCGAGTCACACCAACGGATCGCACTACAACTGATGGATTTTAATTTCACTTCATCTCTGACTACTGCGTAGCAGATACATGATGGACGATTACTAGCATCAGTAGTAAATTGGCTAAGTTCATACCTTGGGTCATTCGTGCCCGGCTAAGTGTCATACCAGGTATCTAGACAAACAGTCAAAGAAATGTGTTCTCTCAAGAGATTGGGGGGCTGTAGGTCACACTAGCTACGAGGTAGAAAAGAGATTATTGTCATTGCTATGTATTGTCATTACTATGTAAAGGCGTAGCGGTCGAAATGTGACGAATATTGGGATATATAATGAAAGCCTTCAACCAGAGTGAGGGAACAGCTTAAAACCTCAAATGTGTATGCACACACACATCTTTCTACTTCCTGCTTTACTTCCGGCAGAGACGACCGTTCTGGGTCGGCAGCCATGATTCCTGGCGAGTGATGTACCAACCCTCACTGCCGACAGCCGTAGGGGCCCAGAAAGTGTCGTAGGGATCGACCTGCTTCTTGATCGAGAGCAGACGGGCGTAATTGGTACCCCAGAAAGCCTGCTGAAAGCTGGGCTCGGCGATGTCGGCCTCATTGAGGTAAGATCCGGCACCTGGGGAGATGGAACGCAGCTTCGCGAGCGAGGTGTAAGTGATGGCCTTATTGGCGGCCTCGATCTGGGCCGGGGTGCTGTCATCACTCCAGCCAGAGCCGACGATGACGTAGAGGAGGTTTTCACGCCATGCGGGGTTCACGGCGTTGTCGACACCGGTTTGCGTCTTACCGACTATGTTGTACATGATCAGCGCGCTGGTTTGCATGACCTCCTTCAAGGCGGCGATCGTCTGGTTCAGCGAGGCTGGGCTGTTCCAATTCTTGGCTGGGATGAGGCGTGAGCCGGTGCGCAGGTTCGCGTTGGCGACGAATTCGACCGGGAAGTGCGAGGTCCACGGCTGTAGGAAGTTGTCGTACTCCCAGAAGTCTGACTCGACATTGAAGCCAACCGCCTTCCATTCCGCCAATAGGGGCGCGATGGTTTTTTTGAAATCAACGAGCTTGACGCCCGGTGCTAGCCAGGGGTGGAACTGCCAGGTATAGCCCGGCTGGCCGTCGAAACGAGGGTACACGCTGGAATAACCGTAGTGGCCCGCTGTAGCATAGTCGGGGAATCTGCGCCAGTAGGCCTCGAGACCAGCGATAAATTGTGTGGTAGTGACGTTGGCCAGAGAGTCGTTGCCGCTGGTGACGTAGAAGGTCAATCCAGAGTAGACCGTCTTAGGGTGCACCTTGACAGTCATGCTAGTCACGACGCCGAATGTAGCTCCACCACCGCCGCGGACGGCCCAGAAGATATCCGGGTTGTTTTTCTTGTCAGCAGTGATAAAGCGACCGTTAGGTAGGACGATGTCAATGCTCAGAACCTGGTCGGCACCCATACCATAGAGGGAACTGTGAGGAGAGTGGCCACCACCTTGAATATAACCACCAGTAACACCAACACCCTTGCACTCACCACCCACTGCGATGACATTGTACTTGTCGGCTGCTGCGTACAACTCGCCAACCTCGACACCGGCGCCAAGCTTCATGGCCTTACCAGTGTAGCCACATCCAGTGTAGCGTTCGATATACTGGATTGTCTTAAGATTGTGAGTCCAGATCGAAAGGGCGCCGGCACCAGCGCTCTTTCCGAGGAAGTCGTGTCCAGTGTTCTTGACAACCAGTCGAACGTTCGTATTACGCGCGAAGTTGATGGCCAGCTGGATCTGAGCAACGGTGGAGATGTTCACGGCGTAGCTTGGGAAGCCGCCGAGTTCGCACGTGCCATCGTCGCCGTTCTGGGGCATGCAGGTCTTACCCTGGAAGAGGGGAGACATGACGGAAGTCGGGTCATTGGCGCTGACATAATTAGCAAAGATCGCACGGTACTTAAGAGCCGGGTAACACCCACTGAGTGGCGGATTCGGACCAATGGTCGAGAATCTGCTGGCACTTGTTTGCATTGTAGTGCTCGTTGTTCGTGTAGCAAACGGCGCCAACGGGGACGGTCTTAATAAGGGCACCGCCCGTCAGGAGGTCAAATACCTTCCAGACAGGTTGTAGGGGCCAAAGCAAGTCGCCGGGGAACGTCTTGCATCCAGGGAAGAGTGCTCGCTTGTTATTTGTCGAGTTGAGGTTCTCCGGAAAGTTGAAGAGCGAAACATTGGCCAGTTGTAAGCTGCTTAGTTGAGCGAGTAAGTCGTCGGTGAGGACGAGCTCGTTGTTAACATTCTCGGCCGCGACGGGCACCGTGTTCTCATCGGCGGCTATAAGATAATTATTAATGGTAGTCTAACCGGTGATTGAAAAAGCGTTACGCACCGACAACCTGCCCGTTGTTTAGGATGGTCTGAGCGGAAGCCAAGCCGGCGATGGCGCTCGCAAGGAGCAAGATTCGGCTCAAGACAGCCATAGTGCCTCAGAGATGAATCAAGTCACTCAGAGGTCGACAAGATAAACGAAGGACTTGTCGGAATGTAATAGAGATGAAGGAGAGGAGTAGAATGGCTCAAATAACCATCGCAAAGAGATATAAATATACCAGTACAGAGCAGAGTCTAAGAAAGGAATCGCGACTCCAGTCAAAGTTGCGGCCCAGGAGTTCAGGAGAGCTTGGCCTATTGCAGTAAGGACGAATTTCTCGCGTGGCAACCTTGCTAGACTAGTCCATGTGTCGCGCGTTGGCTGCGTGTAATGCGATCTGATGGGGACACGGCACATGCCACACTCCACGTTACTGAGAATCGCCCAATCACCGAGATTGCGGGTTCGGTTTAAGCTACTTAATGGGCTACTCAGTGGGCTAATCGCACGCAGGCCGAACAGTATTACCGAACCACAGGTTGTGAACTGGCGGTATCTGTCGACGATACGCCATCGAGAGCCCATAAATCTCAGAGATCCGATGCCGGGACTACCATAAGCAATGAATGCGCAGCCAGATCAGCCCGCTTAGCTAAGTATTGCACAACAATGGACATATTAGGGGCACCAAGTCCAGGATTCTGTCCAGATGATCCCAGGGAGACAGTAGCCAAGTCGCAAAAAGGCATGTTTTCCATTAGTGCACGTCTAGTTTCTAGCCTACAACTAGTTAGTAAGTTTAGTCTGAATATGCGAGCAGTACACCTCTTACATTCGAGATCCTGGCGCAGATGTATGCAAGGACCAAGTGAACCAGTGGAGTTGTTTTGCCTGAGCAAGGTCTGGGTACCTATGTATCGAACTTAGTCGCCGAAACTAGTGTGTAGTTTACGGGAACGCCAAGGAAGCCGGCCGGATTGCCGAGGCGACTAGCCATCAGCCCAGGACAACCAGGACAACCAGGATAACCGAGGTGGAGCTCCGGGAAAGTCGGCACAACACGGACCTTTGTTATATCAGGGGCAGCCCAGTTAGTATCAGTTACACTGCAATGTTCTGAGGAATTTCTGAGGCCAGGAGTGTATCGTAGGTTTCTTTACCAAGAGACTGGATACCTTGCTACACTAGTACCGTAATAGGTAGTGCGGACGAGTTGCTCCATGACGAGAACGAACTAGTGGATGACAATCATGAATATACACTACTACTATCTGAGTTCCTTGTGTTGTTAGCTCAACTACTAACACTTAGGTTACTGTAATCCATGTAGTATAGCGTTCATTTCACAGTGCTTTTTACGAGTTGCAATTCCATAGGAGGTGACTAAGTATCGGGCCCGAATGGCGTTATACAGATATAGTAATTATCCTTCTTATGATTCTTCTTTCGTGTAGTGGCCTGAAGATCAGCACCTGAACTTTCTTTGCCACTCGGGCCGAATCTCTTCGAGCTAATGGGTTTAGAGAAAAGGGCATTTGGTCTGTAATTACCTATATGTGCTGCCAGGCCCCAACTCTTGATTTCTGTTATTGTTACTAAGGTATTCACCTTTATATGTCCTGTTTTTCCGTAAAATGAACCCCTAAAATTCCCTAAAGGTAGGTTTTGCCAGCAAGATATAGGTAACAACACTATCTTTTTACGATCCAAGTGATCTCGAGACCGGGATTGTGAGGTGTCCTCACAAGCCGCGGGGCCCAACGTGATTCTGAGTTTTGCTAGCCCCCGTGATATGCCAAATTAATTCCCGGATATTTCTGCGACAGGTTACCTGCGCCGGTTCTAGCAGCAGGGCTCGTGTTTACTAAGTGTAGTAGAGTGTAGTAGAATGCACCTACTGTATTAGACCCGTTTTCGATACCTAGGAATCTCAGTTGATGACACAATCTACACTACAGCACGTACGCTAATATTAATTTCAAGAATTTTTGCAGGGCTCTCAAACCTTATTCTTGGTAACTATTCCTTTTAGAGCCTTCGCTTCACGGTTCTCCGTTTCCTCTGCCACGCAACCAGAAGATCTGCGTCAATCTCATACAGATTTACCTTGGCTATGATGATCTTAGCCAGACTTGGATTCTGACCTGGAGATGCCAGGAGTACCATCGAAGATCGGTACGCTTGGAGTCCATTGACCAATCCTCGAATAACGATCAAGCGCATTCATCATATACTGTAGTGTATAATAGACAAAAGTGGCTTGCAACTGACACAAAGCTATTCGACCAACGTCGACGGCAATAGCTGCGGGAACGGATAGGAGCCTCTCCCGCCCAACTCCCGGTTTTAGGTAAAGGGAAAATTTGACGAGCTAGAAATTAGACGACGACGAGAAGGATGACTATGGCTGTACTAGTTCAAAAGTCTCACCTAGGATTGGCCTATTGTGGGGGCAACTAGGGCAATGATTCGACGTCTACATTACACTAGCTTGAAGCACCACGGACTCAACAACGAGCCGAGAGGCCATGCCTATTGTCGTCAAGCTCGCCGCCTTCCCCACGCGTCAGACGACGCTAGAACATCTGTCGAAATAAGTCAATTCCTTTAGGAGATTCCCTCGTCACACTTGGTACCGCTCCGAGTGTATGTGTGTATGGGCCATACTACCTACTCTACTGCATAGAGATAATCATGGCTTGAAGCTCATGCATGATACTAAAACATGTGGCCAAGACGTGGGTTCTCACCCGGAGGGATTGTGGTTTGTGAGCCGCCTTATTACTATTGGGGTTGCCGTTTTGTGCGTCTTTCGTGATTTTATGTTACACCCTTTCTATTCTTACTTAATTACTCCCCATTTTGAAGAGATTGATTAATCTTGCTCGGATCAGAAAACCATATATACCCTGGTTCTGCCCACGACGATCTCTACTCATTATCATCGTTTCTCCATCAGATATCCTGCACGTCAGCTTAGTTGCCGTACATCAATATGGGGTTACTCGAGGCCAGACGGCCTCCTCAGCCGGATGTCACGAAGATCCCAACACCACCGCTACAGGCGGTAGCACTGTTTATCAGCTTCTTCGTCCCGATACTAGCCTTGATCGCTGTTGCCCTCAGGCTGTACGCTAGGCACATGTTGCGACAACTGGCCATTGGTATGTTGGGAATTTTTGGACGTCAAGAACTTGTTAGCTAACCATCTATTTTCCTAAAAGATGACTGGTTACTCCTTTTGGCATTGCTGTTCTCCCTGGCCATGGTGGCCCCTTTCTATTTCTGTAAGTCAACGGTTTTCGATTCTTTATCTATGGGGAAACTTATTTTAGAAATTTATGAAAAGAAATAAAGAAATGGAGGGATAATGGCCTGTCTAACGCACTAGGTTACTAACGACTCAAATTTATAGATATAAAATTGAATTATTTTGGCTGGCATGCAGTCGATGTACCAGAATTCGACCCGTCGCCAGGTCTATGGTGGTTCTTCTTAGCCCAGATCTTCTACAACCCGGTGCTCGCCTTAGTCAAAGCATCGGTCTTGGTATTTCTACTGCGACTTGGAGGCCATCAACGAAGAGTGCGCTACTTCATCTACGGGTTGTTAACATTCAACGGACTACAAGCTGTGGCTGTCTTCTTCGTCGCCATATTCCAGTGCCTACCGATCGAGGCAAACTGGGATGGGGCAGCAAGGGCTACAGCCACATGCATACAGCCCGTTTTCCACGTCATCATTTCTATCATCACGCTCATTACCGACCTTCTTGTCCTGATCATACCTTTCTGGATTTTCTTGGGCTTGAAGCTTCCCCTGGCCGCGAGAATTGCTATTATTGGAGCCTTTGTAACAGGCCTCGCGTGAGTCTACTAGGTACATCTCCCCTTTGCGATATGTGGCTGACGTTGGTAATGCAGAGTTACGATCATTGGAGCCGTGCGAATATCCAGTATATATAATCTGTTCTTCGCGCCCCCAAAACCCAATAGTGACCCATACTACGATATTGGCCTGACTCTCAATGCGATTGAGATTAATCTCGCCATTATATCTGGATCCGTGCCAGGACTACGACCCATATTCCGAAAGTGGTTCCCAAGTTTGTTTGGAGGGACTACCAACAACAAATACAACAACGATCCTTATAAATATAAATCAAGCGACCGTTATGCCGGAGGAACAGGTGCACGCAATGGAACAAGAAGCGGCGCCGAGAGTGGTTTAGCTCACGGCCATGGCGGGATCGGACTGAAGAACCTGAGTCGCTCCGAAAGAGCCCAGCATACCGTGATCCGAAGCGTGAGCCCCTCGGGCAGTGAGGAAGAAATAATGACATCGAACGGTATCATGCGGACGACGGACGTCCAAATACATTACACATCGGAAGCGGCGTCGCATCCATCCCCTTCGCGGGCATCGAGCGACTACAAGACGCCTAAGGTGACTGTCCCGAGGGGTATGTGATCAAAGGACGATGGTTTTTAAATCGAGAATGTGTACCCTGCCGCACGTTATGTTAAAACGAGCCAGGGCATTCGAGGTAGTTGAAAAGGAACGGGTAACGGGCAAAACTGGACTGTGGCTTGGTCACTTGGGGAACAGGGACTAATCCCATTCTATGTACGAGTACACTTATTTAATCTAAAAGCATCGGAATGATAGGCAAAAATTATTGTATTATTTAATTATCACAATGGCCACCTGAGAGCTCCTGTGACCTAATATGCTAGGACTTGTTAGATATCGAAGCTATCCAAGCCGTTGAAAGTGGGCATATATTGTTAAGTTCTTCTACACTACCTCACTGAGAAGTCTCTGAAATCCTCACCCTTACTCCACATTTCGTCAGCGGGAAATTGCGAGGATTTTAATGTATTATGCCTTGATCGTGAGGCCTATGGGTGCGTGTGCTGGTCGTACCTCTATTTATGTAAGGGCATATTCGATCCCTTTACCTACTTACATACATTGATGACTCCAATACCAACGTTTCATAAACTTCGTTCGCAATTAGCGGGCGGCCGGATTTATTGTCGTCTTAGAGTAATATTTTCTCTTCCAAATTCAGCATTCTTGGTGTGATCGGCTCAACATCCGAACCAGGTAACTAACAGCTGTTAGTAACTCAGTCTGAATCGTTCTACCTAAGGAAGCTCCACCGTTAGTTCTCAGGAGTGTTGCGAACTACATCCGAAACTAGTTGCCACTACTCGCTATTGGGCTTGATTACTAAATCGTGTCTACCGTATTTCCCTGTTCTGTTATTTTATAATTTCTAGCCTACTTTATTTTCTTCTTCCTTTTTATAGAAATTTTCTTACTTCTTAGGGATAACTTCACTCACACTAACACAACTTTTAATGAACAGATATCCTAGACTGAACTAAATGTGAAGCCCTCTAGGCCAGTGGTTATACACAATAATGGGTGCTCGGAATGTATTTTTTAGGGGACCCCGGTAAAATGGGTTTGTTGTTTAAGCTGTGCATTATAGCCTACCTATTATACAATACAGGGTTAGCGGAAATCTTCTAATTTCTACTATGTAAGTAAGAAATTAAGGCTGTGACATAGCTAGGTAACCATGGAACTGTAGATTATAAGCAGCCACTTGGTCCCTGTTTATTTTTGGCGTTTCAGCTGTTATATGAAACTCACAGGACATCTATGATGTTTCGTCTTGCAGGAAAAAAAGGAAGCAATTTATAGATTTAGCAGAAGTTATTGGTTTAAGAAGTTTTTAGGTCTTCACATAATAAAATTAACTCCTAACAGACCCATACCATTCCAGTATGATATTTTCATCAAGGCTTAAGATTTCTCTCTTTTGTCTTAGTTCTTAAGCTGCTGCAGCTATTTACTAAGTCATAGTGGTAAACTTACTATAAAGGTAAGACGTTTTAAGGTCGTTTTTAGCTACCTACTCTAGGCAAGGAAATGATACAATTTAAGATACATTGCGATAGTATAACCTGTATTTCTAAGTTATAAATAACAATATAAAAGGTAACTTTCCTAACAACACCTCAAAACAAATCTACCTATTCCTTTGAAAATGAAAAAGCGTTAAAGAATTGCAAGGACCGTGGAGAACTACTCAATCTACATTAGTGGATATTTTTCACACAGTGGTTGTCGCGAGACTAAATTAATCTAATGAAATACACATGTTCTCCTTTAATTTCAACTTCCTAACAAACTAAGCTAAGCTAGCCACAGTCTAAGAGAAACGCATTTCATCATCGTAGAAAACCTCAGGCAATCTAATTCTTAGACATCTATCCATATGCTCTAGAGCAATTCCATCCTACACCCAGTGAAAGCTAACAAGACATCTCCATATATACATGAGAAAAGTCAGGTGTTAAAGGAGCGCCCCAACACCTGTATTCCGAAACTCCATACTATCATCGTAAAATATGCTTAATAAGTGAAAGAAAAGGTGATCTTGAAACTGTGAAAATAGCAAGTATATGTTCGTATTACCATCTCTCAAATGGTTCACATAACGGTGCATGATGCCGCCATCGTCCTTGCCCGCCGGCGCCCGAGCCCGAGCCCGCCAGCGCCCCCCTCTTCCTCGCTTGCGTGGAGTAATTGAGCCTCTCGGGCGCGGCGCCTCCGACGGCGAATACCAGCACCTGCGGCACCCGCCTCTTCTACCGCTTGCATGTAGTCTGCCCATTTCCTTTCTAGTCTTGCTGCAGAAGCGAAATCGCCTCTTAAAACACGTTGCGTATGCTGCTCAACTGTCTGCTGCCAACCGAAATAGCATCTGAGGCCAATGATCTCGGTGGGATACGTTGGTAGGCTACTAGAAGCATGGCGAACCTCGGAATTCCAAGACAGAACTTCGCGAATACCCGTCCAGGTGACAGAGCTGCAGTCAAAGACTACGAGCCTGAGCCCCACACGAGGGAAGTTGCCGCGAACTGGTGTACGAGTCGCCCGAGATCGAACCATGGCAGCGGCTTCAGTGAGGACAAGGTCACCGGCTCGCGTGTTATCTATATCCATGCTCTTGAGGCTAACACAATTCTTGATGACAGGGACCATACCAGCATCACCAAGGTTCTCACAGTAGCTCACGGAAAGATGCTCTAGCTTTCTGACACACGGTGCTTTGGCTAAGTGCTTAGATAAGATGTCATTGGTGAGCTCCGAGAGATCCTCCAGCTCTAGATGAGTGAGGTGGGGAGTAGAGGCGATGATTAGTTCAAGACCTGAATCAGTCAACTCCTTACAGCTATTGAGCTGTAGGCCTTCAAGATCTGGGACAAGATAACCAAGAGCCTTGACGCCACGGTCTGTTAATTGAGAGCAGCGGCTCAAGTCCAAATGTCGAAGTTTCCTAGGTGGGACGATTGGTCTCTCGGTAAGGATATCGATTTCAGGCTGCAAACCATGGATCATGGTCTTGAGTGTTTCGTCTGTAAGATCAGCACAACCACTCAAAACCAAGCGTCGAAGATTGTTTGTTTTGAAGATGGCTTTGGCGACATCGATACTTTCGAAACCGCTAATTTCGCCAGCTCGCAGGTCTTGGAGCTTAGGACAACCCAGCACTACCATCTTAATTCCTCTTGCGTCCATATGCTTGCACCAAGACACATTGAGGGTTTCCAACTGAGGGCAGTGCTGAGATATGATTTTGCAGGTACTGTTGGTCACGGCTGTCATGCTCGCTAAGTTCAAGTTGGTCAATCTGTTGTTGGACCGGATAAGATTGTGAAGGGTTGACCGTTGGAAATTTCGACACCCTTCTAATGAAGCGTTGATCAAATTCCTGCAGGCTGTAACCAGAACCTCGGCGCGCTTATAGTGCTCAATCTGAAGACAACCACGGAGGTTAAGTTCCTTGATGAAGGGCCCGGCCGAGGCAATGATATTAGCCAGAGACTCTGCAGGTATCTGATTATAGAACTCGGAGGCGTCGAACGAAGTCCAAAGCTGGCCATCGAAGCAGAACTTATGAAACTCCCTGCTCACGCGCGACGCACGCACAAGTTCTTTGGGTTTCAAGTGAGAGAATATTTGGACTCTCACTTCATCGGGCATTGCAGACCAAAAATCGTAGAGACATTTCCGGCTGGCGCGAGACTTCGGTCGCGAAACTGTGACGTCGGCGGGCAGACAAGAGGTAGTTGGGGCGAGAGCAGTGGAAGAGAGGTTGGCTGTCTTGCGAGGTGCTAGAGGAACTTCGATACCCTTAATTGATGGTAACTCAAGACCTGGAGTACTCGAAAGAGATCCGTGGCCACTAGAGAAGTAGCCTGGAGTGACACTGCCGGAGGAAGCCGGAGCAAACGAAGCACCTGGCCCAAGGCTCACGCAGGATAGATTGGTATGGGAACCATACGGCGCACTATACGAACGAGAGCGACCGACGTGAGACAGAGACAGAGACGGCGACGAGGACATGCGATGTATCCCACAAAGAAGTCTCTGACGACGCTTATCTTTAGATATGTTCTCGGGCGGCGGCGTCGGCGGTGGCGTATTATCGCTGGTTGGAATTGAAGCAGAGGTCGCCTCGATCGGGACGCCGACAACTGAAGGAGCCATATCGTAATCGCCTCTAGAAAAGAGAGGGGTGACAGAGGTAGAGGCAGAGAGAGACGGACAGAGATGAAGGTCGTGCCGATTCAGTATCGTATAGGTCTAATATGTCTGAACGTAATAAGTCAGGTTTATGATTTGGTGGTTGGTCCGCCGGTCCGTCAGTCAGTCAGTCACGTCGACATGACTTTCGAATTCAATTGGCACCAAACTAGAGAGTGCACAGCGCGGAATAAGCGTAATCAAATGAGTGCGTGACTGCGCTGTGGGTTATTACTGGCGGGAGGTAGTGAGAGTAAGAGTTGGATATAGTAAATTCAAGATGAAAATCCGAGGAAAAGCGAGGGAGTTGCAGATGTTGTGTGTGATGGAATGGGCGGATTTGTTTTGTCGGACGAGGCGATGTCACTTCGGCCCCGGACTGACTAGGTTTGACAGCATCTAGGTTGGATAGTCTAGAAACTTGTTACGTCGAAAACGAGTCAAGCCTGGTCTGTTGTGTGTGTCCGGTGTCCCTGTTGATCCCGTCAGGGAGGTAAGGAGTCAAGGACCTGGGCAGCCTAGGATGCGGCTGCACGGAACGGTGCCTAGCTCTTATAAGTTGTAAGCAGGACCTATAGGCTATAACCAACCCGTAGGCTGTTTGGTTTGACTCGTAACTGCAGCTAAACAAAAATGGTCAAGGCTCAAGAGATCCGGAGGGGGCGCAGCAACAAAGACTTTTTGTTAAGTAAGTATGCTGCGGCTGCAAGTAACAAGTAACGCAACTATCTCCATCTAACATTTAACCTGGGGGATCACAGAGTGTGTTCCAACTTCCGGGCACTTCTAGGAAAAGAGAGTTGGTATTTGCAGAAAGACGTGGCTCGTCGTCTGTTTACCTCGTCGGTTTGATAAAGGCCTGAAGAATCAAGCGACAAACGAGAGACGACCACATAATATGTTTGTTTGTAATGGCGACTTGTGATGTCTCAGGGATACATAGTCGACAGGAGCTGACTTGTCCAGGTGAACCCCTCCAAAACGCCATAAGATGCCCTATCAAGCCATCAAGCCATCAAGGGTCCAGGTTCTTATCATTCTTATCGTGCCATATCAACTGGGGGGGAGTGGAGACAGCGAGGGGGGGGAATACATACCCCCGGTCACTCCTTCCCTTTAGTACTTACCGAGTAATGCTCCAGGCGCCGTAAGGATCCGCTAAACACCCACTATCAGCGTGCATGAGGTGGGGACCTTCTAACTTTTACCCCTCAGTGGATACGGGGCGGTCTTACTTACATGCAGTACTAAGTACATGATAGCCAGCCAACATGGAAATCCAGAAAGCTAATGTCGATCCGTTCGTTGACCTTTTCCCTGTTTCTTGCATTCCCTGGGTACTGCCATGGTCGTCCTTCACACCCAAACGCCACCCAGATGATCAAACCTCGTGGCACCAGCAACAGGCGGACATGACCATGTGCTGGCCGGGAGCCGTTGCTTGTAGTTGCAACTTAGAACAAAAGCTTAGAAGGCAATACGGCCCGTCGTTGAAACTTGATGTAATGCGTATCACTGCCTACATAGGTAGGTACTAGGTAATTATGTTAGTAGGTGGGTGCTACCTAGGTACCTAGTAGAATCGTAAATTGTTATACAAATATCCCGGAACTTTTACTCTCTTACGGTGTTGATAAATTATACTCGTAAAGCTGCGTAAACCATCGACAGGTTGTCCTGCGTCTCGCTAACGCCTCACCCGTTAGCAAATGCATAGAAGGGTTTTGGGGAATCTCTAGACCAAGCCACTGGATTTCGCCGAGAGACATGAAAGTGGCTCGGTTTTGCTGGTAATGCGACACTACTACAAACTATTCCTATTTGGACCTACTACTGTAAATCTACTTGTCTAGATACAGGACAGTAGCAGGAGACCCTTCGTACATACAGAGGTACCGCATGGTCACCAGTCTAGACCTAGACCACTCAAGCGCGGTTTCTTGTATCTACAGTAATACTCCCCGTTTTAAGAACATTGTGCGGTGATCCGTCTAACATGAGCTCGCTATCCGATCGACGCCTTATCGAAGACAAATACAATATAAGTACAATGCAGAATACAACACCACAACGACACTATACACCATGAGATATGAGATAAAAACAACATCTCAATATAATGTAAACCCCCATTTCAAGAGTTCGGTGTACCTTGTGACCCGGGTGGCACTCGTCACCCGCCCGGGATAGCTCCTCCACTGATTCATAACATACAGCCATCTGCACCATCTGCAACATCCGACTCATGATCACCTAAATGTGGCACGCTCCGACAGCTGACCCACCACCACCCATCCAGCCGTACACCAAGTCTACACTTGATACCTAGTTATCTCTGTGTCGTCCGTTCGATCGTGGTTGTTTTACACACTATCTAAATTATTAGTTAGCAACTAATACTAGTGCCCACGTCGCCGGGTCGTTGAAGGGTATGGCCGTGGGGGGGGGCGGTCCGAAGTGATTTCACGGCCTAGAGTGGCGATAAGCCTTCGACGCCGGCCGTTATTCAGGCACGGCTTTCCGCGTCGACACGTTCTATACCGACCACTCAGGGGATTTACTGTAATAGGCATACCAATGTCAGTATTATAATCACTCAATCGGACAGTTGCAAGTCGTCATGATGCTCTTTTCTTCGTCTTCTTCTCTTCGTCATCGGCATAATTCTTATGTCTACATGTACGGAAAGAACCGTGCTGTTTTATACTTTCAATGCTGGGAGAAATGCCCATACTGCTTCTACTTGCATTAAGCCTATTTCAAGTTAGAGAATTAAACCCTTCAGTAACAGCTAGAATTAGACTACATGTAAAACGTGGGTACATGTGCCTGGGTTTATGTACATGGAACTTGCCTACGACGCTGAAAAAAGAAAACAAAGCATACGAGCGACCTGCACTTATAAGAATCGGCATTTTTAGTATCGCCGGCCCAAGATGCGTCCCAGAATCTTAACATTCGCAAACTAACAGATCTACAGTAACAAGATATTCCACATGTTTCGCCAAATAGATGAATGCACTATCTAGGTCTATATGAGATCCGTATAATTATATACGGAAAGAAAGCAGACAAAAACTCGAGATATCTTTGGCCGCCTTTAGTGGTGTATTCAACGTTTGAAAAGGCTGCATGCGAGCCCCTTCATTCACAGCCTGCGCAGCTCACACTTCGACCTGGCCCTATTCTGTGAATCTACACAAGCTAATACCGAAAGGAGAGTGATAGCGGACTCGGCCGAGAAAAAGAGCTGTCCGGGTCCTGACTTTCCGAGCTGGTCCTGGGCAGGCTGGATTGGCCCAGTCGCTTTCAAGGATAGCACTGTTGGTGGTTTCCTTGACAATATGTCCAGACCAACAACCATACCTAGATCAAGTAGTAGGTAAGAGACAGACACGACGACTTACATCCACTGTGGGACAGCAGCCCTGGGATGTGTACCCCACAGTTCTAGTGAAGGACGAGGACGATGACGAGGGTGAACCGTTTCATGATTTTGACGGGAGAAACGCTGACCACGATTGGGACCGTGACAAAAATTCCAAGGAGTTAGTCGAGTCCTCGGCATCTAATAGCGCTCATGGACCTTCTCAAGAGTCACAGGAGGACGCAGGATGAAACGTGGGAGCGTATTGGGCCTTAGCAAAGTGTTAAAGGAGGCCCTCCGAAATTCCAAATGGAGGTAATTATTGCTCCGTTAGAGGGACGGCATAAATATGAACGTTTTCTTCTTCAACTCCTAGTACCTTTTCACAACCTTGATTTGGATTTCCTGCTCATCCCACGGAGCCAGTGACCCTGTTCAAGTCTGCCAAACTTCCTCACGCCAATTCCTGCCTCCCCGCAGCACTGATTTTGCCCGATGATAGCAAATAGACGTTTCGGCACAGCCTCTTACCCCTTTTTACGTACGAAAACTGACGTACCTTACACTTTATTGCTCCTATAATGAACCTTCGACGTGGCTAAATACACTAGTGCCAGTTCGCTGGTCTTGAACCATACGACAGCTATATAAAAACGAGGCAAGAGGAAAGTCATCACGCAATCTATTCAAGCCCAAGGCCATATAATAGTAGAGGAGAAAATCAAATGTTGAATTCGAGTGTAAAATAATGAGAGAATAATGAAGTATAACTCCAAGCGGTATTGGCATCATATTGGTAGAAAATCAGTACAGTAGCAAACAAGTTCTTCTCTCGCTCCCTTGATCTCTATATCTAACCCTTTTCGCTCCCTTTCTTTGGGACATCTTTGGACACCAATATTCCATCAGCTTGCAACTTGAGATCAAAGCCCAGTATTAAAGAACTTTTGCCGTGCTGCGCAGCAGGCTATACCGTTAGATAACATAGGTATATTATCCCTTGCAGGCGCGGCGAAAGGTTAGCTTGTCAAGCCACACCTCGAATGGGCTGCAGAAGCATTTTGTGTCGTAATGCTTCAGAAGCAAATCAAACTTTGCCTCCAGGAAGTTCCAGATCCACTGAAACTCTTCGCCCTTTCGAGTTTTCTCTTCATCCTCGTCAGAACGTATCATAACATCCATCTCAAGATACCACCACTTCCGGGAATTACTTCCAAACTCCTTTGATATCCAGCCATGAGTGAAATTCACAAATTGGTACCCGCCTTTCGACATGTACCAACCCGTGCAGTTAGTCATAAGGATATCAATCAAAGCCGTACCAACTTTTTTGCGGCGGCATTCAGGTTTCACGATGACTAGTAACTTCCCACCGCATCTAGAGAGTGTCTCATAGGAACCTGCAATACCTCGACTTACTGCAGTGACCAGGGCGAATCCGATGACCCCTTGATGAGGTGTGTCTGCTCCATACCAGCCTTCAACAGCTACGACAAATGGCATTCTCTCAGCAAGACATTGACCGTAAATCCTGCAAAAGTCTTCCTGTCTGACTGGATTAGTATCCATTACCTTGTATCCATCTAATATCTCTTGGTTATAGATAGCTGTAATAGCTTCCATATCCGATTCGACTGCAGGACGAAGATGACAGGGGATCTGGACCTCGTTAAGGTTAGGGGGTGCCTCAACTACAGCCTCCGCCTCCGCCTCCGCCTCCGCCTCCGCCTCCGCCCTCGCAGCTGCGGCGGCGGCGGCGGCGGCGGCGGCTCTTTGTTCCTTCTCTGCTTTTCGCTGTGCCTTTCTCTTGGGATCTCTGCGTGCGATTTCGGCTACCAATTGTTTCATGGAGAGTGCAGACGTCATTTCCAACTGGTCACGTGACATTATTTCCTCTGGGCAGTACTGTTAGTATCATTGTAAACAGGATGTTTCGAAAGTTTCAAACCTACGAGGACGTCTTGTGTTTGGGTAGTCAACAGGTTTTTCCATAAGGACACCTTTCTCCGTATCTACATCGCAGTCCTCGTGCTGATCTATGCCCTGAAAGAGAAAGTCTGTTTTAACGACATGGGCACCCCGAATCCAAGTTTCGATGAAGTCAGTGATGTGTTGGGGAACGACTTTCACCCGTCCTGTGGAGCATGACCGCTCATCTGAGGGCTCCTTCCAAGGCGACAGAGTCCTGCCCCTGTCCTGGTTCGGGATGCTTCGATGAACTTCATCCACAGCATCCGATACACTCGACCACTTCCCTCGTTGATCCGGGACGGTGTCAATGAGCTTCGTCTTACCTATCCCTAGCCATTCAGCCTGGATGGGGGATGTGGTACTGTTCCCACTAGCTTGAGAGGAGTCTCCAGTAGTCCCTGCTAAGGACACAGCTGTCACGAGCCGGGGGCACGACTCCCAAGTTTGATTTCTCACATCTCCTGGCTCGTCCCATCCATTTCCCTGAGTATGGTTTGATTTATTTGGGCTTGAAGGATCAGTGTCATTGTCCTGTTCATTCAAGGCATTGTGTCCAAATTCTGGAACTGCTGTTTTGTTTTTAACTGGAGAAACTCGTTTCTCGTCTGACGTCCAGTACATAGACCTATCGATCTTCTTGCCGAAAGCCATCCTAGCTTGATTATATCCTGTTGTTCGCTGCTGCCGCTGGACTGGAGTCGAGAAAATAGCTGGGGACTGACCGGTTCTGCTTATAGGGGTACCATTGTAGGTTGTATCGGCCCAACGACTCTTCGCCAGCCCATTATTAATGCGTGGGGATATTTTCGTAACATTGACTATCTGAGGTGAATCGTATTTCTGGCCCCGTTTTATAGACACGGGATTTTGGTGCTGGTGGATATCGGTAGCCAACTGGAGCTTGGAAGACTTGGGTTGGTGATCCAAAGCCAGGGCCTTGTTCGGAAACACATCAAGCTCTTTGCTGCATTCGTGTGCTGGGGGGTTGTTAAGTAGGGACTCGTTGTTCATCGAAACATGTGGGAGTGCCGCCAGAACGCCTCGTCGGACACTACCAAATCCCTCTTGTTCATTACTGATGTTGGGACTTTGAAATTTCGTGCCCTGGGTGGGACCCTTTCTTTGGTGCGGTAGTAAGACACTAGAGGGCTGATTTCTAGGTCTTTTTTCAAGTGACTGTTGATTCATGCCCTCCAAGTATTTTTGAAACTCCGCAGAAGACATAATTCTCTATAATGTGTTAGTGAGTTGTGCCAACATAGTTTTAAATCTTGCTCTGGCTTATCCTTTCTTAGTTCCCAATTATACCAAAATTTCATGTTACTCCATTCCTCAAAAGCAATAACGAGTGAACCAAATAGATGATGGTATAGACGCGGCAGTGACACTTACGAGGGCCGGTAGTTTTGTGACTCGGTTGTTTTTGACAAGTGCGCTACACACAATTTCTACATGGTTTTATGTCAGCATAAGCCTTTGTCTCAAAGGGATTTTCTGATAGCATTTTGAAAGTGGCGACCAAAGATGAATGTGAACAGTAAACTCCCTCCGGCCACATTACGGTAAAGGCGGGGCGGGTTTCAATGCAAATATTGTAGTGGCACATCATATTGACAAGAAAAAGCGGATAGAAGATACTTACCGAGTTAACAAACGAACACTCGGTGCAACAGGTCGTCAATGGTTCAGGAAAGAAAGGTCAGCCTGTATGTTGATCGACTGCTTTTCCCCTCTATTAGGCGTGTATCTGAAGGCTGCGTGGGGGTACAAGTATGATTGAGTACCAGGGACGCGTGAGTCCGGAAAGAGGATAGGATATATGAGGTGGATAGGTCGCCGCCAACAATCAGAGTCATCGGTAAAAACGTTGACTATCCCCGGGGAACTAATGACTAGATTTTGGTGAGCACCTCTGGAAGAACAGGTATGATGAGATAAGTGAAGAAGAAGGTGACTAGAACTAGTGCCATAAAACAACGACGTGTGATGTACCGGGGTCTCAGAAATCTTCAGTGAAGGAAGTTTTGAGGTGAATGAGAGGCCACGGTGAGGACGGAGGGAGGTATTCTAGTTAAGGTGTTTGTTTCGGTTGGCAATATGAGCAAGGGAGGGAATGTACATCAAAGTTGAGTACCTAAGTAAACAGAAACAATTTCACGGAAGCCACAACCGACTCACTGAGCGCCAGAAAAATCAGGTGCTAGAATTAGCAGGTGCGTACCCGTTTAACGTCTCTAGGGGTCATGTACCTCCTATCAGGCTTCCTAAGGCACCCAAATATACCTAGGTAGGTAATAAAATAAAGGTAGGTATCTAATACGATGTAGGTACCTTAACATTACGAAGATATGTAGCCTTGTACCCATCTATCATGCACACGCATTCATAGATATATATATGTAAGTACCTAGGAATGTGCTTACCTAATAGAGACAGAAATCCCCTTGGACTCTCTCTTTTCAGTCATAAGGAGGATGCTTCAGACATCTGAGATAGGAGATTTGAGTTCTAATGAGTGCTTGTAGGCAATTATTAGAGGTAACCGCAAATATGATGCCTACTGCCTTCCCTGCTACCTGGGTAATAGGTAACACGGTGTAAGAAAGAGACATTAATTATATGTGCATATATTTCCAGCTCACAGAAGAAAAACAGAGAAGAAAAGCAGTTCACAACTACATCTTGTTGCAACAGTGAATGCAAACTATCTCAGGTACCTTAGGTACCAAACCATAACAAAGAACCTCTGCTTCTAAGGAAGCCAGTGTTCACCTCTGTGTCTAATCATTCAACCGCATAGAATACCTACATCTGTATCATGCTAATAGAATCAACCATCTATTATTGTCTCCAAATCTAATTCATAGACTACTTACCGTCTCCCACTACAAAGGCTGACTACTTGAATGACACCAAGTAGACATTTAAGGCGCCCCAATGCCTAGGCATTTATGAAGTTTAAACGAATTGTCGCCGCCACAGTCAAGGAAGACGATGAAGAAGAATAGATCGTTCCAAGCAGTATGCTGGACACTGACAGACAAATACCAATGAATCGCAATCATCTCCGAATCATGAAACACGCACAGTTTCACTTTGAATAAATGACTTTTGCAATAAGATAAAGCTATCACATCAATGTCCTCTCTTCGTTTTACAGAGCTTTCCTGCTCTCAAGTACCCCCTTGAACAATTTAAACTAATCAAGACGAGTTCTTGTCAGAATGAAAAATGAACCATTGCCCCTTCTTAGCCACACTGCATTGAATAAGCCCATCCGTCTCGGCAGTCCTTCCATCCGATATTCACGACACTACCAACACAACATCGAGCAATCCCACCAGCTTAATAATAGAGCATTTTTATCCCAATCAACGTAGTGATATGTGTCCGCCATCAATGTAAAACCTGTATAGACCTCAAGAATCAAAACTTGCCTCTGGCCTCAATACATCAGAACCATCGCCTGAAGAGTCGGTATCTAATCGGCGTTTAACCAATGGTCCACTACGGCCTTTCTCAGGCATTGAGAGCACCATTATTCTGCGGAATATTGGTTGTTGTGACGGCAAGGGGATAGAGTTCTCCGGTGATATAACTAGGTTTGAGTCAGCATCACGCGCGTCATTTGGGGGTATTGAATGTGATTACAGGCGTGTACGCGTCTTTGTAAATCCCATAGGTTCGCAAGCTCCTGTTGAGACTCATCCCATGTACATGTGGGCGGTTCCTGAAAGCGTGTTTTCCATTTCAGGTCCTCGTAATTCATAGGATCCCGCTCGACTTCGAAGCATTCAACTTGGTCGGGATCCTCAACATCTATGTGACAGCTACATCCACCATCGAGCCCAAATATTCGAATTTGTGTTGCAAAATCCATGTCCCTGAACATGGGGATACGATCGAAAACAAACGAGACGTCTTTGGCGAGTTAAACCTATCAGGGTGAAGATCGTCCGGAGATAGACTCCCAGATAATGATCTTTGAATGCATCCGTCATTGTATGCTTTGCAGCTTGAGTTATACGGGTTATCTCGGAATCGGCGCCGAGCCGGAAATTAGTAGGCAGTTCGAGTGTGTCACGAGACGCATCGTACCAAGACCACCGGGTGTTAGTAAGACGTGAAGCGCGCTCGTACCAGTCGCCATAAAGTCAAAGGGGCTATCGGGGCTATACCTTATCGTAGGTGTCTGAACACCTCGAAGAGCGCTGGTATGGGTGGCAATAGACCATGCCTCTCTACAAGCTTGGGCTACCAACGGGATGGTGAAAATAGAGTCTGCCTCGAATACTGTGCCATACACGACTTGCCCCTCTTCAACCCGTCGGGTTGGCCGACAACGCAACGCCCTAAGTGGGAGAGCTAGATCCCATATCTTGTGTCTAATCTCTAGCGGCAGTCTTGGAAACAGCGCAAATCTCGGCATACAGTTAAGGGCGTTGCGAAGGGCATCAACTTGTTTGCGCAAAGCGCTGGCTTTTTTAAAAAGCGTTGAGTTGCGGCCAGAATGCGTTCATTCTGTTCCCGTAGTGTGCGAATATCGGACACGCTACTTACTGAAATATTGACGGTCAGCCAGTTTGCCAGTACTTAAAACGCAGGCAGCAGTACAGAAAACTACAGGAAAATATCCTAATGTAAAGAAGTAAGTAAACTGGTACTCCAAAAAGAGAGTCTAGCCTAGAATTTGAGTCTTTGGATAAACAACCTACATTCACGGCATTCCATACGAATCACCACAGTATCCTGACGTATATTGTCTACTTCAGAAGACTGCTGTGTCTAGCGGTGCAGGTTCAAGTAGAGGAGTTACTGTATACTCAGGTCCTTGTATTCGTTGTGCACTTCGCCAGGGAGTCAGTAACTCTCTTGTGATGAAATATGTAAGGTTTGGACGGGTATAAATCACTCCCGAAATTCCGGGCAGACAGAATCAGAGATGTTGGCCTTAGAGATTGGCCGAACAGGAAGTGGTGATGAGGTATAACTCACTGACTTGCAGAAACGCGCTCTGGCCCTCCCCCGCCATCTTCGAATATCTCGAGAAGTAAGAAAGGTAGACAGCACCGGGGACGGCATGGCGGGGGCGCTGATTATGTTATAGATATCCGGTTAACTTGAAGAATTCAATTTAACCTCTGGTTTGACCATCTTGCGTCAAACTACCTGACGAAATGATAACAATAGGTACAGTGCGGAGTTAACCGCAGGCAGTAGGGTGGGAGTCGCGCCGTGTTGAGCAGACGCCAGCCTACCTGAATAGTGGTCAGAAAGGTTCTTCTCGCAATCAAATATACTCGATGTGGAGTTAAAAAGGTTGATCAAGGAGAAACGGTGAAAATATGAAATTTCACAAGTATTGGGTAGAGAACGAGGAAAATATAAAGGTTTCAAATGAGCTTATCAGGTTGTTGTAACCGTGACTGTAGTTGTGATAGACGTAGACAAGGAAGTATGTAGTAAGAAGAATCTAGCCCAACCTCGGTGCACCCTCGCCGGGCCGTCAAGAGAAGTAGTACCTTTGACAACTGCCTTAGTTGCCACATAGAGGTTAGGTAATTACCTTACTCAATGTCTAAACATGCTTCCCAGGTAGGCAGGTACCTTAGGTACATCATAGGCCTACCTAGGTAGGTATTCCTGATATTTTATTACATAATGGGTACCTCTCGTGGAAATGCCTTGAATTACGATTGCAGACAACTTGAATAGTACCAATATGCCCTAAATAGGCCTTTAAAGTCGATATAGCTATATCAAGGAACCATAACCTCACTTCACTTAAGAGTATATTCATTTTCATCGCCCCCTTATACCGTACACGTGCAAGCAATATCTTTTCCGTATAATGCATTGTGTAATTTATTTTAACCCCCAGTCTTGATTGGCAGACTCATCGAAGACAGAGCTGAACTCTGCCTACTTAGGCAGCACTCAGCTTATACGGAATCAGAGTGTGGCCTTTGTCTGTGTGCAGTTGCTGTTGAAACCTGTTTATCTCGGTGTTGCTTTGAGGGCTTAATCACCCATAGAGACGACAGTTCTGGCCTGGCAAAGAACCATCACCATTATTGTCCCTAGCAACGCATAGTTGGTTGCCTGCTAATCGCTATCTATTTATTCCACGTTGGTTCCCTCCTTCTCTCCTCTCCTTCTTCCCTCTGCTTTCTCAACCTAACTCATTCCTCACCTCCATCAAGGGTAATACCTCGGAAGCTTTGTATTGCAACTAAACAACCTCACCTACTTCTCCAACATGGAGGTTCTAGGAGTGATCAGTGAAGTTACCGAAGCGGCCAGCAAAGCAAGTGATTTGTTATGCTACATCAGTTCGGTTCGCGATGCTCCAGACGATATACGCGGGGCAAAAGATGAGATCGCTAGTCATTTGACACTTTTACGAAGCGTGCAAAGCTTAGTACAGAGCGATGGACAGAACACTACTTACTTCGCCAGTCTAGCCGAGACCAATGGGCCACTCCAAGAAGCATATAAGGCGATCTCTGAGCTAGTAAGCCTCGTTGGCGGGGATCTATCTGACCAGGACCCAAACCCAAGAGAACGCATTCGTACACTCGTGTCGAGGATCAGAAGTCTCGTATTAGATGACATGGCCTGGCCGCTGAAACAGAACAAAATAAGAGAAATTCGCCGGCGATTAGAGGTCCACAAAGCTTCTATCAATATGGCACTCATCGATGCGCTGTTGTAGGTCTCAAGATTGGTACCATTACAAGGCCGTGACTGACTCATCTCTTTAGCGGAATTTGTGCCGAACGTAACCCTACCAGTGCCAGCGTGAATAAACTATACACGCTTGTCAAAGAAACTAACGAGAAACTTTCTGGTGAGATTATAATTAGTCGCAGACTTGCAATTTCGCTAACACTATTCCAAGGCATCGAAAAAGTGAGGATCATAGACCACTGCTTGCCGCCAAATAGAGATATCCCAAATATACACAGGTTAGTCACTGGAGCCCTTTATCCCCCTTTTTAGCATGCCTTAAAGCCACGAATCGCCTAAGTGGGCATATTCCGCTCTTGCTGCTCCTTCAAGCGCCCGAGAATATGAATAATTCTTACCATATACGAACATTGCTGACTCTAATGGTGGCTAAGGGATCGAAGAGCACAGCAGGAGCCTAAAACATGCGAGTGGGTATCCCGCGAGAAGGATTTTCGAAGTTGGCTCAATGAGCCACATAATCCGCCCGGTACTCCCCGTACTGGCCCTCGATTCATCTGCATCCACGGCATTCCCGGAGCTGGCAAGACGGTCCTTGCATCGTCTATAGCCGAAACAACGGCGATCAAGTGCAAAGCTCATGGGTATGCATACTATTATTGCTTATACAGCCGAAAACAAGACGAGACCGTTCCCTTCCTCAGATGGGTTCTGCGCCAGTTATGCAAGCAGAAGCAGAACATGGTACTGCCAGAATTTGAAGAGGCTTATGAGAGAGAGGAGGCGCTTTCTGTGGATGATCTCCTCAACTGTTTAGAGAAAGTGTCGCTGATATATGAGAACGGTGTGCATATCATCGTCGATGCTGTTGACGAGAGCAACCCTCGAGAGAATATCATAACAGTTCTGTCTCGTATCGGGACTGAAGAGCGATTTGGGAAGGTGTCCTTGCTAGTCACCAGCCGTGAGGAGAGCGATATCATGGAACCAATTCGCCAGTTGAGAACTTCATGTGCTTGCATTTCCATGTCAAACAAAAACGTTCAAAACGACCTGAGACGTTATGTTCACGAGCAATTAACTAAGATGCCTGTCTTCGCTAGATGGGAGGGCGACTCCTTCCTCGAAGAAGTTGAGTACACTTTAACCCAAAAAGCAAATGGGATGTAAGTCATCAAAACATTTTATGCTATCTATAATCTCAATAACTTCTCACACGACTAGGTTCCGCTGGGCAGTCTGCCAACTTGATGTGCTCAAGCGAATGAGAAACAGTTCAGACATCCGAAGTGCACTAGAAAAACTACCGCGTGACATTTTTGAAACATATGAGCGAATTCTAATGGATATCCCGGTAAATGAGCGAGAATTTGCGAAGACGGCTTTGGCATTAATTTGCAGCGACACGGCAGAAATTCCCACCGCTGAGGTTCTCGTATCGGCTTGTCTTTACGGTGTCCCTTTCGGCGATATTGGGCAATTTACGGTGTATAGTCTCACGGAAAGTTGCGGCTCCTTGGTTTCACTCTCTGAATTGAATAGGGCACCATTTACCTGTACCAATCGCGACCACGAGAAGCATCAGAAATTTCATCGTTGCAGTTTAGCTCATTACACAGTCAAGGAGTACTTGTTCTCCCCTGACGTAGCTAGAGGAAAAGCTGGGTGCTTCGCATTATCTGATGAGATCGTCGGCAATATTGACCTCAAAGTCATATTCACGGGCCTCAGTCAATTTGGACATCAAATTGGGGGTAGAAGGAATATGATGAATCGATACGAAGAGTATTGCTTGAGAATGACTGAGAAATCTCTGTCGTATCGTCGTGCCGATATCATACATAATCAAGAGGTCAGAGGTATGTAAAATGTCACGGGATTCCTTAAATTAGTATCATTTGGATCACTATTCTTAGACTATACGTTGCTAATTTCTCTCCTGGAGTAGAAATGGTCTTGAAGTCACTGACCCCAACCTCGCCACATTTCCCAAGCCTGGACGTACGCGGCATGAGGAACGGTATCATAAGGGGGCAGTTCGCAACATGGTTTAGGCTTTGGAATTGGGAGAGTCGTCCAGCCCACCCACCCACCGGTCTTCTTGTTAACTTGGCTATCTTGAATTGGAGGGATCTTTCAGGAAAATACTTGGAAAGCCTTGCTTTTCAGAACCTGCCCAGGAAAGACAAGGCAAAGACATGGACCGAAGACTTCCAACTGGGAGACAGAAAAAGAGAAACGCTCTTGGGATACTGCCTTCGCGAACGTCAACTTAACTCTCTCCGTATGTTCGTCAATTATGGTGCATCGTTTGAACACGAGCATGAGGCTCTGTATACGGCAATGAGTGCTTTTCAGGGTAGAAACAGGGCTTACGAAACTTTAGAGTTTCTGTTGAGATCTGGCGCTGACCCTAACCCCATGCCTGGTGCTTCCATAGGCGGAGTGCGTCGAGAGAAGGGCCAAGGCTTTGCTTTGACCCCATTACAGCTGGCTGTTTACATGCTAGAATATGAATGGGTTGAGTTGCTCCTGGAAGAGGGCGCTGATGTCAACATGATTGGAACACCAGATGGCGTAATCCCCTCAAGCTTCGATCACCCCGATCCTCAGTCTGATCAGACCAAGGCTATGCAGGAAATCATTCAGCGGACGACTTTAGAAATTTGTTCTCAAGCCCAACCTGCCTGGATCGGTGAGCCCGGAACTAATGCGACAAGCGTAAGAAAAAACATCAGAAAATTACTCGAGCGACATGGGGCAGAAGATCCCGTCAGAGATGAGAACATGGAAGTGAACATGGAGGTGGATTCTGACAACAACGAGGATGTAACTGAAATCGTTGACCTATCCATGCTATAATGGGACTGCACATTAGAACTCTCCTGAGCAGCGAATATTCCTAGGGAGCTTGGTGGCAGCCCAAGCTGACCTGCAGCATCTCGAGGGATGAATCTGGATATGTTCCCTGTTTATGTTGGGCCACTACTACAGTTGGGTCATGCAGAGTACATCACCCGGTGTGAGGGCTGTTGCATCGGTAGCTAGTAGCTGGCGCTTGGAACTTGCAGCTGGAGGACAGAGGTGTTTTGATTTACCGGTATCTTCACATCTTCCCTAGGAGGAATGACGCCGAGACTGTCGGAAATAGGTAGATAGATCGTTATGAATTGATTGACCTTCTGCATGATACTGTTGCCCCTGGCACTTCTGAGTGATTAGATTCACTTCTATGCGGTATGAATTCAGCCACAGGAGGACTATAATGATCTGACTTGATATAGAGCCTTTATGTCTATCACCTATAAATTATTTACTTTTAGCCTAGTAGAGACAATGTCATAAAATATAGCAAGTTAGACACAGAAACTTCGTCAAAGATGTAAACAATCGGTCTTCTCAACACGGCCAAGCCGTCAAAAAATCAAAATAAACATCAGACACAGACGCTATCCATCTACTGTTCACCACAGGCATATGTATTGAGTTTTGACGTTGCCATGTCTGCTCTCACCATACTAGTAAGACGGCTTATGACAGCGCCTTGTTAGAATCAACGTGAGTTCTTGGAATAGGAATAACTACACTCTCATATGCCCATCGCCTTACAGAGCGGCAGCATCATCGCCTTCAAATAAAAGAAACGCGGTGTAAACTTCTGATAGATCAAAGGGGTTGATGTATCTGAACTTGTGTATTTGTCCTGGACCTCAAGGACAATATCAAAACCAGCATCTCATAGCTCATCTCTCTGCCACATACAAAAACACAGCTGCAAGCACATTCCAAACTCGAAGGTCATGTACCAACCCCAACAAAAACATTCAATCCTTCACCAACAGCAACCAAGGCAACCTAGGCAACCAACCACTCTAGCAGTACGTATCCTCAATGCCCTCCAACAATGCCACTAGGTACTGTACCCATTGTATTCACCACTAGGTTCTTGCCATTCAAGAGTTAACAACAGAATTTGAGCATTTAATTGGCAAACATATGACGACAGTGTAATAACAACCCCGTTGCGGTGATACCCTAGCGAGGTGATTCTGCCGAATATGAATTCCGCACATCAACACCCTTCCTTTCCCTCCGTTCCCTTTGATTCCTCACGCACAATCTTCCATCTCAATTTTCACTCATCCAGACAAACGAAATTGAGAAAGCTTTTCCTTGCTATACATACCTTGAGAACTCAGCAACACCACACCATTTCTTTCTACAACTCATCCTCCTAACATCCTTCACGATGCGTTTCCTCGCCGCCATCACTGCCGTTAGTGGCCTCGTCGGCGCTGCACCGACTGTCCAGGGTGCTTGGGATACCAGCAACGTGACCGTGAGCGGCACCAACAACACCGTGTACTCCTTCGCCAACAGCTGCAACACCTACACTGTCCACCAGGCCTCAGGCAACGTGTTGCTCAGCGCCTACTGCCGTGACAACACCGGCGCTTGGCCCTCGCGTGCCTCCCAAATCAACTTAAACCAGTAAGCCCACCCCACAACCATCACCATCACCAGATTAGGAGTGCCCCGCCAAATTACCCAACTTGACTAACTAGATTTCTTCCCTAGCTGTATCGCGAACAACATGGGCCAGATGGAAGCCCGCGAGGACGGATATTTCGGCCTGAGCTGCAACCGTATGCTGTTCCACGGAGCTCAACCAATTCTCTACGCCTTTTGCAGCAACGGACACTACCCTGAGGAGACCGTCCTTGATGTTGGTACGTTGACAGCCGTCCTGGCACCGGCAATAGTAACACCCCAAATGTTTCTGCATTTACTAATGTGTATCATGTATAGGAAATTTCCTTGATAACGATGACGGCCGTCTTCGCTGCTTCAGCTACTATGGCGAGTAAAGGATATTGATCCAATGCTGAGATCGTAGGAAATTAGGGGAGCACGTTATCTTCTTTCCCTTTCTTTTGTAGAGAGACTTGGAGAGAGGCGTACGATTTGGAAGATGGCATTGTTGCGACTGTGAATGTATGGTAGGCTTTTTGAGGGTCGGACTAGATAATCCACCAAATTTGGTCAGTCTTAAATTCCCAGACAAGAAAACGTTAGCTGTGAATCACCCCATGCAACATCATGCCCGGTTGAACATCTCAATCACCTTACTGTGAATTTATTAAATTTAAAGGCTAGGTGGTACAACTAGGGGTCAGCACATCAACAAGGCCAGATACAAACGCCTCAAACTCCTTGCAATGAATCGACAGACTACAGGTGGTGACCGCTTATGAGCGTTTTTGGCCCATCTCTTCCATTCCTATATCATCCCAATCTTCGCCCCATTCACCAATCTTGCCCCCTATCCAAATTCCGGTAGCAGTTGCTGCACTCGCAAGGAGAAACCAGCCTTCAAACCACTTATCTACAAAGCTAGGTTCAAGAGCGCTTTCAAGTGCGTCGCCCACAGCGCTACTGACCTCCTTCGGAAGATTGCTTCGGAGGAGCAACGCTGCAGATATCACATAGATGGCACTGATCTGTCCAATTAACAGAGCTAAGTTCGCTTGAGCCTGGTATAACAGCCCAGGGGTCCATTTTGCGAATAGATGGAAAGTCTGTAGAACACTGTTTCCGCTAGCTGCCAGGATGACCCCAGACAGCAAGAAGGATATCTGCCTTGCCCAGGCAATCTGATCAAGTTTGGGATCCCAGTGTTTGGCTAAGAGCCCAAGGAATCGATTAATTGGGTCGGCGGATGAAAATGAGGCAGTAGGATAGTATAGGCGGCGGAATGTTGTGAGAGTAGTGGCTAAGATTCGGTAGACACAATATACACTAAAAGCATAAGTGGGTATCAGAAGGAGTTTCCCTACTGGGGTTGATGCGCGCTCGGAATCGGCCTGTCGTGAGCGCAAGGCATTCAACGAAGACGCCAGGTTTGTTTCCATGGTCTCTAAGCCAGAGATCTCAAGGCGTAAGCTACGAATCTCGGCTGCATCACCTCCCCCACGAATACTGCCAATGAACTTTGTGAACAGCCCTGATTTTTCGGTAGCTGATGCATCAGTAATTTTGCGTTGCAAGGTCTGTAGGCGATGTCGCTTAGTCAGAAGCATCTCATTGGTGGCGTCCAAACCTGCTTGCTTGCGAGCGATATCGGAATCCGTAACGGGCTTCCGCGAGCCTTTACTCCCAAAGGTATGCCAGGGTGAAGACACAGAGGCAAAGCCAGACAGAAGCGCCATGAGTGAGATGCCGATAACACCAATGCGCTCAAGACAGGCACGGGCTAGACTATTCGAGGACGTACTCGGCTGGACCTTTACCATATGGGCACTGATATGCATGATATCGTCCTTGACAGGGACCAAGTTTCCCAACGACCAAAATATAAAGAGCCAGGTGCCAAAAAGGCCAAATTGAAGGACCCACGGAATTCGAGGTAGGCGTCCTCGGGCGGTTCGCTGGAAAGACCATCCCGACCCAGCGATGAGCGACTGGAGTTCCAGAAAAGGGATTAGAACAATAAGAAGGAACAGCAGCGTGGGGACCGTAATGCGCAACGCGGTCGCTCGCGCATGAGGGCTGACCAGCTCGGATATCTCACACAGGATCAGCTCAGCCAGGACGGCTGCTAATCCAATAGTAGTCGCAAAGGCGCCAGCTGCGACACGTCGGCGTAGCGATTTAGAACCGTGCTCGGCATGGGCCTGCTGTAGAGCGAGAGGGGCGTCGGAAGGAAGAAAGTGATCGGCGCCGTCACGCGAGTTGTGGATACGAGCCAGCTGGGGGAAGATATTGCGCAATACGACAGCAGAGACGAGGATAAATGTTAAGACGAACGGAGTCAATGATATTGTCGTCGACAGCACCGATTGGGCGGCGAAGCCCGGCGCTGCGCAGAGACTATCAGCGCAATCCGACGTTGGCATTTGGAACTGGGATCCAGCAGTAGTTATTGCGCGAGCGAGCACTTTTTATAAAGCCGCCAGAGGACAACGCGGAGGAGCGTGGAGGGGAATAGTCGTAGGAGAGACAGACGCTTCGTATCTACCTATGTCGGGCTAACGATACATCCAGAGATTCTTTTGGCATGTTGGCAGAAACTGCCGCAAAGGCAAGACGTGTAGGTGAAGAATTGGGACTGGGACGAGAGTGTAGGACAAGACAATTGAAGATGATGTCGTTAGGAATGGGATTCTCGTTTTCTGAAGAAGACGATGACGACTGGCTGCGAGTGATGCGAAGTGGGTTGGAACATGCTATTGGGGCTTAGGCATGCAGGAACAGCCCCACTCATCAGCCAGTCATCATTTACCGAATCCACACTTAAGCTCTATACTAACACAGCTAAGATTAAGGCGAGTAGTACGAGATAAGGAGATAAGGAACGGGGCTTCTGAGGAATAGCTGTTGGTTTACTTAGTACTACTGTAAGATACCTACACTGGTACTCTAGCCAGCACCAGCCACAGATCTATCTCATTGTGGCTGTTGATTGGGAGCTCCGAAAAAAAGTTGACGACTTGCGCGCCATCCAGATACGTGCAATTTGGACGACGAACCATTGCCGTTTCCATTTCGATTGTATCTTACTCCCAACCCACGGAGAAACCTGCGGCATCCCACTACACACCATGACGGTGCCGAGTAGAGGAGGCAGCGTCGCCGCGGCGGTATTAAAAAGTATGTCCAAGACTCGATCGCGCCCTTCGAACCATGTGACCGACCAAGAATATTGACATTCCATGGCACCTTCAGGACAAGCAAATATATGTGCCAGCTGCAGAAATGTCCAATTCCGCCCCTATTCAGCCAGTGCCGATGCAGCAACGATGGCCCAGGCTCATCATCTCAAACCTACCGAAACACACCCACATCCGCCCGTCACAGCATCGCGCCGAGCAGAGTACCGGATAAGGAGCGGCGTTATTCTCACAAGAGCACCGTTGATCACCCGTGCCCTCACACCCTTCGAGAACGCTTTTTTCTTCTACCAAAAGCGCTTGAATGAGCGATTGGTGTTACCCTTCCGACATACATTCTACTTCAAAAAGGACACCGCGTCAGACCTTGACTGGCGGATCAAGTTCGAGGAGCGCGGGAAGATTGCATCTAAGGAGCTAGGCCGGTACTACGCCCAGGGTCGTAATGCCTGGAACGACGAGCTACTGGTCGGCAGTACGCTTAGCAACGAGGAACGTGTGCGCGAGATTCTACTAAAGGATGCTGAGTTGCGTGTGACGGAGGATGGTGAGGAGGCCCCCCCGGATGAGATTGTGCCCGTCGAGCGGCCGATGGACAGAATCACTGAAGCCGATAAAACGAACGATATACGGCGGTTAGACCGTGCATTGGATCGTACACTATATCTGATTGTCCAGCGAACCGATGGCCAGTGGCAGTTCCCGGCCGAGGACGTCCCCACAGACGAAAATTTGCACGAGGTGAGCTGAACACAGTGTTTTATATGCCGTGATAGAATGCAGGAGACTAATGATAATTCAGACCGCAGCGAGAGCCTTGGAACTAGCAGCCGGAGTCAACATGAACACATGGATGGTTGGACGGGTGCCAGTAGCACACCTTGTCAAGCAACCCGAGTTCAACGAAGACACGTCTCTAAGGCAGCGCGGTGAAAAGACATTCTTCCACAAGGGCAGAATCATGGCTGGCCAGGCTGATCTGAAAGACAACAAAATGGGACTTAAGGACTTTAACTGGTTAACCAAGGATGAAGTCAAGACCAAATTCGATAGGGATTACTTCCATGCCGTCAGAAATATGATGGCGGACAGGTAAAAGAGAGAAGAAGGGGGGCGGACAGCAAGTGGTCACACATCCAGGCATGCATGCTGTCACTACCCATGGTAATTTACAACCAGTCAGGCACATGCCTACCAGTGTATCTATGCATTGTATCTTATCACTGTACCATGATCATCACATACAGACAAAACATAGAGGCTCGGGGACGAACGTTTAGAGTCCAAGGACATACCTATTTACCCCAAACTACTCGCCCCAATGTCAGTTTGGTACCACAAGTGATTGCTTGTGCCTTGCCATCGCGAGATGGCAGAACACGGACCCCACGATACTGTTCAGGTTCTTGCTACTAGGTCGAAGAAGAGCGATTCAACTAAGACTGGGCGGACCAACCGTGGTGTTATGCAGCAATCCCTGGTGTAACCTAAGCTTCTATACCTTAGCACTACTTGCAATTATACTGTGACTTTGAGCCCATTACTTGAGACAAGGCCGTATCTCTCCCTTTTATCAGTTTGACTCCTTACTCCCAGTGCAAAGTAGCAAGTAATATGCGACATAGCGCCAGCCCTTCATTTTCACAACAGCTATGGCACCCCTAACATATATGTACCATTAACTGCAGATATTTTCTCTCTCTACAGTCAGCACATCTCCGCAGCTACTATTTTTCCAATTCTTTCGTTGAACGCTATTTTTGCCATAAAACATGGTCCTCATTACACATTGCGCCATCAGCATGTTCAATTATTTCCTCGTAGCACCAGTCGAATTGCAGTATGTCAGACGCTAAAGTCGTAAGAGGGTAGCAGGTTCACCTAGGGGTGATTGTATTGAGAATTATAGTTAAGTTTACAAGGACCAGAACCTTTCCATTACTTTGGTGGAGGTTCAGGAATCACTACTACTATTGAGCCCTAACCATACATTTCTAAGTGACCTGTGTTCACCCCGGACTAGATACTCTGACACATCATCTAGCCTCCCAGCGTAGAAATATCGACATGTATATAGAAAGGTAGCGTATCATGATCAAATATTACACCGACTGGTATTGGTTCAAGTAATTGTCTGAGGTTGAAGGTGTTGGCATCGCTAGTAAAGCATCAAGATTATGGGTTTACAGCGCTGTGATTGGTTCAATGGCTCCGCTTCCCCCATGGTGATCCTGGCCACCTTAGCGTATACCATCTCGCCATATCGGGCCACTTAGCACATCAGTCTAGGAAGGTGGAGCGTGCACAGCGGCCGGACCGAGGCACGACGGCATGCAACCACCGGCCGACGAGAGCTTATGGACTCTTGCAAGTACAGTTGTTGCTAGATTTAGTTTTACCTCTTACCGAACTTGCGGTCACTTCCATGCGAGCAAATTCCACATGCCACAACAACACCCAAAACGCTAGTGAATGTTTTCCTGCATGTGTAAACCTCCATGTCTATCCAACCCTTCATTTTGACATTGCTTCAACATCTCGCCTTTTAATTGATTGCACCGTCATGTTCAATTAATGTGGCGCTTTGCAGTGTCCATGCTAGCCTAGTCGATCGACTCCATTCCACATTTCAACCGCGACGCCTTCCCGAGCAACAGATGGCGTTCGATGGTTCGTTCTCAACCACCCTGAGCCCGACGGGTTCAGAGGCCTTCGGATCCCACGCGCTCTCGAATTCGATATCGTCTCTCGTTTCGTCTACAAATCCCCGCGTTGCACCGTCGCAAATATCTAAGACCTATAGGCAGGCGTCGCAGCTATTTCTGACGCGTCGGTTACCCGAAGCCTTGTCAACTCTCCTACCTTTAATTACACCATTAACTGAAGGGAGCGATGCCAATGGCTTGACAGAACCTGCACCCGTCGTGAGGGCCTCGCGAGCAACCAGGATCAAGGTGTGGAGCTTGTACCTAACAATACTCAATGCGATCCTGGAACTGGACTCCGAAGAAGGCAAAGACGCCTTCGGGACACAAGAGTGGCGGACGCTGTGCCAAAAGGTTAGGAGTGGTGATGTATGGGAGGAGGTTGTGCAGTTTGGCTACCATGGCGTTGAAGGGGATGTCGACTCGGATGTGGTCATAAATCTGTGAGTCATCTTACACCTATAGCACAAGTTCGAGTTTAGGATGCTTTTCAAGTCGTCATTCTTCCTTCAAACCAAATGACTATTTCTGGGGCCCGTCGAGGGTCCAGCAGTGGCTTCGGATATGCCCTACGAACTCTGACTAACCTTTTCTGAAGGGCAACTCTCTTGCTTGCGCATGCCCGATCTCAGATGGTGAATCAGAAGCGACTAGAAAATTACCTGGCTGCTTCAAACACCCCGAACCTAGACATATCCCGACAGTTAGAAGCGGCCCGCTCTTATCGGCCTTCGTCGCGGAGCGGCAGGTCAGCTTCAAAGGGAGCGGCCAGTGGTGCTGATACACCAAGAGATCTCAATGCAAGAGTCAAGATACTCGAATTGTATACGCTTCATGTGTTGCTACGAAACAACGAATGGGATTATGCAAGAGAGTTTATTAGCGTCAGCTCAGTACTCGACGAGGAGAGACGGGAAGCCTTCTTACAAGCTCTCCAAAGCCTTCAAGAAGAACAGCAAGCAGTTCAGCAAAGGGAACGTGAGGAACAACAGAGACAGGAAGACAGTCTGAAGAAAGACATTGAAGATGCCCGGCGATTGAGAGCAGAAAACGAAGCCAGAGAACATCGTCGACTAGAAGAGGAACGTGGAAAGCGAGAAGCGAGTGAGGTCGATTATGGTATCGAACAGTCATCACATCCTTCTTCCCCTAGCAAGGCAAGAGATTCCAGAAACGGTTCTGCCATGTCGAAACAATCCCAGTCATCTTCATCGGTCTCTAAAGCAAAGAAATCCGCGGCGCCACCGAGCCTTGGAGCGAGAGCTGCTATGATTATAGCAAATCTTCGCAATATCATTGAACAGATGGGTTCGTCGCTCAGGACTAACCCTATGCTACTCATGAGGCTCGTTGCTTTTATTGTCAGTATAATAGTAGTGTTTGGTCGCAGAGATCTCCGAGAGCGGATAAAACGTATCCTTGGGTCAGGATGGACAAAGGTCAAGCAGACTGCAGGAATGGGCGTCAAGGTCACTTATATTTAGTCTAATCGAATTGAGGCAGATCGGAGGCAGATCGGACCTATCAACAAATCGCGACACGGGTCATACAGCGCCGCATAGTTAGCAGCATCCTGTACATTATAGAATGATTGAATGCATTATGATTGGGCATTGCTCCTAGAGCTATGTTGATTTAGTTCTGGGTATTGAATCATAGCTTGTGATAGGCAACTTATGTCTTTTCATCTAGCTTACTAACTGGGGTATCAACTTGACCCACACGAAGAGAGCCATAACCGCAAAACGCCGACATGAATGCATTATACAAGAATATGATTGTTTCTCCATCTCTTCAGTTACAAAACTCCATCGTTTGCTCGTACACAACCTCAACAGCCCAGACCCGGGCATCATAAAGGCTAGTAACCTGTCCGATTTGTTTTCTTTTGGTAGAACAACTATAGCAAAAAGAAAATGTGTTAGCATGAATTCCAATCCTAACCAACCAGCCATCAAGACCAATATGGATGACAACCAGGGATAGAATAGAAGGGGAGCGGTAAAACTCACGTCCGTCCTCGAACTACCAAGATTTATAATCTTAGGGCATCCATCGCGATCCTTCTCGAGGCGCGTGCACTCGAAGCAGTAGAAGGCGTCCGAGATTCCTTCGCCACCGCATACAACACATTTGTTCTGGTAGTTGCCGAAGCTGCACTCGTCGCAGATGCGGACGAGGGTCGTGGGCCGTACGTAGGAGTCGCAGACTGGACATTTGCCGTCGCATTTGTCGCATAGGCGGCCGATGGCGATACCGGATTGCTTGCGGCACATGACGAGATCACTGTATGCGAGAGAGAGGTGAGCGTTAGCTATGTCTGCGGCGGCGGAATGAACTGTGTGCTTGAAGCTTTTGTGGGCACTTACGGATGATGACGCGACATGGTGCTGTTCCTCCGTTAATTATTGATTGGGTCTCGATCGAAATGAATGAATGTTGACTTGGCCCCGACAATCTAAAAGGGCTCGTTGGAGTGAGCGTGGAGAGGTGAGAGAATGTTTGAAGGGGAGGGAGGGAGAGCGAAAGCAGCCTTGTAAGGAAATATGATGATAGTGTTTTGTATTTCTCAGCCTTGCCATCGGTAGATGACTTAGTAAGTAGAGGTACATCCAACCTGCAATGACTTTTCTACTGAAAGGCTGCGCAGCTATAGTGGGAAACACTACCTACCTAAGGTACCTAAGTTGGTACCTTAGCCAGGTGATAAGCAGGGGTAGGACAGAGCTCATGCCGCTAAGCTGGAGATCTGCAACTGTGAATCTGAATACCTGTACCTACCTATAGGTTAGGTGGATTGTGACTCTACCTGCTGCTTGCACTTGACATTCCTCATTGGTTAGGACCTCCAACTAGCTATTGAATAACTATCTGTACAGCGAAACTCTTGTTACTCTACACATTCTACACACGAGGCCTTCACTTTCGCTAGAACAAATAATTATGGACTAGATATATTCAGCAATATCGATGGCCCCTCGGGCATTACATTGTACTGCTTAATTTCTAACCCACTTCAGCATACCAGCTTCATATCCGGGACCGAGTCCTCGCCTTTACCTTCGCCTTGCCTTTGCCTCCTAACACGATGTCAGCCAAGGAAGAGTAAGCACACAATTGATGGAGTGTTGTCCTGCCCAATATGCGCTGCTGCTGATGAGATTTACAACAATAAGCTCCGTGAACCATCACCATGCCAATGGCAAGGTCGCCGAACCCGAGCCTGAGCCCATCGTGGATCGGAGCCGAGACCCTGCTACCACCAACGCGCAACAGAAGCGCAGAGCTTCCTCGCCTACTGCCGCCGAGGATACGACACCCAAATCGGCTAAGAGGACCAGAGTAGACAGCGAGAAGATCGATGACCGACACGAGCCTCGACCCCGACTTATCAGGGAAACAGGCACAGACCGGCGAGAGATAGCGCGCCAGGAGGAGAAAAAGCGTGGAAGACGGTTAATGGGCGGTTTGATGAACACTCTAAGCCAAGCTAGTGCCGGCTCGCAACACAGGAAGCGTCAAGACATCGAGCGACGCCAGCAGGCAAAATCTACTCAGCAACGAGTCGAAGAGGACCGCTTGCGCATGCAAAAGATTTCCAAGCTGGAAGCTGTGCGCAAAGTTGAGCAGCTGAAATTCGAGGAGCACGTTGTACGTTGCCTACTATACTTCCTACTTTCTAGGGGCCTAAGCCGACGAAGAGAACGCATTACTCATGAGGATGAATAGATGAAAACCAGACACGTCGATATGCTGGCCAAGGCCCGTTACCTACAAACCAAAGCCAATCCAAAGATCGTAAGTTGCCTAACGGCCGGTTTTACACATGATATTGCCGGTACTGACTAACGATCATTGCAGTTCTACCTCCCGTGGGGGCTCACTAGGACGCAAGAAGACGCCATTCAGGATCAGATTCAACAGGCCGAAAAGATCATTGAAACTGAAGTATCGAGATTCAAGGAGCGCAAAGAACAGCGCCTGCAAGGCCTGGGCGTTGCGGTGAAGCCATCTTCATCGGAGAAAGGCGAGACAGTGGGTAAACCCAATGATGAAGATAAGCCGCAACCTGTGTCTACTAATCGTCCCCCTTCACGTGCTACTAATAAGGTCGGCCCCGAGAGAGAATCTGATAGAGCAGATGATGTCATGATCGAGGAGGATGAGGACACTGTAATCTACTGACCGGATTGTCTTTGGCTCATGAGGGCGTTGCCGGTTTTCTTCGTGTACTTCTTCAACGGTGGCTGCAAGGGCGTTATGGGCGCCTAGTTGGTTCGGTGTATGGAACTCTGGATGAATACGCGTGTGTAAGTGCCACAAACGTTAGGCTGGTAGGAACAGTAGTTGAAATTACCGACTCTGTTTTGCGTACTTGGCGAACTCGCCCTCCTTCGACCCCCGCTGCTGTGACCTTCGGAGTACCATAAGCGGCGTATCGTACGGGGATCCACCAGTCGATGGTATCCCGGCGCATGCACGCATACACTCTTTGACATTTGTATTCGAGTTTAGAACCTTCCCCACTAAGAAAAACAACACTAGCCGATATGTGTCTAGCACCTCCAAACCTGTGGACATGGACTCGGAGACTAAAGGATAGGATTCTGTGCCGTCGCCGAAGAGTATACGTTAACTACCTAGGTCGGAAAGGTAACTCCCCGCAACCATGACTGACCACAATAATATGCGAACCTCGGGTCGGTCTCATATGCAAGCCAAGTTCAGAGGTTTCTTGCTCACCCACAGCACGGTGCAAATTCGAGCTGCCCGTATAAGGACGGAATTTGCGGTCTAGTAGTCTAGGCGTCGTCTGATTTGTTAAGCTGATATGTAAATGCAGCTTGTGATATAAAAGGTAAATACTATGCCTCCCCCTTGCCCTGGTTTAGTCCCCATTCTCTCTCCCCTTCTGATCCCTTTCGCTTCGATTTTCCCACATCTTGAACATGAATTTCTTTGATCCAGAGTAAGTAGCCCACTAGATGCATCGCAACACGCCATGCACCTCTTTGTAACTTAGTTCGGATCTCGTGACTCTGTATCCTTCTCCCAAATCTGCTTCAGCCGTATTCGTCTATATTGCGACCTCCTAACCAAGCGCTAATGTATTCACACAAAGTACCCTGATTCCGAAGGACCAGGTGGTGGATTCCCTGACTCCCAATGACTCCCGGGTCGAGCACAAATTCGCCGAAGTGGGAGGCTTCAAGTACCACTACATGTTGGCGAAACCTGCTGGCGAGCCAACGGCCACCGTATTCCTCATCCATGGCTGGTATGGCGCGCTATATTGTTAAGTCATTGTGCGGCAGCTCACTGGTAGATATAGGCCTGATATCGGGATGGGATGGCGCAACCAGGTTCCCTACTTGCTGTCTCTGAACCTGCAAGTCGTCGTGCCGGACATGCTAGGCTACGGGCAGACGGATGCTCCGGACTCGCATACAGAGTATACAATGAAGAAGATGACAGCTCATATTGTTGAGATCATCAAACAAGTCACCGATCAGCCCATCATTCTGGGCGGACACGATTGGGGTGCACTCTTTGTATGGTAAGCCACACAGCCCCTATTCCTTCTATATCTGAGCACGGTCCCAACTTGTTACTTCTGCTATTCAAATTTCACAAAAGTCGAGACTAATAACGACGCAGGCGCCTGGCGCAGTATTACCCGTCATTGATCCGCTGTGTCTTCTCGGTCTGCGTACCGTACTTACCTCCGTCGTCTGTTAAATTTGCTCTTCCAGACCTGGTCGAGAAGCTTCCTAACTTCCGATATCAATTACAACTCGCAAGCGGCGAGGCGGAGCAAATCGTGGCGAAGTCACCTGAACGTCTTCGCGGATTCCTCAATGGCCTATACGGTGGCACGACACCGGAGGGAAAGCAGGTCTTCGTCGTCAGCAGTGGCGTTGTCGAGGAGCATATCGACAGCATTGGGCAGAGCCCGCTGTTCAGCAAAGAGATGATTGACTTTTACGTGCAGGAGTTTTCCCGACACGGCCTCCACGGCCCCTGCAACTGGTACAGGACTCGTGATCTCAATGGAGACGACGAGGAGTTGATTGCCAAGGACAACTTTAAGTTCCCCATGCCTGCTATGCTGCTCATGGCAGATAAGGATGCTGCGCTGCCTCCTTGGATGGCAACGGGCCAGGAGCAGCACTTTGCCGGGGGCCTCAAGTTGGAGACGCTTACGGATTGCTCTCACTGGGCTATGATTCAGAAGCCTGTCGAGGTAAATAAGCATATCGGCGACTTCATTAAGAGTAATTTAGGCGATGAAATTAAGTCGACTCTATAACTGTAAGGATTGGGCTATTATAGAAGAAATCCGCTACGATGAGAAAGGACGCTAAGGTCAATGGAAGCCTTTTAGGAACACAATGAGCAGATCATCCGACGTATGAATATTATTCATAGTAGAGATATGAACACGTATATCGACAATGTGCAAATTGATTGCAGCGGTCATTCATAATGTCGAATGGTGAAAATTTAGAGGACAGGCTAGAGACATTGATGAAACGGTAGCTTGAATATAAATGCACACGTACATATATATTTGTGTGTGTGTGACAAGCCTATGATAGATGTTTTATAATTCCCATAGATATTCATGATAACGATAATCAATGTTTAACATATACTTGATATATCATATCATTTGTGTGAACTTGAGGCATGGGAAGATTATGCAGGAATGCATATGGCCGCTTGAAATTTGCTGTCATACAGACTACTGCCTTTTGGGACAATTTTGCTACCTATTGAGCGCGTAAGCTTTTTCTTCACGCAGCGAATTGCGCCTCACTAATGACGTATCGTGGGTCGATTTAGGTAATAAGGGTGAGCATTCGCGCTCCTTTACTACTACTACAACAAAAAGGGCCTAGGTATCCGGAGTATATAGCTGAAGTTATTGTGCTACTAAGTAGTCTTACCTACCGAGTACATCCGTAGCAGGTAGATAGAACAAATAAATTTGCATAATCCCCAACTACGTAGTACGTAGTATTGGTTGCAATCCCCAAGAGTCGTATTGAAGGTACCTACCTAAGCATTCGTAGGATATTAGGGGCTGAGCACTATAGGTATTATAGCTGTGCCTGCAGCGTACCTCCTAAGGTGCAGGTGTAAGCTGTTTGTACTGTATACCTAGCCCTCCTGCCTACCTACATTCTATCATACATGTATCTCATACCCAAAATGTAAACGAAACGAAATGTAAAACAACCGAGGCGGGACTTAGGACCAGATAGACAGGTACTTGGTACCTACATTAATATTAATATTGGGGCCAGCCCCATGAGGTAGGTACTTTTGTCCAATCAGACAATCGTATTGCCCTACTGGTGCCTTAGCCCCTAGGTGGTGGTGGTGCAGTTACCTAACCTCTGTCGCCTGTAGGTAGTACATTTTGGAGGCTGTGCAGATTTACAAGACGAAACAAAACTGCGCTATGAATACGGGCTGCGTTGCGTCGCCCATACCAAACAGCTCAAACAGCCAGACCTGCCGTTAGTTAACCTGCCTGCGTCTGTTCTGTCTTCCGCACCTGCACCTGCATTTCGACTCAGAGATTGCATTGATTGATTGTACCTACACTACCTACCTAGGTAAATTGTTTCCGACGCCGACAGCTGCATCGTCAGTCCTTGTTGTCTTATTTGACAAGCTAATACTCTCTGCTGTGTAATATTCGGCCTTTATTGCAAGCCAGCCCAGTCCCGTTTAGGCTGCTTAATTCTACTTCGATTCTCTTACACTACATCTGCGGGCCTGAGCATCCATCTCGTATTGCATGCAACCCTCTTTTTTCTCGACACAGCCATAGCCCGGCTCTCTTACGATACCATCCGCTTCGTTCCCATCTAACTTCTAACCATCTATCATCGGGCCTCGAGCTGTCGCTTGGATCCAACATTGAGAAAACCGAGTCGATTCAAAATACCATCCCCAGAAGCGAGCTGTTCCCTTCTCATTCTCCCATGTCTCCGATTCTCATCCCTGTATAAGCTTTTGGATCCCTTTGCGATATGGCGGGAAGGACGCCTCTCGGAGGCTCTTCTGACTCTAGAAATGACCTTCTTCTCGACCTCGACGACCAACCTAGCTATGGCGGGCAACGCGCTCCCGTGAATGCCGACGAACCGCTTCGCTCCTATAGTACCAAGAACCCTGATAACGAGTTCTCTTCGCGCCAGTCCACCTCCTACGATGATTTCATCGGTGGCCCTAGCCAGACAACACACCCTAGCGTGAAGAATCCCGCTCCAGGAGCTCCTGCTTCAGGTCCTCGGCCGCCCTACATAGCCGACAACGATAGACAATTCAGCCAGACCTCCGGTTTAAACAACTATCGAAGGTATGCAGACGACTTCGACGACTATCCTGACGACGACCAGTCATACTATCAGCACGGTGGAGGATCGGTAGGCGGCGGTGAGACAATGCGCCGTGAGAGTGCCCGGAATCGCAATAGTGTATTAGGGCTTGGTGGCGGCTTCTTGGGCAAAGCAAAGAGCATGCTGGGGATGGGAGAAGGCTACTCAGAAATGGACCTCCCTTTAACGGACGCCGGACATGGACGGACGGATTCGGCAGGGACTTCTCCGCAGGCGAAGCAAAATAAGAAGTTTGAGTTGAAGAACTTCAAATTTGGATTTGGGGGTGGCAAGCCAGACCCTTCAACACTCGGACCGCGGATCATACATCTCAACAACCCACCCGCAAATGCAGCTAACAAATACGTCGACAACCACGTCTCTACCGCCAAATACAACGCTGCTACCTTTTTACCGAAGTTTTTGATCGAGCAATTCTCCAAATTCGCGAATGTCTTTTTCTTATTCACAGCAGGATTGCAACAGATCCCCGGTCTGTCGCCAACGAATCAATATACTACCATTGGCCCCCTCACAGTGGTCCTACTCATTTCTGCGGCCAAGGAGCTTGTCGAAGACCATAGGAGGAAACAAGCAGATAGTGCCTTAAACAACTCGAAGGCTCGGGTCCTAAGAGGGTCAAATTTCGAAGAGACAAGCTGGATCAACGTAGCAGTGGGAGATATTCTGCGCGTTGAATCTGAGGAGCCATTTCCTGGCGACATGGTGCTCCTTGCGAGTTCCGAACCCGAAGGTTTATGTTATATTGAGACAGCCAATCTCGACGGTGAAACGAATCTCAAAATCAAGCAGGGTCGTCCCGAGACGTCAGCCTTGGTCAGTCCCGCTGAGTTAAGCCGGTTAGGAGGTAGGATTCGGTCGGAACAACCTAACAGTAGTCTCTACACGTACGAGGCAACATTGACCATGCAAGCTGGTGGTGGAGAGAAGGAGCTGCCTTTGAATCCAGAACAATTATTGCTTCGAGGCGCTACCCTCCGAAATACCCCTTGGATTCACGGCATAGTCGTCTTCACAGGTCACGAGACGAAGTTGATGCGCAACGCAACAGCCACCCCGATTAAACGGACCAAGGTTGAGCGGCAACTCAATAAGCTCGTACTTGCCTTGATTGGCTTACTTTTGATTCTAAGTTCAATTTGCACCATTGGAGACTTAGTATACCGTGCCGTGTCGAATGACTCAGTCTCTTACCTCAAGTTGGACAAATTGGATGGTCCTGGCAAAGTCGTCCAGGCTATCTTCAAGGATCTTGTCACGTACTGGGTACTATTCTCTTCTCTGGTTCCAATCTCACTTTTCGTCACAGTAGAGCTTGTCAAATACTGGCATGGCATTCTCATCAACGACGATCTCGACATGTACTACGAGCAAACAAATACATCAGCAAATTGTCGAACGTCAAGTTTAGTAGAAGAATTGGGCATGGTCGGCTTCGTCTTCTCTGATAAGACGGGAACTCTGACGTGTAACATGATGGAGTTTAAGCAATGCTCGATTGGCGGTATCCAGTATGCAGAAGAAGTTCCTGAGGATAGGCGAGCCACTGTTCAAGATGGTGTGGCGGTAGGAATCCACGATTTTAAGCAACTTCAGGAGAACCTCAAATCACACCAGACGTCTGAAGCCATTCATCACTTCTTATCACTTCTAGCCACTTGTCATACCGTTATTCCAGAGCGAAAGGAGAAGGGCGGCGATATCAAGTACCAAGCTGCCTCCCCTGACGAAGGAGCCCTTGTCCAGGGCGCCGTGACCATGGGTTATACATTCATTGCCCGTAAACCTCGAACTGTCATTATCGAGGTCGGTGGTATTGAGTTAGAGCATCAGCTTCTGGCCGTATGCGAGTTCAACTCAACCAGAAAACGCATGTCTGCCATATATCGTTGTCCTGATGGGAAGATTCGGCTGTACTGCAAAGGTGCCGATACCGTCATTCTAGAACGTCTCAATAATGATAATCCGCACGTGGAGCAGACCCTTTTACACCTGGAAGAGTATGCATCTGAAGGTTTGCGGACTCTCTGTCTGGCCATGCGCGAGATCCCTGAACAGGAGTTCCGAGAATGGCACGCCATGTTCGACAAAGCTCAGACCACTGTAGGTGGAACCCGGGCCGACGAGCTAGACAAGGCAGCTGAAATCATCGAACACGATCTATACTTACTAGGCGCCACTGCCATCGAAGACAAACTTCAAGACGGTGTGCCAGAGACCATTCACACACTACAAGAAGCAAATATCAAAGTCTGGGTCTTGACTGGAGATCGGCAGGAAACCGCTATCAATATCGGCATGAGCTCGAAGCTCTTAAGCGAAGACATGATGCTCCTTATTATCAACGAGGAAGACGCAGCTGCTACACGTCAAAATATACAGAAGAAGTTAGAGGCTATCAAGAATAATGCTGAAGGTTCAATTGAGACGGATACGCTAGCTCTAGTCATTGACGGCAAATCTCTCACTTTCGCCCTGGAACCCGACATGGAGAAGATGTTTTATGACCTTGCTGTCATCTGTAAAGCCGTTATTTGCTGTCGTGTGTCCCCACTTCAGAAGGCTTTGGTTGTTAAGCTGGTTAAGAAATTTTCCGACGAAATCCTCCTCGCTATTGGTGACGGAGCGAACGACGTGTCCATGATCCAAGCTGCCCATATCGGCGTGGGAATCTCAGGCGTCGAAGGCCTCCAGGCAGCTCGGTCCGCCGACGTCTCAATAGCCCAGTTTCGATTCCTCCGCAAGCTTACATTGGTCCATGGTGCCTGGAGTTACCACCGTATCAGCAAGACTATTCTCTTCTCCTTTTATAAGAACATTGCCCTCTACCAGACGCAATTCTGGGTGAGTAAATAATCTTCACATTAGTCCGGTTCCTTGTAAAGGTTTACTAGCGACGTTGTGTCCCCTCGCCACCTATACTCAGCATAGCTAACCTGTTCTAGTATGCATTCCAAAACGTGTTCTCCGGTGAAATTATCTTCGAATCATGGATGCTTTCATTCTACAATATCTTCTTTACGGTCTTACCGCCTCTCACAATTGGTATTCTAGATCAGTATGTGTCGGCCCGTTTGCTTGATCGGTATCCGCAGCTGTATGCTGCGGGGCAACGCAATGAATTCTTCAAAATAAAGACATTTGCTGCCTGGATTGCAAATGCCTTCTACCATTCACTAATTCTGTATATCTTCTCCGAACTTATTTGGTACGGCGACGGCGTCCTTCGTGACGGCACAATCGGAGGCCACTGGCTCTGGGGCACGGCTCTATACGCCTCTGTTCTAACAACTGTTCTTGGCAAGGCCGCGTTGGTTACAAGCAACTGGACAAAGTATCACATAATAGCGATTCCGGGTAGCTTGCTGTTCTGGTTTGCGTTCGTCGCTATCTACGGGACTGTTGCTCCAATGCTTAACATTTCGACCGAGCTGCGTGGGGTTATACCCGTGCTCTTCACAAGTCCAAACTTCTATATCCAGACAGTATTCCTACCCTTCGCTTGCCTTATCCGAGATGTCGCTTGGAAGTATGTCAGGCGAATGTATTATCCACGAAGTTATCATCACATTCAGGAGATCCAGAAGTATAACATCCAAGACTATCGTCCAAGGTAATTCAACCAGACCCTGCATTCCCCTTTCATGAAACATTGGTCCAGTAGCTGATGGATAAAACAGAATGGAACAATTTCAGAAGGCAATCAGAAAGGTTCGTCAGGTGCAGCGAATGCGAAAACAGCGCGGGTACGCCTTCTCGCAGGCCGACGAAAGCCAAACGCGTGTCATCAACGCCTACGACACGACGAAAGATAGAGGAAGATATGGAGAAATGCCAGCGTCGACCGCACCTCAAGGCAGGTAGCTATTGTTTTAATAGGGCGGCAATGCGTGTATAACGTTTTACTGGAGTCTGGTGCTACGATGACGACATCCGGGTGTACTATTTATGGCATGGCCGATATTTAAGGCCGAAAAAATCGGGTGATAAATTACATTTGTTTTCAGATTACGAGATATCTGATTTGTGGTACATTTTTATATTGTATTGTTGGTCTTCGGGCACATAGCTATTGCCCTTACAAATCGCCTTGCGATGAATCAAATTATTCGGGTCCATATTTTCCCAGTACTAACTAGGCGAATATGGGTGAAACTCGGCGACGTCGTCGTGGAGTAAATGCCAGATTCGGAATTTATTGGAGATGGCTACCTGTTGAATAGATATGGATTAATCACCCTTCTGACTTCCATGTATCTGGAGTCCTCGATCTTCCATCGCTCTGTAAGCAGTCGAGGGTGGCTAAATCCACTTGCAAGTATGGGATAAGAGTGAGATGAATGAGTGCTCATATAATAACCCCTCCTGCTCCCTCTTTGCAGATATAATCACCAACAGCTTTCTTTTTGACAGTTCGGGTTTGATTTGATAAACACTATTACCAACTAACTGAGTAAATCCTCATAAATTAATCCAGACCAAGTTTCGCAACAATGTCCAACACGGCGGTTCTCCTCGTAGACCCGTACAACGACTTCCTACACGAGGAGGGCAAGTTGTATAACCGATTGGCGGAAAGCATCAAGGACAGCGGCACCATCACGCATCTATTCGAGGTCGTGAAAGCGGCTAGGGCGGCCAAAATCCCCATTTTCTACTGCATGCACCAGCAGACGAACACGCATACCTTCAAGGGGTGGTCATACCTTAATGCTTCCCAGAAGGGCCTGGGGAGTAAGATGGTTTTCGAGGAGGGTTCGTTTGGTGCGCAGTTTTACCGAGATCTGGAACCGGATTTTGAGGCTGGTGATGTGCTTGTTTCCAAGCATTGGAATAGCAGGTGAGCGCATTCGGTCGAACTCAGCTGAGCTACGGACTCGCGGGAAAGAAGAGGAGAGCTAGGAACACGAGAGAAAAACAGACGCTGTTGGTAGAGTCGGCTAACTCACTACATGGCAGTTCGTTTGCCAATACCGACCTTGACTATCAGCTTCGCAAGCGAGGGATCACCAAGGTTGTGATGGCCGGGCTCGTCGCGAATACGTGCATTGAGTCTACGGCGAGATATGCCTACGAACAGTGAGTTGCTTCTGGGCGTTTTACAATGTTTACAACGTTTACAACGCTCGGTGAAATGGACCGCTGACTCTGAGGTGAATCGTGTTAGTGGTTATGAGATTACTATGCTGTAAGTTCCGGTTCCGTCTGTTCGGTTACTTCTATTCAGATTGCATTTTATGGAGTGATAGAGCGTTGCTAACTGTTTTCCTTTCTTTTCTTGTTGTTAGGAGCGACGCGACGGCCGGGTTCAGCTCTGAGCTTAAGAACGTTGCTACGAACTTGGTCTGGCCCCTCATCGCCAACAAAGTGATCACTGCAGCCGAGTGGGCGGACTCGATTAAGACGGATGCGACCTAGCCCGGATGTTTTTGTGGTTGGCTATAGCCTATAGGTAGGTAGGTAGCTACCTACTTTCCTATTTATATCCCGTCATATAGCTTCTGTTTGGATGAATGGTTCCCTTCTGGATACGCAATCAAATTGGCAGCGTTGCCAGAGGAGAGGGTTTCTACTATAGTGATATCGATGCTATACTCCCTCGATGTGTATCTGATGGTACATCAGCTGTAAACTGAATACACAAGTGGCAATATAACAGCGATACCACTAGTTCCAAACAAAGTTGTGATTAGGCTATGCTGTCATGGTGATGACACTTAATAATCTGGTTGCTTCTCGTGTGTGTAGATATGTTACAAATCATCGCTCCAAGGCAATGTAAGGTAAACACCGAGCTAGATAATGCAACAATAAATGCCGACGCTAGTGCTCGATCTGTTGTGTCCACTAATCTCTGGAGGATAGGTATCATACATTAACATTATCCTTTTATATTTCGATGTAGCTACGCCTTGAACAACGATGACATGGGTGTTCAGATGTTCAGGTGTCAGTAAATGTACACACATCAAGACATTAGTAGATGCAAGATAGGGAGATAGGTACCGGGATATCTCGGGATATAGTACAAGAAAGCTCGGGGAAAGTCGGTGACAACCTAGGTTAGGATTAGTCAACTGAGGGCTAAGGAACTGTGCGATAACAGTCTTACTTATTATGATGATAGTCGTCATAACCATGTGCCTTTCCGAGAAGCTAACTAACAGTTAAGCTTGCATCCACCGGGCGACGGGATATCACTGTGCATCCCCACGCTGGGTACCTGTATGAGGCATGTTATTCCATGTGAAGAATTGCATTAACCGAGGGTCTGAAGGTGTACTATATATGACTAGGTTAGGTTAGGTAGTTTCAAAGTGACTGGATCTTATAGTCGCATCTGTTACTTTCATATAGACTAATGCTGTAAGCCAGTCAATTCTTACGGGGCTATCCCGATTTTCAGAGAATGAGAAGAGTCATGTTCGCTCATCTGAAGAGGACTCGGCACAGGGATATCAAGTCAGAATGTCTTTACCTGATTAAGGAAACCCGACAGTAAAGCCAAACTTTCCACAATAATCGATGAATGATGAGTACAATCGTGAGTTACTCAGAGCTCTCTTGCTCAAACTTCACGTCTCTCATATGAGAGCTCCTGGGCTCATCTAGAGATCTGCTTAGAGATCTGCTTTTGTGGGATGGCAAGCTGACATGATGAGATATTTTCAGGCCGAAATAAGCCTTTTTAGAAAATAATCGTCACTTATCACTTGGCACTATTCTATCCCCCTTAACTTTCAGCTTAACCTGTCAGCTTCAAGCCACTCTCATTAATTATTGCCAATTGGTGTCGGTTGTCGAGACCAACATATAATATATTATTACGCACAGCCGTTGGTTCCGATGCAACACGAGCCCCCTATTAGTGTACATCTTGCCTTTCCTGTATTTGTTGGTATTTCTGTTAGCCATTTAACAAACAGCGAGCGAACTCCGAGTTCCCGACGTGGAATTGTACAAGTTACATGTGACTCTGAGAAGCCTTGTCACGAAGGATTGTAGCTATCATGTGGCGGGCGAGCCGCCAACTTGTCCAGGAGCAGCTCGTCCTATGTGTTCAAACCAACTCTGCTGTACGGTTGATGTATATGTAAGTGGTGTAAAAGTACGAAGAACATACATACATACATATGTACTTAATTACTGGATGTATCTAGACAGAACATTCGTACTTACATAAAATCTACCTCCTAGGTATTTCATCAATAGAAGTGAATTACTGCATTAGGCTTGGTACCAAACATGCCATCCGTGCGACCGGAATTATGGAGATTAGAGTCCGCAGGCCAAGACGCGAAAAGCTTGTCCCCCTCCACTATAGCACACCTGACAGTGTGCACTAGACTACCTCCTACACAGGCTACCTGGTATACTACCTAGGTACCTACCTAACACTACCACTAAGGTCCACTAGATAGCGGTACATTGCATTCATAACCCACTTCGACTAAGCACAAGCATACCAATTTTCTTGAATTCTTTCTTCTATCCTGTCTTGAGTCTCTTTTAAGAACGCATCCTCCTCCTTCTCGGCATAGATCCCGTCGCAGCTACCCATTGAATCGCTCGCTCTGGGGAGCACCAATGGCGTCGTATTCGAGGGCTCTGACTCGCTTCGGCGCGGCAGCAACACGACTGTCCGCGACCGAAGCCGTCCGTCCATATGCCAATTTTGCGACAGCGACGACGACCAGGTCATATGCGACGCGACCGGTCCTCCCATCATCTGCTGCCATCTCGGGCGCTGCCGGCTCCGTGTCCGTCTCTGTCTCTCGCCAATTCGCGAGGACCTACGCTGCTGCTGCTCCTGCTGCTACACCAACTCCCAAGAAGAAGCCCGGCAAGATCCGGACTACCTTCAAGTGGCTGTGGCGCGCAACCTATCTTTCCGTCATTGTTGGCGTTGGCGCTGTCATCTACGATGGCTACTTAGACCGCAACCCGGACGATCAGTTCACCCCTTCTTCTGACAAGAAGACATTAGTTATCTTAGGTGAGTTGTACATCTCAACCGCCGTGTCCTGTGGCAATCGGCCTGGTGGCTAACATGGAGTGCCGCCTTGTATAGGAACCGGATGGGGTTCCGTCTCCCTCCTCAAGAAGCTTGATACTGCCAACTACAACGTCGTCGTCATCTCTCCTCGTAACTACTTCCTGTTCACGCCTCTTCTGCCCTCGTGTACTACCGGAAACATCGAACACCGCTCTATAATGGAACCCGTCCGCCAGATCCTACGTCATAAGAAGGCTGCTGTCAAATTCTATGAAGCCGAGGCCACCAAGATTGACTACGAGAAAAAGGTTATCAAGATCTCCGACAACAGCGACATCAAAGGCACTATCAATGAGACTGAAGTTCCCTATGATATGCTTGTTATTGGCGTTGGCGCTGAGAATGCCACCTTTGGCATCCCTGGTGTTCGTGAACATAGCTGCTTCCTAAAGGAGATCCGTGATGCCCAGGCCATTCGAACCAAGATCATGGACTGCGTAGAGACCGCCGCCTTCAAAGACCAGGATTCTTCTGAAATTGATCGCCTACTTCACATGGTTGTTGTCGGCGGTGGCCCCACCGGCGTTGAATTTGCCGGCGAGCTACGTGACTTCTTTGACGATGATATCAAGAAGCTGATCCCCGACATCTCCCCGCGTTTCAAGGTTACTCTGATCGAAGCTCTACCTACCGTCCTGCCCATGTTCTCTAAGCAACTCATTGACTACACTGAAAGCACGTTCAAGGAGGAGCACATTGAAATCAAGACTAAGACGATGGTTAAGAAGGTCACGGACAAGACCGTCGAGGCTCAGGTTACTAATCCAGACGGCAGCAAGTCCATCATCACGATCCCATACGGTCTCTTGGTTTGGGCTACTGGCAACGCTCTCCGCCCATTAGTCAAGGATCTCATGTCTCAAATCCCTGCCCAAAAGGAGTCGAGGCGTGGCCTTGCCGTGAACGAATATCTCGTTGTTCAGGGAGCGCGGGACATATGGGCCGTTGGCGATTGCGCTGTCGCTGGATATGCCCCAACAGCACAAGTTGCCGCACAAGAGGGTGGCTTTTTAGCGCGCTTGTTCAACAACATGGCCAAGACTGAGGAGCTTGAGAGCCGAGTCAAGGAGCTCAGCTCAAATCTGAATCTCAAGCCTGGAAATACGGCCGAGATTACAGCGGAGATTGAGGGTCTCGAGAAACAGCTCCGCCGCGTCAAGGACGTCAAGCCTTTCAACTACTCTCATCAGGGTAGCTTGGCTTATATTGGCAGCGAGAAGGCTGTTGCTGATATTGCCTGGTTGAATGGAAATGTCGCTTCCGGCGGCAAGCTGACCTATCTCTTCTGGCGAAGCGCCTACTTGAGCATGTGCTTCAGCAGTAAGTCTATTCGTCTGTGCATTATTTAGGACTACATTAACAACTTTGTAGCGCGTAATCGTGTTCTTGTCGCTCTTGACTGGGTCAAGGCCAAGCTTTATGGCCGCGATGTCTCCCGAGAGTAGACCGAGGATCCTAGTCCTAGGTCCCTCTTCTCTAGAGAAGAGTTATAGTAGCAAGAGAACGAGTTTGCTTACCAATTCACTGGCGGGTCATGGATAGGCCGCGCGTTTCTGAGGATAATGGAATTTAGGTCAAAACACAACCAGGCTTTCCCACAAATAGATGGGAGGGGCCCCGTGGCCCAGACCAAATAAGGCACGTGCTTGTATACACACAATTCGATAGAAAGGACAATGGGCACGGTTATAACATAGAGGCGGGACCTGGACAAAACACTTTGTCTTTGTGGTAATGCAACTTGGCATGGTTAGGGGACGGATACTCCTGTTCATCAATGCTTTTATTACCCTGTATCTCTATAATATAACCTTCATATCTCTATCCTCGGATACATGGTCCGTAAAATATTTTAGGATACATGATCTGTGACTAGTATATACTTGCACGCTGTTATCAGGCTTAGACTAACCTGGTCTCTAGTTTGGGGTCATAATAGCAGCAAAGGCTGCGCGTATTGTGGCATAAGTTTATTACTTGGAATATTCTACTATATTGCACAAGCCGATGGGACTCGAGTCCATTGTGACAATGTCATTTCTCAACGCTAGGAGATATTGGTTGTTTTCTCAGAAGAAATATCAGATCAGCAGAATAGGATTCTGTCCTATCCCTTAATTTAATATTATCCATTACACTTCAACAATCCTTGCTCTATTCCCCTGCAGAACTGGAACTAAAGACAAGTGAGTGAAGAGGATCAATATGTAGAAGCATAAATATTAAAGTAGTATATCACAGTATTACCAAGTAGCCGCCGAATTTTTCGCAAGTTAATTCATACTGACTGTTGAAGAGTGTTTCAATATAATGTTATGCTTATGCTTGTATGTCTATGCAGTCTTAATGCCAATGCCTGTAGCATAGAGCTGACTTTGTATCATCTAAATGCTAAAATGTAGACTGAATTCAGGTAGCTCGCTGACTCTCTTAACAAAAGGAGTGAGTACTCAGAAAGAATTATACATAACCAAGGTCGAAGATTTTAATTCGTCTTCGGTTCCCTCACCACTGCAACACTTGGATTAGTTACCCTCTTTTTGAGCATGTTATACTAGTATTTCTGGAGGTTTAATGATTCGAAGACGTGATTTAGACCGAATATGAGCCTTTACACTCGTAAAGTAGTCAAAACAAGAGGGGGACGACTCCGAGGTTACTCACTAGTGAAGAGCTTGATGGCTGTGCCATCGTCATCGCATTTAATTTCCTTCGCGAATTTGAAACCAAAGCATTCATAGATCTGCATGTTGGGTACGTCGCGGCTAGATTCGAGGTAGCAGCTCATATTTTCGGCGTCAGCCTGGTCTGTCACAGCTTCCATCATCCGACGGCCGATACCGCGGCCCTGGGCCTTCGGGACAACGACCATGATCTAGAAATGAAAATGATTGGTAAGATGGAAGGCTTTGATGAGATGGAAACTCAGCCTTACGTTCAAAAAGTAGTACCCTTGAGGATCGGTCCATACAGATGACTGCGCTTCCGCCTGGGCGGCTTTCCAAATCCAGTAGCGCTAGAGCATAGGCATCTTGGTTAGTATCAGGTCATGTGTGCAACCAGAAGCGCGATAATTGAGGGGGAGAGAAGTATCATGCTGAGGTTTATCACACGTTGTATGATGCTCACGGCCAATAAGCATTAGCCTAATACTTATCTTGTGATCTACTCAGTAGAATCCGCCAAAATAATATCCAACAGAATTCATGCGAATCCTTCGGGCAAAATTCACTCGTGATGGATCGACGTACCTTAACATTCAGCCCCCCGCGACCGTAACTGAGATTCATGCTAACCTGGTTGGACCACAAGCGCCAGCTCTCGAACCAGTCATACCAAGTCGAAGGTTGGTCTGCTTGTTGCGGCCGCAACCAACAAGCAACGCCGAGGACTTCGTCACTGCCTTCTTCTTTGGCAACATGAAATATGCCATTTCGCATTCCCCATTGACAGCGTAGAGCTAACGATCCAGCATTACGTTGAGGGTCAAACTAGTAGCAGTGTTAGCGGGCGGCCGATTTTTTCTTGTTTAATTAATATCATATTGCGATCGCGAATGACTCGAAGGAGACTTGTTTAGAGGCAAAAATTGGTGAGAACTATCCATGTCTGTCCATGTTGTTGCTGACGCATTTGTAAGACGGCTGGGGCTAGGCTGGGCTGGGCTGGAACGGGCTGGGATGGGCTGGCAAAGTTGGCATAAAGTCTGGCATGGCAACTCATGCGGATGCTTGAAACCGTGCATGTCGTTAATCGACCCCCTTCCTGCTTGCTGGTTGATCTGGAAAACATCCGAGTAACCGAGCAAAGGATGAAACCCTGCTAGCAAGGAGGCCCACTGAGTTCGGATAAAAGATCCGAAGACTATGAGTATCTGCACGCAGCACTGGTATGCAGGACCGTCGCTGATGACTTACCCTAGTTTTATCGAACACCCAGTTATTGTACGGATCATCGGCGAAGGCCTCTCTGGAAGTGAAGATGTGATATTAGCATGAGCTGGTAATATTCAAGGCATCGCACGTTGTCGTGTCTGTAACACATTTTCGTACAGGCGGGCGAATATTTTGTGGAAACACAACAAGAACGAGCCCGGGCCGTGGTGTTTGAACTCGAATCAGAGAGGCGGCACGACCGATCTTCATTGGACGAATATTGGAATCTTGGAATCTTGGAATCTCGGAGTCTTGGTTTTTGTGACCAGGGATTTCACTTACTGGATCGCAGCAACAGCGCCGGGAATGTCTCGCTCGACTAGTAAAGAGACCTGTATTGGCATACCTACTTCGAGTTTCTCCGGGTATTTCCCGAAGCCCGCGCTTGTACTGAGTACGTCTAGTAGGTCACTATTAAGCGAAATATCGGTACCAAAGTAACCAAAAGAGGCAGATATCGATGGCAGTAGAGGGTAGTATTGTGATGCAGTGTGACGATGGGGTTGTTTACAGGAGCTCTCCCTCCTCTCCCTCCTCCACCTCTCTCCCCTCTCGCCCCCTCTCTCCTAGCCGCTCACTCATTGTGGCTGATAAAATTCAAGTCGGGCAATTGAACTCTAGACTACAGACTACCACTAGTCTTTCGTTAGATCGGAATCTGTGGCGCCACAGCAGTCCCGTCTCAAGTAGTGTGTAGACTTATATGTTTACAAAATACCAGCGATGGAGATGCTTTCATATCAGTCGTTAGCCGATGAAAATCCCACGTGTACGAGAGAGATGAAAGATGCCAATTTGTTACAAGTTGATGGCCACGGGCAGACCATGGGCAGACCATGGGACCCCTGAATTGAAACCCTGGCCCGTCATCCTTACCCCTGCTGAGACAAGCTACCCCGGAATCCTGCACGAGTCTGCCACAGCTAGAGCCTCAAGTCAATGCAGCTCACTCTTGATCGTACCATAGGCTGGTGTCCCATACACTCCAAACAGCTCCCTCCACTGTCACCCATACTTGGTAGTGAGCGGGTTCAGACGGCTTGGAGGCATCGCTCGCTCACCCTCCGCCATGTTGTTCATTCCCAAGAAAGCTTGGCGCGTTATCACTGCCCTGGCATCTTAGCCCTCGATCCTTGTATACTATCATCAAGCCTGGCTGTAGGAAATTGTTCCAATCCCTATCATCGTAGGTGACCAACAGGGGCTACTCGGCGTCCAGATTCTGTGGCAGGCTGGCAGCCCATCGATAGATGTAACCCACTCAGTCATGTCAAAGAAACCCCTACAGTCCCTACCATTCCAATAAGGAGCCATCCCGCCCCCATGGACCCATGTTGGCCTTTCAGCACAGCACATCAAGCACCTTCGGCTTTCTTGCCGAATCTACTTCTCTTCCACACCAACATTAACTCTCTCTCTAAGCTTCCACATTCGCTTCTTCACCTCTTCTTTTTACATTCTCGGGGCCGGACCTCTTCGATTCTCTAACAATTTCGAGGCTGGGCACTTGTTTTCATTCTTTGGATAACAGCATTACTCTGGAAGAACTCCCAATATTCATCTCGATCGCTATCTACAGCCTATCGCTTGCGGTCCTTAGGTTTGAGGATATGTTATCCATCAACCGCTTAGTGCTTACGTGCGAGGCATCGTAGCACACAACATATACCAAGGAGGCTATACGAAAATATGCCACCACTGTGCAACGAGACGCGATGTCCTCACAACATTCGCCGGCACAGCAGGGTGTCGAGCAAGGTCACTCGGCCAACGTTAGTGATAGGGGCCAAGGTGAACGACAATGTTGATGACGCCGACGAGAGTGACGAAAATATATCGCCAGACGCTGAGAAATCAGAGATCCGTTTCACTCTCGAGAGGAGGCGGGATAAAGACAGCAAAGACAACAACAGCAACAATAATCGCGATGACGATAGGCGAGGCAGAAATCGCAGCAGTGGCGATAGAAATCAGGGGAGGCGGAATGGGGACGGGGATAACAACAAAGACCGCGGTCCTCCTTTCCGTGAGAATGACGACGGAGGAAATGGCGGCGGCGGCAGAGGACGCGGCAACGGTAAAGGAGGAGGGGATGGCAAGAACAAGGGTAATAAAGGAGATAATGGTAACCGCGATGGAAAAGGTGAAAATAATAATGATAACGGAAAAGGAGGGGATGGGGGAAGAGAAGGAGGAGGCTTCGGGAGCAATCCTGGTGGTTCGGACTCAGATTCAAACGACAACTCTTCTACTTCACTTCCGCCACCGCCGCCGCCGCCGCCACCGCCATCGTCGACAACAAGTACCACCTCCGCGACTGAAGCAAGTACAACTACGCCGGTAGTAGTATCTACGTCCATATCTGCCCCTGAAACGACGATATCCTCTGTCTCGCAGGATAGCACCATACCTATTCTCACCCCAGTGAGTCCCTCGAGCATATTGCAGTTTCTGGATACTAACGGTTAATAGTTGCCCGCTCTCAACCCTATCACGACACTCGCTCCATCTGTCCCAACCGCCTCGGCAGTACCGGACCTGGACAGCGCCCTGGGTAATTCTCAGACTTTAACATCTTTTCTTGCCACTGGTATAGCAGACTCTTCAACGCCAGTACCAACCCAAACCAACGCCGCAAAAAACCATGGCAATGCCGATGGTCGCCACCGCGGAGATGGCAACAACAACAACAACAATAATAATAATAATAACAACGGGAGCCGTGGAGGAGGGCTCAGTCGGTCATCAGAACGGATACTAGTTGCTGTGGGTTCGATAGGTAAGTCTTGGCTAGCAGTTCTCGTGAGACTACCAATTAGAAAAGCTTACAATCTCAAAAGGTGGTTTCATCGTACTCTGCTTCATTGCATGGATAGTCTACCGGACCTTGAAGAAGTCCAAACAATCCGGCCGCAAAGATAACAGCAATTCCTGGCTGTCTAGGTTGGTTCCTTGGCGTGGAAGGCCAGAAACGAATAATGCCCAGGCATTTACTAGCTCTCATGAGCCAAAGGAGCCTTTGCCTGCTTATGACGATAGCGACAATAACTCAATGGAAGCAGCTGGTTTCTATGACCAAATGAAATTATACCCCCTAGAATCGGAAAACATAGTACATCCATCAGCAGCAGCCCTTCAAGTCGAGAGAGCAGTGTGGCAGGCTCCTGGAGGCCAACCACTACCACAAGCCAACTCTCTAGGTCAATATCCACAACCTAATGACCAGACAATTGACAGCAGCGATGCCAACTCAACCTTGCGATCACGGATGCCTGATCCGTACTACAACCAATCTGAATTCGCCCGCCAACCGTCCGACGCGTACAATCCCGCGCAACGGAAGGTATACCGCGCGAGCGAGATATCATCTCTATCATCAGGTTTCGGAGACGGCGACATAATCATGCCGCCACCCAATGCTAGGATACCCAAAACTCCAACAGCTCAGGCGGCGAACGCGGACACGAGCAACCGCCCATTCTCCTGGATGAGCAGGACTGGGACTGAGCAGCAGCGAAGGGACACAGTATACACCACTACGAGCGAACGCCGTTTTCACTCAGTAAATAGTTGGGTAGACCAACAGGAAAAACACATCAAGAGGATCCCCTAGAATGGTCCTGCTTAATGCCACTGTCCTTCATTCAAATGGGGAAGATGCCTTGAACATGAGGCTTTTATTTTATTTTATTTTATTGTTGATAACAAGGTAGCATTAACGCATACTACTTTCATTAAATAAAAACAAAGAAACAAAAAAGGCTCTTAATTCAAAGCAGCGTCTATATAGCTCATGGCTACTTCATCATTCTCTCATGGTCCGAAGAATCGCCATCTAATCCCCACAGATCTCACTCGTGTGTATCAGTAAGTCTCATATCATTTTGCTTCAGTATGAAACTTCAAGTGCAGAAGAAAAGCGTTTCAAATACCCAGTTATGGGGGGGCCACACAATTTAGATGCGACGTAAAGTCGTAGTAGAAGCACATAATCCATGTATATGACATGACGACCACCATGCGGCCACGCAGTTGGGAAAGTCCTGCAATACTCTCATTAATATTACATTCAGGAGGCGAACTCTAGATTTACCGCAAAATGTAACTTTGGAACAAAACCTATAAATCTATATCCTTACGCGTGAGTACCTTGATATACCTATAGCGGAATTGCTTTTGCAGCATATAATTCTTATTCAGCCTTCGGCACTCGTGCCAACACGGTGATGGTCGTGCCGTCATCTAAGACATCTTCTTTCTCCTCCAGTCTATAGCCGCCTATTCGTGGTAAGATGATCGTCCAAACTAGCCAATAGATGAAGCCAAAGGCAATGCTGCAAGAGAAATACGTTAGCGGATCTCGACTTTAGATGACGGCATCACTACACTGGTCGTTCCGGGTCGCGATATGGGAAGGCAAAAGAAGGGAGCGAGGGATGAGAAAGATAATGAACTTACATGCCCACTCCAACAACAGCATACGTAGCGTACCACAAACCATCAGGATCCGGGTTTGAAGGCGGGAAGAACGGCGCAGCTAAGAGCGTGAGGCAGAGTAGACCTCTAAAGACAACAGCCGGTAGCCACGCCTTGAAAGGACGTTTGAGATCCGGCCGCTTGTACCGCAGCCAGAGGAGGCCAATAGTAATAGCGAGACCGTAAACCTGGCCCGGATACCCTTCCACTTCTAAAATGAAGGAGTACACCTCGTTTGTAGGCGGGAGGACGATGACGAGGACGGATGGGATATAGTGGACAATGAGACCTCCCAGAGGTGCGTTAAATGGCTTCGAAGACGAGAGGTACCTCGAAAACGGGAGGAAGCCTGCCCTTGCGATCTCCTGATTGAGGCGCGCCTTGGCATTTTTAAAGTCAGCATGCCCACCGCATAGAGTAATTATCGGGGCGAACTTACGAGTGCGAATGTGACCACCATGACATTGCCAGCTGCCGAAAGCGCCACGGCTAGGGGAAGAAACCTCCTGCCTACATTCTGGCCGAATACGCGTTCGAAAAAAAGTGCAGCGATGAGCTGGCCGCTTTGCTTGATCTCCTCTACGGGCACCACGGCGAAATAGGCAAGGTTGGCTAACAAATAGAGTAAGCAAGCCGTGACGAGGGCCGACAATGAAACCGACTTCAGCGTTCTGACAGGATCTTTAACCTCGTTCAGGACATTGTTGAGGTTTGTGAGCCCAGCATACGAGTAGAAGACCTTGAAGAGCGAGGTGGCAATCGTCCCAAAACTCCAGTCACTGCCCTCCCACAAACCATCCCAGCCCTCAGGTCCGAATGATACCGTCGGTTCTTCTCCAGGGCCGTCATGTGATGGCCGGAAGATAACGACGTAAAAGGCTGAGAGTACCATAAAAACCACAAGTCCAACTTTGAGCCAGCCTAGGAAATTCTGGATTCGGATGCCAGCTCGGTACCATACCCCGTGTATCACAGTGATGACCGTCAGCAGGGCGACGGCGAGCCCTTTCCGCCACACGTCGGCGGGCTCGACGTCGAAGGCGAAGAAGACGTACTGGCTGAAGATCACGCAGTTACTGGCCGTGAAGCCAAGCAAGACTGCTTGAGTAGCGACCAGGGTCGAAGCTAGAAAGCGCGGGCGCTCTATAAGAAGAATCCGAGAGTTAGAAACCACCGCTTGTAGTAGTAAAGGTTTGACTCCTCCTCTAGGGTTTCGGGAGCATAAAAGAGTATGGGAAGAGTAAAAAGCTTCGCCAAGACAGGAAATAAACGACTCGAGAATGCGTACTGTATGTGAACTCGAGGTAGACTTTATCGCCACCGGAGCGCGGCAACATGCACCCATATTCGAGGCTCACGGCCAAACCGGCAGCGACGACGACGGCGCCCCCGATCCAGAGCGTCAGCGATAGGCCCACGCTCCCGGCCGACTTTAAAATGACACCCGGCACGGCAAATATCCCGCTCCCAATCACACGGCTTATAGCAATCACGTACGCGCTTTTCCAGTCTATGTTTCGGCCCAATACCGACTCCTCAGGTAGCACATCGTCTTCTAAACGTCCGTGCACCGGCTGTGGTGTTTGGCCATTCTCGTCGGGTCCTGGAAGAGGAGACTCGACAAGGAGAGGCTGCTGTTCGTCCTGCGAACCGTTGGCCATGTCTACGATGTCGTTTCGTGAGCGTGAACTCAAGTCCGGAGCATCCGCTTATAGTTCGGCTGTAGAATTTGGCTCTGCCCGAGGTGTCTTCACTCGTATATTATTATCAATTAATAAATAACTAGACGTCGTGATGCTCTTAGTGAGAAAATCATGGCAAGATGAAGATGAAGATGTGAAGAGCTGACATTTCAAGCCATCCTCCATTTTTCCAACGTGGACAGCTGTTGTCGATAGATTGCGCCATGTGAGGTCAGAGGATCTGCTGACAAAACAACCCGAGGCGTCGATGTTGATGTTTCAATTTTTGGTGGTCGGTGGTGTCGCACGCCATATGTCACAATGCTTGCATCAGCCGAGGAGCAACACGGCTGAGCCTATCCTTGGAAGACTCCGGGGGCTTCGGTTTGGGGGTCCTTATAAGTTATACCTAGTTAGCTCGAGTGGGATTCATCCTAGCGAAGTCAATAAAAGCTCTCCTCGATACACTGCTAGATAGCAAAGGGGTATGCTGCTGTTGAGCGGTTTGATTATTATTAGGCTGAACTAGTAATTCGAGGTGCAGCACATCACTACCTAAGTAGGCATGTTTGAGCTTCCTGCAAGTCTCAAAACGGGACAATTCGACATATAAGGAAAATGAACCTCGAGTCTAGTTTTGTATTCGATACCCGTCACCAACAACACCAATAAAGTAGAAAGCGATAATGACGTTCAAATAGCATTTCGAGCCTGGACTAAGGCCGTAGATATGGCCTACCACACCAGAATCGGGTTATTTCAAAACCTTCGTCATGATAGGCTGAGTTCTGTCTTATAAGTTATAGCTGACCTTATATGTAGGAGGCAATGAACCAAACGAGAGATTAGCAGACCGGAATTTATAGATCGGACTGTACACAGTATTAAGTCTTGCCAGGATAGCCAGTCGTTTGAAGAAATTATCTGCCCTCTATGTATTAGATAGATACCGACTTTGAAGATCAAATCAGTCACGGGCTGAGAAGATGCATGCCATCATCGCTTAAGCCTCGGTCTTTGAACCCCGAGTCTACACGATGACTTCCTTCCTGTGGCTGCTACTCTGGGAATTGGATTGGCGGCGTGGCGCAACTTTGTCATACCTACTAGACGCACGTTTGGTAGTTGATATTATAAGGTTAAACCTACTCGATAACGAATATGCATGAACACAGACAGACATGCATGTCTGACTCTCGTCGTATGCTGTTAGGTAGACCGGGCACTTTAGGTACTGGTAGCCTGTAGGGAGTTGGCACAGCCCCAACAGGCGCAGCCCACCTGCAAGCATAAGGTACCTCAGGTGCCTGTAGGTAGGTAGTGTGCCACAAATTAGGTACCCATCGGTTGTTATTTAAGGGATTGGTCCTTGCCAAGACGACGGGAGTTAGGTACTACGAGGGCTGCGTGGACGCCCAGCCGACCCGTCGTCATCGCCCGAGGCAGTAGTGTAGTACGGTACCAGGATGTAGGCAGGTAGTAGGTATGTACCTACCTAGGCTAGGTAGGTAGTACTAGAGGTACATGATCACAAGCTCCTCTAATGGTGTACCTACACTACATACACTACCCGCCCGTATGATCAATCCAAGCTCATCCCACCCACAACTGTTTTTGTACACTAATACCTAACTAGATAAATTCTTCGTCTTTGTTAGGGGAATAATGCAAGAGGCTTGACTTGACATGACTTGGTGTTTTTGTGAGCATTGCTTGTCTCTAATTTTTAAGATATTCACTATAGCAGACTTAGTGTACACTACTACCTATATGCCTTGTGTTCCTTGTCCCTTGTTGTGGGGTTTTCATCTTGTATCTACATATAGCTAAGTAGATTAGTGTATCTACTTAACCTAGTACCTTAGGTAGGTTAGGTTAGTATGCACTAGGGCGAAGTTGGTTGCTATTTTCGGGCTCATCCATGTGGAGGAGGAGGGGCATCTTCGTCATCCTGCCTCGACAGCGCTGCGTACTCGCTACCTTTTTACTATATTTTATTTTATTTTATTTTAATGGTTCTTACAATTCTTACAGCTACCTGCTATACAAAGGTCACCACTACCACTACCACTGCCACATACTTACCTGTCCTTTCTTTGAGTTATTTGTGTCCTCCAATTCGTCTAGGTGTTGAACGTGTTTATTCGCTTTTCTACTCATCCTCATCTTGCGTCAGGTAGCATTGCGCGATCCGCCGAGGAAGGGAATAGGCACCGATCCTAGATATCCACCATTCTCTCCTAAGATGCTCGACGAAAACCTACCAACCTTTTACTTCAAGCAGCCCTCTGATGGTTCTCTCTCTACCAATATATACTTTACTCAGAATGGCGCCGAACCGACCGCCGAATATACTCTACAGAAACTGAACCCGAATCTTCCTCAAGCCAAGAACAAGTATGCCATAGCACTAGGCGACGCCAGTGCCCAAGGCGTCATCTTTGCCGAAGTCCTGATTGAGCCCGAATTCCAACAACCTAGTCTTTCGGCCGCCGAAATACGCGCACATAATGGCGTTCCCCCAGCTCCAGCTCCCATAACACCTGAAAGTTTCACAGTCCAGCTATACAATCCAGACCAGCAGGTCGTTATCAAGGGGGAGAAGAGCATGTGGATGGGCAAAGAGTCATTCGACTTTGAGATACCACAACAAACGTTTCGGGTGCCTTCAGTGTCACAGATTGATCGGCAACAAAGCGATCCCGTCGCAAATACCCTTACACCCAAGACCATGTTTAAATGGAAGCGCGAGAGCAAATTCAGTAAAGACATGACCTGTTACATGACCGGGCGCTCTGTAGGTGGTAAGAAGAGCAAGGAACCTGATATTACCGTGGCATTGTACAAACATGGGAGGGAGAAGGCCGTCACTATCTACGAGCCCAATCTGCAGAGGATCGAAGTAGAAGACCGCAAAGGTTTTGAGATTGTGTTACTCCTAGGTGCAGAGGTCATTCGTGAAATTTACTTGACGCCTAGTCGGGACTCGTTCAATGTAGGTGGCGCGCCGCCGAGTAAGCGCAAAAACTCTAGGCCTCCAACCCACAGTCCAGGCTCTCCGAACCCTGATATATACACTATGACCCCGGGTATTGGATTTTCTGCACCCCCAAGGGTGAATTCGCCGATCACACAGCAGCCGATTCCACCACAAGCTGGCGAGGTCAGGCGACCACAGACCATAAGCTCGCAAGACGAGCGTGAGCGAGAAAGGAGAGATAAAGCCGAACAAAAGAGGATCAAGAAAATGGTGGAGGATGAGGAGAGAGAGCGAAGGAATCGCGAGGCTGCGGTGGAGAAGGAAACTGAAAGATTAAGAAAAGAATTTGGCATGGAAGGGCAAAATTTTGGGCCAAAACCCAATCTACCTCCACGTCCGGGTCCAAACGTCAGCAGTAACGCAGGTCCGAGTCATCCTACATTACATCTACAGACCCCAGTTCTGCCAACGAGGCCCTTCAGCGCCGGGCCGAGACCGCACGGGGCTGGCCATAGCAGTTGGTTTTCTGGCCCTTCCATAGGTCCCGGTATGGCTCTACCACAGTTCTTCGGACCGCCTCAACCACAATCTCAAACTAAACCCGGGCGGCGGCGAGGCGGGAGCGGAGACGGCAAGATTCAAAAGAAGAAGAGCACATTTTTCTAGGAGAATGAAAATATGTACAAACGGCAGCACTTATTAGAATGATATTCTTCCAAGCGAGCTGGTTTTATTGGAAAGGCAGGCGCGAAACGTATTATACTTAGTTCTCAGTTGATACCCATGATGAAGAAGAATAATAACTTCACCTTGACTTTTTTGTTTCGGTAGTAACATCATCAGTTTCAAGCTTTCCACAGTGAGTGCAGTTTAATCTCACGTTGGTATATTCGGCCGTACCTCGAATATTTGGTAAAGAAGGCGCGTAATACTTCCCATTCTATTCATCAATTACATGTCTCCAGAATTTGGACTCTAGCCGCATCGTCTTCCCTTCTTCGTAGACCGCTTCCCTTATAGTGCACCTTCTACTCACACGAGCGTGTGTGAGAGCTAATAACAGCCAAGAGAACACTGGCTTTTACTAGGACAGTCACTCCTATCTACTACCAAGGTCAAGCTCCGGATGCAACCAGTGACCTCGTCTCGGTATCCTCTCATTACAGTTCTATCCTACCATACCTAGGTCCCTTTTAGTTACAGCGCCTCCTTCAACCTTCAAGCCTTCTTCAGGAGCTAGACCGGTCACCTCTTGTGGCGACTGTAGCCGGTATCGTCATCACCAAAACGAACCAAAAAGGAACCAAGGAATGAATCTTCTAGGTGTACAGACGTCTATTAACAACATTGCCTCCTAGGTTACCAAGGATAAGCAAGCAGGGAAGTCACGCTCATAATCAAGTTTCAACATCTCCAGAAATCGATGTTACTTTGCCTGCTCAACTATTTACCTACTGGACTACTCACCTGTTCACAGGTTATATCTTCTTCACTTTCAGCCATCTCATTCCCCTTTTTCTAGCACAACATTCAGAACCCTTCCAAATAGTTGCGTAACCTATTTCAACATAACATCTCTCACAATATCAAGCTGTGCCGCTTCAAACCTACCATCTTCACACTCTTAAACGTATTACTTGCTTTGCCCAGCTTAATATCAGACTGACTTCTGCCTTCCTATCTTGAAATAAGAGCTCGGATTTCCAAAGTTATTCCGATAAGTACCTGCCCCTTACCTAATTTACTCATCATCTTTCGCCTTTACACCCAGTTCAGACTTCACGCACATTGACATCTCGTGTCAAAAATGTCATCGAACACAATATTCAAGGATTGCATCGTGTCGATCGCAGGCGATCTTAACGACTACAGATGGAGTGAGGAAAAGGTGAAGCAATGGGTGCGACACTGGGGCGGCACATTCTCTTCCATAGTTGATGCTAATGTCACCCACCTCTTGTGCACGGAAGAAAACTTCAAGAAGAAGATCACCTCCGTCCGCGTGGCACTTAACAACAAGGTCACCAAGATCGTCTTGCGAGATTGGCTCGAGGACTCCAGTAAGTGATTTCCCTATCATTGCTTTCTCAATCCAGTTGTTTCCAATTATATTAAATAAGCCATGTACACCGCCTAGACTCCTATAGACACTGTTTAAGGTAGTACTTTCTGACCCTGAATCTCACAGTCAACAAGAAGGTATGCTTGAAGGCATTGCCATACCAGCTCGATGACAAAGCCAAGCAGGAAGAGGCTAAGAAGCGTAAGCTTCAAAAAATGGAAAATATGTCGAAGAATGCGGAAAAGTACGTTGACGAGCGTAAGTTGTAGGATGCTATCTAATATTTGGAAAGAACAACGCAGGCTAACAAGCAAATGAGAAGGATTCTGGAATATCTACCGAGATAGCACCTATTTTGAGTATCAGGTTCAACTCACGCGCAACGATGAAGAGAGTGGCAACGTCCGCGAAAATCACCTGTTGACGGTAAGACAAACCTTCTACATGACATTCGCATCCGTATTTGAGGTAACTAACGCGTCATCTATCTAGCTATGGGAGAGCAAGGCAAAACCTTACAACTACATATGCACTACCTTGTACACGAAGGCCAAACATAAAGGAATCCCCCTTGCCCTTAATGACTCTCCGGTTGACTTTGATGCGGCCTTCAAGAAATTCAAGTCCTTCTTCAAAAAGAGGGCTAATATCTCGTGGAATGATCGCATTGAGAAGATGAGCACGGCAGGCCCGGAGTATTACCAATACCAGCCACCTGTACGTACACTTTCCATACAGAACGTTCTTGACTTTATTTTCTAGTTGTCTTTAAAGTCTTGTTGATATCCAGTTTTGGACTTTCTGACCTCGAATTACAGAGTGGAGGCAAGCCAGTAGGTCTCATGGGTAGACGCCATCCATCTATTTCCAGCGAGCACAGCCATGGCAGCGATCTCGCCGCTTCTAACCAGACCGAAGAGGAGGAGCAGCACAACGATGGTCTTGTAGGAGAAACTAATGCTGCCGATACTCTTCGCAAGCGCCAGAGAGAGGAGCACGTCACTGACGATGTTGCGATGGATGCAGACGACGAGGAGCGCTCTGCGAAAAAACTTCGATACGAGGAATTAGAAACCGAAGCTGATGCCGCTGGACAGAGTTCTGTTATTAACTTGGACTGTGAGGTCGAGGGGGGTATCCAAAATGATCAGGGTCACGACTGGCTATCCGGCGACGATGATAATGGCGTGCACAGAATCCAGCCAGAATCGAGCAACGTGATGAATGACGGCACCTCGGAACCCTACAATGGTTTCGATGGATACGAGCAAGAGCACGACTCATCAGACGAATATGACACTGCTAACGGCGACGGACTGGTTGCGCCGTGCAATTCGGAAGCAGGCGATGAACAGAACGACGGAGGATCCGTCGACACAACACTTACATACAACGAGGTTCAGTACCCCGAGGTTGTTGATGATTACTATAGTTATGATGTCGATGATAACGTGGATGCCGACCACGACACCTCACCCGAAAGCATATCCGCCCGTGCTGCTGCTGAAAACATCTACTACGAGAGCATGCGCGGCGTAAGCCTGGTGAACGACAGCCAAGCCGAGCTCATTGATATTGTGCGTCAGGAGCAAGCGTTCCTCCGTGCCCGAGCAGAGAAGCTAAGAGAGCAAGAGAGAATGAGTGAGTCCGAGGACGACTACTGACCAAGTAGCTTGTCCGCGGATACTATGTAGGTCACATTTGCTTCCGGTTGGGAGGGCGGATTTGGGGTGGTGGGATGGTTGATGGTGGGATGAATGTTGGGCATAGGATTGAAGTCTGTGGGTGTAGAATTCGGACACGCCTTATCTTCTCAACCCATGATCTGCGATGATTTCTCAGGTATCTAATGCGATGCGATGAATTAAAAGCCGACACTCGAGTTTTTGCCGGCCTCTTTCTACATACCGACTCTACACCGCTAGATAGTTGGTAGATAGCCTTTAACGAAGATTTACTATTTAGTATCTACTTGACACGAGTGAAAACCAAGAGCTGATGCTTATTACCCATGCTGAGTCAGTACTGTGATTCAAGAAAGGGGGTGGGGGAGAGGGAGAAAGAAAAGGACCATCACAAGCTGTGGCATTGTGCTTGTGCCACTTGCGTACGACTACATTAACCAAGACATAAATACGGCTCATCTGTAATCATACAATGCTGACGTACATTCTTAATCCCGTCAAGTCATGAGTCATCTCGCTATTCTAACATGCTACATGCTAAGCTCACACTTTTTGCTGTTAGTCGCCTGGTTTCGGTCTCAAGTTTTCTTCTGGTTTGTTTTTCCAAGACATCTCCAATAGATTGCCCCTTATCTGAGCCATTTCCCCATGACCTGTCCAGGCTTCCCTGTCTTCCAATCAAAATCTGAGCTTCGGCAATACGAAGACTAACAACAACGCAAAGACAGCAAGCCCCGCGATCCACGCATAGAGCAACATGCGACCCCACCAACCCTTCCCCTCGGTGAGGCGGCGCAGGTTCCCCATGCGACCCGCGACACCGTCGAGTCCGCGCTCGCTGCGGTCAAGCCCCTTGCCTGCACCTTTAAGCACATCCTGATCCTCCTGTAGCGCTGACGAGAAGGCATTTGTGGACGCCTTCAACGCCTTCGCCATCGACACCATGGACTCGGTCAACTTGTCCTGCTCTGCGCGTTGGTGGTCGAGGATTGCTTCTGCCGTGGCGGTTGTTGTGGCTGTAGTTGTAGACGAGGCTGCAGCGGTACCGAGGAGTTGGGATCGTAGCGCGCTTGTGGTTGTTGCCGTGTCTGTGACAGGCGCTTGCTGGGTGGCGGTTGCGCCACCGCGCGGACGGAGCGTGGGTAATGTGGTTGTGCCTGTAGCTTGTGGTTGTGCCGGTGAGGCGACTACCGTAGGTCCTATTGGCTGCGACGGTAGCCCGGTATATATTGGCTCAGGTTCTGTTTTCTTTGATTCGGGCAAGATGGTTGAATCACCCTCGTACCACTCTTCGCCCTCGTCCCGTTGCACATCTCCTAACTCGTCGCGGATGTGCTCGGCCGATCTCGAGTCGGAGCTCTGACTTGGTGTTGGAATTACATTTCCCAACAAGTCCTCGCCCTCGTCACTATCATCCTCGTCACTGTCTATGCTCATATCGTCGAGCTCACGTAATCTCTCGGTGAGTTGTTCGAATGTATCTCGCTTCTGGTTCAGGTCGGCCTGCACCTCCATCCTCTTGGAGTGCACCTTGATAGCCAGCGCATCCTGTTCTAGCTTTGTGAGGAGCGTCCGGGCATACTCGAGATTCTGTGGCAGTGAAGTATGGTTAGGGCGCTAGATAACCAAGCAAGCAACGGGATGTTGCGTTTCGGTCTCGCCAAGGTGCAATACTTACTATGCCAGCCTTATTGCGCTCGTGCTCGCTCGTTCGCAGCCTCCGTTCTCGCTCGGCATCAGCGTGTAGGATACTCTGTTGCAAGCGGTCGAGTAGACGGGTAAGGTCTGTTAGAGAGTCGGCATTGGAGGCACTTCTCCGAGGCGTGATGGGTCCCTGCGTAAGTCGCGCCATACGGTATCTTGGTCTTAATAATAAAGTATCAACTTGGGGAAACGGGTCGAATTTGGGTTTGGCAATGCGATAAATACAGTGTTTGGTCTGTAGTAGTTTATTGTTGTTGCGGCGTGGCATTTACTCGGGAACGAGACCTCGACTGCTTCAAGTATAAAGATGGAGGGGCCGCGGATGTCGACACGGGCCAGCACGCGTCCACTTAGTTGCATTGGATTCCGTTGGTGGGGCAGCGTTATGGGACAGGGAACTTTAGTGGCTCCAGGGTACCTAGGTACTTACGGTACACACTATGTACATTATACATATATGATATTGTCAGTGTTACTTGGTGAGAAGTACAGCTAGGTTAGGATAGGAGAGACGGGACTAGCACTAAGACTACGAAGGTAGTTCTAGACAATTCGTTTTGACACATGTATAGACAGGAGGCAGTCATTAGGTATTCTCATCCAGTCAGACGGGTATAATATAGTACGCAAATAAATTAATCCCACTGAGTGAATCTCCATGTTCCCTACCGCGCCTAGACCATCAAGTTTGCCGACGAGTTCCTCGTCTCCAGACGGCTCGACCCCATCTCTCAGCGCTTGGCATTGTTCGAAGCGTTCTCTAAAAATCCAAGCAAGAAGTTCCGATCCGCGGGCGATAGGGGCGTCGCACTATCACGCCGTGACCCTTGCGAAGCGAACGAAGCCAATCGAGATCGAGGCATTGGTCCAGGGCCAGCAGCCATGTGATCGGACCCCATCGTATCCTTGCTCATGCCTTGCTCAGCTTCCGACTGTGGCTTCCCGAAGATGGACAGCAATGTATTTCTGTGTTCCACTGTCGAGTTCTGCCGAGGCTTGATCGTACCGGGCGTAGGAAGCGTCGAGACAGAAGGGGAGCCTTGTAACCGTGTTAGAGGGTTTGGTGCGCTACCTTGACTACCGCCATACGGATAAGATACTGTGGCATGTTTCTGAGCTTGAGTAACTGCTTGCTTCGGAGACTGTACCCTCGCGTTTAGGTAACTCTGATAAGGCGACATTTGACTCCGAGGCGACATATGGCGTCGAGGCGACATCTGGCCCCGTGATGACGCCGGACTCGGGTGGGACCGAACCGGTAAATGCGTCGCAGCTTCATTGGAGTTTCGTGTAGATAGTGCTGGACTACGAGCTGATCCTCGGCTAGGCCCCCGGCGTAGGATAGAATGCGCACCGTAAGGCAGATTAAGCTCGGGGTTCCATTGTATAGGCTGCCCATTCTCCCGGGCGGCGGCTTTAAGAACATCGGCGGTGGACGGGCCTGGTCTTGCACGCTGTTGCTTTGGTAGGTCGGTCTTATTGGTTCGAGGAACAGCCGGTAGCAGCGACGCGCCCTGGCCATCGATCTGGTTTTGAGATACAGTAGACAGCCCAGTCTTGAACATACCTAACAACGAGGCACGATGCTGGTCTGTTGGTACAACGGGGCGGTTGCTACCGCGCGAAAACGGAGCTGGAGCATTCATGGTTGCCGCTGGGAATGCAGTTGGCGGCAAAGTCGCGCCACCGTACTGGGCACGGAGCCCAGACTCAGACGCGGGTATTCGTTGTCCTTGGTGTTGCCCCCCCGTTTGAACCGGCACATTACCAGTCGAAGGCGATGGATACGAAGTTGATTGCTGCGCTGCCGAAGCTGGTAGGTGGTCTCCCTTTAATACATTTAACAAGTTTACAGAATGTGGAGCCAACTGAGGCTCATGTTTTACACGACCATCGGTGCCTCGGTGTGGATGCGGCTGATGCTGGGCATTCGTAGGTACATGGTGAAATCCTTGAGGCATGCTAGGAGGAGCGGGCTGATTGGCTACACCTGCAACATAGGGTGACGAGGCTGAATCGCGTAGCTCACGTAAAAGCATCTCCTTTTGGACTTGGGGCGGTAAAGGTTGTGGATGCAATAGCTGAACGGGTGGGTTATTTGTTTTGTGTGACATTTGAGGAATTTCATTCGTAACAAAGACCTGGGGTCGAGGCCTGTGATGAAGATATTGTTGATGGTGAGAAAGGGTGGTATTTGGGTCGGTAGGGAATGATGACGGTGCCGAGGAATCGGACACGGGCATCCTCTGAGCCTGGTTATGATGGTGCAGTGTCGATGGGTGAAGGGCATTTGTGATTTCTTGGTTGTGGGAATCATGAGGTTGGCCGTGATGCTGGCTAGGCGCAAATCCTGTGTTGGCCATCGTAGGTTGTAAAATGGACAACAATGCCTGCCCAGCCTGCTGATTTGAAGTTTGAGACGGTAACTGAAGACCTTGCGTAGGAGGTTTGATTTGGAGTAGCCGGTGTAGCTCTCTGGTCGCGCTGTCGATGTTCTCTGGGTGTGCGCTTGAGGAGGTAGTTGGTGGCAGCTCATGCAGCATGTTGTCATCTGTTAGGTTTTCGTCATAGAAGGTTGGCGGATGCTGATGTCCGGTGTAGGTTGGGGCATTCTGGACGTCGGCCTTCTTCTGCTTCATAACCCATTGTCTTAGTTGCACCATAAATGGTGCGACCATATAAAACCTCTCTTGAGAAGACGTTCCAGGTCCTTGATTCTTTCCGGTACCTTTCTTCTTCCTATAGGCGGGCAGGTCCGAGAGACTATACCATTTGATATCGCCTATTTCTTTTCTTGTCCTCGTCTCAAAAATGGTGTTTTCTGAGATACCTCGGAAGACGTAAAGCCGCACCTGCTGGTCATGCATAGTGACCTCAAGGGGGTGAACAGGTGCATTCTTCTCAACCAAGCCAGCTGCGCGAAGATCGTACCCTGTCTCCTCGTATACCTCTCGGATTGCGCAATCGATGTCGTCTTCGTCTTTATTGATCTTCCCTCGAGGAAAACTCCAACTCGCCCCTTTCTTGTAACCCCTAACAAGTACCGCAGCATCCATAGCATCATTGAGCATGACGGCTCCTCGAACAGGGACTCTCGTCTTGTATTGCATAAATTCATCGAAGGCTTTAAGGTGAATATCGGCGGAGAAGGAAGCGAGAAGAGGGCAGTGTTGGAACATCTTCAAGCTGAATGTCCTTAACGACATGGATGGTAAGGCAGGATCTAGGGGTCGGATAAAATCCTCGTAGAACCATTGCGCTTCCTCAATTTGAAAGCAGATGCGCGCTACCGATGAGAGGTCCTCTCGGGGGAGGTTTATGATGAATCGAACGCAGAGGTCGTCCAACCCTAAGAGTTTCTGTTAGATACTTGCATAATTGCGCATCAAGGTAGTTGGCCCTTTCAATGGCGACGTTGAGGACTCCATTGAGAAGGGGCCCTTGGAATGCGAAAGAGTGATGATTATGATGACATACAATCTTCCAGGGACATTTTTTCTTGCGCCATATTGAACTGGACTAGCTTGCATGACCAAAGTCGTCGAGCAAAAGGAAAGAGGGCCAATGGGCGACGGAGGGGTCGTGTGGTCTGATATCGCCGCTGGTGTTTGGGAGAATTGATAACCAGCCGCGCATGTCAAGATATGGGCGGGGCGACTGCCGATTGCGCTCAGCCGCGAATGTTCGGAGCAAGCTGCTGGATGGCGTTCAATAAATTGGCCTCAGGTTTCCGTTTATGATAGTACTAGGTATAAATTTGGAGTGCTCAATTGCGAAGTAGGTACGAAGAGGAGAGGGGATATATTGCTTGCGTGGCAGAAGGAGATTGTGAACCTTATGAGGTGGCAGGAGTGATGGACTTAGGTTGACTACGTGGACGTAAATACACCAAACGTGTTTTGACGATGCCCAACAATGTCGTGGCGTGGCGCTACCGAGGCGCTACCGAGGGGCTCCTCTATGGACTTTTTGTGGCGTTTCCTACCTACTATAGTACCTACTATATACCTACCTAGGTACTTAGGTAAGGTATGAGTAGTCTAGTCTAGGTAGGCCCGTGGGCAGGTGGTGGCTAGGAAAGTGGGGTATGATCAATAGCCATTGCATTCAATGGTCAATGGCTACCGAGGTAGGTAGGTACAGTAGTGACATCCTCAAAACAATGGCGTAGGTACCTAACCTCCGTTTGTACTACCTTCGAGGTACCTAAAAATTGAGTCCATCAGGTATTATTTCTCTCTTTCAATACCTCAGGGGCAGGGGCGGTCTATTAGGAAGAAGCAATATAGTCCATACTACTTATTCATTCTACCTCGGTCGACTATTTAGAAAGTTTAAGGTGACTCAATCATTGGTCCTGGTCCGTTATCTTGTTTTACTTAATATGTATTTCATTGAGTTCCATACCAACCAACCCATTGTACCCGTAGCGAAGTTCATTATATAAGTAATATAGAATACCTCTTGTTAGTAGAATCTGAAAGTTTGCAAAAGTAATGAAGGAGTCTTTGCAACATTCAAACATAGCTAGCTAAATACTTTCTTTCCACCTCTACCACCTACATCATATTTTCGCGCTTAACGAGATGCCCATGAGCAGCAGCCCAAGGTAGGAAAGAACAAGAGGACGGGAATTTTGCATCAAGTGTACTTAAAGACAGTGGGAACACACAAATGGTGCATTGACTCGCTCGAAAATTTGCTCCGGTGCACACCTATAGTTATTAGCATTAAATACCACCAACATGTTCCATACTAGGTAATTACTTTCTTCGAAAGTTACTTAGGTACTATAGGTGTTTGGAGAAAGGCTCCCTAGAGCTTTTAATTTTAGTGCCGGGAACTACCTTCCTTGAGGGGCCCAGTACCACGGACTCGGGTCGAAAGTGGGTCAATAGATAATCAGATGTGCTTAGATACGCGATAGGCGATGGAGGTCAAATAAGTATGTGTTAATGTTTTCTTTGGCACGAGAAAATCTTGAGCTTTAAGTTAACCTATTGAGAACTGTGCTGTCAAAAACCACATATTCTGCGTCCGTCACAGAAACAGCGAATAGAGACATTAGTAGACACGTAAAAATCATGACGTAAAGCATCGAGATCTCTTATTTTGTCCTAGGGCAACGATCTTGCAACTGGGTATACCTAACTCCAATACTCCTCATATTGCAGCTTGGCAATCCATATTCCACCGGCTAATTCACAGGCAGCTGTTCTTTATGCCCCCTAGTTACAGGGAACGTCACGAAACATAGGGCGATCATTTGCCCCCTATTCTAGGCAAGTGAGATACCGGGTTGGGCGTTGGTTTATGCCACAACATCGACAGTGCTTGGCATCTCAGACGACGTGTCGAACTTATCGTCACTCTCATTGTTATCATCGTCATCGAGGCGAAGCATGTCAAAACGATTGCGGGTGCCTGCCACGGGAGTCTTCGCAGGAGGATGCGGCTTTAGCGACGTCTTCTGAACGACCTCAAAGGGTTGATCGCACTCATCAGCATCCCATTCTATCTTGGAGCCCTTGTATTTCCTAAAAGAGACAAGTCAGATCTGCGTGATGCCTTATATCAACGGAATACCTACGCGCGACTCATCATGCATGTTCTAGCAAACATAGCATTGTGGACAGAGTTGGTTCTTATGTAACAGCTCCCGCCGACGAATTCAACCTTAACCACAATTAGGTTATGGATATGTTCAAGATCCTCGCGAACACTCTCTTCAGTATGGCTAGCACCACAACGTCGAATGATCAAGTTTCGAGTAGCGCCCGCAGCGACCTTGTTCGCGACGTGCCCAGGAAGAATGAAATGTCGGTCTGCCCATTTAATGAAAACCTGATTCACCGTTAGTAATGCAGATATAGCTGCAAAAATCATGATTACACACCCTCTTATTCTTGATATAGATGTCATTCTTCCTAGCATGCTCTGTGTGCATAACAATATATTAGTCAATATCTTCAAGTTCAACATCATAGAACTTGTCAGATCATTCAAGACGAGGAGAATAAGAGGTCAGGCGCGGAAGGTTTTAATACGCACCGTAGAACCGAATTGCATCCTCTTCTTGCACAAATGACACGGACGCAATGTGCTCAGCGCTTCGGAGAAATACATCCAGTAGTGTTCCACAGCGTACTACACTTGTCACATCCCCAAGGGTGGTAAAGGTAGGCAGTCCACAAAGCACAATTGTTCGCTTACACGTTCGAGCGTAGAGGGGCTGGGGCTTATGGATTTGATGAAACGAGTCAATGTGTAGATCTGTCGGTCCGTCGGCAGAATAGGAAGGAGTAAAAGTACCCCCTAGGTGTTCATGGCTGCTCCAATCATGATTCTCTTCCAACGTATAAGGCCTAAGTCCCCCATTGAGATATGCCATGTTTCCAGAGGTACCATTCACGGCAGGGCTGTAGGTGGTGTACGATACTGCCTGAAAAGCGGCGTGTTTAGAACGCACCCCTGGGCCATCACTCTGGTTGCGATTGTAGGGGTGTGTGACAGCCACATAGGGATCGGTTTGGGTAATACCGCAAGCATCTTGGACGAGGGTCTATGAACAATCGTCAATACAGCCGAGGAAGAAGTGGCAGCATGATGCAGGTAGTTGTCATCTAGGGGCTAGTATACAGGAGCATGGCGGCTTTGGAATAGATGTGCGTGTACTGTATCATAAAAAGAACTTACAGCGATATTCTCTTCAGTGACGCCGGCTCCCAAGAGGCTTCTCTTCAGGTTGGCTATGAATCATTAGCTGGTTCTTGACATGTATACCACTACGCCGTGGTCATCAAATGGGGCGGTTGTTTACCAAACTGGCGCGAAAGCAAGATAAGCTCTTCGTAATCTTTCTTGGGAACGGGGACGATTGTCTCATCATCGCAAGCGAATGGCATCGCATCTAGGCTCTAGTGACGAGTCACTTAGTCAGAGGACAACAGACACGGAAAAGACGCCCTCGAAATGTAGACGCACGTAATTGGCCCTAGACAGCAATATCGAGTTAGGTTTATGGTACAGCAACACAGGTAGAGCAGCAGTGTGAGATTCAAATAAACTTCTGAGACCCGAATAACTAGGAGACTTTGGCCTCACCTCCGTACAAGAGTTTCAAAATAGTCCCGGTCAATAGTGACGGGATCTGCAATTGCAGGTGCCATAGCGGGGCCAAAGAAGATCTTGTCCTCTCTTCTCTTGAAGGGTATGAAAAGAGAGACGAAGAGGGGGGACAAACAAGCTTAGGAGGACAGGAGTAGAAATATATTGAATCACTTAGGTAGGGGGGGTGAATCATGTTAAGCGTTTTCGGGAGCCAAAAGTACAGGAGTAGTAGGGATCCACACCTCTCGGCAGGCACTGTAGCAGCAAGCCTGTTGGACCTATAGTAACACAGTTTGCTAGGTATGGGGTGCCTTCCTTAGGTGCCTATTTCTGGGAGGGTACATACGGTATCATTGGCTTAGAGTTACTGACTGGTTTGTTCTTACCTGCAGTTGGTGCAGCCGAGCATATAACGGTTGGCTGAGGGTAGGTAGTTAATCCCTCCGGTCAAGCAAATGGCAAACTTGCTGTTTGTAGGCTGTAATGATTGAGTATCCCTAACAACCCGTTGTATAGAAGATACTTTAGATTGACTACTAAGTATATTAGATACCTGCAGTATCTACGTAGAGCTCTAATACTATGTTTATCTATAGAAGGTAGGAGCGTACTTGTAAGTAAAAGTAGGTTCATCTGTATCTGTACAGATGCAATTCAATATTGCCTAGGTTAGTATACAGGGTAGCTAAACCAATAGCAACCCCCGCATGTTTTGACAGATTCGCCAAGACACCCTAGAACTTATGTACCTAGGTAGTGCCTCTTAGGTACCTAGTCTATCTGGTTATACACTAACCTTAGGGCCACTCTATAAAACCTTCCAAGGTTCCAATGTTGACACATGGTACACTAGACTACCTAGATCATTACAATAATACCGACTAGTATCTAGGTGCTAGTGTTCAAGAGTGAAGGTGATGTAAGTAATTCCGTGTTGAAATAAAGCGATTTCAAGCAGGCGATAGTCTAGGTAACTTGTAATGTCTTATAATCCTCTTATGAAGGAAGAACTACATACCTAGACTATAATAAGCGTGCATTAACAGGTAGCAATGTTATTCGTCCTTTCTTTCTCCCTCGATCTAGATCAGCTCTTCTTACCAGAAGCTTTTTCTACCAGCCATCATGGATGTCAGCCTCGATGTTAATTACATAACCCCAACATCATGTGCACGCTAACGGCAAATCATAGATCAGAGTGCCCCTCACGTTGCGAAGGAGAGCTGCAGTTTTATTGCAAGGAATCTTCTAATCCAAGCAATCACAGCCATATCCCTTTACGAAGGTTCAAAAAGGTAACACGGGACGGGGGGTTGCTCGTCGCATGGTAGACATGAGAGAACACTACTGGCAGATTGATAAGTAAAGAGACGTACTCTAGGTTGACCGGCCTTAATCGATGAGAGGCGAGGTACATGATATGTTGGTTACAAACCCGCTCGCTAAAGAGCTATTATCGTACTGTATAGGTTCTTTGGATGAATGTCACCAACAATTAACAACATTACTAACTACACGGGTAGACTAGACCAAGTTACTTATGCAGGTAATAATTAGTTCGAGGAGCAAGCGCCGAGACATGACGTTCAAATACGGTACAATTAAGTCGTCACGGTTATTAGGAAGCCCACCTACAGTGGTCGCCCACTCCACTTGGTAGGTTCTATTCAAAGAGGTATATATCTACCCAACCTAAATAGAGAGGTATACTTACCTACATCTAATTTCTGCTGAGGGTAAATCTACCATATGTATTCCCTTTGTAAATACTTTAGTTGTTGGGGTTGCGCGCAAATCAGTGTATATAAGTACGCGTAAGTACATATATTTATTGCTTACCTACCTGGTATTTATAGCTTACATATATAAACTACGAAGCTATAACTATGGTGTGTTTCTACATTATATATAGATTAATATAAGAGATATAATGCAAAAACAAGTATTTGATTAATGCCTTTTAGATACCCTTTGGCACCATATATTTTATCTTGTAGTTAAATGCATAAAACTAAGTAGGATGGGCAGTCTGGATGGGTGACTAACATAGAGTGCATGGGCGGTCAACGTGGGTGGGCTTTTTCTACGTCATCGTTTCAAGTGAACACACCTACCTACTGCTCTAGGGCAGAGAGATGCGGGTGATCAGAAAAGGGACCAAGTTTCCTCCCCTGAACATCTTCCAATAAATTCACTTGTCACCCGCTTTCAACATGGAATAAACCCTCTTGTTGACGTGCAGCTGGCGGGTCGCAAAAGGTTAGCATCAATCGAGACACTTATTACGTGGCTTTACCTGGTTTTGCTTCTGTGGCCCAAGCTGAACATTCTGATAGGCTATGCATAGCATTCCACGAAAATGGTTGTCAAATAACACCGGGATATTACCTCGCTGCTACCTGTTTTTGATTTACCTACTATACGCATATGTTGCTACCATCTCGCTCTAACATTCGTCATCGGGATAGAATGGTATTCGCGAAGAATGCCTCTTACTAACTGTGCGGTGCTCGATGTTCAATGCCATCAATTCGAATTCAACCCACTCCCCAAGGTATCTCTGAACGCTGAAGTATTTGGAAAGAATACACCAGATTACAGAGCGTGACTATTCATTGTTGATGATTATAACGGGCCAGTCCTCGATGGTTTGGGGATGGCTGGTGGTTTCGGGGAATTTTAGATTTGGAGGAGCATAGTGTCTCAACTCTCGACACAGTTGTGATGCACTGCTGTGACAACACAAAATGACGTTGTTATTGCGCTGTTGGCAATAACAGTATACATAGTCCGTCACAACTGTTTTTCAACAACTTGCGCTTGAACGAACTGGCCCTATTTTTAGAAGGTGAACAAAACACCACTAACAATCTGTAAATACGTACACTAAGATTCGGTTGGTTGCGGCTTTTGTTCTAGTAAGGATGTGTGGGACTTTGACGGGAATACGATCTGGACCCAATATACTGAGTAGTGCACCAGGCAGACTACCCGATTAGACTTAGGTAAAACAGATAAATAATTGGGTAGGAGAATTTTACTACGTGCCACGAACACAACACCAACAACAACAACAACGACAACAATAACAATAAGCTTGTTCCAGGTCACGATGTTAAAATCCACAGTATAGTAAAGTATGCCTAGGGAATTACCATGATCTTTTCTCTTCTCTTTTTTTCTCTTGTGACTTGTAGGTATGCTTAATTTAATTTTGGCAATGTCTCTGTCAAACTTCAAACTTGGCATGACAAGGATGACTGTTGGCGCGTCGCCTTGATTTTATTTCATTTTTCCTTTTCCCCTTGCCGTTGTGTTGTTCCTGCACTGCGCATTCATTCCCCGTAAGCCGTATCAAATCAGACCCGTACGGAGCTAGGGAGCAGGGGCCTGTTTATTTTCCCCCTTAGATCACTGCCTACTCAGTACTAAGTACAGTACACTAGACAGGTAGGTAGCGTACATAGGGTAGTAGACCTCCGCCACCATTGATGATCTCCATTGCTGGGGTTGTTTATGCCCGCCAAACCCTTCTGGTCATGGTTGCATGCAGCACCCACGGCCTAATGCTCGTGTTCGCCAGCCAATCGAATCTCAGTCATGCTTTTCCCGCCTGGCTCCAAACATCACCTCATCTTTCTGCTTTGCTTTTCTGTCACCTTCGCTTCGAAACCCATCAATGAATTGATCATACCAGACCTCTTTCATCCTCCGTGGTAGTGCTTTTTCTCGCATACCCTCTGTCATTCGCTTTAGAAAACAATCTGTGTCATTCGCTCACATATTTCCGACCGTCTCGTCCCCTTCGTTGGCGAAGTCTTAACTATCGCTTTAATCCTGCATTTGGTGTTTGTTTTGCTCCCTTCGGCGTCCAGCCATAGCACCGGCTCTAAGAAGGGACCCGACCACCCAAAGACCGACGTAGCGGGCCGCAACATCATTCGAACCCTTCTCATCCGGGCCGTATCTCGATCCAGACAACCCGAGTCTGAACGATCATCGGCTCCTTGTCAAAGGACCCCTGGAATCGATCACTCCCTATCTCGGGTCGACCAAAACTCCATTCTTCCCTACCACTATCATATCCCATCCTTTGAAACACCAATATGAGGGGTCCGCAGCAAATCTTGACCATCGCCCTTGCTTTGTCGCCCTTGGCAGCGGCATGGTCCAAATGGCTCCCCGACATAGATTCTTTGGTGGTGCGACAGGACGATGAATCCTCCTGTAAGTGCACTGAGACAGGTCAACTTTTCGATGCCTTAAAAACGTTATATTAATGTTCGTTTAGCGAAGGACAGCCAACCTACAAAATCAGCAGCACCCGAAAGTTCAGCTACGAACGATGCAGCTGAAGAAACTGGCACCTCTAAGCCCACACAATCCACCAAGGGTGGCAAGAATGACGACAATAGCAGTGGAACATCGACGGGAACAACTAAGGGCACCGGCACAGGAACCAGCAAGACATCTAAAACTACCGGCACGAAGCACACGACGTTCAACGTATTAGACCCGGCAGGTGGTGTGGCCTTCATCAGCCCGCCGACGACGTCAGCGACGCTGTACCGGATCGACAACACGGAACCCATCACGTGGGTGTGGAACTATACGTCCCTCCAGGGGACGCCGTCAGCCGTCGACGTTCTCCTCTCGTGCTCCAAGGCCACAGCGACATGGACGCTGTCGCAGAACATGACATTCGCGCCCACAGCCACCTTCACATGGGATTCAAACAAGTTTCAACAACAACAAGTCGGAAACCAGCTTCCCGTCGAGCAGTACACGCTGATCGTCTACGATGCAGACGGATCCTTCACTGATTCGGCCCAGCCCGGATACCTCGCCCCGTACTCCGGCTTCACGTTCGGCCTGTACACCGCCAAGCCCTACAGCAACCTTAGCGAGTGGAAGTGTACCACCTGCAGCGCGGCAGGTGCCCTCGAGCGCCAAGCTGTCGGATTCGTCGTCTCCATGACTATGCTCACGGTGCTTGGTTTCACGTGGTACGTGACGGGTATCGCAGCGCTGATATAATTGCATGCAAACAAGCGATGGGACTGTACCAGTTGTTTTAATTCGCATTACTTGCATGTACTCTTTCTGCAAGGACAGAGTCGCCCAGATTGGGCAAACAAACAACCTATTGCATTATTGTCGTCATACACATATCATGCACTTAGTAATAATCATTTTTCGGGGAATCTGGAGAAGCTACTATAGGGGATAAGGAAAGGGCGTTTCACGACTACTTGTTTATAACTGTATTTTTTGAACATTCAACTACCTAGGTAGTACGAGTATACAGTCGGTCATTAACGGCTTGTGCCACACATAGAACTTGCGGGGAAACGGGGAAGCGGATGTGAGAGGTAAAAGAATATAGGTGAATTAGGATTGAAGTCCTTGAGTAATGAGCGAGCTGATGAATATTGAAATTTGCATGGGACGGTATCTTGACTAGACTATATATAGCCCTAATGACAATAACATCTACGTTTAAAACACCCGGCCTCGGCTTCAAATTCACGATTTCATACGCACGATTTGGTATAAGACGCCGAAATGTTGGGAGATGTGTGTGTGTGTGAGTGTGTTTAGGTAGATATGTGGCCTTCTTTCTTTAAGGCTATCAAACCATACGCAATGAAAACCCGCCACCTCGCTCTTCTTTGTCTCTTCCTGCAAATATGCCGCTGAAGTCTACTGCCCCTAGTGCGGCCACTTGCCCTCGTCCCGGAGCATTTGGTGTGTCGTGTCGTCTCCTACGCTCCTGGCCGGCCTTGCTTGGGAATGTGGGGAACATGGCCTCATGCTTGGGTTTAGGATCCTGGCGGAAATACTCGTGCTGCAACATCTCCTTGGCTGTGGGACGGACATCTGGATCGAGGGACAAAAGTCCTGACAGTAGGGCGCTGCCGGCGGCGGTGAGGAGCGGGAACCTAGCGCGGATGACGGAGCCTGTTGAAGCGGGTGCGTTCTTAGAGGGTAGACGAAGGGAGCGTGCGTTGGGCAGCCGGCGGAACCCCGGCCAGGATTCGTCAGTCGGGATCCCACAGAGCTCGAAGATCTTGGTCAGCGCGTCCACCTCGTTCTTCCCTGGTAGCAGCGGCTCCCGCGTCACAATCTCGGCGAAGATACACCCTACACTCCACATGTCGATGGGGGCGCCGTACGTCTTTGTCCCGAGGAGCAGCTCTGGCGCCCGATACCACAGTGTCACGACTAGCTGTGTTAGCTTCGGGGCCGGGTCGCCTACGTACCGCGCCATGCCAAAGTCGGCGATCTTGAGCTGGCCTCGGTTGTTGAGCAGTAGGTTCGAGGTCTTAAGGTCACGATGTAAAATCCAGTTTTCGTGTAGATAGGCGACGCCGCTCGCGAGCTGTAGTAGGAGCGTCTTGACCTCGGAAGCGAGGAATGGCTCCGGCATGTCCTCGAGGATGCTCTTGACATCATGCTCTACAAACTCGAGAACGAGGAATATGTTTTCGATCCGTGACGTGTCCTCGCCCACCACAACTTCACGCAGCGTGACAATGTTTTTGTGTGAGCAGTCTTTCAGAATCTGTATCTCTCGTAATCCCGTCTCGGGTAGCCCTGTTCGCATCGACTCGTCGTTATCGAGCTTGAGTCGCTTGAGTGCTACCACTCTGCCCGTTTTGATCTCTTTGGCCCGCGCCACCCAGCCGTATGCCCCCTCCTCGATGTCATTCAGTTTGTCATAGTTCTCGACGCTGCGCGAGGGCGCCCACCCGCCGGCCTCAAAGCGGAGGAGCTTCACGTTCTGGGTGTCGCTGGTCCCGCCATCTTCTTGCTCGGGCGTGAGCTTCCGTCGTTTCGCAGGTGGTCGGTCGCTTTCTGCTTCCTCCTGCTGCAGTTGCGCTTCTGATTCCCGTTGTCGCGCTGCTTCGACCGCGGCGCGTTGCCGTTCCTGTTCTGCCTTGGCTGCCTTCTCGGCTTTCAGTCGCTTCTTTTCTTCCTTCTCTTTCTTGAGCTTCGCCTCCAACGCTGTGTCTTCCGCTGTGTTGGCCCAGCGTGATTTGCTGGCCATGATGTCGGGAAGGGGTGTGGGCGGTCGTAGGGATGGATTGGGTTATCGCGTAATCATTATTCGAGCCTTAGGTACTTTGGGGGGGTATTGACGTCGCTGAGGTTCGAAGACGTGGAAGAGTTCCTGGAATATCGTTTAATAAAAAGGGGGGGATTTATTTGAGAACAGCTTTAACGAATTGGTATTTGCTAGAAACCTAGACCACCTGAGGTGTAGTGACTTGTAGAGCGAAATGGTATAAAGTTTAAGGTTGTTTGCAATAGTCGGAGAATAATCGGGCTAAATTCCCGGTACCCTTTTTTGAAGCTCTCTCGATACTGCAACAAGCTTAGAGCTCGAGCTTTCTCCATTCACCATTCACATGTACATATGCAAATTCTCAATGGTAACACAACTAACTACATTTGACATAATTAAAGTTTTTTTTTCTCTCTCCGATTTATAAAATGAGAAGTTAAGGTCTTGACCATGAGGTCAACTATCTTGCGCACGGCTCGGGCTAGACTCGGATACGCACCCCGTAGAACTGTGTCGCAAGCCCCAAATTTTATATACCAGAGCTCGAGGAGCTTATCGGCAACGCCCGCCAGGACAGAAGAGGAGAGAAAATGGTCGACGCCACTGGCAAAGCAACTGGCTGAAGCCATCAATGTATGCCACTCACCTGCGCGGAAGATTATGAGAAGGGACATATGTTAAAATAGTTTCAGATCACCGGCCCAGTGCCACTTGCGAGCTACATGCGCATGTGTCTCACGGCTGATGTTGGCGGATACTACACGGGAGCAATTGAGGCCGGCCGCGATCAGTTCGGTCAAAAGGGTGACTTTGTCACGTCGCCTGAGATCTCTCAAGTCTTTGGCGAGTTGATTGGAATATGGTTCGTCGCAGAATGGATGTCTCAGGGTCGTCCACGGTCAGGCGTGGAGCTCATCGAGGTCGGCCCAGGTCGAGGCACGTTGATGGATGATATACTACGGGTGAGCCTCTATTCCAGCTTCCAGCCGCCGACATAATCTCGTCCGGGCATGTACACAGATCATCTAAACACTCCCAACAGACAATTCGAAACTTCAAAGAGATGGCGTCTGCCATCGATGCCGTGTACATGGTCGAGGCAAGCAAAGAGTTGCGGGTGGCACAGAAGAACCTCCTCTGTGGCGAAGACGCTGCGATGCGTGAATCTAAGGAAGGTTGGCACAGCACATACAAGTACTCGGATCTGCCGATCGTCTGGGCAGATTCGATCAAGGCCGTGCCGCAGTCCGCAAGCAAAACTCCCTTCATCGTGGCACACGAGTTTTTTGATGCGCTCCCCATCCACGCCTTCCAGGTTGTCGAGGTACCGCCGACACAACAGCCCGTCACATCAAGTGGCAGCCCGCGCTCCGCCTCGTCCAACACGTCTTCTCCGACGCGGCAATGGCGTGAAATGGTGGTCTCGCCCACACCTGAAGGCACCACTCACGCTGACCTCCGCACACCAAAATCCTCACAACACGAGCGGGTCCCGGAATTCCAGCTCACGCTTAGTCCCTCACAGACACGACACGCAATGTACCTCCCAGAGTCATCCCCACGGTACCGCGCACTACGATCCATGTCCGGCGCCCTAATCGAAGTATGTCCAGATGCGTCTCTGTATGCATCGGATTTTGCGGCGCGCATCGGCGGGTCAGAGGCGAACCCGAAGCCGCGCCCTTCTGGCGCAGCGCTGATCCTGGACTATGGACCAGCAGACACGATCCCGACAAACTCTCTGCGCGGCATTCGGAAGCACGCACACGTGAGTCCCTTCGCGGACCCGGGGCTCGTGGACCTCAGCGCCGACGTCGATTTCTTAGCGCTAGTCGAGACCGCAACTCGCGCGAGCGAAGGCGTCGAGTGCCACGGCCCTGTTGACCAGGCTCACTTCCTCGAGAGTATGGGAATTGTGCAGCGCGCTGAGGTGTTGACGAGAAAGGCGGGCGATGAGGCTAAGAAGGCCGAGATCGAGAGGGCGTGGAAGCGACTTATCGATCGCGGACCCGGTGGCATGGGCAAGGTGTACAAGGCGCTCGCTATCCTACCTGAAAATGCCGGCAGGAGACGGCCTGTTGGTTTTGGTGGTGATTTAAGTGCCTAGTCTAGCGCGGCGAGATGTGTATAATACCGTTGTACTTCGTATATATTGATCTCAGCTCCAGTGCCGGCTGATACTACAAGTCCATACCGAACGAAACAATGGAGGGCGAGTGGCACAACTTGTACTAAATCCTGTTTGATAATCATAAACAATAACAGTATATTTTCCGGCAATGCCTAATGCATTCTCGAGTTAAGTAGCCGGTTCATTTATACGTTATGTAGCTTTCTCATAGAATCTCTCCGTAAGCTTAGTGGATTCCCACACAAGCGAGAGCTCTCCCATACAACCTAAGCGAATGAAAATTACATTTAAGATCGTATTGCTAATCGATACCTCCAACGCCACCACGTAGAGTCTCTATGTTAGTACAGTGATGAAACACGCAACAATTCCGAGTATGCATTTTGACAGTGCCCCGGGCCTGATTTATTCGTGTTACCACGCTTCCTCATTTGTTCTTACCCACAAGATTTGATCCCTCTCCCCCATCCTCATCGTCACTAAACTTATCACCGTCCTCGCCGACGGCGAATATCGTCTCACCGTCAAATGAGTCCCGCGGGGACTCTGGCTTTGCTGGGGCTCTACTTGTCCCCTGCGAGGCCACACGGGCGCCGTTTTCTGGTTCTGGTTGCGGTATGATGGTCTTCATTCCGATATGGGCTTCTTCGTCGTCATCCGAGTCATCCGGTGCTCCAACGTCAGCGAATTCGAAACCGCCATCTTCGTCTTGAGCAATCTCATCACTCATTGCGAATCGGCGATTGTTGGCGGTTGGTCGCCATACATAGGCAACCCAAGCCACGTCGGCGAAGTAAACAAGATTCACCCAACCATCGAGTATGAACCACCGGGACTTCCAGTGGAAAGGGACGTAGTCAGGGTCGGAAGCCGAGGCGAAGGAGAAAGAGTTAAAGAAGATGAACCCAAAGATAACAAGGATGCTAATTAGGATACACCACCAGAGTTTTCTATACATTGCCTCTTTAGCAGTCTGTTTGCGCTCACGCAAGTCCTTAAGCGTAAAGTTGAGCGAGTTCAGCGTCCACACATAGAAGGCAGTCAAAGTGCTAGCCAGGGGAAGTACAATGAGAAGGACGAACGGCCCTAGTGAAGGTTAGTAAGCTCTCGCTCGGCACAGTAGATTCTAACCAAGCATACCGGCGGCGTCTGGCGAAACAAGAAGACTAGTGATAGCGTAGACGAGTCCAAAAACGAAGTGAGCAATAGCTAGCCATCGAACATAGACCATTGTCTTGCCCAGAGATGGTTTGACAACTCCATAGCCCATGCAGACAATGAGCAGCAGGAAAAATGAGAATGAATTGCGGAATGCATTGAGAATAGCCACGAGGATCAAGAGGACCTTAGACCCAATGCTGGAGCCGTTCCTGTTTAGGAAATCTATAATCATAAGCGACCGTACAGAGACCACATGCATGTAACTCTTACCGTAGAAACCCCAGGTTAAAAGCATCTCAATGACTAGGAATACTAGGATAGCTGTAATATAATTCTGCACAGGTACTATTATTGCAAGTCAGTCCATGTTCGTAAGTAAATATGGAGGGTAGCTTACAGATATCATATCTGTGTTGGTAATATAGGAAACTCCAGAATCTAACTACGGTCAGTACAAGCAGGAGACGGCAGTGGGTATAGTTTATCGCCACGTACACAACAACAACAGCGTAGAGGATCGTTATGCCGCCATAAAAGGGGAGCTTCGGTATCTGGCTCGCAGGAAGCTCGCCATAAGCCTCGCGAAACTCGACGACACCCATAAAATCCCCGGCGGTATAGCCATATGCAGCGACGCAATAGTAGCCGGTCTTCTTAATAGGATAATTGATTGGAGCAGCAGATTTGAGGTGCACAGCTTGTGTCAAAATCAGGTTTCCCGACTTCTCGGTCGCATTCGGCGTCACGATCCATTCACCCAGATGGGATTCCTCGCACAGCTTGTTCTTGACATTCTCTTTGTCGCATATCAGCTCTTTCTAGAATAGCTGTTAGCACGTATCCATGGGTTTCGGTATACATAGCGCGTACATCAAAGGCTTCTGGGTTAGCGAAAGCCCCAATCAAATCTTGGTCCTTCCACTCGAAGATGATCAGGCTCACGACAGGGTCTTCGTCGGCTTTAATGGTGTCGTTCGGGAACACGGTGAGGATGAAAGGATCGACGGGGCCACCCCAGGCTGCTTTGCTGTACATGCCTACGGTATGAATGAGCACGAGTCGAGGCAAATGGGGAGAGTAGGAAGCATACCAGCGCATTTCTGCCTATTCTCATCGGTGTGGTCCTACAGCAAACTATGTAAGCTCTCCGGGCGAGACACGGGTGGTAGCGTAGCTGGCACATAACGTACTATTTGAACCTCCAGTGCATGGGCAGTCCATAAGGGCAAACCCAGCACCGTCAATACCGATAGCCACCGCTTCATGATGACGTTGAGTTGATGAGGCTTCGGCGCGCAAGGCAGCCTTGTCGGGGAGCACGGGTCAGTGTGCCGTTCGTATCAGGTGTTGCTCTCCTGAATATGAGATGGAGGGCGTGCAATTGGGAGTATTATGGTTGTCACAGCCGTCGCTACGTTGATATGGCTTCGAAATGGCACAAAAATGCACGATATGGATAGGGTTGGATATGTTGGACTCAGGAGAATCAAAGTATAAACTTGAAGGTGGCATCGAGTTAGGAAGCTTGGCTGTAATTTTAGAAGCAAGTATTACGTTATCAACTCTGCGACCACCTAACCAAGTACCTACATCGTACCTGATTACCTACATGTAGGTACCTACTTAGGTAACCTGAGCCATGCCGCTTTTAGCCTGAGCCTAGCCAGAGCCGCGGCTGAGCAAGACGCGCGCCTTTTCATAACCCAAGATGAACAAAATTGCATAATCTCCAACAGGAAAAATAAGACTCTGACCGTTTTATTTTAAACCGGATTTTTTTTAATCCTAGCGAGCGACTTGAGAGTCCTGCACTTAAATCGATGCTTGTTCTCTTTCTTGGTTGTTGGTACCTAGAGTTACAACCTGTCTGGGAATCCTTGGCAAAGCCTACAGTGCAATGCAAGCTTATAATAATTGCCAGACCCTACTAGGTACCTAGGTAGGCACTTGAGGGCTTCCACGAACCACCATACGATCCACAATAGTAACCAACTTGGAAGCCTTGCATCTTCAAGTTGGTTATTATAAATCCGTTTAATGGATTGTACTAGCATAATGAATTATAACTATCCTTTATAATTATCATTTCTCTTGAGTAGCTAACCCTGTTTTATGATAGAAAATAGCACCCATCTCAGGTTGTTATGTGGATGGGCTTGTGCAAAAGCGGGGCCAGCTGGCGGTCGATACACAACCAGGCTTATTACAAGTAGTAATTAGTACTATGTTAACCAAAGATCAAACCTACTACCTTATATATTCCCTCTTGTAAATACCTAGCACCGCCACTTATACCACCACTTACACTAGACTTCTTAGTCACGGCAAAAACTTATTAGTATGTTGTACCTGACTATAGCGATCTTCTCATTCCTAGAAAATACCTATAATTCATTCGGTATTATACAGTCTTCACGCCCTCCAGAGCTTTCTGTTCTATCTGGATCTGCTGCAACGAGATGGGCCGAATGACCTGGTTTGAAAGCATTAGGTAGTAAATTGCATCACCGTGAGACTTGATAGCAGCTTTATCCAGCCGTTCCTGAACCAGATCGAGTCTCCAACCGCCATACTGATTTACGACGGCTTCCCAAGCCTGGATTGTAGATGGTTCCATGGTCAATTCCCACGTACCTCTCCATGTAATTATAGCCTGCTTTATATCGCGGAATGCATGATACTTGAAGAGCGCCGCCAAGCCCTTTTGTCCGTTCCAAATTTCCATTGTTTCCAGTTGTGGCATCTTTATGGCCGCTGCTGCTGCTGTCTGAAGCATAGACCCAATTTCGACCGAATTCTCGTTAGGTGTAAGTAATTTTGAAGTAATCACAAGCGAGGTTAGGTTTGGCCACTCCCAAGAGGGTTCCATCTGGAAGAAATGGCTAGCATCTACAATGAAAGATGCTGCGAGATGCTCAAGCTTGAGACTGGCGAGCGCGACCATTCGGCTAATTGCTGGAGATGGGTTGCGAATACTGTCGCATCTGCTCAAGTCCTCCCCAAACTGAAATCGCTGCATAATAGTCGGGTACTGTTGATTAAAGTTCTCAAAGACCACGAGTCTCTTGAGATTAGTATTGAAACGTTGGATCGACTTGAAAAGATATTGGAAATCTAGATAACGGATGCAGATTATTAGCAAAAGAGTACCTATACAAATAAGAGCTAGCAACAACTCAGGCAGGTATGCAGCGATGCTTACCTCTGTCTATAGGGTTCTACATATGGTCCCATTCCCTCCAGGGCTCGTAGTGGACTTCCTGGAGTCTGGGGAAACGGGCAAACATATGTGCAAGTGAGCCGGGCTGCCATCTCCGGCGGTTCTGTTGCCGGAGAAGTAAACTAGTTACCGCCGGGACCGGTGGAAGCTGATGCCACCACTGGCACTCTGACTGCTCACTATCAAACGGTCCCTCCCCCATAACTGAATGGAAAACCTTGAGAATAGCCGCCCTAGGCGGAGCGGAGTGTCGAAAACCAGCAACCCAGCCATGTTGAGGATGATTATAGATTTTGTTTAATATCGTCTGCTTTATACCACTGCCACCTAGCATATCTGCAGGGGTATCGGGCATAAAGGTCAGATATTTAAACCAATGTTTTGAGTCACTAGGCGAGTAGATACTAATATCGAGTATTAAATCGCTATTAGGATCCCATTTGCTAAGAACCAAGAATAAATTCTGGAATACCGTGGTAATAGAACCGTTATTTGTATCGCTGATAGCAAATGCCTCTTCCAACTCCTCCACATCTGTAAACATTCCAAGAACAGGTGCGCATTTGTTACAATCATAGTCATCAAGCTCTAAACAGAACCAGATATAGCGAACGAGAGCCCGATTGCGATAAATCATCGAACTAAAATCAACGAGGCGCGATGGTGTTAGCTTAATTCGAGCGAAGTTATATCGCTTGAGTTTTGTTTGCCACTCTCGAGACACTGTGGCTAAGCGAGCCAGTGTGCAACCGTTTTGCATCAGGGCTTCTAAGATAAGAAGCTGGATTTCTTTAGGCAAGCCACCCCATATTGAATCCCATTGCTTCTTGCCAAGTGATCTTGAAAACATGGTGTAATGGGCTGAGAGTGGTAATAATTTCGGTAATGGAGCGATGTAGGAATATGAGTTGGAAAATTCAAGATGTACGCGTGTGCGCGAATGTGAAAAGGAATAAAATTTAGCGGCCATCAGATGTGTGGTATAACAGGAAACAGGCCAGATTTATACCTGCCTGTATAGCCGAATGACTCATTCGGCGTAGCTTTATGCGATCAAAGTGGTTGAACTTTCTTCTATTCATTCACTCAAGTGGCATAGCAAGGTTTGGTCTAAACGCACATATATTTTTGGGGGGGCATGAGCTCGCAAAAGGGACAAAAGTGAATGGACCATACCATGTACCGTACTGTGGGGGATACTTTCTCGAGAGGATAACTTGGCTATCTCGTAATCCCAGTGACCCTAGAAACTTGATGATCTCGAGTTTCAAGATTGCATTGAATTAAATGATCGTCAAGTTATCATCTCAGGAAAGCACCACCACTCCGTACAGCAGGTGTTGACGTTAAGTCAGGCTGTCGACGGTCTGGCAATTATTATAAGCTTGCAGTGCACTGTAGGCTTTGCCAAGAAAGTATTTTGTACAACAGAACGGTTACTCTCCGTTAGCAACCGTATGAAAGCTGCGGCTGTGATGGCTGTGATGGCTGCGGAACTTGAGGAGGCTGGAACGTTAAGGGGCATGGAAGCCGCTGCTTCAGTACGAGTCCCTGGGAGTCAGCACACGGGAATTTATATACTGGATGTATCTAAATATCTTATTTCTCAAAAAGGGCCAGTGCAATAAGTGAAAGGGGTTATATACATTCTATCTCAGGCCCACGTTCGTCTAGACTCGAGTTCTCATCCCCGAAGTCCCACCCATGCTGCTGACCGTGGGGATAATGCTGTTTGACGTCCTCCGATGCATACTACCCGAATGCACAGTCCAACCCTGTTGTTGACTGAGAGTGATGACCTCCGAAAAGTCTAGGCCGGCCTTGACAATGATGAGTCCATGTTTATTGACGAAGACAAAATCCTTTTTGGAGGTCATGGCGTACAGCATGTCTCCATTGACATTCAACCACTCTGAAAGAATGAAGAAATGCCGCTTTCCGTACGGAGCGCTGTTGAAGGTGTTGAAATCGAGACTGCAAACCCACAGGTCTCTGTCAATAAATATCAATGTTGATCCAACTACAGCGATGGCATCGCGTAGGACTGGAGTCAGAAGTCCGATCCTTGATCCTAGAATCCTGGTGTCTGCCATCGAATCTGAAGAGACTATGTCCCAACAGAAGAGGTGAGTACCTGACGTTTCGCCTATAGCCTTCACGACCTCAACAACGGGTGTGCTGCCATGATAGGTGGCATTGACGAGGGTATCTTTGCTTGAAGATAAGCCATCTCGATGCACGGGTAGCCCCATCTCCGACGTAAGCTCCTTGAAGTCTGACCAGTCAAATACTCGAGCTACAGTTGTTGTGAACATGATGAACGCGTTTGGTGCCTGGGGATGTACAATCATTGACCGAAGCCCGTTTTCATCAGGTGTTCTTATGCTGATCACCTTGCCTGAAGGTAACTCCCAGAGTTCATCCTTTTCTTTCCCCATGACCAGGAGGCGGTCATTATCTGGATTGGCGAGCATGCCAAAAACGGCGCTGTTGAATCTTGTGTCCGTTATTAGCTTAGCCTGCAGCCCATGTGAGCTCAAGGGACCCATGTTGGCCATTAAGATCCTCCCAGACTCATCCGCAGATACCACAATATGTTGGTGTTCAACCATAGCAATAGCCACCACAGACGTCCCACGGGAATGTCCGTAAAGTACATTCAATTCTTGGCCGTCTGCTGCTGAATAAAGCGCAACTTCGCCACTAGTCTTCCCACAAATCACCTGTTCTCCATCGGAATGGCACACTATGGAGGTGATTTCCGGATTGGTCGGGTCCTCTAATGTCCCAAATGTCCTCAGAGCAAGTGTAACCTGGCTACTAATGTCGCTTTGACTTCCTATATCAGCATCCTTCTGAACCAGAATGGCTGGCTCCCATACACGGGCTTGCGATTCTCTGCAGTCAACGAGGCGTAAGCCATCGTCACTGAATACCACACTTCTCACGCTTTCCTCATGAGAATTGATACGATAGATCAGCGATAAAAACGTGCCATCAGGCCCATCGAAGTCGTACACCTCAATCGTACCGCGTGAATCGCCTGTGACTAGGCTTTTGCCATCCGGTGAGCAGGCCAATGCATGCGCACACACATTAGACTTTTGATACCGGAGTTCTGTTGTTTGTGGATCGAAGACCAAAAGATCCCCATTTGTGTTCGAAACAACTAACGCTGATATGTCCGTGTTTGGGTTAAAGGCCATTGCGTCAATCCCGTTGCTGTTCACAGAGCTGCAAAAGCCTAGTAAAGCACCTGACCCTGTGTCAAATATCAAGATCGGATGACTACGGTATCCGACCGCAAGCAAACCCAATTCTGGCGCAAATGCAGCTTTATTAGGTGGTTGATCGGGAATCTCAGAATTGCTGTCGCTCTCGTCCCAGGACACCCTCAGGACCTCGCCGGTCTCTACATTACTTCGCCAGAAGTTAGCAGGTTGAAGCAGCCCGTCAAGGCACATAATGTAGAGTACGGGTGTGTTACCTAGTAATGATCTGATTTGCTCGATTGGCATGGATTAGTAATTCTGATGGAAAACACATTGCAATCGGCGGTGAAACTAATCGAGACGACCATATTTGTGATGAGGACCTGGGTTCCCAAACGACGATGCGCTTTTGGCCTGCTGAAGCAAGGAAGCGCTCATTTCTGCTGAATTCAAGTAGTCTGACACGTTCTGGATGGCGCATCATCGAGACATGCTGGACTGTCGCACAGTCATACAGAGATACTTGGCCCGTGGACATGCCGATGGCAAAGCAGGTTATGCCATGAGCCACTGTCGTTGTTTGTCCCTTCTGAAAGTCTATGCGGATCAGACAGTCATCCCAATCCAATTCCCTCGCACCCTTAACAAGTAACGACCGAGTTTGTGTCGTGAACAAGGTAGAAATTATCGACCCTGTTGGGCAGAACGGCGGGATCAGGCAATGGATTGACGAAGGGCAGCTAAGGAGTTTTGATCGGAACCTTGCACTGACTCTGATAAGATCAGTTGCCCAAGCATCCACCAATTGGATGTCCTTGTCCACAGGAGGCACATATTTGGTCCTCCGTCTTAGGTAACCCGCAAGATTGATAGCGGTACGGTTGATAGGTTGAAGATTGCCTGTCTGTGCGATGAGCTCAAACCAATACAGAACGTTGCTCTTGAGAAACCTGCAGAGCTCATACATCGGGGCCGACTCCTCAGAATTTGACCGGTACAAATGTTCTGCGAAGAACCTGGCGGCGTATTCGACCAATGACGTGTCAATGGCCATGGAAAGCTTGGTCCCTCGAAAAGGCTGAAAGCCTTGGGGTGTTTTCACTACGTCCGTTGCAAGATACTTGCACAATAACTGAGCCAAATGCCCGTGCCGCTCGCCCCTCTTGACAGCTAGAGTAGAATCTAGATCTTCACTCAAGAGGAATTCCCTAGCTGTCTCATGTATCATGTGAACTCTAGAGGCTTGGTCGATGAATATGAGTTGGCCACAGACTGTCGGAATGGCTTTCTCCATGTTGTGAGGCGTCTCGTTGATATCAAGCCTAATGGCACATCTCAGTTCGTCTATTGTGAGCGGACGACATGCTAAAGTTACCCAAGATAGAATGGATCTGGCAAGTTTAGTCCGCCGTCTTTCACTTTCAATCATTTCCAGCATTCTATTGTACATTTTGTACAGGTCATCAGGCACATCTTGCAGAATTGCCTCAATGTCTTCATTCGTGTATGCACTCTCGAATTCTTGCAAGACCAACCGCACCCAGAGAAAAGACCCCTGGGACTTGGTGAGAATCCTCCTGCACAGCTCGCCTACGTTCTCGAGTGACAGATCTTCTAGCTTGGCGGAAAGATAGGTGTGCATATCTTCGGCTGTGCAGAGTTAGCATTAGTAGTCAAGTTGATAAATGGCATGGGATATGGTATAGAGGCCAATGACATGTTCATACCTGTATCATGATTGGTCAACGACCGTGTTACTACCCGCGGCCCAAGAGACGTGATACCACGCTCAATCTCGTCGGTGCTTCGACTTGTAATGAAGAGTCGAAGACCGGGGGGAAGTTGCGGAAGTAGCTTGAACCAACTGGAGAATTTGACACATTCGTCGAGGGCATCGATGACCCAGATATGAGACGATATACTGCTGAGCCTGAAGATGGCACTGACAAACAGCTTTCTCCAAATCACCCTGTCATCATGCTGGTCCCATGATTCACCATCCTTGTCAAGCTGTAAAACGCGTTGTGCGATGGTCGGGTCGTTGAGCGACATTTGGTAGGCAAGGCCACGGAAGCAGTCTGCCAAACTCGACCTGCCAGCCTTCCCGTGCCTGAAGAAGAAGTAACTACACTTGAGGTTTTGCGTGTTTAGCTGATCAATTACGTGGCTGCAAAGCACGGATTTGCCAGTTGCAGGACGCCCAGTGAGCCAGAAAATAGGTGGGCTGTTCGGGCTTCCTAGCTTCCAGCGGCTCAGATCAGGTTGCTCGGTGAACCAAAAGCAGGACCCCGGATGCCTCAAGTCCTGCAGAGCAGCAAGATCGTCCTCGTACGCCGGTTCGGTCATGCCCAAGATGTCTTCTAACCGAAGTATTGTCTCGCGTGGAGTGGGATCTGAACCTGGTAGATTATCAGGAGACTATTGTTGGCAAAAGTCTTGGCTGTATACTTACTTTCGGCCTTTATCATATCAATTGCGGTAGTCAAAGCATTCCGGAGTTTCCTATAATTGGGATCCGTGACATTATCGAACTTACACACGTGACGGTGATCAGCATCCATGGAAGAAATCTCCTCGTTGCCGTAGCCTAGAGTAGCTGAGTACTTCTCCACAACCAGTTTGCTCACGACCATCATTTTGACGGGCAAAGTCTCGTAAAGACCATAGGCGCAGGTCTGCGGCATAATGACGGAAGCTGTCATTGATCTCAGCGAGTATAGAGCAATTTGGTAAGAGATCACTGACGAAAGGCTTTGTTCCCCAGGCCACCATGAGCATGCTCTGAAGAATGCCAGCAAGGTCAGATCCTCGGTGAGGCGTCCCAAGGAAGAACATGGAGTGGACCCTTTCAGCCAGAGCCTTACAAGTGATGTCTTGATGAGCAAGAATGTATGCTTTCTTCACAACACACCCTCCCATGCTATGGCCCACTAGGATTAGCTTAGTGTTGCCCCTCCTGATTGATGGATTGTTCTTGATTTCTCCCAAAAGGGACTGAGCAAAATCGTGAATATTCAGGATACTTTGACGTCGTTCACCCCAGTCGGCATTATATCCGAACGAGTGAATGCGGACATCTCTGAAATCCACGTCCTCTGGAAGCCATGCTTTTGGCCAGAAGTGTAAGGGGTCGACAGTCCTGGCCCATGTTTTGCGGCTGCCACCACCAAGGCCATGCACAAAGATGATGTCGACAGCTGGCGTTGCTTCTTGTGGTTCGTGGAGGGTAGTCAAGCCTAGTGGGCCCTTTTCGTCACCCTCCTCGTCAATGCTGAGCAGAGAGATATTACTCTCAGCTCTCCTGGATCGCAACAGATGAACCATATTGAGATCGGTCGGGATCTGTTCGAGAGAGGACGTGAACGAGCGACCGTTTTCGGAACTACGAAACACCTGATTAGCTTGGAGGTGATCCATTCGGAGGGAATGCGTTTAGTTGGAACGGCCCGAATTCTTAGGGCTGCTCGACAATGACTTGAAAGCCGAGGGTGGAGGAAACGCACCTGTTTCATCTCGGTACGTTCCGCAACGAGGTTCGCAAGAACTAAATCAGCATCGTCCGAATGTGACTGTCGTTTCGAATTCAAGATCAAAGGCAAGGTTTCTCACGATGATGTGTTTGATGCCCAAAAATATGTAATGAAGTGATACTTGCCATTCTACGCGAGCTAGGGTCCCTCGCAAAAGCATCCCCTCAGCCGCTACAGAGCTGGGGCTTATCTCCGGGTGGCTTGTATAGTACATAATAGGGGCTCGTGCATGGGAGTGAAAATAACCTTCGGGAAATAGACATATTCAGAGCTCTAGGTAATAGTGTACGTGTAGTTCCTTAGGAACGAGCCTATCGCGCCCCAAATTGTCTGTGAGCTAGTCCCAGGGGGCCTTGTCAGCAGTAGGCTGGTCATTTTCCTCGTCAAAGATATTGAAACCAATGTGTGGCGAAGGGTCAAGGAAACGAACGGGGCCTCTCCGGGACAATAGATCCTCGATGCTCCGAAAATCCGTATCACATAGCCTGAAGAGTTGGAGATTCTGTCTCAAATGGTGCTCCTGTACCGACTTTGGAACTACTGGGATTCCCTTTTGCACAGCCCATGACAAGGCTGTCTGCCGAAGGATTAGTTAGTTTGCTATCGAAAAGAAACAGAAGATTTACCTGAGCTGTGCTCTTATCCAGTCTCGAAGCTGTCGCGATAAGCTTATTTGGGGGTCAGTGACACAATTTGAAGCGTAAGAGGCAATGCAATGGCTTACTATCGGATCGTCGATTGGCCGCGGGATATCGGAATGAGCACGAACGACGCCCACAGGCCGGCCACCGAGGGGTTGGTGTGCCATCAGCAGGATACCGTACCGCCTCGAAAACTCCAGTAGTTCATTCTGCGGGAGATACCTATTTTCATGAGCCCCTGACTTCTGACTGCAAGTACTTTATTTGGTAGAGTACTGACGGATGCAGCTCAACTTGGTTTACCGCTGGGACTATCTCTGCAGTGGACAAAAGGTTCTTCATTTTGAGGATGTTGAAATTTGAGAGCCCTATTGGTTACTATTATCAGCAACAATTTCGTGGCGTCGGCTTACGGCACATACCTATTGATCGCACCCTACCAGTTTTCACCAAGGCTTCCATTGCTTTCCAGGTCGAAGCATAATTGCGTGATAAATCATAATCAATGGCCGGTTTGCCGTTGCCACTTGCGTGTCGAATTGTCTTCAAATCCTCATCCGCTTTGTATGCATGGGGGACTTGTTGATATAGTTAGCCTAGGTACTCCGTACGTTCTAACTGAAGACATAGAGTGCGGCAGGCGTTTTCATACAATGCATCAAATACAAGTCAACTATTTTTCTGTCAGTTGGCCGCTTGTGAAGTGTCATCTGAGTTGACTGACCATAGTCGAGATCCGCATCTTTCAATGTTTGGGATAAGGCTTTCTGGACACTTGCGGGTGCATGCGCAGTCTGTGGTCTACAGTATGTTGTTAGTTCCCGTTGGAATCGACCCTTAGCAGTTGTGTCAGGTATTACAGTTTGGAGGTCACAAATATCTCTTCCCGAGGAATGCCGGACTCTTTGATCCCTTGTCCAATCTCCCCCTCGTTGCCGTACGCAGCAGCGCCATCGATGTGCCTATAACCGAGTTTTAAAGCAAGTTTGACAGCTTCTTTTACCTTCGAATTGCCTTCGTCTCCTTGAAATGTTCCCAGACCTACAGAAGGAACCTTGTGACCATCATTCAGAACGAAATATTTCGGCATATCCATGGCGAGTTGGACAGGAGACAAGGAGAATATCTTCCGAACGTTGTGTCAGAATCAGTCAGTAGATAGAGTACAGACAACTTTATCACTGAAGGGGACGTTCGGCGCTTGCCCCCGTGGACTATCCCGGTCAGATGTACAAGTCGACCCCCCACCAGGCTTGCTGGCTGCATGATGTTGGCCACCTCGGACCTCTCTGTTATCAGGGAAATAAAGTGGTGAAATATAATATAAAGGTCGGGTCTATTGTTTTTGGTCGTTCCTCGGAAGCTACGGAAAGACGAGCCCAGTTCAACGTATAGACCTAACATTTGACACTTCGATACACATTAGACAAATCGAACAGCCCAGCCAACTGATTTCAATGCGCCCTTTTATCAGCGTCTAGTTGCAACATGGCAACATTTTTTGTGGATGAAAATGTCATAAAAGGTCGGTTAGGCACGAGGTTATGGAAGTGGTGCTTACACATTAGCAGTCCTGCCGAGTGTCAAGGAGATTGTGTCCGTGAGCAAGTCAGGTGAATCTGCCTGGGCAAGGGCATCGCGAATCGATGTGCTGCACGAAGACAATAGCGAGGAGAGCTACTTCATGAAGGTGCGAAAGCGCCATATGCATCTTGAGACTTCACTAATCGTTTCACAGGTCTCTCGAGGACATCATGGACTCGAAGCATTGAAAGGCGAATATGAATCTACCTCAGCAATATACGCAATTACGCCAGATTTCTGCCCTAAACCGATTGCCTGGGGTACCTTCAAGACGGGCAAGGACTCTCATTTCTACATTTGCAAGTTCTACGAGTTCACCGACGGATTACCCAACCCAAACATGTTCTGTGCAAACCTTGCAAAACTTCACTCCTCCTATACTTCGCCAACAGGCAAGTTTGGTTTTCATGTTGTCACATATAATGGTGACCTTCCGCAGGATAACACTTGGTCTCACAGTTGGGAAGCCTTCTTTGAGAGCGGGTTTAGCCATGTATTGAACATCAGGGAGGTCCGCGCAGGGCCGTCCGCTGAGCTCGGTGAGCTTCTCCAGCCCTTCTTTGAAAATGTGATCCCGAGACTCTTGCGGCCTCTAGAGACCAGTGGAAACACTATCCAGCCATCTCTAGTCCACGGAGATCTCTGGTGCGGCAACGCCGCCATCACGGATGAGGATACCGAGGAGGGCATCGTCTTCGACCCGTCTAGTTTTTGGGGTCACAATGAGTGTACGTCTCTAGCTTCATTTCCGTTGGTCTATGTATGTCGCTGATAATGACAGACGAACTTGGGAATTGGCGTCCTGAGAGAAACAAGTTCACACGGAAGTACTTCAATGCGTACCACTCGCACATTCCCAAGTCAGCGCCAGAGGACGATTATGACGACAGGAATGCCCTCTATGCAATGTAAGTCTTCTCGTCACATCCGAGATCGCATGGCTAATACCTTAGGCGCTTCAATTTGAACGCGGCAACGCTATTTCCCAGTCAAAAGGTGTATCTCGACATGTAAGTAAGGGGGCCAAATCTCAAACGAATAGCTTCCTAACAGGATGCAGGGTGATTGATGAGATGAGGAGGCTCGTCCAGAAATTTCCTGATGGATATACGGGCCACAGTCCTCGTGCAGACATTCTCGCACACCGACATGCGAACGCGATGGCAGTCAGTCAGAATGCAGAGGTTCAGCAACACGCTGAAGATGTAGATGGGACATCCGCTCTTCCATCTAGACAGGGCCAGCCCGTCTCGGCGGAGATAAAACTCTGATAGACTTTTGCCTTACTGTCAGCTTCGTTGCTGCTCCGATTCCGATGGTTAGCATTTTAGTGGTAATAATAGAATGAAAACCGCGATTATTGTTTAGCGTTATAACAAACTGAGGATCGGTTGCTCGTACTCGCATAGGGGGCTCAGGCTCCCAGCCAGCGTATTTCTGTGCATGTAGTGTAGATCGGCCCGGCTCTAGGACTCCCGGATGCCGGCCTTTCATTGTTGTCTGACCTGAACCCTACCAGACTCAATGGCGTCACCACTTCTTTGAAGGTTCGATTGCACTATACTGGTGCTAGTACATGTAATTCCACACCAGCCTTGAGCTCAGCCAGACGCGATCTTAAATAAAGGCCGCCAAGCCGTCTCGACCCTGAGCTTCATCTCGCCCTCATTTCAGGCAAACCACCCAGCTGGCCCCGCTTTTGCACAAGCCCATCCACGTAACAACCCGGGATGGGTGCTATTTTCTATCATAAAACAGGGTTAGCTACTCAAGAGAAATGATAGTTATAAATGATAGTTATAATCGATTATGCTGGTACGATCCATTAAACATTCATTGTTTACTTTGTCACGGTATGGTATATGTCATACCCATCTTGGTCCAAACCTCCTAAAAGGGATCTGTAATAACCAACTTGAATTTGCAAGGCTTCCAAGTTAGTTACTATTGTGGACCGTATGGTGGTACGGTAGGCGGGTTCGTGGGAGCCCTCAAGTGCCTAGGCTACCTTCAGTCACTTACTCTGAATTATTTATTGTTTCAAGGCTTTATACTATACACCTTTACCCACATCTTCTTTCAAGGACATAACGCGGTTGAGAACAATAGCGTCGTACATGCTATCTAAGTCTAGTGCCTGTTGCTAACCAGAGGAGATTAGTACAAGGTGACAAAACGGGGGCGATAGAACGAGGGGCAATCACTTACAAAGTAGGCAAGGCGCATAGCCTAGAACAGGACGCTTTCAGGTCTAAAGTCACCGATCTTCTCACCCTCTACTTCAGGCCACGTTGCTCGACGGCGTACCTCTTGGAAGCTGGCTTCGATCATAGCGTTTTGGGCAGATTGTCTCCCTGTTAGGGGTAAGGTTGTTTATGAACCCGCCGGGCGCCGACAAGGGCTGTTCTGATTTGAATAGGGAGGTGTGGATGCGTACCTCGGCCGCAGGTGAGCCCTCTAGCACCCACTGGATGTAGGCCTTGGGCTTCTTGGTATCTTTATCAAAGACGGTCTGGATCTCTTTAACAACTCCCGACGCGTTGTCTGTGGTAAATGAGACTGCTTTGGTGTGGTAGGGTATATACAGTAAACCAACAGTCTTGCCCAGCGCAACGCGGAAATAGTCCTTGCTATCGACTTGCCGGAAGTCAGAGCAGTCAATATAGACTTCTTTGTTAGTCTCGATTTGTGGGATCCCATCTTAGCTTCTTTTAGCGAAAAGGGAACGTTTAGGTCTTGCTCCTCAGCATCTTCGATCACTACCGGCACAGAATCAAGGACTAGCATAATGCGAAGCACCGTTTTCCCCCAGATATTTTCGAACAGACTGCTCCAAACGCCTCATTTCAATGAAGCTGTTAGCCGTTGTGACGCCAAGTTCGTCAATGGAAGAGAGGAGCGCTCCCGGGGGCATCCCACGTCGCCTTATTGCCTTTAGGGTGTACAGCGGTGGATCATCCCAGCAGCGAACGACGGCCTTTCAATCAGGCTCCTTATATCTCTTTTACTCATGACTGTACCCTTGAGATTCAAACGATCGAACTCGCGTTGTATTGGCTGAAACTTAACTAGAAGCCTAATCTTATTAGCTCACGCCGAAGGAAACAGGGAGAATTGGGTTCAGATTGAGAAAGATAGGGCTGGAGCCATACTGGTTTAGCCATTTGTAACTCTCTCGCGACATTATAAATTCGTTGGTACACAAGCTGCGTGTAATGCCTTCAAAGCTGTCGCATAAACAGCGTGAAAAATGATGGGTTGGGTATATCCGCCATTTAGTACCCGTTTGAAAATGTGGTTCTTAGTTCTTAGGTATTCGGTACGCAGCAATATCCTACACCCGGGGATTGGGATCCTCAATGTCCTGGTTCATGCGAAGCCAAGCTGTCTGAGGCGCGTATTCGCCATCTCGCATGCCTCAAAACTTATTAAGATTGGTATCGACGTCCTGCTTTGCATGTTCGCATCGATATCTCGGTCTGGACCCATCCTCACCGCCGCGTTGTATTTTGGTCTCGGGTTCGTTGTAGTGACATACGTAGGCTTTCTCTAGCTTAACTAGCTCCTCAGAAAGATCGTAGAGGCGCTGGAAGTTGTCGAACGCATAAGTAATCTCGGCGGGGGTGAACCCCAACCTTTGGATGGTATCCTTGATGGCGACGAAATATCCTTCTTTCTCAGCGTCGGGATTCGTGTCATTGAATCTAGGATATTCGCGTCAGTATATTCGAGCTACCTCCTGTAAACCTATTGAGGCATAACCTGAAAATTTATGGAAATATTAGTCACCATCTCAGAGAGCGTTGAGGATAAACCTAACCGTCTCGCCCCCGTGATATCTTGCGAAGCCAAAGTTGATTGCCATTGCCTTAGCGTGTCCGAGCTAATCTACCATATTAGCTTGCTGGATGAATATAAAAATTCGACCTATAAGAGTGGAAATATACGACAATGAAGATAGCCATTTAGTTCAGGCGGAAATCGCGTCACGACGTCCTTCGACGATGGACGCAGCTTGTAGACGTCAGCTAGGAAGCCTTGATTAAACATAGCACCTGGGTCGATGTTGAACTCATTTGGCTTGCCGGCCTTGCTCGACAGTGCGTTGCTAGAGCCCTAACCTCGTGAAGTAGTTACGGCAGCTTTTCTGGCTCGCTTTTGCAACCGCTTTTTCAGCTCATTGTTCGACACCATTTCCCCCGTCTCCTCGTCAAGCTGCAACTTGGCAGTGCTTTCAGTAATAGTGACCGCCATTGTGCTGTGTAAGACAAGTTCGCTGCTGAGCTGACCGAGTCAGGAGAATATTCTCGATCAGGAATCATGTTACGTGGGAAGGGCACTGGGCTTCGTGACTCTGGGTAAAGATCTGGTATGACTGCTTTTGTTACCTGCTCGTGGTTTTTTGGGTCATAACTCAGTCTCATGTTGCCCTGTGACATGACAACCTTACTTCGACGGAGGTTATCCACGACAGAGTAAGGCCATCCACTGATAAGGCGATTACGATTACCTACCCAATATCGTTACTTTGGGTATTTTCTTTTATGGCCGACGTTTAGTCAACCTCGAACAGTTTTAAGGACCGTTTCCTTTGCAAAAATGCAATCCGTCAGCCACCTGATTGACCACTAACAGGGCCGAGACAGCGAAAGTAGATATTCCACTAAGCCTAATTACTGGTAGATGAATATGCGGACCAGTGGGGTCTCACATACATTACGTAGGAGGTACCTAGGTAGGTACGTCCTACCTCTTCCTGATATAATTGCGATAAGATAAGACACCTAGCGTGTGGTCAGTTTGTCATGGTCGTGCTGCATCTGCATCAATCTGTATGAATTTACCTGCCGCACTCGAAGCCCTTACTTGACTAGGTACTTACCTACATCTGTTTCGCACACTTCCCTAGCATATCTGCCGAAGATGGGCAAAGGCACAGACAAGCTCTACATTACACACTCCGAGTGGGCTTCCTCTGATGCCTTCTCTGCGAATACCGGTTCTCGATCCAAAGTGACCGGCGCTTCTTTCCGGCGATTACCCTTCAACTTCTGCGCCGCAAGTCTCCAACCTTTCAAGAATCCAGTTTGCACGCTCGACGGTACTATTTTTGATGCCGAGGTCATTTCAAAATGGTTGGAAAGGCGCAAAACGAACCCCGTCGACGGAAAGCCTCTCGCTGCTCGCGATCTTATCAAGCTGAACTTCGCCCGGAACGCAGACGTTGATAGCAAAGCTACGGATGGCACAGGGAGCGATGGGAAAGGGGATTTCATAGATCCTGTCACCTTCAAGGTTTTCACAGACAATACACATATCGTGGCTATCCGACACGGAACTTACGCCAATGTCTTTGCTTTTGACACGATCGAAAAAATGAACATCAAGGCCAAAATGTGGCGAGACCTAATGGACGACGCCGAGTTCGGTCGTTCGAACATCATCACACTCCAAGACCCCCAGAATGCGGCCAGCAGAGATTTGAGCCAGTTCAAGTATATCAAGGACGGCGAGAATGCGTTATTGACAAACGAGCAAGAAGAAGAGCGGAAAGAGGGAAATGTTAACATTGATGCCCTAGGCAGAGTCGGCGATAAGGTGTTAAGAGCGAAAGAAGCGGTCGAGAAAGCGAGGAGGGAGCGCGAAGCCGGCCAAGATGTCAATCGTTCCTCGACCGCCGTGGTCAAGACTGGCACAAGCAGCGCTACAAAACCAAGCATGATTCAAGACAAAAAGGCAGCATATAACGCTGCAGTATATACAACTGGTAGGGCCGCGGCAAGCTTTACGAGTACGGGGCTAACGCCCGAGACGAGTGGCGAACGCGCCATATTAACGGACGAAGAGTACATGTTGAAGCCCAAGCGTGTGAAGATACGGGGATATGCACGAATTGAGACAAATTTAGGCGACTTAAATGTTGAGCTTTTCACCGAATATGCGCCACGGGCTGTGTGGAACTTCACTCGACTCGCTCAAAAGGGGTATTACAAGGGCGTTGCTTTCCATCGAAATATAAAAAATTTCATGATCCAGGGCGGCGATCCATCGGGAACTGGACGAGGCGGAACTAGCATATGGGGCAAAAATTTTCAGGATGAATTCGAAGGCCCAAACACTCACGACTCACGCGGTATACTAAGCATGGCCAACAAGGGGAAGAACACCAACTCTAGTCAGTTTTTCGTTATATACCGACCAGTCCAACATCTCGATAGAAAGCATACCATATTTGGGAAGGTGGTTGGTGGCATGGATGTTCTTAGTAAGATGGAAGCGGTTGAAACAGATGGCTCAGATCGACCGCTGAATAAGATCTTCATGAAGGAGGTTGTGGTCTACCTAGACCCCTTCGAGGAGTTTCAAAAACAGAAGACTGAACGCGACAGAACTGCAGAGGCCAAAGCAGAAATTGCAAGAACAGGCGGCACCGACGATGATAAGATGACATGGACTGGGAAACGTGTTAGACTAGACGGTACTGTGGATCATAATAGTGGTGGTGTAGGTGTAGGCAAGTACCTCAAAGCCGCGCAACTGCACCAAAGTGCAGACGACGAAATCATAGAAGAGGATCTCGATACCTGGGACGAACCAGTCAAAAAGAAACCGAAGACGGGCGGGTTTGGCAATTTCGATAATTGGTAAATCAAACAGGAGAAGCCTCAAGGGTTTCTAGTTCCAAGATGCACCCACGGCAGCTGACCAGCACAATTCACGAGGTTTACGTACTCTCCAGATGTTGTTTATTCCACAGAGTCTCGTTATTACCCCCCAACGTGTAGATACTAACCAACCTAAGGTGATGATGTCGTTTCACGAGTCTATGTGTCGGTACAGACTCGTGAAGCCTAACGCTACTTTGCTACCAGACAAGGCTTTTCTCGGCGGATCGACGCGATAGAAGACCCGAAGAGCCATTCAAGTTGCGCTTGAATCATTGAACCGTCTTTGGATTCCATTAGAGCGTTTGATTGCGAAGTTATGACGCTTACCTACGTATCCAAGGCCTACAGTGTGAAGAGTGACGCATTCCAGTCACGGCAGATCATCTTTTGGGTCATTTTTAGTGTCTCGTTGCGTGACCTGGTTTATAACCTCCATGTGTCATGCATGCAGAGGGCATTTTCTACAATCACTGTGTCTGACTTGCCAACTAGAAAAGCTAAATAAAGGTTCTACATTTTGAGTATAGGATATAGGATTTGGAACAGTACCGCCGAAGGGAAACAATAAAATTTATAAAATTCCATTGCCATTTTCTGAAGTTATGTTTTATCATATATTATTGGAGTCGACGAACATATCTGCGCGATGACTTAGATAATACAGTTACAATAATGGTTACCTTTGGGTGTTGACATTGGTTGTGAACTTTATATTTCCTGTTAACTAGTGCCTCGTCAGCTCCTTTCTGAACTTTCGGTAATACGGCAACCATTACACCGGGGAGATAGACCGCTAGGAGGACGCCGGGCGAGAGTAAAGACATAAACAGGACGCTAGATAGTCGTCTTCTAACTACTACACCCAGTATCTCCTTCCTCGGCCTTACAAACACGACTGTCACGCTCCATCGTCTAACGATAGTATAGTCTACTAGGACATAGATATTCTTTCTTGCGATGTGAAGATGGCAGATGGAAAGCATTTAGCGGTCGCTCTTATGGTGCGAGAGTTGAGCAAGCGTTGATGGGGTTGACTTAAGTTTCTATTGATCTGCTTTCAAACTTTACGACTAGTCAAACACACCTAATAAGATGTACAGATGTTCAACCCAACTGAGCCTTGGTCTTCACGAACTTCGTGTGAGCAGCAATGGACGGTAGAATCGCCAGCCTTTACTCACAGACTGAGCTAACTACGTTAGTTACCTAGGTTCGATGGTCTTTATAAAGTTGGTGTACCTATATCAATTTCGTAAAACGGTCTGTGCACACCTCCAACCACCACTGATATATGAATGGAATCTATGGTCAGCTTGGTTTCCAAGACAGAGCTAGAAACCGATTGATACCTCCGGTTTAATATCCTCGAAGTCGGCCTAGGATATCATATCCTTTGTCCAGAACTCGATTCTCGGGGTATCCCCGGAATAGTGCATAAATGTCATCGGGAAGAAAGGTGCCTACGAGCTCGGCCATGCCTATGGTGTCCGCAACTCGGTTATGAGATCCAATCTCACAGGACCTCTTGACTCCTTGATCGAAGGAGCAGCCCGTATTTACCGCCTTTCTATACTCCCTGTTATTGGGAAACTAAGCTTCTTGCTCTCACTCCACTTCTAACTTTCCTAAGGGTCGTGCAAGTAAAAGACTTGCTACTCACATCAATAGTCATATACCAAAATCTCCACTCCACCCTCCTACCACCATTATATACCAAGGCTTGAGTGAGGATATTTGCTTCCGAAGGATTCTGAAGGAATGATCAAAAACTCCGGGTGTCTGCCAGAAGCCACTGGCTAGCACTAGCCGGGACGAGAGCATAGCATATGTTAAAGTGTACTAATGATTACCCCATGCATAGATGCGGACCAGAGTGCTCATATGCATATTGTGTGTGCATGGAGTATACTTCAGTGAGCATACTTTGGGGCTGAGCGTTAATGCTTCCGAGGACACGCTTTCAATGTGCGGTTGCCTCGGGATCGAAGCGCGGCCAGAGTCGTGCTTGGATTGTGGTGAAGTATCCTGTATGCTTTTCATCCGCGGCCGGCTACTCTCGCCCGTCTTGCCTCTTCTTCTTTCTTGGCTTCAACCCGCTGCAAGAAGTCCTGCCGACTCACATATGACTCCTTCGATTTGCCAGCAAGCTCAAGATCGTCCTTGATACCTTCCTTATCGACGAAGCCAGCCCAGTCCATACGACTCTTCTCGACTACGTTGAGCTTCTTGGCCTTGGCCTGTTGTTCGCGAAGCTCTAACCTAGTATTCATGCCTAGTTTCAAATCGAAACGCTGAGCGAATCCTTCGATGACGGGCTCGAATATTGAACGGAAGGCTTTGCGTGGGTTTCGTTTCGGCTGCTCGTCTTCAATTTCGGTGTCGACAAGCTTTGGGTCTTGAGAGGCAAGGTGGAGTTTGGCTTCGGCCGAGTCACGAGCAACTAATTTCTCTTCTGTGTGGACCTTGCCAGCAAAATTGTATGTGCGCTTGATTTTGATCATCCTTAACGGATCGGTATCATTGGACTTGCTCGAGGCCGTCTTGGCAGCATCTGCATTCTCATCGGCACTAACGTATCCAGGCTGCAGATTCCCCTTGTCCTGTTCTGTAACAATGTTGGCAGGTATGAGCGGCGCGGCAGTCATCTGTGCCCAGAGATCGTCTACATCAACAGTGACTGGCCCTAGGACTACATGCGATTGTCGCTCTGCTCTCTCCTGCGCACGTTGTCTTCTTGTTTTGACAAGACCCCCTTCGCCTCCTTCATCATCTTCGGCGTCGCCATCAGTTCGCTTCGCTTTCCTCTGACGCTTTCTCCCCTTTTTTATGATGGTCTCATCGCCCGAATTCTCAAAGCCGCCCTCTACAGTATCGGCGTCGGTTCGCTTTCTCTTGGGCGTTGCGCCGGTCGGTCGGTTGTCGTCTAGTTCTGGTTCTGAATCTGACCCTGACCCATCCTCTGCGACTGCAGCATTGGGGGCGAAGTCAGAATCGTCCTCAGAGGCGTAGTTGTCTTCGTCAATGATTGGTTCTGAAGTCATGATGAATGGCTATCTTCTGGACTGGTGGTCGCTTTCTTCAAATCCAGTGCCAGGGGAAATGGACGCAACATAAGGTAGAACCGCAGAAGGAAGCGCGGCATTCAAGACGTGCTAACCTTTCAGTGGAGACATTGACATGTCTTGAACGCTTGGACCACCTTTAGGTCGTGTCACAGCACTTCTGCCCCTTCGATTAGATAATCTAGAAAGCCTTGTTCTTATTACCTCCTGGGTAAGCTAAGAGGTAGGTTGCTAGTTATACTTAAAAGCGAGTGAGCTTTTGAGGAAAAAAAGCCTTTTCTCATATCATATATGCATACATTTTCTATTCAAAATTTATACTCAAGACATGCAAATTGAATCTCTAGCATGCTACGTAAGCCGCGTTGTAATCGAGGCTACCTACCCGTTATTATACAACGATACCCAAATATCTAACAGAGCACCCGGTGCTATAAAGGCTGGTATTGGCATAAGAGGACATGGGTTCCAATATACTCATGGGATATACCGAAGGTTCCCTTTACCATCCATTGTTGACTTAACAAGGCTAGCGAGAACCCATACCAAGATGCATATTGTCAGTGAAGTCTCTTGGGGGCGCGTGATGCGAGATAAAGCTTGTTGTAGAGACGGGCATAATATAAGTATGAGAGAAGGTTGCCATGGTAAGGGTAAGGAGTCAGTGCTAAAATCCTAGCACAAGTGCGCTTCCTAAAGTAAACTTCATATTCTTAAAAATTAAATTCGAAATCAGTCAGTCATCAGCGATGATGTTAACTTGGAACATAAGTTGACCCCTAGTTCGTGGCTTGAACACACACTGACGTCATCAGTGAGATCATTTTAGTGGAGACCCCTACTGCTGTCTTGGTCACATTCTGGTCACAAACATGTCGAGATATATGAGCCTGTCCGGCTTTCCCATTACAAGTCCAGTAAATCTTACTGTAGAGTCCACTTGCTATATTACTATACTAATCGTCCTATACCAATTGCCTAACCTCTCAAATCGCTCACGACACCCTATACTAGGTACAAGTTAATTAGCATAATATATCACCAAAATGTCTTCTAACGATAACAACAAACCGTCTCTCATTGGCGGCCATACCGAATACGCAAAAGGGGCCACAGAGGTAAGAATCACTATCGGTCCTCTCACTTATCTTCGGGTTGGCAATATACTGACAAACCTCTGACAGGCCACCATTGGAAACATTACAGGTTCACACGCCTGGAAGAGCTCTGGCGAACAGGCCAAGGCTCACGCCGTTGACACCATGAAGGCCGCTGGGGAGCGAAGAGACCCCTTACACGGCTTGGGTGTGGCCGAGCAGAAACTAGGCGAGGTTGTCGGATGTGAAGGAATGGCCAACGAAGGCGCCGCTAGCAAAAAGCAGTAGGAGCTGTCCTAGAGGTCGAGCATTTTCCAGTATCACAATCCTGTACGATTTGATGTACGGCGCCGGAGCACACAAATAACGCCCTAAGTAAAGAAATAAAGAAGCATAACAATGTATTGGCGAACGGTCAGACTTATGGATATGTATCGTAGTCCAGGATATCTGTAAATAGCTACTACTACTGCACGTGGTGTATAACGTCCAAACGGCTTGATGTTGGAGAAATGTGACGTCGTCTAGACTTGGAGCACCAGTTTATAATCGACCAGTCAACTCCGAAGTTAGCGTTGATCTCTATGTGACCCCACATGTTTCTATCATCGACAACTCCAAGAAGTGGTTCGACTGTCAAACTTTTCAATTTTCTGCTTAATTTTCCGGATCAGGATATCCCACGGGAGAGGCTCAAGGGGCAGGGCAGATCAAGGGGACCACCACTAGTAACTACACTACTACTGAGTACAACCACTACAGCGCCACTACAGGGTCTATACAGGGTCTACAGCACTACGCTACGTATACAGGGTCCGTATAGGGAGGGTATTAATGCCTACCCACTATGTATGAGGGGTCCACACAACCTTCCCAGATACTAGCCAGATAGTTCTGCCCAGTTGGCCTGCCCAGGCACGAGTCTATAGACAAACTGATAACTCCTCTGGTGGCTGAGCTGACATGAACCGTGCGTTTTGGTAGACATATAAATTATAGAGTACTTAATATTAGGCGGCTACGCCGCAGCAGCTACGCTGCGACAACCACAATTTAACATCCTTTTTAAATTTTTTGACCTCCGAAGGGCATGCGCTTCGCGCCGACCCTCACTCCGGAAAGAAAGCAATATATTTTTTATTTTAATCCGCCGCTCGCTTTAAGCTCACAAAGCTCGCTACCTTATTGTGGCGTTAAGTACTCTATAGATTATGTAATAGCTTGTATATCCACCAAAACCCACTAAAACCCACTAAAACCCACCAAAATGCACGGGCATTATCAGCTCAGCCACTAGAGGAGTTATCAGTTTGTCGCATTGCTCCCCAGGCACTGCCCAGGCATTACCCAGGCGGTGCCTAGGTCAGTTGCATTAGGTTAGTGTAGAGAGGGTCCCAGTTCCTGCACACACTAAATAAACCACAAAACCCCAAAACCAAGGGTCCATGCCAATCTCTGACACAACATGCAGGAGGGGGAGGGGCAAAGATGCACCAATTTGCACTTGTCCATCCTGTTTTTGTCCTGCTTGGGCACCAAGAAGCCTCTCGAAGCCACTCCTAGGTAATCGCATGAAATGACATAGCCATGACATGCAAAATTACGTCGGAATCTCCCAGGGCCGGAAGAAGCGCCGTACTGCATGCAACATACCTAGCTAAGGACTGCTAAGGACTGCTAAGGTACCTCTGTCCATTGATGGCATAGCATATTCGATATGTATATAGATCCACCGCTCTACGCACTCCATAATCTGCGATCTACCTACCATATTTACCAAAGTAGGGGTATGATAGTCATTCTCTGCATATACGGACTATCCGGCGCCGCTCACCCATCGAGAACCACCTGGGCAGTCCCGACTTGCTTATCATTACCTAGTTATCGAGGTTATCGTTGAAACTTTTCCTCGTTCGCCTCATCAGCTCTAGCCCGCCCACTGGCCGTCCACTGCCCGCCTACCCTACGCCCTGCCCGCCTTAGTGGTCTGATAATCAACAAGGAACAAGGGGGCTTATTGGTCATTTATTAGCCAAACTCTAGGTACCTAACTGTTTTGTTCTCCTACCTAGCAGTATCATTATTAACTACTAAGTAGATATCTGGCATGTACGTACAGTATACACTACATTTATACAGAATACCTTCCTTCCCTCTCTCTCTCTACATACCCCGCCAGTTGTCTAGATGGCACGAGGGTTTTTTCTGCCATTCGTGCTCTGTGTCTCGCCCCTCAGTGGCGCTTCACAATGGAATCCCTCACCAACACAACCATCTTAATAATTCTTAACTTACCTACTTATCTGCCTAACCTTTCCCTCTCTCCCCTTCTATTCTCAGGCGCCAACTGTCACACACGTGCAGTCACTTGCACTGCACATGATGGAATCAGGTTCTTACAATCAACGACACTAACCTCTGTGTATGAATAGTGCCTTCGTCGTTTCTTTCTTTCTCATCCCGCCCACGTCTTATCTTATCTACTTCTTCTGTTCCCTGTTTCGTTTCACGAAGCATGAGGATCCCTTGCCGAGAAATTAGGCTCACTGTTACGTCCAACATTCCTCTCGCCACTGATAGGGCTGCCCCGGTGGCCACCTTTGACTAGAGGATCACTCTCGCTTTCGCTTTCGCTTTCGCTTTTGGCGTGTGCGCGTTGTGAGTTGCGCGTTCGGTTAGCCGGCAACTGGTTTCGATGTGCACTGTGATCATGGATGAATCCGAGGAGGAGGTTGATACTCGAATAGAGTCCCTCTTACGCCAGCGTCAGTTGTTAACCCATGAGCTACTTGCTAACCCTTATGATATTATTCTCTATTTGAAGCGTGCACTCGTCTATTCGGACCTCGGCTATCCCGATTTGGCCTCTGGAGATGCCTATCGAGCACTTCTCCTCACGGATGAGATTCGCAACGATGGCTTTGAGTATCATCAGGTAGCCTCCGAGTCCTTGGTTAGATATGCGAACGGCAACATCATTGACGTACTCGATCACGGCGCCTTGTCGGAAGACGGTATTCGTCTGGCCAAGTCGGCGTCTGGGAACGATCCTGTTGCTCTCGCCTCGCTTCTATCTATCCGCTGTTTCCAAATCTTAGCACTTAGTCTACTCTTGTGTGGGTGTCTGAAGAGTGCTTATGGCTTTTGCGAACGAGGCCTTGTCGTGGCTCCCGGTAATCAAGAACTAAACAACACGATGCAATACATTCAAACGGTTGGCAAACGAAGAACGCGTGGTGAAATAACTGGGCCCAACGATCTACCTGACTTGGGGATGGTACGCCGAGAAGTCTACCCATGGAATGACTTTGAGCCCGATCGATTCTCCAACGAATCGCTCGAGTTTTTGAATAAAGAGTTGGCTGAAATATCCCCCAAGTGCTGTGTGAAGGTCGCTCGACTACCCATTCTCCTCGAAGGCGCCAGCAATACGGACAGTTATAAGATTATACCTACCTGTAACCAACTTGGAATTTTTGCAAAGGACGACATCGCGCCGGGAGAAGATGTCTTGGTCGAGTATTCTCTCGTCACGGCCAACAACCGTCTGAAAGACTCGGTTTGCGATGCTTGCAGTGGCGAACTCCCACCTTTGGGCCCGAACTCACAAGCTGTCAACTGCCCCGAATGCTACGATACTGTTTTCTGCGATCAGTATTGCTTTGAAAAAGCCCAGGAACTGTACCATCCGGCCGTGTGTGATAAGGATGTCGACTCAGTTGCCAAAGATCCTGAAGCCAAGGAGGCCGACGAAACTCTCCATCTTTTACTTCTTGCACGCGTCCTCGCAATGGCGGCCCATCAAGACAAACACCCCCTCGACGTTAGTCAGATCAAATACATATGGGGAGATTTCGTTGACACGAAGGCCAACGAAATTAATTTGTCGCCCAACGCGGGCCCGCCACCGGAATGGACTTTGCCTTTCTCCTTCAAGTACAGCATCGAAACGCCACTGCACATACTCGAAAAGATGGACGTCAATATTTATGAAACTCTAGCCTGTTACGATACATGGGTCTTCAACACGCTGTACAGCAAATTTAGAGGTACAGCATCAGCTCGGAAGAACCCGAGAGACGGTCGACCAGACGTGGCCGCGGTCCATCCATTCTGGTGTCTCGCCAACCACGATTGCAACCCGAATGTAACGTGGGAATGGGGCGGTAGGATGGTATTGAGAGCAAGAGACACGCGCGTTGTGGGTAACGTTCCTGGGCGAATCAGAAAGGGAGAAGAGATTCTCAATCACTACTGCGATGTTAATATTTCGGTTCAACAACGCAGGGAGTGGGCTAGCGGTAGTCTCGGCGGTTGGTGTATGTGCAAACGGTGCCGTGATGAAGCGGCCGCCGATGCCCATTCAAACAGGTGACAATTCGACCGGAGCCCTTTATCTACATCCTTTTAATATTCCCTGCCACGCCCAGGCACCTACGCGACAGGAGATCTAGTGGGGGCGTGATTACTTAGGTATCGCTCTCACCGAGTGAGGAGGTGGCCGGAACCGTTTTGGAGCACGCGGTTCCAGCCCTCCGTGATTAGAGACAGGTCATAGCGACCGATATCGATATGCTACGATTGGAGAAGTAAATGCCGCCAACGTCATCCAAAGCAAGGTCACGCTCGCACCTACAATTGTTACACGATGTCTATCAATGATTTTTTCTCGACAAGAGTTATATAGATCTTTGTAGGAGTGGTACGCGAGCAAGCTACCTCTTTCTTCGCACACGACTGTCTTTCTCTCCACTCTCTTCAAGCAGTCGAGAAATGGAAAACCAAGGTAACAAACAAATAGGAAACAAGCAACAAGCAGTTTTTTTTATCTTATTAGAGATGAATCAATCGATAAAAAATACAAAAGTCGTTGAACATCATATAGCCAGCAGAGGCGCGAAATATCCGTCTACGTCTTAACACATGCACAACAGTATCCGCCCACGCTGATGAGATATTCTGGCTGTATGATGAGCAGCCGAAGTTGCCGGCTGGAAAACTGGCGTTTTACTCCAAGTAAGAAAGACATTGAATCTATGTTCTTCCTCCTAACAAATTAGCATCGATGCTCATCGAGATAAAATGTATAAAAATCATTAACTAATATGGTTAATGAACTACTTGCAATCGGTAGATATTAAACACGTAGATACTAGGTAGTGCAAGTAGGTATACCTAGCTATTACAATGACTACACTAGGTACTACCTAGTAATAGACGAATTGTATGACAGTTGTGCATCTTCATGAAATTGAACTATGGAGTACTATTCTAGAGCCCGTGGTCTAGGTACCTTACCGTCACATGCTGGATACAGTGAGCCGTATATTTGCGGCAAATATACGGCTCTTAGGAAAGTTTACTGTGTATGTGCTTTAAATTTAAAGCGCTTTAACCTAGGTGCTATAAGAAAGCGTAAACAATGTGATATACATTACCTACCCTTTACAGTTAATAGTGTTCATTTAACAGTTTTTTTTATCTTTAATATACACATATTCTACTACCCACACTTTATTTTGATTGGTTACCAATTCTGATAGCTTAATCTCCACCGTCGCGTCTGTCCATGGAACAATCCGCGACAGATTGATCTCTTTCAACTTTATATCATTAACTTCCCCCGAAAATAAAAAAAGAATCAACGGCTAACCCCAACCCGTAAACCGAAGACTTTATCGCGTTTCGTAACTTGCACGACCTCCGCCTCACAAACACCATTTCTTTGGCGTTTCCTACCGAGCTCGCATCCGAATCGCACTGAAACTTTCAAACCCCACAATTATGTCTTTCCTAACCGGCCGCCTCACCACCACCACTCCCCGCCTGCTGGGCGCGAGCCGCGCTTTCAGTGCCTCGGCGCGCCGCGACATTGCTAAGATTACCCTCATCGGCAACCTGGCCGCAACACCCGAGGTCAGGGCCACGAGCTCTGGGAAGGAGTTGGTCGAGTACGCCGTCGCAAGCAGCGACGGACCCCGAGATAACCGACATACTTCGTGGTTCCGCGTGGCCACCTTCGTCGAGGAGGGGCCACGGAGAGACTATTTGACTAGCTTGCCCAAAGGGTAAGTAATTATTATTCTATTCTGCCCTTTTCATACGGAGGTATCACGGCGGGACTTTTGGGAGCGCTGTATCCGCGGGACAGTGAATTACATAAGGTGCTGTTGGCGGTTTTCGAGATTTGGAGGCAAGGATGGAATTGCAGAGGGATATGGCTCAGTGTTCGCTTCACAATTCACGTCGAGGCAGTCTGCGTGCGCTTATACTTGATCACGAAGAGACCGACTAATACATTTTTCTTCCAAAGTACGACCGTCTTTGTCGAGGGCGATGCCAGCATGCACAGCTACGTCGACGCCGAGGGCAAGAATAGATCATCCATGAGAATCTATCAGAGTAAGAATTACCCCTTATCGACACCGCGCACCTTATTGTTCTACCCAATACTCACAATCGACATAGAAAGCCTAGAGGTTCTCCGTCGTGGAAATCCGTCCGAGTAAACGCATCGATCCTTTTAGGCAGAATATCAGTCTGGTAATACGACCATAAATCAGATGCATAAATTGTCTGTCGTATCGACAGATGGTTCGAGAAAAACACGCGTTGAATGCGCGTTCTCTTCAGAGCTCTACTGTACTCCACTCGATGTTATCTCTTATGTCGTCTATGCGTTTCGCGATTTAGAAGGGAGATATGCCAGCACTTTTCCTCCGGGTTGTAAAGAAGAGATAGAGGATGGGCGTTGTCTGATTAGGAATAAGTGTAATACTCCGCGGTCTTGACAATGTGAGATCAATTCAAGTTGTCTTTTTTTTTATTAACAAGTTTATCTATTCCAAATGCCTAATGCTATCATCACTCTTTCAAGAAAAGGGCCCGATCGCATATCTCAGACCAGCGTGCAGCTATCCATACAACCAAATCCAGCGGCTACACCGCCTTCCTCACTCTGATCACCCTTGGTCCGCAACAGATACCCGACCTGTTCGTTATGCGAGATAGTCTTCGCCTGTTGGTCCCAAATGCACGTACCATAAATTCCAAGCTCGCAGATTACACCACCCTGCTCCAACTTACCGTTTCGCAAGATAGTGTTGCGGACCGCCGGCGGCGTGATCAGCTCCATGAGGATGTACGATGGCCAATGGGCCTCAGGCACACTCTTCAAGAACGGTGGGATCGCGGCGCGGTAGATGTTGTTCCCACCGCCCTCGCGCTGTGGCTTCAGGACATAGCCCTTGCTGAGCTCCGGATCCGCAGCAATCTGTCGCGCCTTGAGACCGGCCTCGCTCGTGTCAAGTGGGAAGATGTTCGTAAACGTGCTAGCCAAGGCGGATAGAGTGGATGAAGAGCTCGAGGATAGATAGCGTCCTAGTGTAGATGGGTTTGAAGACGTCTCAGGTGTTGCGAGAACCTGTTGGACTTTCTTCGTCCCCGCGATCTGCGTCAGTATTGATGGACATTTTATCGCAGCCGACCGCTCGAGATGATATCGTGCTTCCCAAGCGCGAGCGTCTGGATAGTCTCCTGGGCCGTAACCTGAGCGCATGTAGATCACGGCTACCTCAAAGGTATGTGCTCGTAGGTGCGGCGGCTTGTACAAGAGTTGCCGGCCGGCGCCATCCGCGATACGCGTGTGCTGTTGGATCTCGGAGAATGGCAACCGGAAGACGGGGATTATGGGGTCAGTGGATGATTGTAGTGAGTACTCGAGATGCTTCTGGTCAAAGATGTTGCGCTCCCCGTCCTGGACTAAGAAGATGACACATTTGCCATGACCGGTACTTGAGGCACCGTATGAGATGAATGCTTCCTGGATTCCGGAGGCTAGGCCTGCTGTGCTGTTGTTGGGAGGTAGATTGAGGCTATCCCTTGAAATTGGCTTCTCGATTAAGGGATATTCGGTTGATGAGAGGTATCTGAGTCCCTTCAGTACAGTGTAATGAGATTAGGGGGGGTGGACTGCTGACTTGTGAAGCTGGGAAGTTTGAGATGAGAGACCCCCGAAGGATGAGGCGATGGTGTTGAACTCGACCTGTTTGATCTGGGGTCCGGAGCCACTTGCGTCTTGATGGACCATATAGTCTGACCTAAACAGGCCCAAACTCTTGTGCTGTGATTAGGTTAATATGGTGTTGATGGTGGTAAGCGGCGAAGACACATACTTGAACATAACCCTCTTCCTTTACCCGTAAGTGGACTTCCCACAGTTCTGAAATGAAGTCATCACTGCCTCCTATCCTGCAACATATTAGCTCGGATATAGAGGCATTGGTTAATCTCCATGGCTTCTGCCACTATGTTCCTTTGGTATTCATGGCTTTTGCGACGTACTCTTTTACTATTCGAGCTAAGAATTCCTCGTCCTGACTGATAGAGGCGTAGAGCTGGTTGTACGCCTTTTGCACGGCAACGCCCTGCTCAAAGCACACTTTTGGAAAAGGGCTGGGAAACAGTGTCACCGGAACAGCTGTAGCCAGTATACTCTGCGGATCTGCCTCGGCGGCAATAACGGCAGGGGGTGGTCGGACTGTGAGGCCATGGGCAAGTGCCCAATCCTTCGCTACCTCTGTCAACCTGGCCTCTTCGCTTGCCGTGATCTCGGGCGGGTAGTCCGCCATAGCTAATTGGTATTTGTTGGTCTCAAGATTTCGCAACAGGACTGGGCAAATGCGACCCTTTGTTAACTACTACCTAGGCAATCAACCGTTACCAAAACATGAGGGGATGTTCTTGGAAAACGACAGCTTTTTCAAGAGTGATTAAACTGACACTTTCACAACAAGCACTTGTCCAAGTCAAAAGATCTTAAAGGATTTAAAATAATGCAATAGAAACTCATTGTATTTAGGTTCGAGGAGGAGAGACTGGAACTTGCTGTTTGGGAGACTTTTACTGATAGGTCTGATTATTAATATGATCAAGTTACTAGACTGTATGGTAAGTATCATGACCCACTACTTGGACAAGTGCACTAACTGAAGGCCTTTGATTCCTCTACCTTTACCTGTAGTACCTTCCTTACAAGTTACACGCAGGTACCTACCTGCTATTAAAGTCTGAAGTGCTTCAAATCACCATCTAGGTACCCAGTTAGGTTGGCATTCTGTACACCAGATCAAAGATAAGTTGTAAAGGAGTCAAGTACTTCCTATGTGTAGTTAACTGGGTACCTGGTATTATCATCTAGACTACTAGGTACTAGACTACTAACCTTAGTAGCAGAATATTTACATACTGCAGCAACAACACAAATGAAACAGGTTCTTAGACAGATGTCCTCATAAAGATACTTCATGATACTAAGATGCTCAACTTGAGTCCAATAACCAAACTACTTGATGTACAACGCAATTTTGTATATATAGGTATCTCACATGTAGTGGGTACCTGGTTCTGGATGTTTCACCCCTCAACCCCACTTTCTCTCCAAATTCCCAACAAGCAGATACCTATAGGTACAAAAACCTAAGTAGGTATGTGCAATGCCCCACTGAAGTATACATCACAGTCACGTGGACGCCGCATTAGAGATCCGCGTCGCGACTGACCTTAAGCGCCAGACAGTCAGACTCCAGACTTCTTGAGCGCGCCTATTCCAGATTGTCGCAAAACCCCCCAAGGTCAGGCATTGTTGCAAAGCCGCAATAGTTGCCTTGACGGTGCATATTTGAGGGCATATTTTTCCTATGCAATATTTCTCTTAGAATCCTCTTCATATTCTAGAATCCTTGTTGAATTTGTGCCATTGAACCAACAGTCCGTTCCAATTATGCCTTACTGCGTTTAATCCTGGTCGTGGTCGACTGACGAGGCAGAAAAATACTTGCTCCTCAGTTTTAGAACACACGTTAGGTGATGCTCCTGTGACATTCATGGTAGGTGAGTTCTTATGTTTATATATGTACCTAGGTATGTAACAGGCACATCCTTCAGCATGTTGTGATCCTTTTGCAACACCCGCATAATTCATTCAATGTTTGTTGTACAAGCATCGTAACCTCCAGTACCTATTGCACCTACCGCCTACCGCCTGAATACCTCACATCCCGCCACCATCACTCTACCGCCGTCAATCCCCTCTAGCCCAGCTGTCAAATAACTGGAGTAAGCCCTCCCACAACTCTGCTATCAACCCATCGCTAATAACGAGTCTCAGATCTTGTACTTCCGGCAACTAGGCAGTCACTCGACTTATCCTCCTCAACCAACCCCGCCACGCCAGGCGCATTCTTCCTCCCCCCACCATCTCTCAACGAATTACTGCGTCCCGTGTGCGTACGGATACCCTCGAACCAAACCTTCCCAATTGCACCTCGGCATGCTAAGCCGGCCAAATAATCTGGCTCTACGCGTGCATTTGCACACAATCCGAGTCCGAGCCCTATCGCGCCACAACCGCCTCTAGTCCAAAGCAACCGGATAATCTGTGCGAACTAGTTGTCGCCGCAACTGGGGAAGGAACATTCATATCAAGGTCTTGATAGATAGCTCCTATCCTGTCTATCACGAACCTGTCTCGAGCATAACGTCTCTGGCCTATACGTGGTCTCAGCAGTAGTGCAGGTTTTTGTCTGTAGTTCCTCTACCAAACCGAAGCACCCCGTCTTATCGTGGACTGGCTGTGGGCAGGATATAAACAGTCGGAGACACAGCCTGAATGTGGCAACTCGTTTGGGAATTTGTATTTTTCAGGTACGCTTTCAATCTCTTAGTTTCAATCCTTTGGAATCGCACCTGCCCTTCGTCCTTGCAGAGTACAACGGATTGGAAAATAGTTTTATCTTTGCAACATTTCTTGTCCGCAGCTTCTCTATGTTTACTCTTCCACACTTCACTCCGGCGCGCGAATCCCTCTGAAGATGGGTGAGAATATGGAATATGGAATCAATGGGACAATACTTGCGCGAATGCTTGCTTTACGGTCTTTCTCGGTTTGTTTACAAAGCAGAATTCAATTCAAGGCATATACCCTACTAAATTTGCGCTTCTGCCACACAACCATGAATTCGATTATCTACCTACCTCTGAAAACCAATATTTCACCCCACTCCCGAGGACCTCTGATTCACTTGCGGCTTTGAACCGAACTATCACATTCTTGAAACTGACCAACCTGCGCGGACAGTCTCACCGCACTGAATTAGGCGTTGTTGTGATTATCAGCTTGACTCGATAATCCCTTTCGATATGGATGATCCCTGGAGTTGGGATGTCGAAAGAGTTGTGCAAGAACTCTGCACGCCCGGCAAATCATGGCCTCAATCATCAACACCACTCAAGCTCCCACCCCTTGACAAATTGGAAGAAGCTCTCCGTGAACATGAAGTGGATGGTGAAGTACTCTTGACGTATGACCAAGCTGAACTATGTGCTGAGCTCGGGATCAAGATATTGAAGCATAAGTCTACCTTCAAGAACGCCGTTCAGGATATTCGATTGCGAAGCAATCGGTATCGTGTCTACCGAAAACGACAAGCTTCCGAGTTCGAAGACGATGATGAACAGATGCTAAATAATGTTCATCGACCCGATGAGGTTGAATATAAGAGTGCATCAGAACATATTCAGGTACCTGCTCCTGGAATGTCTGCATCTGAACCTGCGCTATTGCCAAGTGGCTCCCCTCTATCGGTTGCCGACGAGCAAGTGACTAAGAAGCGGAAAATTGTCCCAACTCTCATTACTACGACCATCGATCCCAATAGGAACCGGAATATTGCAACTGAGGCGGACACGGTATATTTTGCATCGGAACCCGCTGTGGAGCATACTGGAAGAGAGTCCGTCAACATCTTTTCTCATAATCTTTCCACTGGCGCTTACCTTGGGAGCAAATCTATCACTAGATTTGACATCGTGGACTCCGATTACATTAGTCATCTGGAGCCACCTTTGGGACAAGATAAACAGTTCAACTTTGTCTCTACGAGCCGGCTGATCCCTGGACGCATGGTTCAGACTCACCGATTGATGAAACGTCAGCTTCTTCGCGGGAATACTCGCCGCCGAACCAGACTCGGAAAACCAGACATTGTCTCAGGTTCGAATAACCCAGATCATGATAAGGTCCTGCCTCTGTATGGTGATTCGGATGACGACATGGAATATGATTCTGACACGTGGAGAGAAATTGAGGCTGAGAAGAACGAGAAAGACTCGGAACAGTCTCTCCCGAAGGGACTTACAGCTGAGGAAATAAACTCAACCTTTGACCGAGTACTACAGCAAATCGCTTCTGAGTGGAGAACAACCAAACTTCCCAAATACGCTAGCAAGGCAAATGGTGTTTGGAACGAGGCAAGAAGATCTGGTCTGAAAGACGCAATAGATAGAGCTCGAAGGGACCTTCGTGCTTTTGAATCTCGCATTGCAAAGTGGAAAGAGACGATCCAGAAGCACGAATACCGCAATGTAGTAGAGCTAGAACAGCTGCTGTCTGCTTTTGAACCGAGTGTCTTCGACAGGGAGCATCGTTTGTGGCTGATCAGCGTTCTTACTTCTCCATCTGAACCGGTTAAAATTAGTCGACCTCGTGGACCAAGAAAACATCACCTCAAACCACAGCCTGCCTTAGCAGATGATGAGGAGATTTTGGCTAGCGAATCCGAAGATGATTTGAAGGATTTCATCGTTGATGATGAGTTAGACGTCCATATAAGCGCTGATGACGGACCCCTCTCGGATACTGGCGAAGAAGATCACACCGAGCACAGCGGACACCCCGGCATTGGCATGGCTCTTGGCAAAAGCGTTGATATTGCTGAGGTTAATAGAGAGCTGCCCGGCAAAAACCACCCTATGTCACCCAAGCTCATAGGAACTCCGAGTCATATTAGATTCACGGAAGTTTCCAAAAAAACCCTCCAAACACCATCAAAGCCGAGCCAACCTATTATCATTGACTTAACAACTCCTCCCGATCGCATGCACCACTTAATACACTACAAAGACGGCAAGCTGAGCGTGACAAAAAACCCTATTGACGCCAAGAAAAATGTCATATCTTCTCCTTTGATCATGGGGATTACTGACTTAACAGCCGCTGAGCAGAAAGTGGCGAGTGAGTTGGAAACAGTAGACCAACCATTTATTGACGCGATATTCTCTATTACTCGCTTCTATGCGCCGGAGGATATTTGGTTGGATCTTATTCTCCCTGCATTCGACAGAGAATGGCCTACAGCACCGTATAATACCTATATTAAGAAAGACAGCCTAACCGCGTACACTTTGGTTCGTCTATTCGATACATATCAGGATAACACATTGCACAAGCTCAAACGATATAAGAAAGCGGACGACAAAGAAAAGCAAAGACTTCAGGAACTGTACAAGCTGTACCCTGAGGAATGGGATGCCTTCGTTCGGTTTCTCAAACGGTTGAGTGATCGTTTCGAGTGGACTGAGACTGCGATGAGTAAAAAGAAGTATGGTGTATCTACCACCTCTGCGCCTAATGGGGATGGCGAGAAAGAAACGGACATAAATTCTCTCTCGGATGATACAGACGTCAGCACTGATAAAGCAGCTGAAAAGATGATAGATTCCAGCGAGAAAAAGAAGAAGAAGAAGAAGAAAAAGAAGCGCAAAGAAGTTGTCCGTAATCGCGAAGCAGCCATGGTTCGAGACCTAGACCAGGCCCTTACGGCGGAGCAGGAAAATCGTCGTAAGCTTCTCCGTGCAAGACTTGAACAAGAGGGTAGTACCGCTTTGGGCAGTCAGCATGGGAGTATCATCGTCAACGAGAGTAAAGGAGATGACCAAGGATTTATCTACATCAACGATGAAATCGCCCCTAGGATTAAGGATCACCAAACAGCTGGGGTGCGGTTTATGTGGGATCAGCTAGTTGTTGCCAAAAAGAGGCAGGGTTGCCTTTTGGCCCATACTATGGGCCTCGGCAAGACCATGCAAGTTATTACTCTGTTGGTAACCATCAGTCAAGCCTCTGCGTCTGACGACCCTACTGTTTCCTCCCAGATTCCGGAAGAGTTGCGCGAGTCAAGGACGTTGATACTTTGTCCGGCGACTCTCGTTAACAATTGGTTAGATGAGATGCTAAGCTGGCTACCCGAGAATCACGAACTTGGTGCAATCTTCAAGGTCGATGCCACATTGGGTGCAGAGAAACGGAACCAAGTCATTCGAAACTGGGATGCCCTGGGTGGTATAATGATTATCGGTTACAATCTCTTCAAGGCGTTCGTTGCTGATGAGGATATGAGCGAGATCTTCCTCGAACGGCCTAACATCGTAGTTGCAGACGAAGCACACATGATGAAAAACCCGAAAGCCAAAACTCACGTGGCAGCCGCCAACTTCAGAACACTTAGTCGGGTGGCGTTAACTGGATCTCCATTGGCAAACAATGTCGAAGAATACTTTGCAATGATCAATTGGGTTGCTCCTAACTATCTTGGTGATATACTCGAATTTCGTGCCCGGTATGCAAATCCTATCAACCACGGTCTTCATGCGGATAGCACAGCGTCAGACCGGCGACGTGCCTTAAGAATGTTACGCGTTCTCAAGTCGGAGGTATCCCCGAAAGTCAGCCGAATCACTATTGCGGTATTAAAAAACAATATACCGCGTAAAACAGAATTCGTCATTACTGTTCCTCTCACGCCTATCCAGCGACAGGCGTATGAGATGTTCATACAGTATCATCACTCCAATGGCGACTCTGATTCCAAAAAAATTCCCGTTTTTGCAATCCACGACCTCAGTTTGATCTGTGCTTCTCCTTCAATATTTCTGGAGAAACTGAAAGAGATGAAGAGCGTGGGGAACAGCTCCACAAATAAAACCGAGTCGGTCACATTACCTCAGCAACTCATTAGCGACGAAATGGCACTTTTACGCAACGCAGAAAGGGGAGCAAAGGATGACTTCGCGCTATCTTGGAAGGTTCCGATACTGCTCGAAATTCTTGCTCAGTGCAAGAAGTTGGGTGACTATGTGTTACTATTTAGCCATTCGAAGGTCGCGCTTAACTATCTCGAAGGAGTACTACGCATGAAGAAGCACTCATTTATGCGCTTAGATGGCGATACGCAGATGGCAGGCCGCCAAGACATGGTCAAAAGCTTCAACAAGGGAAATATTGACATATTCTTGATTTCCACGAAAGCTGGTGCTCTGGGTTTGAATATCACCGGTGCAAACAGAGTCATCATTTTTGACGCTCAGTTTAACCCTCAAAATGAACAACAGGCTGTTGGTCGCGCTTATCGAATCGGACAGAAAAAGCCTGTTTTTGTGTACCGTTTCGTCTGCGGGGGCACGTGTGAGCAGAAGATATTACACCAGGCTATTTGGAAGATGCAACTGGCGTCTCGGGTTGTTGACAAGAAGCATCTTGTTAACAAAGCGCCCCGATTCGCCAAGGCCTGGGACATGCCCGAGGAGCCCAAGCAAGAGGAGTTAGATCCATTCCTGGGCAAGGACACTGTCCTTGATGCACTATTAAAAGAGAAAACGTACAGAGAGGGCATCAGAGCTGTTCAGATGATGGACGTTTTCGAGGAAGAGGCTGTTGAGGATGCAGAGTTGTCAGCAGAGGATGTAGCTATTTCTGACCAAATGATTTTGGCAAATGAGGCACGCAGGCAGGGTCAGCCTTTACCCACACCGCTCCCTGCAACTCTGATTGCAGGCAATGGGATAATCAGCCTAGATGGCCATGGCCTCATATCCCCGGGTCAACCCTCTTTCACTGGTACTCCGAGTGAAAGCCGACCTGCGCAACAACCTCCTTTCGATAAACATCCGAGTGCAGGCCAACCTTTGCCACAGTCTTCCCTTGCCAGATTTGCGGTGCCATCCAGCGAGCACACTTCTCATGACCCACGCCCGCCGTCTACATTACCCCCAATGCAACTTCCGGGGGCGGAAGTACATATCAGACCTTCAAATGATTATTCCAATGGGAGCTCTGCTGATGTTAATAAGAGCTGGAACTCTTTGTTAGAGATCCAGGGAGACCTAAGTCGGGCATTTGCTGTGCACGCCGGTTTTCCAGACCGAGGAACAAGGAGCCAGGTTGGTTCGGATGTCTCAAGTGCCATATGGGAAAATTGGCAGTATAAAACTCCCGAACAACAAAGCGCTATGAACTGGGCAATCATGCGTGCGGCCTCTGTCGAACGCTTTGTTGAGGCTCTCTGTATGGGGCTCATTTCGCCACAGCAACTGGCTCAGTTATCTCCAGAGAATATCGATCAGCACGTCAAAATGTGGAGAGAAGAAGACGCGTCGGAATGGGAAACTAAAAAAAGGACGTGGAGTTCGCGAAGGCAATCGCGTGACCCAGAAGTAAAAACCCCAAGAGCATCAACGTAACACCCCGAACTAACGTCGACCTTTAGCATTTGCAGACTGCGTTGCAGCGATGGTCTACGGTACCTAACCAGGGTGAGGACAGCCGACAAACCGACCAATCCAAATCTTATCGAGTTGATGACCATGAGGCACTGCAAGCTGTATTCGAGCGAAGGAGACTTAAAACCCAACAGAAGGACGACCAGGAGGCGCTACAAGCTGTCATGGAGCGTAGGAAAGTTAAAGACTCACTATCACAGTCTTCAGATACTAGCAAGGAGCCGCGTCTTCCCAACTGGGCGAAAAATGTTGTCCGGCAAGCACAAATCCCAGCCCCGTCATCCTCCGTGCCGCCGAGAACACCATCATCGCCTAAATTCTCACCACGGCCACAATCACGAACGCCTTTTAAGTGAGGAATTCAGCAGTGCTCCTCGCGACTCCAGATAATCGGTTTCTTTTCTTTTCCTACTAGTTGCTGATTTACTAGTGCCTTTCTCCTTTCAATTGACAACTTGTTCCTTCAAATCCTACGTTTAGGCGTTTTCCGGATGTGGCGTTTTCCTCCAAATTTCTTTGCACCTCTGAGATACCCCCAGCTCTTCTTAATGCGAGCTTTCTGCCTTTCTTCCGTGGCGGAGGCACTCTGGTTGACGGCGAGAAGAAATGGGATTTCTGTTGCATGCATAGGCGCAAGGTGTTTATTGCGGACGAAAAGTAAGGGCGAGTAGCATTGGGCACTTTCTTCTTCTTTTGCGGTCAGGCAAGTTTGGGAAGGGAAAAAGGATATGCCATAGAACTAGATGTAGAGATGAGATGCGTCTAGATTTTATGATTTTGCTGTGAGACTTTGCTTGGAGATCTTGTTCCCTAGAAAGCTAGTCTTCGTCCTAGAATTTAGGTGTTGCGAGGACTTCTCTTCAGAAGCTGCGAATTGAGCATGACCATATGCTCAAGCTAGGCAAACCGAAAATGTTGATGAACACTTTTTCGTGTGAATATATTCCATTTTCGTTTGCGACATGAATGCGCTGCGTGGTGCAGACTACCTAGTACTGTTGTATAGGATGGGTTAAATGGACAACCTTGCTGTTTATTAAAGGCTTAGACCGAGAATGCAACGTAAGCCCAGTGACTAACTATTGACTATCAGCTCAAAGAAAATTCGGAATAATTTAAATTTTGGCTACTTAGTTATGTCATAAGAGGTGATGTTGATGTCACAAATGGAATGAATCACAAGTAAAATCAATGCTAAGAAAATAAGACTACCCATTGTCTTCGGAAAATAAACAGAAGACCAAACCTAACCGACGACTGCCCCCATCTCTGAGTAGTTTCCGTCGCCGCTACCCACAAACGCCATGTTTTTTACATAGATCTCGATTATCAATTCTCATGGTGGCTGTGTTCTTTTTCTTCTTCCTCTATCCCCCCTCCGTATTTCCCTATTTGAATCCCATCGCTCTGAGAAAATATAGACGGCCAAGCTATAGTGTGGTACCTGATCGAATGTCCCAAAGCTATTACGACCATTTACTTACCAAGCCCAAAGCACTTTATGGTGCAGCACACGAGAGCCCAGTCGCTCAAACTCAAAAGGTGTAATCCAGCTGTCGTTGGCGGGCAGTTTCGCAAACACAGACGCGCCCTTCCAGGCAACGACCTGCTCGTCCATGTCACGCGCACTCCTAGAAACTAGTATACGATCGAAAAGATCGGCCCTACGGGCGCGTAGCTTCTCCTCAAGTGTTTGTGTAAATAAAGGTATTTTAGAGCCCCCACCGACCACCATGATGCTCCCCAAGAAGTCGCGCAGCCGCTTGTCGTCACCCCTAGCGGCATTCTGAATGCTGGTAAAAATAGCGATGTCGAGCGGCGCAACGGGGAGGACGGCATCGCGCTCCGCCGCTAGCGACCGCGCGCTGCGAGCCGCGGAGTCCACAAACATGCCTGCGGGCGGTGCGGGTGAGGCTCCGTTGCGAAGAGCGTTAGGCCCAGTTGGTGCCGGGCTACCGGTGTTACCGCTGGCACCAAAGTGGAAAGCGGGTGGTATAGGGGTAGATGCGCCTTCTGGGGCGGGAGATGCGGCGTTCGAACCTGCTGGTGTACCGTTGAGGTCTCCGCGTGATAGGAAGTTGAATGGTTGGGACTTCTCTTTGATAGGGGTAGCGAGGTTAGGATCTAACAAGTTGGGTTGGAATCCGTTAGCATTAGACATAATAGACGGCTTGATAAGGGCTAGAATTGCTAGCTGAGCGGCGGACGCCGGGTCGTCAGGGACATCGGCATCGTAGGCGTTGTATGAGCGGTCAAATAACTTCCGGCGACCACGAAGTTTGGTAGAGTTGTCGAAGATCGCCGGGTCATAAAATCCCATGGGCGCTAGAATCACTTCGTCATATGTCTTGAATTGGTATTTGTAAGTGGGCTGATTTGGGGCGCGAAGATGAAACTGATATAGTTGTACTGATATATCGGCTTGCGACATGGTGCAATGTTTGATCTTCAGCTCCTCGGCAAGGAGGAAGTCGTACCGCCGTCGAAGGTTTATTTCCTGGTAGGGGAAGTTATCATAGAGCATCATCTTGATGAATGTGTCCGTGACATCATAACCGCCGTATTTCAGGTTTATGCGCGAGTCCTCTATACACAGACCGTCCTCGACGCAAGCGATAGAGGTCTTCTGAGCTCCCACATCGACCACACAGGCTTGGGTATAACCAGCGCCAAATGCGGCCGCCATGCTCTCCTGGATAAAGCATATCCTGCTGAACTCAAACCATGTCATACAAGACTTCAGGACTTGCTCAACGTATTTCTTGTCATACAAATCCGGAATGACGAATACGCAACTGTAGTTTCTCCATGTAGAAGTGCTAGTCAGACCTAGTTCTTGCCTTATGGCTTTGTCTAATAGGGTCTCGAAGTCATCGTGGAGATGCTCAGCAGTTGCGTAATCGTCCTCGTTGAGGATACCGTGTTGTATTGGCCACCAAAGCTTGAATTTGGGGTTTGAGTCATCCGGAACGCGCTGCGCTGCGTTTCCAATAAAACATGAGGCGACCGATTCCGGGTCCTCGAGGCTATTCACGTCGGTCCAGTCGATCTCTTGAGGGTCGTTATGTTTCGGTATCTTTTCTGGTTCTGTTCGACGGTTGTAATTGACAACCAGCTCCTTCGAGTTAGGAAGCACCTTGCGCTTGTTCGCACGCATGTCCACCTTGAGGTCGTTACACATTTTTTGGTACTTCTTGGACCATTCTTCGCCGTACTGCTGGTCTGTGGTTTTGGCCTCGAATTGTCGCCGGGGGAGGGCCTCGTGTATCTCGGACTCGGTCTGGGGAAACTGGGCGGCTACAGTCATAGGTACCGTCTTAGGTAAGGCGTCGCTGGCGAAACCTATGCGTAGGTTCTGGCTGCCAGGGTGTATGACGATGACTTTGGAGGGATCTGTTCCATCGTTCGACGAAGCGGCAGCCTCCTCGGGCTGGATATCGGCGACAGGGAGAGGGACTTCTGCGTGACCATTTCGGGCAAGGGCTCGGTCTCGATCTTTAGCGGACTGAACAAGCCTGTCCCGTGTGGCTTCGGATTGTAATCGTAGAGCGAGCACTTGATCATCGCGTTTCATGTAATCACTACAAGGGCGACCAGAGCATCAGCACTGCGACAACAGCGAGCGTCGGAGGGGAAGAAGGGAAGAAGAAGGGAAGAAGGAGAAGGAGAAGGCGGGCTAAGCGCGTGGAGACGTACGTATAATAGTTCTTCTGGTTAATGGGAGTGACATCGGGCCAGTTGGTCTGCCTCATGCCATTGTCGGTCCTCTCGAGTCCTAGAGGGAGAGCCGGTGTCAGCAGATATGCAAATACGTGCTCCACGGTGGTAGAGCCCGCGTCGTGAGCTGCACAACCTTACCTTCGCGCAGGAGGACGCGCTCGCTGACCTTGCCGACCATGATGGAAATGATGAAAATGAGTTACGGCGGTGACAATATGCGCTTCGGCGTGGATAATACAACGATGGTGGGTGGTAGAGTTGAAGCTGGCGATAAACAGGCGGGATCGTCACTCATTACAATTTGAAGGAGAAGGAAAAGAGCGATGGCTGGTCTACAGCATTTTGGAGCACCTAAGGTACCGACAGGTAGATTTCTAGAAGGTTTACTCAGCTCCCTTGCAGCTGCCACGGCGAAATCCAAAATCCAAATCCACCACCATTGATTTGGCCACTCTGTATCGGTATCGGTGTTTGGATAGACTCAATGGAGTCGCACTAGGTTGACTGCCGCGCCAAAACCCTTTCTAGCTTGGTGTGGAGTTCGACCTACCCGCCTCTCTCTAGGTACAGATTACAGGTGGGTTTAGCCACGGTTCCTATCTTATCGTACCTAACCTAGGTACTGTTTGTCATATCGACTGACCGATCGAGCAATGCGACAAACTGATAACTCCTCTGGTGGTTGAGCTGATAATGCCCGTGCATTTTGGTGGGTTTTAGTGGGTTTTAGTAGGTTTTAGTAGATATACAAGCTATCACATAATCTATAGAGTACTTAACGCCACAATACCAGCAAGCGGCAAACTAAAATAATAAAAATATTGCTTTTTTTCTGGAGTAAAGGTCGGCGCAAAGCGCATGCCCTCCAGAGGTCAAAAAATTTAAAAAGAATGTTAAATTGTGGTTATCGCGGTGTAGCCGCTGCGTCGTAGCCGCCTAATGTTAAGTACTCTATAATTTGTAACGCACGGGGCATTATCAGCTTAGCCACTAGAGGAGTTATCAGTTTGTCTATAGACTCCTGACGGATCATGGTCAAATACATCTTTCAACCAACTATTACTACCTATCTTTTTGACTACTACCACTACTACTACCACTACTACTACCTATAAATGCAGCATTGCGAACTGTCTTCTTCGGCCTTGAATCTTCAAACAATGATATATATGTATAACAGGTTCTATTACGCGATTCTACTATTTTGCATGTTTATCTAGATTAGGTAGGTATCGCACTGACACATGTACCTAGGGAGTTTGTTGTCGAAAAGATTATGCAAGCAATAGACAAAGGAGAAAGTATACGTCTCAGAGGTCAAGGAGCTCTCAGAAGCCAAAGAGATTTCTCTAGATTATGTTATGCTTACCAGACACTAAATACATAGGTTATCAAAACAACACCGAGCCTTGGGCTTGGGGTATGACCTTTTTCTTTGGTTTTCCACTCATCCGGTTTGGGCTATGACGTCGATCTCTGCTCGTCGGCATACACAATACGTAACCTTCCAATTCATCTGAACATCATTAGCCTGTGCTACACATACTCCAGTACCTACTTCTTATATGCGCAACATCAGTGAATCTGTATCAATCTTACAGCGCCGGATCAGCCCGCCTACTCTAGCGGATGTAAAATTGGCTTTGTTCTTTGTTCTTTGTTCTTTGTCTTTCATGGTCGCCGTTGCTCGACTTTTGCTGTACCACCTGATCCCATCTGATCCCATCAGCCTGTTGTAACAAGACACGTCCAGACAGTCCAGACAGTCCAATAAGCCTTTTCAATAATCGGGATTGCACCACGTTCCTCAGCCAGGTCTCTACAAAATGGCCCCCATTCCTGTCTATACCAACAGCCCTATTACTGCGGCAAAGCCAGACGGCGTGACACCCAAGACGGCGTCATCCGGCACAGATGCCTCATCTAAAACAAGTAAAGCATCATCATCACGGACCTCAACTTATACGCCATCCGCGTATGCTGCTGCTCAACCCGGTGCTGCACCATCGCTCCCAACAACTACCACTCCAGCTTCCGCCCAACCATATTCTCCTCTGCAGCCCACTCCTACGACGACGATAGTGAGTGCCAGCCCAGCACCACCTCAACCAGGATCCGTCCCTGTTAGCAACCTTCCACCCCCACCCAAAGCCGGTGAGAGATACCAACCGCCTACCCAGATTCTCACGACTACGATGCCTTATCCTCACCAGGTAGCTATTCCCGCCCCTACGGCACCTCTATTGCAACGAGGCACGTCAACTGCAACGGCCCCGTCATCTTCGCCTTACGGAACGCAAATACCCTCTGCTATGACAGGTACGGGTGGCGACGGCGCATCACACCCAGCAGGCTACCAACAGAATACTAATGCTTCCGAGCTTGACCGGTATCAGAGATCAGCCGTGGAAGAGCGCGAATTAGATGACAATGAAAATAGTATGTGGGGGGCTGCTAAAAAGTTGGCTCAGCAGACAGGCGAGCGACTTGCTGCAGTAGAGAGCGAGGTGTGGAAGAAAATCAACAAGGAATAGGAAAAGAGCGTAGTGCTTCTACGCACCCTCAAAAGAAAATACAATGCCTCGCCTATCGCCTTTCCCTCACCCTTGGGCAATTCTCCGACACCAAAATACAGGTGATCGTGCAGCTGGTTGGTTGGAAGGTATAATGGTAGGAGTCAGCTCCGTTCTATTTGTGGCGTTCTAGGGTATGACGCGGAGGATTTTGCGCAATGAAGCGCGTGAGCCTCTGTTTTTATTAACCTAGCAAGCATCCAGTCCCGCGCATTGCAGCTTTAATTGGTATCACGGGCTGTTGGGGGCTGCATACGGGAAACAGCAAACGGACCAGTTCCAGTTCCAGATAAAACAATCAAGAACAAATAAATTACCACGTGATTGATTGCGTTTATCCCGTTGATCTGCAAAGGTTCCAGAAGAGCCAGGGAGCCCGACTCGCTGTTTCGTTTTGATATTGTAAAGGTCGGGGCCCACGCGCCATGGGCGATACTAACTGAGTAAGTATTTTCTACGCTACCGATGGATGTTTGTATCGGACGAGGTTGGCCTCATCACCATTAGTCCGAGATCTGCATATGAGGGTCGATATATGATTTAGGATTACGGGCCCGAGAGCATGCGGGTAAAGGCCAGAGCATTGAATAATTTCCCAAAGAGGTCCGAGATGTCATGCGAGGAACGGGCAGTACCCCAGCAGCCTTGTTTGAGGTCAAGGGCTCGACAGACCCACAGAACAACTGTCGAAGTCGTAGAAGTTTTTCGCTCGGACTTATTAGCGAGTTCTCGCGTCGAGCTGGCGGTGCCTTTTGACTCGCAGTGAAGCAACATCAACTTGTATCCCCACGGAACTAACCACGCTAAGGCTACGTGATCGATTTCCTATTCTTATCTCTGTCCCTTGAGGACGCTCGTGTTCATTAAGGGAGGCTAGAGGTGCCTGTTCCGGTACCTATGTGCGCCTTGTTTCTAAGAGGATGTGGACACGGCACGTTGGCCGAATAGGAAACAGTTGCGTGTCACCAACCGAGCTCCCTTCCTTTGACATTACGCGGCCCGAAAGGCTTAATATATGAGTTTATGAGGGACTAAGATGTGTCTAGACAGCCGGACGCAGATACATATGATCTCGGAGGCCGCCCATCTCACTTATTAGCAAACCCTTTGTGCTAGCCTCAGTCCTAACAGAGTGATTGTTCAATTTTGCAAAAGACTACAACCGTCCCGCGAGTACCTAATATCACATCTCAATGGGACTGATGTCATACACTACTCTATAACGACTGAGCAGCCGGCCGGTGAAACCTAATAGCCGATGTGACATCGTGCAAAAGTCAAAGCGAAGTCTAGTTTGTTCAAGTATATGAGTCATAAATATAATCTGTACAGTATGATGTATATGCTTCATTACATTCGAGATGCAGGTTACGGACAGACCGTTAGGCTTCAGATGCCTAGGTTAGACTATATTGTAGGGCATACTGTACAGGTTTACTGGCACTCACATACAACTGCCGGATAGACCTATAGTAAACCGATTTCAACCACGTATCGAGATAGTAAACATCAGAAGGTACCTAAACTGGGGTATAAGTCCGAAGGGACCCGCCCAGATGGAAATAGAAACAAGAACCATGGAGGACGACACTAGTGTAGAAGAAAGATCTAGACGAATTAAATGATGACGCTGTTTGACTTGTCCGCTGTTGCAGCCTCTCTAACATGTCTAAGTTACAACGGCTGACTCATGAACATCTTACGTCTACTACCTGGCCGGGTACCTACAACACTACTGTACATACGTAGCTGAGTGTCGAAGGAGTTCGCTTACCATTTGAAGTCAAGCAATACATGTTGATTCGAATAGAAAGAAAAATCGTACCACTAGTCTTTCAGTAGTGTGTTTCTACTTAGTAGACGACCTACCTCATAGGCGCCTCATAGGACTTACACGAAAGAGGGAAACTCCACCAGGTTGTTACAAGACCCGTTCTGTTGTAACAGTCAACTCCTAAGTGGCTTGTAACCGTGACAAGACGAGTCGTGCATGTTGAAACAATTTAATACCTACAGTAGATACCTAGATAGTAGACACCAACTTCATAGCGACACCATTCGATGACCTCTGATTACATACATGTAGTAGTAAGGCACATTGAAGTATGTATTTTATTCAGTTTGAGATAAATAGTGTACACACCCTCTATAAACCCATTTGGGTAATTTATCGGTGGTCTCCGTGAAGCGTGTCTCTTACAGTATCAGATGCCAAATCGATAGCTGGATTGGTAACTCTTGACTTGCAGACAGGTCCAGACTTCACAGGCCAGGATGGATAATTTGGCGATCTTGGCGAGCGAATCAAAGACGTGAAGCTGGACCTGCCGATAAACCCCAGACAGGGATTGAGTCTGTAACAGAATCTGAGACAAGCCGCTGCAAGGGGCTCACCATACCACATGAGGGTACCCAATCGCAGTGCTGGGTTGCCCCACCACCCTAAATTCCAGGTTCACAACATCAAACGCACTCCGCTAAAGACGAGACGATGGAACTCAGACGATGGAACTCACACGCTGAGCTAGACTACCGTACCTAAACTAAACCACCTCTTCTTTGCTGCAACTTGCCAGTCATCACTCCCACCCGCCTCCATGTCTCGTCTATTGGCCGGTAACCATCTGTTCTCCAACTCCGAGCACTACGAAAGCACGCGTTTCTCCGGCCCCGTCACAGCTAACCGGGACCTTACTGAGTAGAGCTTAGGTAGAGCCTAGATCGCACAGCCTCTCGATGACACCCTCCTTAGATTGTGCGCACCCAAGTTTCATCTGAACGCCAATCGCCACCATCTCGCCGTGCTAGAGGCCGTGCTAGAGGCCGCATCAGCATCTCTCGGTCTTCTCTTGCAGCTTACTTGACTTCCACAGCCTAACAATCCTTCTGCTCATTGGTTCTATCTTTCTATATACGGAGTCACTTGTTGGGTAGGATGCAATGCCTCTGTCTGTGTTCCAACAAAACAAGATGAAGAGAGAAAAAAGGCGCAATGTCGAATCATCTGAAAAATCATCCCATTTACCCTCAGCCTCATTCAGAATACTGATGCCGTTTCGTTCTGGAAGGTGAATGCCTGCCCCGGTGCTGCCGGCCCTATGGTTCAGTTTAATAACCGCATGCATGTGTCCTGATGTCCCATTGTATCTCTTGCCTGTCTGCACTACACCTTAATTCCTCCTGATTTGGTGATGGTTCGCCGTTTCGCGCACAGCTCGGAGCGGCACCGCTGGATCTGGGGAACATCCTCCAAATATGTTTAGAACGAGATGAACGAGATGAGCGAGATGTGACTCTCTATAACCCATTACCATTACGTATGAGTTTAAACACCCACTAGCGGGATGGCCAGAGAGGCTGGAGATCTTGTGGCAGAGACTACTATGTATGTCAGAGATCTTGTGGTCAGACGAATGATCCATGATCCCCACACCTACGATAGACGAAGCTTCACAGCTCACTCGATCGCTCGCGCATCTTGTATTGCCCTAAGGTCTAGGACGTGTTTCCGAGTTGCCCCTCGTAAGACACATGTTGCGCCCTCTAGAAACTAGGCTTCTCCAGATCGACATAGCCGGCCGACTAGGTGTCGTGGTTGTGTCATACTACAGATACTCGATGCTTTTGAATGAGTATCTTGTTCGAACGCCTCATCTCAACCCGACTCTGTTTCGTTCAAAGCTGAATGTCACTGACGATTGACGCGCCGGGTTGCTCATTGAGTCATTGTGAATGGTAGCACGTTGCTCACAATTGCGCTACGGCTCAACTCGATACCCGTGGGCCGTCGTGGTCTCGCGGTCCTTGTATCAATCTAACCCCATCTAAGATGTGTACAAGCCACCCCCTCCAAATCACCTTTTCCCCATCACCCTTTCCTAGTAGCACGGTTCTTTTAGTGAGGCTCATACATGGTATCGTCTTTCTCGGTCTTGGCAACATTACCCAATTTTCTATGATGCTTCTTCTTCTGCCCTATATCAAATATGTTCTATCCTGTTATATCCTGACCCTGGTCCGCCTATTCCAAAAGAACGCACCTTTCATGGGTCTTCAACTAGGGCAGTCCCTGGCATCCCGTCGGTTTCTAACTGCATTCTCCCATCTAACGGGCGACTCGACCCCTCCGTCGCTCCCCCATATATGTCCCTTACACTAAAACTGTTAACATGCTCCGAGCCTTGATGGGAACACATCATCGACAGACAGATGTAACCTTCCCAACCCTGTACTAAAATCCTAGTAGCCCTTGCTGCTCCCTGTTCACTGCCCTGCCGCGATGTCCATTGACAACCAGCCAAGCAGCACCTCGTACACCGATCTCTCTCCTAAGTCTCTAGATGTGCCTAGGTTTGTATCAGGGAACCCGGCTTAGCTCCTACCGGTGTTCCGAGCCTGGCCGTGCTGAATTTAATCGAGGTGATCCGGGATGATGCCTATATTCGATGAGTACTTCTTTTATACCTCTGGGCGACCTGTGCCGCCCTCCGACCACCTGCTCTTTTACTTCTCTTCTCGCCTTGCCACTCCCTCCACCTGCTATAGACCTTGAGGCATACTACCGCTAGTCACTCCTTTATCTGCCGTTCAAAGTAAAGCCTACTATTGCCCCTCCGGTCTATAATATTGGGAGCTGGCTCTCTTACCAAGACGCGCCAGCGTACGTGTACCTGACCCAACTCACCTTACAGGCTGTCGTTCCTTCAAACAACTCATCACGCTCTTTACCGACGGGAACATTCCTGACCCCGAGCCCTAGTATTGCTCAATCGACTTTATACGCTCCCTTCAGCCCTCACGTCGTGAGGCACACGCTTTCCGCAATACTCTTGTATCCACATCCAAGTCACGCTCCGTACAGACTGTGCACTTCTCTGAACCTCGCCGGAGATTAATGATTGCTTGAACACCCATACTAGGAGCTATTATACTATGTAAGTCGAGCAAAGACCTGGTCTTGTTCAATCATATAGGTTGAGACCCAAACCACAGCATCGACCTCCTCCGTCCCCCACATCAGCCTACCTACATCTCAAGCGGGACGAGGTCGCCGTTCATCTGTTAATATATACTGCCGGATTTCAGTTCCCGCCCGGTAATATACCCGCATTCATTTCCTTGCTTGATATATTAAACCATGGACTCGACCGACACAATTCTGTAAACTTCTTTCTTACCTATTATCATGTCCCTATCCGCGCTAACCCACTACCAGGCAACAGCAGATACAAACACCTGCTCTTGTCTTCAATCTTGACGAAAAAGTTAGGGTAGACGGACGACCTCCAAGCTCAACCCCTATGGTCAACATGGCTGGGATGGAAACGCCTGCAAAAACAGAGATGTCGGCAGCGTCTGCGGATGTCTGGTCGACTCCTACGTCTCAAAGCACCCGACCTAGGCCAGCCACTATTTACGAAGGTTTTACGTTTTGCGCTGGAGATGAGTTTGGCTCGATGCCGTCATGGGAAACTTCATCAGGCTTAACAATGCATACCCCAAGCGACACGATGTCGCGCCCCGTCTCGATGCATCAGAATTTTTACCCGGGACTTGCAATGGACAATAGTGAGTTAAATTCGAATGTTTTAAGATAGCAGCTAACCAAAGCCAGACTCATGGGGATCGAAGCCATGCGATGACAGCCTAGAAGTACATCACCTCGACACCGATATAGCCATTGGCCAGGCGTTCACTACAGATGAAGCGATTCCGATCCTAGATTTGCGATTCTCTAATTCACATGTTGACAATGAAATGCTCAACTTCGATTCTGGACTAAAACCGCGTCGCATGTCGGGCTCTTCCTTTACTATGTCAACTACTGGCCTCTCCGACATGCCTTCATACGAGGATTTCTCTGCTGCATTATCGGAGGCACCATCTTTCTCATCGGATTACCCGCCACTCTCGAACAGGAACTCGCTCATGTCCTCCACTCAGCTCTCACCCGTCGCATCTCCTCGCATGACACCACAAAGTCGTTCAGAGCTAGTTCGCGCACAGAGTCGTGGCCGTGGCGCGTCTCCTTCTCCACGTCCAGGTATGAGATCGGTGCCATACAATGTAGATAATAGCCAGCGGAGCAAGAGGTGGTCTACTGGCTCTTATGGGACCACTCCTAATCGAAGGCCCTCGCCTTTCGTCTTCCATCATACTCATGACGCCTTTGGGGCACGAATGCCCTCACGCCATTCGTCGCCCACGATCTCGAACAATCCACTGCCGTTAAACTTTGGAAACTTGCAAGCTGTGCAGCAATATCCCTACCTGGTATCGCACCCACCAGCGTTTCGGAACGGTATGATCCTGCCGAGTCAACTGCCACCCCATTTACCGTCGAATGGATTTCATCCAGATCCACACCACTATGAGAATCCCCCTCCACTCATGTCGCATGGGCTATTCAGAATGCTACAAAGCAATGCAGATCCACATTCTCTGCATGGTCATTATACAGACCTTTCGGACCCACCGGATTTGTATTCTTCACTGCAAGAGGAACAGATTCCACCACCACCTGAGGACATGAATCCTTCTGATCCTGATTTGGTACCTCACGAACAGGAGCTACGGTTTGAAGGAGACTTATATACCCCGAGATGGGTTCGTGGGCATGGTAATAAGCGAGAGGGCTGGTGTGGCATTTGCAAACCAGGCCGCTGGCTTGTGTTGAAAAACTCTGCATTTTGGTACGACAAGAGCTTTACGCACGGCATCAGCGCAGCGACAGGAAACCCTTTCCAAGAACCACAAGAAACGCGTCGAATGGATGGAAGTCCGGACGTCTGGGAAGGCCTGTGTGGAAGTTGCAATGACTGGATTGCATTAGTTAGCAGCAAGAAGAAGGGCACAACATGGTTTCGACACGCTTATAAGGTTAGTCAGAGCATCCGGTAATCACATGTGCTACTATGTACTAACTTAGACAGTGCCACACACACCCGAAGATCAAGGATGCTCCTAAGAGACGTCGCGAAAGTAGTCACTCCAGGGCTCTGGTCACTTCGCAGGTCGCGAAGCCTAGGGCAGAGCAGCAACGTCCAATGACTCCTCAACATACATCTGGCTCTATGTCTATGGCTACTACCCCGACACCAGCATCAGTACTTCCTATTGTCCAGCATTCAACGCATTCAACGCCTAGACAAATTGAGAAGAAACTGTCTCAGAAGACGTTTTTAATCCCCGATGCCAATAACATGATCTAGGATGAATGCTTAGCTTCTGTTTGAAAGCTGGGTTCCTAAACCAAACACTTCCTTTTTACTCAGAGAGGGGGAAAAAAACGAAAAAAAAACGCCACACGTGTTACGATACTCATGGATTGATATCCGGACGAAAAGGAAATGATATAGACGGGTACGGGGACTGGTTATGATTTGCTTAATGGCAATACCGGTTACATTTATATTATACTCTCTTTACTATATATCGCACACACGAGCACCATTCTAAAGGATACGCGCAACGCGCAATTTATCACCACAACATATCACGACCTTGCACGCAACGGACCCAGGCGGGGAGGCCAATTCTCCTCCTGCCACGCTCCTAACACGCTCCCGACTAGTCTGCCTAATATAAGATGGAAAGAGTGTAAACGGCAAAACCATGCGTGATGAACCCTAGGATCCGGAACGCAAACAAGACACACTTGGTCCGCTTCGAAGAGTTGGATTATGATCTATGGACCCTCTGTCGCTGCACTTTGGAAAAGAATTTACTTAACTCTCCCATTCACATTGTTCATATGGCACTATACAAACGAAAACCTACACTTTATTTTTCCTCGAATTTTTCCTAGATAGCTTAATTGTAGATAGCTTTAAATCACCTGATACCCTTTGGTCGCGATTATGGGGAAGGGAAGACTGATTGAAACCAGTTCATCGGGGAGGAAGAGAAGGGGGGCGCACGCGATTTCATGGGATTTGCTCTCTTTTTTTCTGTCATTTTTTTCTTTGCAAATAGAGGAAGGATAAGGATTGATCGATGGGAACTGGCACAACATAACAGTCCTGCTGAGCAGTGGTAAGAAGCATTTAACAAGTTGATCTTGATCATGATGGGCACTGTCCTTTTTCTCTTTAAAGGTGAAAATTTAGGTGAAGAGTTATGAGAATCTGATACCTTATTTACGTTGGCTTACCTAATGTCGATATAATTTGCCGGACGGCGACAAATTATTTCCATTTGAATATGTGGCACTTTTCTGACATGCTACCTAATGGAAATGGGACGACTTAGGGTATGTCAGGTGTTGGTTGATGATTTACACACTGGCCGGCGAGACGTAAGGCGTACGTACTACTTCATCATTACGTAGACCAGATCTCGGCACTTGGTATCGACTCGCATCTGCGCCCTCGAACCAACATCGTCAAGAAATCTAGTGCCCGATAGGCAATTAAGGTCTCAAGTGGCGTCCAATGCTAGTCCAGTCTAGTCCTGCATGTACATGGCTTTGGAGTAATAGAAGATAGGAATCTGCCTGTTGAATGGACAGCACGTACTACATGACGGAGTAGTAGTGCAGTCTCACGGCCTGTGGAGGCATCCGCGGAGATGAGAGTAAGCTCACTGGCTATCGTCTTGAAGCCTTTACCTGGCCTGATTTGATAGAACTCTAAGACATGTTGGCTGTCTGTGTACAGGAGCTGTGTTGCATACCTAGCTACACCCGCCAGATGCGACGTTACTGGGTGTCTTGGGGGTGTGACGAGAATGTTGAGTGTTTCTTTGTTAGCTTCTCCCGGTACTTGTTTACGTGATCCTAGCTGCCCACTGAGGACAAAACCAAGTCTAAGAATACATACCCTGTCCGGCTCGCAGAGTCAAGATATGGCGCGAGCACAGCCTTGTCAGCACCGGGGCCGCACACAGGGGGGTTCCCGGTTCGTTGGGCTCGGCCCAGCTGACTAGCTGGTATTAGGTGGGTTGAGTACGTGCGTGTGCATCAGGTCGATCTCTGGGTAAGCCGGGCAGATCCTTTCTTCCTGGGTGCTAGCTAGGGTTCTGTCATCACACTAGTTTAGCTCTGTAGCTCAAGGATGGAAATGGTTTCGTCTTGATGAGAATGAATATCAGGGAATAGTTGATGGGAAAGAGACGGGAAAGACAAAGCAAAGCGTACGCACGCTGGATCGGAACCGCAAGATAACAGATGCGTATGGATGAGCACGAATATTGTGTGCTTGGTGACTTTCCTTTTTCCGTTACCTTTGCTCTGCTGTGACCATACTTCCTACCGTATTTGATATGTTCTGTTAAGGTCACTCACTTGTAACTTGCTCGTATAATATTGGGGAGTGAATAATACTAACCTACAAACAGTCATCCTTTTTCTTATTCCCGGCCCTAGTACAGTCCTAAGCTTACCGACGATGAAATCTGAGAAGGTCTAAATTAATCCTCGCAATTTAGAGCTATCGATGCCATTAACATCGCCTAAATCCACCTATTCTAGCTTACAACTGTTGAAGAAGCTACATAAATAGACACACTAGATTCAAATCTGGTTAGGGAAAGATATAAAGATAGAGCTCTCCGTTAGAGTATAGGGATTCTTTGAGGACAAGGTGTCTAGCACATAAGTGCTATAGTAATTCAAGATATCCGTGGGTAGTTTCCGGGCTATGATTTGAATGTAGATAGGCTCGGTGTATGCATGGTACTCACCGTAAGCCACGTGCCTGGCCAGATTTTCTGTAATGATTGTTATCATATTACCTATCACTCATGAAGTATACCCTTCTGAGCCCTTCAGTGACGACGAATTCCGCGGCCAAATTAGTCCGGCCCTGAGTATGACAAGACAAACCAGAGAGGAAGCTTATCGCGCTAGAGCGGGGTGTGAGGTTGGAGGGTGGGTGGGCGACTTGCATATCTTGGAAGTTTAATAAACGCATCTGGTTCGTGGGAGATGACGATGATGGATGGGTTACTTTGGTGCTGTTATAGTGTTTCAGGTTGACTGCGGATTATTCTTAGCCAGGACGTAAGATAACCGGCTTACATGATTCGCTGGTGTTGGTATATGTATGTACTGAGGTTGCAGTAGTTATGTTGTATTGTTTGCTTTTGCGGTTTACCGTTCACGCACGCGGGTACCTCCAGAACCTTCGATGGGCGTCCAGTCCAGACCATGGTTGCATCTTGATTTGCTTTTAAGGGGTTATATGGCCGAGTGTCACACGTGATGAAGGATATTAACCGTGGACGGCTTCTATTAACATGGAATACGTGGCCCTAAGTAGTGCAAGTATTGTAGAGGTTGAATGAATGGACCAATAGGAGTAAAATAGAGTAGCCTATATCATCACATGTGGCAGCTAGGTAGGATTAGGACAACGTCTGGAGTCTTGGGATGGGGATACATTTGTAACACCAATTAGCTGTAGAAACATGCTCACACATAGGTAAGTAGCATATGATAAGAGAAATTTGCTGTGTTCTATTTGGTTTATTAATTGTCAGGATCTTGGTATAAGAGCTACAGTATTAGGATATTTAAGAATGTGTTATTGGAGAATCCTGTAATTCTCCAATAGGCGATCTCTGCCAACAATATATAGAGTTTCTTTTAATTAGAAAAACAAAAGAGGGTGTTGTAAGATTAATAGTGTTTTATAACGAGTGGTTAATTGGTGTGGAAGTGCTATCCTCATACGTGATGGCAGAGTTTTTGCCCCTTACTGTTAGTTGCCCTACTAAACCTAATGATAATGGTTTGCCACTACCTAGTAGTCATGTTGTGATGCCCATAATTTGAGGAAGCCTCTGCATAGTTAAGAATAATGAACTGTTAAGCTTGATTCTCGATGGGTGTCTGGTTCTGATGCTACAGTGGAGTAGTCATACTGATGTAAACAACAATTCGGAACCTAGTATAGATACATCTGACAATGTGATGGGGTATTATCTCTTAGTCGCCATAAGCCAGCCAGGGGCTTGGGTACCGTGGATCGGTGAGAACTTTAGACTTGGAATATCTGCCTTCATCTCAGCTAGCGAATCAGAGGCGCAGTTTGGCCACCACCACTAATGAAACCACATCGTAAGAGTGGGTGAGCTTGTCTTATCGTTTCAAAGGAACTAACAATACTTGAGGCAATCTCTGGTAAACGCAAGGGCCATATACTTGCTCCTTCTTTTATGTTGCCAATGTTTCGCAGCAAAGTACCGTGATCGAATGATTGTTTCGTAATTTGTATCAGGATGCTACACTTGTGGAACAACGATGTAGCTAATGTATAGGCAAGGGCTATCCAACGGAAAGATTCAGAAAATTTTACGCCACGGGTGGCGAACTGAGAGGTAAACTTGGTTCTAATTCCATCCAGGCCGCGGGATATGTATAGCTTGTGCGTGGTTCAAAGCAATATCCTAGCTTGGCACTCATTATAAGAGGAATCTCGACTTTGGTTTTCTGTTCGATGTTAGTTGGTCACCTGTCTGTTAAGGTGGCACAAGTGGGTTGGAGGATAGTTAAATAGACCAATAGGAGTATTTCAGGCAAGCCTGTATAGCCGTATGTAACTACATAACTCTATGAAATAACTATACGAAATAGCTCTAAAAGCCTTTGGACGTATATGCTTGATATGTATCTTGCTTATATATACTTAGCTAGGTGGCCTATTAGCTATTTGTATTATGGATAATTTATTGCTACTACTTTGATTAACAGATCACTCTGCGTACAATCTGAGTTCGACGTGTAGAAGCCAATGATTGGACCTATCCCTGGATATGAGGGTAATTTTAAGCCGTTCTGTTACCTAGATATTCACAATGATATGGATCCAGTTATTACCTCGAACTTGGTGGTTGAAAATATTCTGAACGGCGTATTGTCAGTAAATGTTTGATGACTAGTTTCTAATTTCAATGAACCGCCTCAATAGTGTAAGAAATACCCAACTTTGGAAAATCTGCTCACTAGAGATCGGTTTCAAGTCCATGTCGATAACGTTTCAAGACGTGTAAATAGAGGTCTTGACTGTATGAGAAATCATTAACTAAGCAACAATATTTAACAGCAGGAGACACTTTTAGACTTCGTTTAAGCTGCTATTCCATTAGAAATCTCGTTTTGAATATCTCTTGGAAAGGTAATATATAAAGAAAGTGGAATGACACAAGTTGGCTGAGCTTAGTCGAAGTTGATCTTTATACTAAGACGCCGAATATATATGCTGGTCATTCCTAAGTTATTGGAGCAAACGCCCGTAAACCCACATTTATAATAGGATTGCTCCGGTTTTGATTGAGAGTTAAGAAGACTCCGGTATGAAGAACCTCGGGCTCTTTTCACTATCGCAGAAAAAGACTCTGAATACCAGTTAACTCCTCGCTTTATTGGTTGCTCCAACGAGAAATAACTAAGTAGTCACCAAAATCGAAAGTTATAGTTAATGGCACAGCGGGAGACGATGTAGTAAGTAAAATACTATTATGGGTTTGGGCGCTCTCAACGGGGGTTTAATGCTTTGGGTTGACTGTTGACTGATTGTCCACTGCCAGCTCATCTCTGAGGGTAATGGAAATATTTAGAAACACGGAGGGTAGATGAAGGAACATTGAAATAGACATGAGGATGGAATAGACGGTGAGTGATAATATTGTATATAGAGGCTTGTGTTCTCTCGCCAATAACGAAGGGAAACCTAGTTCTTTTAGATCTACGCCTCATAAACAGAAGGGGCAGTTTCACTCGTAATTGGCGCTACCTCCCCCTTCAACGAACTACCGCCCTCTGTTGGATCGAAGCGATGCTCACTAAAATTAGGGTACAGCTTTTTACAATCCCAGTTTTGAGACATGAATATGAAGCTGATACTCTAGAGAGGCATCATTAGGATATCGAGGATACCGACGAAGATAAACCCGCCGGTGACGCCGAGGACATTGGCGCCGTCGGTCAGCGCAAATGCAACGGGGTAGGGTGGCCAGATACGGTTTACCCGGACGGACGGAATCCTGTAATCTCGGGCGATACCGAGACGCTGGGCCGCTTCGCGACTCTCGTTTAGTGTGCTCAAGGCTAGAATCAGCCAAGTAAAGGAACCGAAGGCGAAGAAAGCCCACTTATAGGAGGTGGTGGTGTAAGCAGCCGCGATATAGGCGAGAGCCCAGATCCAGAAACACGTGATATTGGTGATGATGGTAGTCCAGGAGGCACCAGACAACATGCTAAGTTATAGGGCGGCCGATGGGAAAGCGATGGCCCAGTTCACGTATCTGGCGAAGAACACCTGACGGAATCTGACAGCGCTCCATCCCAAATCAGACGCCTCGGTATAATAAGTCACAGCTCTAGCGAGGATTGTGAGAGTATAGAGATAGTGAAACACCCTACCAGTCGGATCCCGCTACAGTCAAGGCCTCGTTGACCCCTGTGGGTGGATTGATATTAAGGGTATCATTGCCTTGCAGTAAGAGAGCTGTTGCGTTTTCAAAGTCGCGTCTGTTGGAATTATGGTGAATACAATAAGGTTTAGGCTACCTTGAAGGAATTTCAGGAGTTCTACGTGTTCCTAAGGCACCTTGAATACTAGTTGTTGATGTTGCGAGCACACGAGAGCATATATACAGGAAGAGAACATTTATATTTTTAACAGTCCTCGGGACCCGGAGGATATAGTCAAGACTATTATTTGGGGACATGGTGTTAAGCAGAATGATCGAATAATTAATATGATTTCCAATGGAATGTATGTGTGCAGGAGCAAGTCGTCCTAATTGTGCTCTATGAGCAAGAAGATAGAAATGATGTTGTTCCATATGCGGGAGTATAGTTCTTAGGCGGAGCCGGATTTCGTAAGCTGCGGAAGCAAAATCCTATGGTAACTAATTGCCCCTATTCCTCTTCTGCCGAAACGTGGGTCGTGGCCTAACTACCACCCCTCGCTGACAAACCTAAGCCTCGAGGGCCTTTGCGATGGTGACCTTTTGATTTTTTTGAATTTCTTTTGCGGAAGAATAAAAAACAGCCAAAGGTTCCGCCAGAAGTACACGATTGAGAATGATGACAGGGCAAGCCGAGCCTGAGCCCCCCTCTAGAATCTTCATCGTGAGCCCGGCAGTCCTTAGCGCAATGCGCACATGCATTGCTAGATTGAGGCCCCTAAGTTCTAACAATTGATTCATAGGCATGCAGTCGTTGCAAGACTCGCAAGAGACGATGCGATGGTAATACGCCAAAGTGTTCCAACTGCGCTGCACATAACGCGAAATGCGATTATGCAGCTGTTCGGAAAACTCGAGGCCTAGGCAAAAGGTATAGACAGTAGCCTATAAGAAGATTATGCTAGATGAATGCTCAAAAGCAACTAATTTTTTTTTGGTTTCATAGGCAGCTGGATAACAGCAGTGCGATCCTGAATCCGCAGAATGCGAACGATTTCACAAGACGTCCGAAGGACGGGGAACAAGCTCAATTGACAAGTTCGCGGACCCTCGCTGTGAACATTGGCGATTCGGGATCCTCATCACTGAATTTCTCCTCAAGGGACCTCGGTGCAAGAAATCGCCTTCCCATTTTCCCGGACTTTCTACTCCCGGGTAATTTCGACAGGAATCTCGCAACATTTAAGGCGCAGGCCAACGAGGCCACTGCCACTCGAGGATTCTATCCACTCATGCCCCTTTATATCATAAGGCGTTTAATCGAAATTTATTTCACCGATGCAATGGCGGAGCATCAATTTATAACCCTAGCAAGCTTCATGACACTCCTCGAAGCCCAATATGCCGCCAGTGCTGTCGGGCCAGCAGAGGACGCTACTCGGTGGGCACTAGTCAACGCTATCCTTGCTCTGGCCATTCGATTCAAGACAGCCGTAGGCTCAGAGTCGGATATAGCTCCCGTGACGGATAGTCTCTATAAGAATGCGACAATGGTAGTTCATCAGCTGATCTTGCAGGAACCTAATCTCCCGTCCATACAAGCGCTTTTAGCTATGGCCATCTTTTCTCGCGGGCTCCCTGATGTTCAGGCATTCATTATGCTGACAACAAATGCTTCACGTCAACTTGAAATATTTGGTCGCAAGCGTTTCATGGGAAACTCTACGTCTCCGGTATGCGAGGAAGATCAATTTGAGCAGGCATATGAAGTTTCAAATAGACTGAGCGAGGAAGCCAGTCGAAGTATATAGTGACAAACGTGCATGTTCAGGGAGATGACCACGTTGTAAAGTAAGAGTATCTGCGTTATAGAGACATCGCATGCTGGCTTTCTGGGTTGGTGATGTGACTGACACTCGTAACCTTTTGATCAAGGAACATGGTGAAAGAAATGTGACAACGAGGAACTCTACCTAATACAACGTGTGGCAAACCACTATAGCTGTAGAATCTTGTATAAGGTTGATAATATTTGATAATATTGTTGACTTGGACTTCGAGTTTGTATAGTCTATAAGGTATATTTATTCATAATAGTTAAAATTGCAGGACATCCATCACATAGTATACATACAGATTATTGATGTCGCCCTCGCTTAGCAGGGGAATCAGGATTCATCATCATGAACTAACCTAGGGCTGCCGCACCATCGCATACGCGCGGTAGATACCGTAACCTCGACACCTGTTACTGTCCCATGCGTTCAAATCATTATCCCTGTGGTCGATATCGACAAACCCGTGGCGGAGATAGAGACTGTGAGATCCAGGAAACGCCACGAGCCAAGATGGAAGCCCAGCTTCATCGGCTACCTGTATACAATGCTTCAGTAGCTGACTCCCGACGCCCTTGTTTTGATGGTCGGGGTCGACGGCAAAAGCGGTGAGATCTGACATGTCTAATTAGTTATCTGCAGTATACTACTGGGCACCAACTTTGGTTGGGGGATATACAGTAGTGCTCGCCTTTCATGTGGTCTTCCAGTTGCTTTACCTCGGCCCCGGTGGCTACTGTAAATTCGGCATTCATAAAGGGCGGCAGCTGCGGCGACGCCGTCGTCTTGGTAGTAGCGGCTGGAGCTGGCGGTGCTACTAGCTCACCGTCCTTATTTACACGCCGCCAACAGGCGAAACCATAGATCTGGTTAGTATCTCGATCGATTGCCTTGAACATCCGAGCATGCGGCTGACTGAGGCGGCCGACTAGGCGGTCCTGAAAGAATCCGGCGAGCTGATGGCCAGTGTCAAGTGAGGGTTTGTAGGCGAACTGAGACGGCAGCTCTTGGAGAAATGTGCGGCGATTAATTTCTGCTAGAAAAGGAAGGTCTTTTTCACGCTCAACCTCGGTAATTATGACGACCATTTTTCGTTTACTGTGTAGTGAGTGTAGTGAGTGATGAGAGTGATTATAGTGATATCGCTATGAACCTGCGTATAAAAGAACCACCGAGCTCGTATGTGTAGTATTGAATCAACTGTAGCAGGTCACGTAGTATCTTCGTTGTTTTTTAGGCACTTACTTAGAGGTATATGTGTAAATCGTAAAGCCCTCACGTAAAAATGGGATCGCGTCGTGAATAAAGGCGTTGTTGTAGCGTTGTTGTAGCTACTTACCTATCTAGGAAGACATCAATTCAACATTCGGTCTTCCCAAATGAAGTATCTGCGGGGGGGAATTCATACAGTAATTCCCACATAATCGATGATCGTCGCTATTAAATGCTTATTCCTCTGCAAAAGTAGATTTCACTACCTGTAAATTCAGCACCGAAGCTTTTATAAATAGCGAACAATACGAACGTAGTCTAGATAGATTCTGACGGAGATCTTATCTGATCTTGTTATACACTATTTATGTCCACATAGTGTCTGCCGTAATGGAGAGGTATTGTAGGTATGCTTTAGGTATCTAGTCGCCCCCCATTTATTCCGCCAGAGATAATGTTCGGGACCACTAACAGAAACAACACCACCAACAATGCCAATGCTAGCATACCTATGTATTGCCACAATAAATCCGACAGAGCACTTGTTACTACCTGTGAAAACTTAATGAGGCACCCCTTTTAAGAAGTTTATAGGATGGCGTTGGCATATAGAGCGTAAATAGAGCCTAAACCCGGTCACTGATCCTGTCTAACAGCTGGATTCAGGTATATTGCCCGACTAGGCACTTCCGAGACGTCGACACTTGATGCCATCCCTAGTCTACTCGCCAAACCCGCACCAACTATTATCGTCTTACAAGCCTTCCGGTCATGAAGTAGTACTAAATGAATCCAAGCTTGATTTTACGAACTGAACGTTCGAACACAATGCCATCTCGGACCTGCCTAATCTCATGTTAGATGCAGGTGAATTGTAATGTTGTCGTAGCTACAACGGATTAGAGGTAATATATGTTACATATGTGTCCCGAGTCTTCTCAATCTTACCTAGCTATATTCGCCAATGTTATATTTCCTCTAGCCCATCTGATCTTGTTGTTGTATCGTTTACCTATCACATTGTCATCATGAGCCCCTCGGCAGTTGAACCCGCAACCAAGAATGGTGTCGCGGAGCGCAGGTTCGGTAAATTCACCATACCCGATGTTGCCCGCCAGCGTATGGATAAGGCCGGCATCGACTTGAGCAAAGGTTATCCCGAGTACCCGGCCGATATCATTTACAAGCAGGACGTCGCGGCACTCCAACCCGGGCCCGTGGAGTTTTCCGACCCTGGTCTTCGTGCCGATAAAGAGAAGAAGGCTCTTTTCGGCGCTGCTAAAGAAGTTCGCCATCTTACGTTCCATTGCGGAACCGAGATCGTCGGTCTCCAGCTCAAAGATTTGACATCTCAACAGAGAGATGAACTCGCCCTGTTAGTCGCTGAGCGAGGTGTTGTGTTTTTCCGTGATCAAGACCTCTCCCCACAGCAGCAACGAGATGTTACCGGTCATTTTGGGCCAATATTCGTACGTACTAATAGTATTCATTCATAACCCTCCATAATCATCTATGGTCTCTCTAGCCCGTAGGTCGTCGTGCTGACTACATTCCCGCAGCCACAAAACGCCCACGTCCCGGGAGTACCTGAAGTGTCGGTGATCTGGTCGGAATATTTTGCCAGTGCTGTCAGAAAACCCACTTTCCGAACGCCCTTCCAAGGATGGCACACGTAAGAGCATTCGACGTACCGGATCGAGACAAATTTAGCTGACCCGAGCGCAGAGATCTGGTGCACCTGCCTCAAACCTTCGGCATTACACATCTTCACTACGACACTGTGCCACCACACGGAGGCGATATCTTGTGGGCTAGTGGCTATGCTGCCTACTGCAAGCTCTCCCCAGAGTTCCGTAAATTCATCGACGGCAAGAAGGCCGTGATGAGGTCTGGTGATGCATACCTAGACCGCGACGACGCTACCGCAGGTCGGCAGCCGGTTGAAGAAATCCATCCCATCGTGCGTGTGCACCCGGTAACGGGATGGAAGTGCCTGTTTGTAAACAGACCATGGGTTTTGAGGATTATAGGGCTCGAGAAGGCGGAGAGTGATTTAGTACTGAACTACTTGTTCAACGTCTATGAGAACACAATCGATATTCAATGCCGATGGCGTTGGACTCCGGGCACCTCCGCTCTCTGGGATAATAGGTACGTATTGGTCAAAATTCCTATCCAGGGTGAAATGGCGATTAACATGTAGTAGGTGTACGCTTCATAACGCAAGTTGGGATTATGAAAACCGTGTAACGAGACATGGAACAAGAGTTGCCACAATAGCCGAAAAGCCTTACTTCGACGCGAACGCTCCTACTATGAGGGAATCGTTGGGGTTGGAGGACAACTAGAGTGAGGTGGTCTCTTTTAAGTCAGTCGCGAAGAGTGTCCCACCTTGTATGTTAGAATAGATATTCCCCATTAAGGAATAAAAATGATCTGGACGTACTTCGTTTGGTTTGGTGTGACATATTTGGCGAGTAACTAAACGAGGCTATTTTAACACTTACAGAGTATACAGTAGGCCGAGAATCACTAAGACAAGTTTATGTTCCGATGTTTGCCATGTGTACCAACTGCATAAACCTACTTTGCTACCCAATTTCCGAGTTTACTAAAAACTGCCGTGCCACAGCTGTGTATTGATTAATGAAAGCATTTCCAGGCCCTCGATAGGCCCTCGATAGCCCACACATGTTGGTTTCATGGTTCTTTAAAGTTGGGTGAAGCTACAAGGATGGACCCACTAACTTGTTGTCACTACCTACTTAACCTAGTAGATAGGTACTTGGGTACTTGCTATAGAAATCCGGGGTAAAGTTTCGTTTTCTGATTGGCCAACAAGGTTTCCTTTTCCCTGCTCAACATCGAAGCTCCAATCCAACCATCCAACCAAGACCCTCAGCCACTCTTTGGACCCAAGACACTCAACATTGGAAATAAACCTAACATCACCACGCCGACGCAGTTCACGCTGCAGAAGAAATACAGGAGCGCCCACAAATCACAGACAATAACTACGCCACCATGGCGCCAATGCCGGCCGCAGACCACAACGTCAACCTCCTCGAGCGTGAGCTTTCCCGCCCCGTCCATCCCACGCAACTAACCACCCACCACCGACGCATCCAATCCCGTCAACCTACATACAGCACCAAGTGCAATAGCTAACGCAGCGCCTCCATGACAGAGCAGCTCAAAGACACAATCCAATCGCTGCACAACATAATGGTGCAAGTAACCGCCTACGACACGACAACAACATCCTCCTCCTCACCCCTCTTCTCGCCCCTCTCCTCGCCTCCCTCGCGCCCATCCCGCGACGTCCTAGCAGCCGAACTGACAGCGCTATCGCGGTCCCTGCAAACCATCTACCGGACCACGACGACGCGATCCCTCCCGCAGGTCCCGCCCGAGCTGGTCCAGTACGTCGACAATGGGCGCAACCCGGACGTCTACACCCGCGAGTTCGTCGAGCTCGTGCGCAGGGGCAACCAGCTCATGCGCGGGAAACAGAGCGCCTTCGCCAACTTCCGCGACATCCTGGCTGGCGAGATCGAGAACGCCATGCCCGAGCTCAGAGACGATGCCGCGAGGGTCGTGGCTGCTACGGGAGGGCGCGCCGTAAGTACCGCTGGTGCTAGGATGGGGAATACGAGCGGAGGCACTACTGGGATGCCGTGAGAAAACAGGGCGTGCTTCGCTTTGACCGAGGGAGTTGGGTTGGCTGTGGTTGTAAGGATACCGGAAAAGGTATCATATTTTGGGGGTTGGGCGTGCCGTGAATCATTTATTCTCCTAGGCTCCATCGGCGGTCGTGTGCACCGGCTGCGCATTTTCATGGCATGGGATGGCGTTCTGGTTGGCATTTACGTGATGATATACTACAGATAATAGGACCTCAGAAAGGATAGAATAGAATGTCCGTTACACATATACCCCAGGTGACTGACTAATGGGTTACATCTATCCGAGGCTAACAAGGAAGAGGGATATCATCGGATTAGTTTTTCTAATGAAATTCATTTCTCAAACAAAGTAATGTGAACACGAGACCTGATTCCTCAATTTTGATTACCTGTTTCTAGCTTAGGCTTCTACATCGAGACCTTCCTAACATGCCAGTATATTAAAATCAAACTCAGGCGACAAATTTTACTGTTTATAGCAGCAGATATGATACTACTATGCCTTCAATAATTTGACAAGCTCTGCAACAACTGCGTCACCAATATCCTTGGTGCCCAAGTCACCGCCAAGATCCTTGGTTCTTGCACCACTGTCCAGTACGACCTCGACGGCCTTCTCGATAGCGTCGGCCTCTTTAGGTAACCGTAGGGAATACCGGCACATCATAGCTACCGACAGAATTGTGCCGACGGGGTTGACGATACCCTGGCCTGAAATATCGGGTGCCGAGCCTATTCGTATCTCCGGTTAGCATTTATCTTCGAGCCCCGTAACATAAAAAGGGAATACTGACCGTGGATAGGCTCATAAATGCCATTACACCGACTCTGGCCGTCAGGAATACCACTTAAGCTCGCGCTGGGACTGAGGCCAATGCTGCCGGGAATGACACTGGCTTCGTCGCTGATGATGTCACCGAACAGATTGCTCGTGACGATCACGCCGTTGAGGCCGCGCGGGTTCTTGACCATAATCATGGCTGCGCTGTCGATGAGCTGGTGGTGCAGCTGCAGCTGCGGGAACTCCTTCTCCATGACCTCGGTAACGACCTTGCGCCACAACCGGCTCGTCGCGAGAACGTTGGCCTTATCGAGACTCCACACGGGGGCGGGCGGGTTGCGGGCGAGGGCGAGGTGCGCGGCCAGACGCGCGATGCGCTCGATCTCGGGGCGCGAGTACGGCTCCGTATCCATGGCTGTACCATCCCCATCGTCCTCCTTCCGATCGCCGAAATAGATCCCGCCCGTCAGCTCGCGGACGATGGTAAAGTCGGTGCCCCGGCACACCTCGGCCTTAAGGGGCGAGTACTCGACTAGCGATTGCGAGGGGAAGAAACACGGCCGGAGGTTGCCGTATGTGCCCATCTCCTTGCGCAGCCTCAGGATACCCTGCTCGGGGCGTACCGCACCCGTGCCCCATTTCGGGCCTCCGATGGCGCCGAGCAATACGGCGTCGGCAGCCTTAGCGGCGTCAAGGGCGGCGTCTGTGAGAGGGGTGCCGTGGGCGTCGATGGAGCACTGTATGAACACGAGGACGTTTGTTAGGCTGAAATCTTCCCCACGGATAGTGAGAGGGCACGGGCAACGCAGGGAGCGGATATCGATCGACGTACACCACCGAGCAAATGATCTTGCAGATTAAATTGGACTCCAGTAGAGCTGTTGGATTCGATGGCTTTGAGAACCTGGATCTGTATTCAGTATACCTTCTTCGAACAGTGGTAAGGAAAGGATTATAGGACTATATGCGGACCTTAACGGCTTCGGCTACAACCTCAGGGCCGGCGTGATCGCCTCCAAAAACCACAATATTCAACGGCGCCATAGTGGGGGGGTCTGGTAGTTTGATCGTGGGTTTCTTCAGTGCAGGTAGACGAGAACTTGTTGATCAGATAATAGAAAATATAAAAAAGGAGCAAAGGGAAATGGCCACAGTTTCCAACGAGCAAACTGTAAACTGGGCGAATAGAGAGAAGCAAGGGAAAATTGGAAATGGCTCCGAAGCTGGAGCTGTGAAGCTCAATTAAGACTGCCCCGCGATCAATTCGTAGTGCAAAGCTCGGTATATTTCACCCCACCATCCGAGATCGGCCGTAGCAGCGCTTTTCGCTGTTGATTGTCGCCTGCGTCTTCCCGACTTGACCATAACAGTGCTATAATTCTTATAATTCTCTTAACTAGAGCTGTACTTCCAAGCTGAAAAACAAAATACTTATATCTCTTACTTCATTGCGGCTGTTCTGCATGTTGGGTGTGATGTTGACGTTATTCTGACGCTGACAACAGTTCTGGTACCCTTTTGCACGTTCATGCCGGTTGTTGTTGTTACATGAAAGCACGTCGAATTGGTGCCATTGTAACTTGGGGTTTGCCTAGGTAGCTCATACGCATACTTACAGCTGCAGATAGCCCCGTATATATGTAGATGACGGATGGACACCTCGGATTGACAAGAGGTTCCATCAATAGCAGTCCCTGGCCTCTCACATGCCGAGGAAACACATGCTTGATAACCAGCGTCGCAACCGTCAAACCACCCCCACTGTATCTAGCATGTATGAATTAGTATACTAAGTCATAGCACGACGTTGATGTCGTCTTATATCTCTGCAGAAGGTATAGGAATGAATCTAGGCCAATCTTGAGTTGTCACCTAAAGGGACGAAAGCTGGGTAAAAGTAATCTTCGCTTCGGAGCATTAAAATCCGGCTCTCGCGTATCCTATTGCTATCAACAGCTTGCTAAATCCAAATCTGCTGGCCATCTCTCCCCGTTTTCCTTGCTTGAGTATCTATAGCAGGGTATCGTGAGCTATGCGTGTGTAGTCCCTATCAGATCCCAGCGGCTGTTTGCCTATCATACAAAAGAGAACTATCCCTCTATTTATATCCAGATCACGTGAGTCTATATGGCGCTCGCTCACATTCGCCCCTGAGGCGTTTGGTTTTTTGATTGTCCGCCCTGGCAGTGGTGCCTTGGCTACCGAAATGAGCGAACCGATTTGTGCGCTAACGGAGATGTCGTTGATGTGCGAGGCATCGGCCTCCTTTGAACGCCTCGACCACGTACACCATGGGCGGGTGTGTTGGCACAAAATGCGCAAATATAGACCCGTGGAAGTGTTTGTCGGGTGATTTTGATGCATTTACCATGGAGCCACATCTCACAATATTCACTAAAAGCTTGCATATCAATAACTTTACCGAATAGTCATTTCCATAAGGAGTAGGACCTACCATTGCACCATATAGCCATCCCCGTTGATATGGCTTAATGTGGTGTTGCAGACGCACCGAATTTGGTTACCGCAATCCGTTGATGGGGTGGGAATTATAGAATCCGAGCTGAATGGCGCACCCGACATGGGATTCAGGGCCGGGGCTCGCTTTTGCCGGTTTTCGCGTACTTTCCGCAGCTCGCTCATAGCATCGCCTCGGTTGTTATTGTCCATTCCTACATTCATCACTGTTTCGGCATCGCTGTCCGCGTCACCCTGTGAGGAGCTGGGTTCCGCATAGTAGATTCCAAGACTACTTGTACTCTGATCACTGAAACTCCTTTGCGACGTATGAGAAGGGCGAATGTACGACGGTGGTCTAGACTCTGGGATTGCAAACGAAGAAGTCCTACTCGGAATAATGATAGGTTCATCGTCTGTTGAGGAAGACTCATCTTCCGAAGACTCCCATTCTTTCCTCTTCTCCTCTCCCCGACGTCGTCTGCTTGTGGGTGTTTGCTGCTCGTCGTCGACGATTACCGTTGTTTCGGCACGGGCCCGACCTCTAGAATCAATAGTGAATCGGACCGAGGTACGTGCCCGAGGTCCGCTATGTTCTGGGATGGAGCTCAAACTCGAGAGCCGTTGATGAATCTTTAGTGGTGATGTTCGCCCACTTGTCCGCGAACCTTGGGAAGCTGATCGAGCATTACTTGCTGGGACACCATTACGAACAGCAGATACTAAGCCGGACAAAGTGCCGGCTCGACTGACAGGTTTTCGTCCCCTAGTTTCACTAGCGCTCCGAAGAAGTGCTGGACGACTTGAAGATATGATGGGGGGGCTAATTTGCGCTCGCTCGTCTTTCTTGGCCTTGCCGACTTCTCTAGTGCTGGCTGAACGCCGTATTTGTCCACGCTTTGGCTCGTTCGCGGGTGGCGGAGGAAGCTGAGGGGATGGTAACGAATCCATCGATATAGGCTGCGCCATAGGATCAAAGATAGCTAGCTCCATGTGTGACGAAGGAGGCCGTGTGAGAAGAAGGCCAGGATCCACACCGCCAACTGCATTAAGAGGCATGAAGGGATCATCGGTTGACAGCTGAAAGGAGTGCGCAAACACAGGTGCCTCTGTCATACTCGTGTCTACATTTGGCATAGGAGTTGGTTTCGGTGCGAGCAAGCGTTCTTTCTTTTGCGGTTGGATATCTTGGGGTTTAGGGGGTACAACACCTGTCTCCTGGAACATCTCGTTGGCTTTCCCCCAGTCTAATGAATCCATGGGTCTGTGATTTGCGCCGTGAAAAGAATCAGTCACGGGAATGGAAAAATCAAGATCCATTCCACTCATGCCGGGATCCCAAAACCCCTGGGCATCGTCGAACCCGGATGACGTTGCAGGGGCCGACAGAGGCATCCCAAACATATCTATAGGGGCGTTGACAAAAGCACCAAGCATGTGTTGCTGCTGCGGTATGCCCGCCACGAATTCACTTTCGAATTCTTCATGTTGCATACTGTTCGTCTGCGGCTTTGGAGCAAGCCGCCGTTCACCCTTGCGAGCCGACGGTGGAGGTGTGACTGTTTGAGGACTTGGGTCTACCAATGTTCCACGGCGAATTTTCTTGCCTAATCTTTGTTGCGAATCGTTCGGATATTCCGCTTCTACGGGACTGAGAAAGGGACAGGCGATGGTGGGGGACGACGGCAGCCGACGAGACGGGTCGACAGGTGGTAATGGGAGGGTTGAGGTTGGAGAGTAATGGTTAACATGAGACGCTATCTCGACAGCTATGCTTCCAGCAGAGAGCAATCTCTTATGGCCAGAAGAGGGCTGATAGAGTGTAGAGACAGGCAGCTCAGGAAACGGACCTGATGTGCCCCGCAGGTTGCCTGGCGTGGTATTGAAAACAGAATACTCCTCGGCGAAGCGTGGGGTCCAGCCAGACAGGTCGTCAAAGTTGCTCTGGTTGGCCTTCGGTGTCTCAAAGACGGACTGGGGGAAATCGGCGGATGTTGGTGTTTCGTTCGGTGTAGGGGGAATAGTGATGGAATCACCAAAGCTACGAGCACAGGACCTGTCAGTCAAGGGAGGGTTTAGATGATTCGGCGAAAAGATAGAGTACCTAGTCGTTGGTTTATCCGCACTCATAGCCAGATTGTTTTTATGCCTGCAAAGACTGACTCGGGCATAGCAAACACCGACCAAAACTCCTCGTTCCAAGGCCCAAACAGCTGTCCAAGGTGGGGGCTGGGTAGACGTCGAGGAGCGGTGACTGAGGTGATCAGAGACGGTTGGTAGTATGCAGATTGACGGCCGAATGAAGATTGGTGAGCTTGTTGTTTTCAGAGCCGATTGGTTTTCTATGGTCGTGGTCTATTATTGCATATTCATTATATTTACAGTCGTAGAGGTGAAGATCATAAACTCCGCATGCCCGAGACACAACTATGCCAACATAATAGCGTAGTATTAGCTTGATATCGACTTTAAGACTGTTTCTAAAGGGACGAAGGCAACCGGATGGAAGGTGACGCACCAATTAAACAGAAGACATTAGTTGTGAAGTTCAATAGTCGACAGGCTGGCTACCAAAGAAAAAATAAACAAAACATGCAAGGACGGTAAACTTGGAAGATGAACAAACGTTGAGCGGTCGCAAAGCTCAGAGAGGCTAGGGAGACTGGAGGCTGCCTAGGGTGCCTAGACTCCAGTGTAGGTAGTGTACCTATAGAGAGGGATAGGGCCAGACTCTACCTAGGTACCTATTACCCTACATGTACAGTAGGCCACGGGTAATTTTGAGAGGGTCTGTGCAACAACGGCACTTTGTTTTATGAAACACCGAGAGCCTCTTTTTGCTATCAATCAACTGTATTTGTCTACTTATGGCAGTTTAACACATTCACAGCAGAGACAATATAATGTAAGGATCTCTTCGAAACCAACCGAGTCTAACAAACTAGTATAGATGGTAGGTTACGTAGATAGGAGGAAGAGGACGACTGAGGCTCTTTCACTGCACCCAGCAAAATAAGCGGCATGATTTAAACGTTCTAAGAAAGGAAAGCGTCCATCTGCAATCCTTCGTCAACAACCATCATTGGCTGTATTATTGGCTGTATTTGACGGATACGGGAGTCTCGAGAGGAACCCGAGCGCGTATGTCAATGCAGGGGAAACGAAAAGAATTCGGACTTTGGGCATTAGACTGAACTCATCCCATGCGGGTTTGGGGGATCATCCCAGCAACAACGCCGCTGGACAGATACAGTTCCGAAGATATGACTGGATGAGATGCTCTAGCGTATACGAATACTCTCCCTGCGATAGGCAGCTGAGTAGCTGATGAGTTGAGTTGGTTCCTGAACCAGCCTATGGCCGAGATTTCACTCGCGAGACCTGGAGCCTTAGACAGGTTTGGTTTGAGAAATTGTTGTCGACTGTTGACTCTTGACTCGACGATGCCAAGCTCTATCTCTCTTTTTAGGATTTTGCCTAGCTGCTCAGATCCACAATCGCATCTCATAGGGCTTGGTGTTGCTGACTGCGGTATCAACCCCCGCCTAGATGGAGCATCATCCCATTTCAATCATCCCCGCCAGTCAAATAAGCAACAAAAATTATTTACCCTTGATTTAATGACCGCACCAACTGATAAGGAAATAGTGGAAGACCGGTTACTGTACGTTCGCTTGCTACGTAGCATACTATTAGTAAGTACCCCTGAACGGGCTTGGGCCAGCCGACAATGGTGTTGGAAACTGTTCATGGGAATTGATAACAGCATGGGAATCCGGAAGTCTACCTAAACCATGACGGTGCAGGAAGATGGAGTTCGTGAGTCAACGACTCCTCTACACCATACCTACAGGAGTATAGTACATATTGAACGCATGGAAGAAGCAGGAACAGGCAGGTATTTCCCCAAACAGGCCCTGCTTCCCCTTGTTCAAGTTGAAGTTAGTCTCGGGGAATTGTCACAAAGACGTCAGTTTCGACACAGAACTCTCCGAATGGCCGAATCAGTATGTATCACGATACCTAAGGTGATACGACGTCCGAATTACCAGTAATATCAAACTGTTTTCCCAAATACGGTACGGACCGAATTAAGTGGTACTACAAGCCACAAAGCCACGAGACTTTGGGTGTACAAGACTGTAAACTGTACTCAGTACAGTTGTTTGTTTTCCTGATTATGCATCTTTAAAACGGGTCCGTCGCCGTCCCGCAAGAGCTGAAAAGCCGTGCATAAAACGCTACTGATAGGATCGGATAACTGAGTTAGCTTGGAGACGTCTCTTCCATTGATTGATACCGATTTTATGGCGGTGGATACTTTCTGCCTCCTGTGCTGCCTTGGCTGATTTTGCTTGGCTGTCTCCGCGCCAGTCATCTTTGTGCCACGAGTCCACGACAAACACAACGAGACAACAACGTGGGGGCATCGCTAAGTTGCACCCTTACAAGATGGGTTGCAAATCGAGCGAACATAACGAACATGACGAACTTCAAGAACGAGAAACTTGAAAGAGGCACAGCAATTTTGGTGAGCAGAACTACATTCCCCAAATTTCATGGTCGTTAGTTTGAGAGGGAGGCCATATGTGATATTTCTCGGCGCCTGATGGAACGAGGCCCCGAATAGGCAGGCCTGCGATGCGATGTTGTCAGCATATTTATCCCCAATGTAGTCATTATTGGAAATAGAGGGGCTGGTACACTACTGGTAAAGTCCAGTGGCTGGGTACTTACGCCCCACACACATCTGCTATATATATAGAGGTACTACCTTACTATACTAAATTAGATTTATTCTTTAACACTTAATACATAATATACAATATAGTATACCTACTATATCACTTATAATCTAATAGGTTATAAGCCTAAAAGCTTATACACTTTACTTTTAAAATTTTATTAAAATTATTTAATAATATAACTAGAGGAAGGAGATTGGAAACATCAATAACTTCTCAGGCTTTGCTTTTTACATCAAATAATTTGGATACACTGCTTTCTAAGGGGTGAAAGCACCTGGAAACGCGGTCGTATTAGACCCGAAGACATGGCGCAGGGTGCAGCGGACCCAATGGTGCTGGACGGTGGCGCGAAAGGGTTGGAGCAGTCTCTGCACCACCCAATCGCGGGCCCCGGCACTGAAGGGTCGCTTCAACAGCGAAACGACAGCGAAGCAGGCAAGGAAGCGGAGCGAGAAGGGGATGAAATAGAGAAATGGATGCGATCTCTAGCAGTTCTTATTGGTCAAGAGAAATTCCCAGATGCAGAGGCACTGGTGAGGAACATGCTGGAGGCTCAGCGGAAGACCCTCGCGTTGGAACGCGAGAAGGAAGAGAAAGAAGCCCGAAACAACCCAGCTACCAAACGAGATATCGACGAACTACGCGCAGCAATACGCGAACTGAAGAAAGGCAGTGCACCTACTGCCAACCGGACCTGGGCGACCGTAGTATCGGCTACAGGCCGCCCAGCAATCGGCCCTCTGGCGCCCCCGAATCGCGCGATACTCCCTGTCCGACACAACCGCGAAGTTTTAATACGAGCCGAACCCAACCCAGCCCTTGCAGCGCGTACGGCCGAAGAAACAGTAAAAGCAGTAAATACAGCAATTGGAACGGCAGAAGCAATTGCGGCGAAGAAACTGCCGAGCGGAAATATAGTGGTTACATTTAAAGAGGAAGCAATACAATATAAACAAGCCAACTTGTGGGTGGAACAAGCGTTTGGCAAAGGTGCAACAAAGACTGGAAGGGACTACACAGTAATCATGAAGGGCATCGATGCGAAAACACTCCGAAGCGCGCACGCAGACCCGGCGAATCTTCTCCGGGACATCTGCGAACAAAATAAAGCCAGCATAGGCAGGATACACCCGATCCTGCCAGCCAACCCAGAAGGCCGTCATGCCAGCTTGTTGATGCATTGCACCGACATAGAAACCGCGGAGGCTCTGTGCCGAAAGGGGGCCGTATGGAGGGCGATGATGCACAACTGCGAGCCGTTTTCAAAAGACGTAAAAGTCACGCAGTGCTTCAAGTGTTATAAGTTTGGACATGTGGGAAAGTTTTGCAGGAACAAGAGCAGGTGCCCTTATGCAGCGGCGCGGCGCATGAAGGCGGAGAGAAGGAGTGTCCAACCCGAAAGGAATCCGAACCGGAGGCGATAAAGTGTATAAATTGTGAAGGAGGTCACCCGGCCTTTTCGAAGAAGTGCAAGGTTTTCCAGGGCCAAATAGCAGTAGCACAAGAGGCATACCAACACCGGCCGACACAGTTCTATATCCGAAGCGAACACAAACCAACAGACCGAAACCAGAGTGATTGGCAGGAGGTTCAACCTCGGAAGCGACCAGCACTCAGCCCGCTTGCAGAAAGACCAAGACCATACCAACCGGTAGCACCAAGAATGACCCAGTTGGCAACACCAAAGCTCGGCCGCCCTAGGGCGACAAGTGCAGCCCCGGTAGCCCCGGGAGCCAGGATACAAGCTTTCTTCCCGGAGAAGCCGACACACCGGACCGAATTCGAGGGGCCTCCCCTCTTCCGCCCCGGAAGCGCGACCGAACCCAGATAACAGGAAGAACACCTTTACTTCGAGCCAATGAGACTTGACGCCCTATCTTGGAACACCGCAGGATCGAGAACGTGTGCGGCAATAGCCCTCGGATCACCAGAGGAATATGACATAATAGCACTGCAAGAGCCGCCATTACAAGGGGAGGAGGGAGTGGAACCCCTCCGACCGTATTGTCCTAGGTCAAGCCGATATAACGTAGTATATGCTGGTTCCGGACGTGCGGCACTGTATATCAACAAGCGAATCGCAGGCGATTCATGGGTGGAAGAGGCCGGCCACAACTGGGCGAAAGCGACTTTCTTCTCAGCAGACAAGGAAAAACTGGCTACTGTGTGGTCGGTGTATGCGGAGCCAGATTCGAGCAGAAACAGGGTGAGCCCAATGATCGAACTTAAAAGGAAAGCGAACCAAGGGCGGAACATAGTAGTAGGGGACATGAATATGCACTCGCCGCTGTGGGATAAAGAAGGGAGAACTTCGGCACACTGCGAAGAAATCTTGAGCCTAGCAAGAGCTTGAAACTAACCCTCCGAACGCCGTACGGCAGCATTACAAGGAAAGGAAAGCGAAGGACTGCCGAAGGGTGGGAAAAAGACAGCACAATCGACCTGATATGGGCTGATGAAAGACTCCTGGTGGAAATACTCGAAGGCCCAGGATGGGCAGGATCCGATCACACCCCCAAAGCTTCCGAATCCACGACGAAAAGACCCGATACCAGGCCTCCAGCCACCCAGGGGCTGGAGCTGGAAGATGTTGGATAAAGCGCTAGTGGCGGTCGAGGCGTCTAGGTTGCAGGTACCGGAGGGTTTCGACACAACGACAGACATGGATGAATACGTCGAGTATTTAATAACGGAACTGACCAGGATAGCGGACGTAGCGGCCCCGAAAAGGAAGGCCACAGCAGGAAAAGCAGCCCCGTGGTGGTCACAAAAGGTCCAAAAAGCTATAGGAAAAGCCAAAGAGGAGGAAAGAAAGTGCCACAGAACAACGTCCCAGTACCAAAGGAGAAAGGCGACTGAAGCAAGAGCGGAACAAAGGCGAATCATCCGCGAAGAACAGCGGAGACAGTGGCGACAAGGTGTAGCGGAAGCCTCAAAAGACAATTCAAAACTTTGGACCTTGGAAAGGTGGGCGCGCCTTAAGAGCTGGGCCCCCCCGGCGAAAAGGAGTCTTCCAGACCTTGAAAAGGAGAGGGTGGGCAACCACCCATACAGAAAAGGCAGAAGTGCTGGCGGCTAGGTTCTTTCCTACCCCGGAGATCGACCTATCGGACCTAGAAGGGCGAAGGGAGCCCGCGGAACACCCGTTTAAGATGCGAAGAAAGGTTGAAACAAAGGAGATTGAAGAAATCTTAGAGGAAGCCAAACCTTGAAAGCGCCAGGAGACGACCTTCTACCAACGGGATTTCTGAAGGCATGCGGGCAGAAAGTTGCAGAAGCAATAGCAGTATTGGCCCAACAGAGTTTTATGCACGAATACTACCCGAAACGGCTCCGAAACGCGGTCGTAGCAGTCTTAGCAAAACCGGGGAAAACCCCAGAGGAGCTTAGGAAGCCCGGCGGCTACAGGCCGATCTCGCTACTCAGCGCAATGGGCAAAATAATCGAAAAAGTAGTAAGCACACGTATCTCAGCCGCAGCGGAAAGGTTTATGCTACTACCAGAAGGGCAAATGGGAAACAGACCACAGAGATCTACGGAACTGGCAATCAGGGCCGTAACAGAGGCGATTCACGGCAGCTGGAAGCACGATTTAACGTTGACACTACTACAGCTGGATATCTCAGGGGCTTTTGACGCAGTGAACTACGTGAGGCTGCTAGAGGTGCTACGGAAGAAAGGCTTCCCCCAATGGATTCAGAACTGGCTCCAGAGCTACCTTACAGAACGGACAGCAACATTGTTATTTGACGGCGAAAGCGCGGCGAAAAAGGTCCTAACCACAGGCGTACCACAAGGATCCCCACTGTCACCAGTATTATTCTTGCTATATATAGCTACCTTGTATGAAGAATTAACGGAAAGAGGGCTAGTTATAATAGGGTTTGCAGACGACACAAACCTTATGGTAGCAGGGCCAAGTGCAGAAGGGAACTGCGAGCGTTTGGCGCAGGTGTATACAAAGTGCGAAAGCTGGGCAGTACGATATGGAATGAACTTTAACCCAGCAAAAGCGAACTGACGCACTTTACAAGACGGCACAAGGCCGATTCTGCCCCGATCCAGCTGGGAAACATACGAATCGAACCGAAGGAGAGTGTACGCTTCCTAGGGGTATGGCTGGACCGCAAACTGAGGTGGCGTCGCCACCTAAAAGAACTCCGACGGAAACTCGAACGCCAGAATTTTGCTTTGACGAGATTAGCTGCTACCACATGGGGGTGCAGCGCACCCAGGGCAAAAGAGATCTACACGAAGGTGATTCGGAGCGCAATCGCATACGGTTCGTCCGCGTGGCACAGGCCTAGCAGAGGCCAAGCAAAAGGGATAGCGAAGGACCTGACTAAAGAACAGTCGAAGTGCCTTAGGGTAGTTGGAGGAGCGTACAAAGCAACCCCGATTTACCTTTTAGAGTCAGAACTAGGCTGCCCCCCTCTTTACACCTACCTAAATGCCAGGTTGTGCGATTTCGAAGGCAGGTTAGCGATTTCGGGCAAAGAAAGGACTATTCAGGAGGAGGTCAGACATTTGGTTTCAGAAGGGAACACGATCAGGAACAGAGGCGAAAGGCGGGTGAGGCGAAGGCGGGTAGGGTTACCACCGAGGGAAACCCAGCAAAACACACGACAGACGGTCGAAAGTGGCGTAGAGAAAAAGGAGTGGGTGGAAGAATGGCGAGGCCGAGATACGACGGAAGAGGCTTTAGAAAGACACTGGCTTGCAGGGGGGAACGAAGACTACAACAGAGCGAAAAGGGGCCGGGGCCTGGCGGCCTGCGCCCCGGCAACAGACAGACACATAGAAAGGACTGAAGAGACCTGCCCAACGGACATAGCGGACTTTACTACGGACTCCGAAAATACGAAGCCTCGGCTCTGCTACAAATCCGTACAGAGACGTTAGGGCTAAAAGCCTTCCTTTTCCAGAAAGGGGTGCCAAATGTAGCCACGCACTTCTGCGACTGCGCAGAAGGCAGGGAAACGGCGCTACATAGATTCCTACGTTGCCCGGAATTCGAAAGAGAAAGGACCGACCTGGCTACTCAGCTTCGCGGCCCTTTCGCCACTGGCCCAGACTATAATCGGACTATAAGCAGCCCGGAGGTAGCTCACAAGGCGGTGCGCTGGTTTCTAGCCCGAGGCCTACTACCCATGTATAAGGTGGCCCAAACACTAGCAAAAGGCGAGAAGGTGCAACGGAAGCGAAGAGAGTGGGTTCCAGGGACGATACAGTGGCGAACCATGGCCGATGGCATGCTAGTAGCAACTAGCAGAACAGAAGGACGCAGGGCCTAAAAGGCCGCACCCTCGCTTTACTTTTCCTTTCTTTCTTTCTTTCTTTTCCTTTATTTTCTCTTGACCAGAGAACTGCTAGGGCGCGGTGAGGCCCCTAGTTAGAGATCCGCAGCGGAACCGTAGACGCCTCGGGGGCGTTCCGACCAGGAAGCAAAGGGTTTTCGCCCGGGTTCCCCGGTTTTACCTTTGATTGTTAAAAAGCAGGCGTACCGGATGCTTAATGTATTTAAATCAGGGTTTAAATAGTATTATATAGGCATAACGGAATATAACTAATAATAATAATAATAATATAACTATACTAATTATTAATATAACTTTTATTATTTATTTCTATTTACTTTATAACATTTAAAAAAAGCTGCTGCTACTTTTATTAAGCTAAAAGCAATAAAAAAAGCTAAAGATAATAATTTTAGTAGTGCATTATACCTTAAAGGTAGCTACTTTATTACATTACCTTAATGTATTACTTATATTAATTTAATACTTTTTTATTTAATAGATTTTAAAAAAACTACACCTTTTTATATTTTTAATATATATTTATTAAAATATTACGTTTATTACTAATTATTATTATTTAATTTATTAATAACATTAATATATTAACTACTTATAAACTATATATAAAGTATAAATTACTTAAATTAACTAAATTAACTTAAATAATAAAATAACGTTATATTTTTATAACAACTAGTAAATTAAACCAAAATTAACAACAATAATGCTTTAAACACTTAAACCTAAGCTAAAAGCACACCTAAGCTTTTAACTAAAGTCGTTTATAAAAGATAAGAAATTCTTTACTAAATATAACTTTAAAACTTAATTATTTATCCTATTAATTTACTACTGATTTTTTAACGAAAAGAATTTTTTATACTTTATTTTTAAACTTAAATATAAATAAAAGACTTAACTTTTTTATAAAGACTTTATAAACGTTAATTATTAACTAAGATTTTATACTTTTTTATTTTTATTAGATTTTTTAACTTGTTTATTATTTTCACTACGTGAAGTTTTTTTTATATTAATTTTTAAAAACATTAATAAAATTAGTTTATTTGGTTTTAAAGTGATTACTAAATTATTTATACTAAAATTTTTTACTAATATTAACTTATTTTTTATAATAAAGCTTATAGAAATATCTTTAAACTTAAACTTTAACTTATACTTTATTTTAAGTTTTACCTTATTAAAGTTTATTTTATAAGAATTTACTTTAGAAAACTTATTTTACTAATAAAATAAATAATGAAACTAAAACTTTTTTAGGCCTTTAAGGTATTATTATGCTTGATTTTCTTACCGAGTTTTTTTGATTTTAATAAAAAATAAAAGACTATATTTTTTATATAAGATACGCCGGCTTATTATTAGGTGGTTTTAAAGAAAATAAACTAGTTGAAATTAAAAATATACTTACTAAAGCTAATCTTTATAAGGCTTAAAAGCAATAAAACGTTGTTTAATAAAAGGTTATAAGCTTACTTTATAGCTGCTATAAGAAAAACGTTTAAAAAATCTTAATAAACTTTTAAGCAAAAAGAAAAGTAAAAGGAGTGACTGTTATAATAGCTAACCTATAAAATTTAATCGGTAAAAAATTTCGGCCTATAAAAAGCTTTGTATTTTAAAACCTACTATATAAGTAAGAAAATACTTTTTTTATTACTAAAAAATTAGTTATAGCACTTGTTGCAAAACTTTATTTAATTTGCTTTAACTTTAAAGATTTAAATTTAAAAAATTGCACTATTAACAAATTATTTCTCTTAATAAGATTTTTTTTAGGGCTAAAAGAAAACTATTTTTTTTTTATTTTAATATTTTTTTAAACCAACTATATTTTTATTATATAAAAAGCTATAGGTAAAAAATTAGTTAAACGTATAAATTTTAGCTTTATATTAATAAAGGTATAACAAAAAAAGTAAACAAAGAAAATAGTCGCTTAAAACTTTATTAAAGCTTTTTTACTTGCTAAATAACACGGTAACAATAAAAATAATAGGAATAAAGGAAATAACAAGGATAAAAACTTTAATAATAAAAAACCTGCTTTTATATTTATTTATTACTGCTTTTATTATATTAAAGCAAAGCGGAAATTTATTAATTATCTTAGTGATAAATACAATTATAAGTACTTTAAACAAGTACTATTATAGTGGAGAAAAAATAACTTTATAAAAAGGTAAAAGATTAAAGATATCTTAAATATGGTTTTATTAGCGGCAACAAATGTTATAAGGTTAATAAACCTTATATTTTTAGCGGCTAAAGACTTAAACTTAGGAATAATGGAAAAAGCACTTATATATAAGCTAGGTATTTTTATTAAAATATTTAGCGGCTTTAAACGTTAAGGCAATTTTATTACACTATTAAAGATATTATTTATATAACTTATACTTTAAAGTTTATTAAATAATATCTTATTAGATTTTAGTGTTTAAAAAAACTTATTAAAATTAAGTCTTTTAAATGTGCTTAATTTAAAGGCAAAAAAGTTAATAAACTATATCTTTAAGTATATAATTCTTAATAGTAGTTATAACATAATTAGCTTAAACGATAAAACATTGTTTAATAACCTTTGGCTTTATAAAGGAACACTAATTTATGGTATTAGCGGCGCTATAATAACTTTTAAATAAATAAAAATTATAAAGTTTATAGCAAAAATTAAAGGACGTATTAAAATAGTTATTATTAACAACGCTATTTATTTTTTTAAGTTAGGTGTAAACTTGTTATTAGTATTATAACTAGCTAAAAAAAAGGCAGAATTTTTATTTTATTATAATAAGGCCTAAGGGGTAGTAAGAGAATATACTTTTTTTATTGCATATAAAAATAGTAGACTATATATAGTTAATTAACTAGGTAATTAGCTTTAAATAGCTGCTTTTAATTTTAGTTTTTGTGCTTATTTTATTAACTTTACTTTATAAATATGGTATAACTAACTTAAATATACTAATGATAAAGAAATATAAAAACTAATAATAATAACTAAAGGTATTATATTTTAAACGGAATATTGTTTATATAAAGCTTGTATTAATAGCAAAATATAAGCAAAACTTTATAAAAAAAAGCTTTTTAAAGGAACTTACTTTATAGAGTTTTTATATTTAAATAAGGCTGGTATGTTAACCGATATACTAAAAGGTTACAATGGATTTATAAGCTAAATGGCTATTATATATAACTTTATTGGTAAAGTTTAGGCCGTTTTATTATAACGCCTAAAGAAATAGTTTTTAAAATTTAAGAATTTCTTGCAAAAGTGAGAGAGACCTAAATAACACTACTATCTCTTTATATTAAACAAGCTAGGTTTATATATAAACAAGGAATTTATTTGTTTTTATTTATAAAAAGGTATTATTATTAGATATTTAACTACTAGTTAACATTAATAAAATAAAAAGGCTAAAAAGATAATATATACCTTAAAAAACCTAGTAAGGTTATTAATAGCTATAATTAAAAAAGCCGGATTTAAACTTTTATTAAAGTATTAGCTAATATATATTTAAATAGCTGCTTATATATAAAATAAACAACGTTTTAAAAGAATATAGTTAACGCTATATAAAAACTAGTATAAAGATAAACCTAACTATAATTATATAATAACTTTTAAGGCAAAAAGCAAATATTAACTAAATATAAAGCTTAACATGTTAAAATTAAAAGAGGTTTTATATAAAATAATAGGTTATAAAAGTAATAAATTTTATAACTTAACGGTTTATAAGCTAAATAACCATATAATTACTAACACTTATAACATTATATTTATAAAGCATTATTTTTATAATTTTATATAAGATATTTTAAAACGATAAAAATCACTATTATTTTTTATCTTAAAAGAAATTATAAAAAAAACTTAAAAACAAGTTATATTTAATTTAACTCTTATAAATCCTTTTAAATATATATTGTTTAAAAAACTAAATTTAATTTTTATATTATTAAAATCCTTTGCAAAACCACTATTAAATTAGCAACTATTAAAACTACTATATATTAAACTAAAAAGTTTAGCATTTAAAGTGCTAAATAACTATTATAATTTATATTTAAAAATATAAAGACTAAATTAAGTACGCTATAAACTAAAAGTATTATTACTTGTTTTTAAAATAGCTATTACTATTATATCTTTTATTTTGCTAGCTATTAAAATAAAACTAAAAAGTTATAAATAAGCAAAAAAAGATGCTAAGTAAATAAAATAGTATAAGGTTATAAAAGCCGAATATTAGTTACTTATTAATAACTAAACCTAGATACTTTGTAAGCTACTAGCTAAAAAAAATCTTATAACTAAAAAATAAATCTATAAAATTAAAAAAGAACTAAATAGTAAAATTACTAAATATAAAGCTTGCTAGGTTGTTTATGGTTTTAAATAGATTTTTAATAAAGATTATAACGAGATGTTTGCTTTAGTAGTAAAACCTATAAACTATAAAGCTATTTTTGCTATTATTACAGCTTTAAATCTTAAAATAAAGCAAATAAACATTAAAACTGCTTTTTTTTATAAGGAAATAAAAAAAGATATATATATTTAATAGCTACTTAAATATAAAGATAATATTAAAAAGGTTTACAAGCTATATAAAGCTTTATACGGCCTAAAGCAAGCTTTTAAAATATAGTATTAAATATTAGCAAACTACTTAAATATACTAAGCTTTAAACTATTTAACTTAAATGTTAAAGTTTTTACAAAAGGATATATATATATTACTATTTATATAAACGATTTTTTAATAGTTAAACCTTTTAAACAAGAAATTAACAAGATTAAAAAAGCCTTATTAAAAAAATTTAAAATATAAGACCTAAAGCTATGCTTTTTTTATTTTAGCATAGCTATTATTTAAGATTGTTAAAATAAATGTATTTACTTTAGTTAAAAGGCCTACCTAAAGAAAATAATCAAGGAATTAGGTTAGTAAGAAGCATATACGATTATTATACCTATAAATATAAATAAGATTTTAGATTTAGTAAATAAATATAAAGCCTTTAAAAAAAACATATAGTTTTATATAAAAGCTATAAGTTATTTAATATATACTATATTAAGTATTAGATTAAATATTGCTTACGTTGTTTTTTACTTAAGCAAATATATAAAAAACCTTATACTAGCATACAAAAAAGCTGTTAAATAAGTACTATAATATTTATATAACACTATTAACTATAAGTTATGTTTTTAAAAGGAATTATAAAACTTAATAAAATAAATTAATACTAATTAAGCTAGTTATATTTAAATAAAACAATTAATAGTAAGATATATATTTAATATAAGTAATAATGCTATTAGTTAAAGCTTTAAAAGATAATAAAATATTACCTTATTATTTTATAAGTTAAAACTAATAAGTTAAACATAAGTTATAAAAAAAGTTATATAGCTTTAAAGGCTACTATTTAAGTTAAATGCTTTAAAAAAAGACATAACTACTACTATTATTTATAAAAATAACTAAAAAGTTATAGCTATAGTTAAAAATTCCTAGTTTTATAGTAAAATAAAACATGTTTTTATATAACAAGCCTTTTGCAAAAAAGCCACACAGCAAAAAGATGTTAACTTCTACTAGGTTTTTACCTTTAAATAAATAGCTAACGGACTTACCAAGCTATTACTAAAAGATAAATTTACTGCTTTTTAAAACGCTTTAGGCCTTTAGCTATAACATAAGTAGGAAAATAATAGTTTTATGCCTTATAAGCGTTATTAAACCTTAAAAACATCTTTTTATTACTAAATTAAGCTTATATATAAACTAACTTGTTAGAACTTTTACTTATAAAGGCGTTTTATTTTAAAAAACTTAAGTTATTATTTTAATAAAATATAAGCAAGCATTTAAAAGTACACTATTTACTTTAATACTACTTTAATCTTTTTTTTTTTACGAATTTAATAACACTATTTATAAGGTCACTAACTAATATTATTAATATATATAATATTATTAATCTTAATAACCTTTATATATAACTATTATAAGTCACCTTATAAAAAGTCACCTTATAAAAAACCTCTACCTATATTAAGGTAAATACCTTAAAAGATATTTATAAGATGTTTATACTAATAAAAAACACCTTTTTTGCCTTTAAAAACACTAAATACTTTAGTTTTTATATTATTTATAATAATTAAATCATTAATAAACCTCTTTACACCGCTAAAAAACCTAAAAACATTAGGCTTTAAAATTAAAATCTATTTATAATAGTTTTAAACCTAAAATAAATTACTTATAATCTTAAAATACTTTAAACTAAAACAAGCAAAATTAACCCTATATATTTACTTTTAACTTATTTTTTTTTATAATAAATAAAACAAGGTAAACTAAAAAAATAGCATGCTTAATACTTAAATAAAAGATATTTTTAGTTATTTTGCTAAACTAATAAACACTAATAAAAGCTATTTTTAAATTAAAGCCTTTAGTGTGCTAAACGAATTAATAATAAAAAATAAATAGAAAAAAAAAAAATAGTATATATTCTTAATAGCTATTATTAAAGCAAAAGACTTTAATAAAAAATACGTGTTAATTTAAAACTATAATCTAGTAAAAGTACTTAAATTAAAATAATAAAAAACAGTGCTATTTAATAAATAATAATTATTTATTAAATACCTTAGAAATAAAAAAAAGATAAACTTGGTATAAATATAATATAACATAAACTTAAGCAAAAAAGGCAAAAAAAAGTGCTTACTAAACACTTTCTTAAAACTAATAAAGTAGGCAAAGTTAAAAAACCTACCTTATTAAAAAACAAAAGATATATAATTTTAAGACTGCGTACAACTTTAAGCATAATAAAAAACAGTTACAAACTAAAGCTTATAATAGCTTCATATAAATATATGTGGTTTAAATAAAAGTATTAGAAATAAAGGGGCTGGTATACTACTGGTAAAGTCTAGTGGCTGGGTACTTACGCCTTATATACATCTGCTATATATATAGAGGTACTACCTCACTGTACTAGACTAGATTTGTTCCTTAACACTTAATGCACAATATATAATATAGTACACCTACTGTATCACTTATAATCCAATAGTCATACACGTTCACAAAACCGTGGATTACGGTATGATGTAGGTACCTAGGTAGGTAGGCAGTTGATGCTAATGTACCGGGGACGATTTGGATGCTGAAGAAGACCAATAAGTAAAATAAAATAAAAAAGTGTGACGCCATCTCTTTCCCCGAGCACATGCAATACCTAGCCCCGATTCTGTTGGTTGCTTTAGTGGTTTTTAGTAGACCACCTATTCCCAAATAGTCTCAATTAAACCCCCGCATCTCCCTAAATAGCAACCCCTTTTAGTGGCGCTCGAGGCAATTTCGAAGCCTTGTTTTGGACGGATCAGCCTATCCTATCTAGGTATTTTATTGCGTCCTTATTTCGTGAAGAAAAGGGTTATTATTTAGCGCCGGAAACCCGTCGTATTCATGAATACATGGGGGCGGATCATCCGACAGACAAAAGCCAGAGGTGTCAGTGTAAACGCAACATGGAAGACTACAGTACCTACGAAAGCATCGCTCTCGACGTGTTGGGGTACAGTAGCAGTGGCAATTTCACAGATTCATGCGCTATCGCTCATCGATACACACACAATACCGTGGCGCAAGCGCCTCGGGGTGGGTGTCTCGATGCAACTTCGGCAGGTTGGTTACGTTGGGCGCAAGCCACTCATCCTTCAGCAGCCAAGATACCGGGGCATGCAGTACAGGCCAACGAAGGGACATGCGACTCCTCGTACGACGGCGACTCATTATTCCCGGCAACTTGGGCGCCAAGATGGTATACTAATATAGTCGCGATGTCAGGGGCCTCGTCGATTGCGTCGATAAAGACCGCCTTGCCGCGTAAATATGTTGTGAGTGTGTGGTATCAAATCTACTTTATTGTGGCGTGTAACATCTTCAAGTATCGTGAGTGTAAACTCAGGAGCGGGGAAATTTATAAAAAAAAAGATCGCCGGACATAGGCCAGATACTCCACTTGTACCCCGGAGTACATGTAAGACGGCACAGCTATAAAGCACCGAAATTGGATCTGCTTGCCTGTTATTCACATAACCTGTAGAAAACCAAATCACCAAAAATGTGCCTAAAAGTGGTAAAGGGGACTGTACAATCCATAGATACATGCTACTCGATTTGGTACAAAGGCTAAAATGAAGTCCCATCAAATTATTTACCATTAAACTGGAAATCAATCAACTCCGCCAGATAACGTTGAGCGCGTCATCATGTCGTCGAATGATGGCCACTCGGCGCCATCCATATCCAACAATGCTGGCGGCTCAGCCGCAAGGAAATCAAAGTCCATAACCGGATCTACATCAGGCATAGTTGCTGCTTCGGTTTGCCGAGCATTTAGAACACTATTGAGGATCTCCTTTACGCAAGGCCAGGTGTATTTGATGTCTTCCATAGCCTCTATCACGAGGTCTAACGACCTCGACGTCTCGGCATCGACCCAAGGGAGATGGTCAAGGTGACGCCTCATCAAGATCGTCCCAGCCGCTGTCGATAATGTCTGCACGAAATCAAGCGGCAGGTGCTTGTATGAGTAGAACCGCCCGTAGCTCCGGAGAAGCCTGAGCATAGCCCCAAGCGACTCATAGCATATATCGATATCATCGCGATCAAAGCTAGACTCGGGTTTCTGTAGGAGCTGGCTTGGTGGACGATGTAGGATAGTCATCACGGTATGGAAAAGCAGACTGGGGATTGTTCATGTCAGTCCTTAGTCCAATAACCCCTCCCCACACACGCGCGCGTTAGACAAATACATACTGGAGGTGGTAGACCCATCGCGGAAGTTGATTGATTGTCCACTGATTCCAGTGCAAGTTACTCGGCAAACCGGCAAGCCACCGCGTCAGAGACAAGTGTATCCGCGTGATCGTATCTGCGACAACAGTGCCACCGGCATTTGTGCGACGGTTCTCGAAAACTTCTGTGATCATAGTATGCACGATACGATACAGTTCTATGCGGTAAATGAGCCCGTTAACAAGGCTGGGGCTATCCTCAAACGCTGTGACAGAAGTGTCTGGGGCTATGTAAGTGTCGAGTAAGTTTGCCCAATCCGGGGGATATGGAATTCTCTCAGTTCCGCGGACGTCAGACACTTGTGGGTAGAGAGCTGGCGGCCGGCCGAAGAATAAGCTGAGTTGCTTGTCTACGACAAAGGCAGCCCAATACACGCGCCGGAGAATCTCTCGTTCCACGTCCGGGTCTTGGGCGTTATGCCAGTTATTGGGATCGAGGTGTAGGCCCATCTCATCTGTGGCAACTGGTCATCAGTATTTATTTCTCAAAGTAGGTGTTAGGTGTATTGTAAGGGGGTGTATGACGACAGTAGAGGCTGCTCAACTCTGTGATAAGCGGTCCTCAGTACCGAGATCTACCTAAATGGGAAAATAAATGACTTACGTGCGAGGCGAAATGCCATACCGCAAAATAACCATCCCTTGGATGCTCGACCTCGGCCGATTTCAAGCTGACCTAATAGGATAAGGGCCTGTAGCACTGTGAGGTCAGGGTGGTTTAAAGAAGGGTATAATAACGCTTGGGCTTGATTGGCGAAGATCTCCGAGAGAAGAGCCTCATTCGTAGCAAGAGCCCCTGTTGCACAGATGGCGTATAGTAACAAGTCTGAGTAGTGTCGGCCGCCCCCCGTATCGTAGTCTCTTAGGAACCGTTCTCGGTAGATACACATGCTGTACTGGTATTGGCACTTGAAAAATGCTGCCATCAAGCGCTGTGAGACATCGTCGTGCGGAGCAAACTGAATCGGGTACGAGTTCCAAAGTGTTTGGCCGAACATTGTTTCCGTCATGTCTGTTGGCGCCGTCTCGGCGTCAAATGTTGAGTCAACAACTACCGGCAACGAGACGGAGTCTGTTTCGGACATACGGATATGGTACAGACTTGTCCCTCCGTAAAAGTGTGCTGAACTACCAAATCTTGTTTTTCGAAGCTGACCAGCACGCGCCGGGCTCAACCGTTCTCCTTCATCTTGCCCATCAACAGCTGCTGCTGACTCGGTATATGAACTTGACCCGGCCTCGTCAAGCATCGCCTGACGTTCCTTATCATCACTAGAGGCAAGCTTCTGAATAAATGTCTCTAGAGACGCAACTCGGCCCTCCAGTGCCTGCACATAACTTTTCGGCGTGGGCCTTCTAGGAGTTAATGCCAGTGCATTGACTACCTAGGTAGTACAGCTGGATGATACCAGCGGGATGGTTCGCTTACCTCTGCTTTTCCCCAGTTCCCACGCGTCTACATTCGACATTCGCCTTACAACATCTATCACAAGGTTGGCGACGGTCGCATTTGATCTTTAAGCATATTTTGTTAGAAAATCCTCGATATGGAATACAAAGTAACGGTACAGCATTACCTTCCTTCTCCTGCACCGTGCACAAGAAACCGATGTGGTCTCGCTCGCAGGGCTTAGTCCATCCATCACCGGTTACCCTGTAGGCAACTGCTGATGATGATAGCTAGGTGATAATGGGTGAAGAGCGTAACGGAAGTCGATGGGCGTGGTGGAGCTGTCTATCTAGTCCTAGAGCGTCATAAGTGCCAATTGTGTCCAGATAGTCGGGACCTACCGGAGCCTATGTGGGTTTTTATATCTCGGCTGGCATTATATAATCCTTTGACTAAATTCTACCAGGTATCTTATGCGCATAGCCATTTGATCTTTTGATTCTGCCTACTAGGCGCTCAGGTCTCAGCTCTGAATGGCCCACCGTCCACGCCGACGGCGGTTGAAGTCCGTTGCCCACTCCACAATTCGCCGTAGGATCAATGAGATAAGAAGGATATGGCTCGGGGCTGAATTTGGCTGCCGCTAGTTATACAAACTGTTGGCGGGGATGCAGTTATTTAAGAATAACTTAAGGTAGTCGTTCCCGTTTACTGTGCATCAATCTGACCGTTTTCGTCGTATATGCTCATCTGGTAGTCAACATGTCGCTCACATCCACGACTCTGTTAAGGCCTCATGCACTAGAGACCGGCAGGGACGTTCGGCTCTATGCGCGGAGTAACCCATGTCCCAACACATCTGGCCTTGCGCCTACGTATCTTCAAGCGAACCTGATCATCCTACCATCTAAGTATGCTTCGGATTTTCGACTTCTTTGCGCGAGAAATCCTGTGCCCTGCCCTCTTATCGCCGAGTCCTCTAAGGCGGGGAGATGGGATTCTGTACAGTCTCACTTGCCAGGGCTCGATGGGCAGACAGTACTTACCGATGTCGACTTAAGAAATGATGCTCCCAAGTATAACGTTTATAAGGACTCCCAACTGGTCAAGCCGGGCTGTTCAAACATTATGGAAGAGTGGTCCGACGACCATGTGGCCTTCTTAATCGGATGTTCCTTCAGCTTTGAATCCGCACTCGCACTCGCTGGGCTGAGTCCCCTTCACACAACTCTAAAGAGGAATGTGCCGATGTATCGTACTACGATACCACTGTCTCCTGCTGGCGTCTTCACAGGAAGTACCTTCGTTGTGTCAATGCGACCTTATAAATCAAGCGATATTCCTAGAGTAAGAGACATCACACGAGCTTTTTCTGCTACGCACGGTGAGCCTATCGCTTGGGGATGGGAAGCTGTCAAGGCTTTAGGAATCGAGGATATCAATAGCCCGCAATGGGGGGATGCACCCATAACGTTGGATGGTACGCCACTTGGAAGACGTTTGGAATATGATGATTTAGTCCCTGTATTCTGGGGTTGCGGAGTAACGCCGCAGGAAGCGGTGATGAGAGCGGATTTAAAGGGTGTTGTCATGGCACACTCACCTGGGTACATGCTGCTTCTCGATTGCAAGGATTCAGATATCACCTCCTAGCGAGATCTGGGAAAAGAGCCAAGGTGGCGGGTATATGCTTCAAGCCTTTTCATTTTATGCATGATTGAGCACATCATGCAAGGCAAAGAGGAAGATGGGCCCAAGACGCTACCTTAACCTTAGCGGCTTACTTAGGGGCCAGTATGGGGGTTCGAGGAATGTGCAGGCTTCTCCTATTCAATTCCATCAAACGCCAACTCACTTCAGTCTCTTCCTTCTGCCTTGCTCGCGAACCGGGAGACCTGGCCCTAGAACGATGGCTTTTTGGCGCCAATTGACCCCCAAAGACATCGAGGGCCTCGTACTAGTCGCTGATGTGGTTCACCCAGGACTGCCAGAGAGAGACGTCGTATTCGCGGAGCGAGCGAGGCTCTTCCCCGAAGGTTGCTTGGTGCTCGAGGAGGATTCCAGGGTCTGCGGCTATGTTATTTCGCATCCTATCCGCTATAGCCAACCACCAGCTCTCGACACTCTGCTTGGCGAATTAGCGTCGGACGCAGAACAATTTTATATACACGATGTTTGCGTTTTGCCTGACTTGCGAGGGTGTGGCTATGCTGTGGACGTTGTCAAGAAACTTTTCGCCATCGCTGAGCGCTACCCTACAACATGCCTTGTGTCCGTTTACGGCACTGCGCCCTTCTGGGCGCGCTTCGGCTTCAGGCCGCCCGATCACGCTCCATCAGAGAAAATGTGTAGCTATGGGGATGATGCAGTCTATCTTGAGCGGCGCAATGGTAATTGAAATTGTTTCTCAGCACTCGCGTCGTTGTATTGGCTTCGTAGCAGGCTTGCGTTGTGATTGGGGTTATTCACGAGTCTTGATTAGAAATATCGCAACCGCCAAACCTCAACCAGGGAGCCTCAAACGAGACTCTCCAGCACAGTTCGTTCATGATGTGGGCATTACCTCGCCTCTTCAGGTGGTTGAAGGGGGGCTGAGGTATAAGGAAGCAATGCTTCTTCCCAGCTGTTCAATTAAGATATCATGGCAGAAGCAAGGCCCAAAGACAACGAAATTTTATGCTACGCTCATACTGGTCGCCGCGATAATTAATATGAGGAGCATAACAACAACAAATTCTCTAACTAATTACATACGTCAGCAATAATTAGACACATTAGCCGACAACCAATGACAACATACCTACCTAGGTAGGTTTCAGAGCATGTTTACATAAGATGTCGGGCCTTGCCATTGCCCCGGTAACGTCCGATGTGTTTTAGTGACCTGGCGATGGGAGTACCAATGGTACCTTCATGCACTTCTCAATCGAGCACTTGAATCGATCGAGGTCCTAAGAATGATGTGAAGTCTCTGCCAAACACATACTATCAAGCCTAACTATTAATTGACATACGTACTATAGTAGTATCGACCTGTTGGTGTGCGTGGGCGAGGTTTGGTAATGGTAGGACGGTATAACGGTAAATACTGGGCAGTCCTAGCACTGCGACGCCGAAGTAGCCGCTATTTGGTGGATTTTGGTGCAACTCATAATTTCAGGTCCACTAGGTACACTGTCTACACGTACCATTGACCTGGAACATCGTAGCTTCACCAATATTTAAGCCCTCAAGTTTGGACAGCCCATCTAAGTAAATAACTACCTAGGTTAGCCTGGGATTCGGGGGCTTAGTACCAGCCTAAGTAGCCCTACAATCCCTGTCTCACGACGCCCAAAATCCCTAATCATTTGATATTAGCTGTAAATCATGCCACCATCAGCACATCAGCTCATCAGCGAATCTCGTGGCTCCTAATTGCTCAGTGACGAAAATAAGGCGGACGCGATACCGCTGGACTGGGTCAGAAAATATGACAACTTCAATATTTAAATCAGAAATGTTAAACTGGCATTGGGACTTCATTACCACAACCAAAGAAATATTGTCTTCCCTGATCAATGCACGATCCCACCTACAGTGACAGATAAATCAATCTTTTTGCGTCATCTCACCGTCAACATGAGTGGCATGCAGCGTCCTATGAGGCATATTGATCGCAAAGAGCTATACACCAATCTCGAGACCAGAATTCAGTACCTCCATTCATTTCTAGATTTCAGTTCACGTACGTTTTAAAACAGACTTTTCGCCCAAGTCGCCCAGCCTAGACACTTACATGGAGCGTTAATACCGGGTTAATAGGAGATATCGAAGCGTTAATATCGGGTTCTAAATATATCAAAGCATTGATTCCAGCTTTGGTAAATATAGTCTACCATAAGCTACTACAGTACGACATCACGGCAAGGGCATTCCATGTGAGTGAACTCATTTTGATTTCCCCATCTCCTTTTTCTCTTTCCCCCTGCTGCTCTATTCCAACCTTTCGTCTTCAAAACCAACCACCAACTTTTGATGGTCGGTAATGTGACCCTACATCATGGTGAGTCCAGGGCCTTGGAATAAGCCTTAATGCCCATATTTGGCGCTCATCTCGGCTCTTAGGGGTTGAGGCCGTATTAACGGGATTCATATTGCACCTCGTAAAAACGCCGTGTTCCCATCCCGCTCACCCCGTTTCCACCAGGGCAGTCTCGTCTGCCTGAATCAGTGACTGGATCGTGGTTAACGCAGTTTTATATAGACAAGGAGTACAAGCTATGAAGGACCCGTTGATGAGACCCTCACCGACAACAGTCCCATTATTCTGCATCGCAAGACCTTCTTGCGGGCCTATTTGAACAAGCTATGTTCCGATCCATCTACAATGGAATTCTGGTATTATCTAGATAAGGTCGGGTGAGTGCGAATTCCGTCCATGACCCAATGCACGTACGTGACTCACACCTCTCTTAGAATGATGCATGTGGGAAGAGGACGTAAGCATCCTCTTCACATTGAGTACGTGCATATCGGTGCATGCCTGTCATTCATCCAAGACACTTTCACAGAGGCGCTCCTATCGCATCCTCGCCTGCGAATGGAGAAGAAGGTTGCTCTTGTCAAGGCACTAGGCAAGGTAATCTGGATACAAAACGACTTGTTTGCTAAATGGTGGTATGTATCAACCCCCCTAAGACAACATGTTATGCTGAAGCTAATATTTGTGCAGTAAGTACATTACTATCGTCTCTTTATCTATAATCAACTGTGCATTTGGTGGAATATTCCAGAGGAGACATAAGCATATAAGACGGCATACTTACATACGATAGATGTTCGGGACGGCGACGAGTTCGCAGACGAAGCTGAAGCTCCTGAGGTTGAGCAAGAAGGGTATCTCTTCGGAAAGAGGATGCTCGACGACCTTGAGGAAGAGGCAGATGATCTCGGTTCTGCGAGCGCCTGTCCATTTTCTGGGTTAGCGAAAGAGGTAAGTACGGTGAGCGTTACGAGTGCAGAGGGTGAAGAGTCGACAGTCATCCAAGACGATGAGAAAGTAGCTGCCCGCCCTTCTACCCAAGACCCCGCTTAGGCGATCTCAGCTATTAGGTGGTAGATTTGCTATGTATTATTACGCAAGAATCAGAACAGGATACCCAGCACAACCATAACACAACTCAAACATGAACGTCGTCACTACTATGTTTCGTGAGCTCACAACTCTTGCGATGATCCGCTGCCTATGCTGAAGACATGCGAAGCCACCGTAACATCTCCTTCCTAATTCTCCAAAAAGTATCTGATCATTGGTCACGAACCGGTACTTAAGATTAGGGGATATTTAAGTCAGAGCATATCCAGCACATCAGACAGTTCTCAATACATCATAGCCAAAGGCCTGTCTCAGTTAATAGTATACTTGCTCAACCCGAAGCCACACATGCCTTCTTCTAGTTGGCCTACGTTTTATTGCAACGGTAACTGTTTCATCGGTCATGGAGAAAGTGTTACAACCAGCCTTTCATCTGAATGGGAGATACTCTACCGAGACTTCGGAATAGACGAGACCTTGTCTTGTCACTGGAAGTCGTTTCTACCTATCCGTACACGTGTTTGAGGCAATCAAATATACAATGTATTCTTCGATTGACATCTCATTAGGCATCTAGTAAGCAGCATTCAGAGATACACCGTTCCATGGTTTCTCTCATTCTAGCAAATTCCCAAGAAAAACATATCTATCTAAAATATAATATGCTGTCCTAACATTCGACTGTAAGCTCTACCCTATTTTCAATCACACACACTAACGAAGTTGACGAACTTTTTCATGTATAATACACTGAGTATGTTCGAATTTTACTGTACTAAACTTATGATAAAGAAAGATGTACAAGGGTAACGTCAATACCTCGTAAGTTTCAGTATGTCCTTCCCTAAAGATTCCCATTTGAATATTTTTGCCTCCCATTACTACCACTTTGATGGAACAGGTGTAAATTACTCTACAAGTTAGCGATAGCACCAGAGACTTGAGCTTCTTGATTCGTAGTCTCATGTATCCGATTAGGAAAGATGTTCGGCCCATGACACACTTCTTTGAAGATGAATGGACACATGTGTAACTAAAATTTATATTTATTGACTTGCAAGTCATATCGAACAAGTGCACGTATTGTTAACAAATCAAGAGGCGAGTACACGAAGTGGCAATATTTTCAACGTCATTAGCTAGCGAGCCCATCGTAGTCTTGAAACCAGGCGTTACCTATCACTATTCCGCTGTTATTAGTACTTTTCGCCCTGTATGAAATAGATGAGTGGCCTCCAAAAGTATAAAGGTCAACGCTCCCGCTCATATATCAGAGAAAGGCCCACAGCCATAGTCAGGCACGAGCTTGCTACTACCGTCTTTGAAGTTATTTTCGAACCCTTATTCCTGACGTACCGTCTTTCAAACTTTTCCATTCCTCCAATCAGCCCAAAATGATGCTCATTGCAACTGTCTTCATGGTCTCGCTTGCGAGTTTCGCGCTAGGAGCTCCTGCCATTCTGCTACCCTGTTCAGCACTTTCCGGGACACCATGTATTTGCCCATACGGTTCAGAATACTCCGAATCTAGCACTTACATCAATATTGGTGCCCCCGCAAGTGACGCAGGAGTTTTGTTGAACGATTGTGAGTAAAATCGATGAATGCGGCTCATAGCTGACTACCAATATTGACTAAATTATTGATAGTCACCAACCCTGCGTGGACAGGAGATGACCCATTGGCGTTACAAGGTCCTCCTAATATCCCTTTATTGTCTTTGAGGGATCGGAACCTGTCGACCTCAGTCGGGTATTATGTCTTCCGAGAGCGTGTAAGATTACCCAACACATTAGTTGCGAGTAACACGGATCGTGCTCACTCGTTCTTATACTCTCTCTGGTCTCTCGTGCTAATATGGTCCCCTTGTAGCTGACTTACAGATATGATTCTATCTTTGACGGCTCATTTGAGCAAAGATTCGAACAGAAAGGATCCATTCCGTACCATTCCGGCAATGGCTCGTTTAGAGGGCTCTGGACCACGCTGAGAGGCGATCGGATCTTTCAGAACCAAACATTGGTTCAAACCACCGTCTTTGCTTGCCAGACTGGGCATCCAATTGGTAGGCATCACCAGTAGTCTGAGATAAACGCTCCTAGGGTCCTGGCAATTGACAGCTTATAGATTTCGCCGCGTATTATGAGAATGCTCTGAGTAATGCGACCGATATACTCGCAGCCGTTGGCATGATTAGAGGCATCAGCACCGGCCCGGTATCAGTCCAGCTTTTCTAAAGGTTACAAGATCAGTAGGCCTGCTTTGGATAGACATCAAGTAACACAAGATGGCAAACGAAAAAACGTAGGGCAACCTTTTCTACTAATGTCGGATATTTGCATGTGCGAATAACCATGGATTTCATGTACAAGTCTAACAAGCTTCCAAAAGCTTACGTTAGAGAGATAGTTTAGCGCGAACATCAGTTCACAGACAAGAGGAGTTCATAAATTGACTAATATTGGAACTGGAGTCTATCTTTGTGCTATTACGCATTCATTATTTCACTATCACCATCAACTAAGAGAGAAACCACGTTATATAATTAGCTATCCCTGACAAGCTCTATCGTCATTACGTAGTAACTTGGCTTTTTCATCAGGCGTGAACACAAAAGAGAAGCCCATTTAGGAAGGCTCACGCGAGGAGAAGTACATACTTGGTTTGACGGTCTGAGTCCTACATCTGCTAGAGGTCTCTGGAAGAGCACAGAAGCTGTTGCCTGAGAGGAAATACACAAAGAGGTAGCTGATAGTTTATTCATCACCTTTTGCACCTCTACACCTTCTTCTAGTAAGCCGACGCAGCACTAAACGTGTGTGTATATTTATCGATGTTGCCCCGTGATGACTCAATGAATCCTGTCAAGCGATGCCAACATGTTGCCGCAAAAGGGCGCATCTTGGCCGCCCATACGTGTGACAAACCACTCCACCGCTATTGATCAATCGGGCCCAGAGTACATCACTAATTGCTAGCGTTAGCGACAGTGAGAGCAAATGATTCTCGCAAAATGCTGAGGCTTAATCAGGGAAGTCCTAGCGAAGAACCCGTGGGGAATGAACTCTCTGTTTCCGCGGGGTAAGCAGTGTACCATTCTCGCATAGGTAGTGAGATACGGAACTGACTGCAAGCTCTGGTTCGATCCCCAGATCGATGGCCGCTTACCACGTGTGAATCAATTGAAAGACATCTATAGTGGGATCTTCATCAAACACAAGCATCTCGCCAGATACCGCTAGACGATATTCTCGATCTACAGTAAGTAACGCATCTATAGCGAGTGAACAGCCCACTACGAAATCTGCGGTCGTATGATGTTAGACTTGCGTGCCACTAACATAACTAGTGCTATCAGACATTTATTTAGTTCATTGCGCGTACTATTTGTACTCGATGGGGTTGACCCAATAAGAGCCAAACTGCCAATGAGTTGATTTCCGTATGCAAGGCCTTATCTCCGGATCTAGAAGAGCCACAATGGAGATTTCGTATCTAGGAATAAGTATAATGCGTGAATAGATGTGTTAGACAAGTAGGCATTTGGGATTATGTGTACCGCTTGAGCCCAATGCCCGCTCGTAATCGGCCTCATCTACTATGCTTGTATATCGTGGTAAACCAAAATTACATTTCAAATCAATGAGCTTAGCCTCAGATTCAAACTATAAGGAGGAAAATGCGCAAACATCTTTATATCAAAATTTGTGTTTTTTTTTTCATTTCTCACTATTAGTTCTGATGTCATTGATACTAGATATCAGTTATATATTGAGGCACCGCCCCTTAACCGCATCACCTACCCTGTAATTTGAGGACGGGTTTATCACGACTTGGCTGCAGGACCGCTTAGCAGTTTTAACCATGTCCGAATGTCAAGCTTTTTTGTCATATAAGCTTTTGCGGCATGTGGGTTTCAAATGCGGGGCATCGGGTCCCTGATGTCTAGTGCGTAAGCGGGATGGGAATAATCTCACGAGCAGTTATTGCCGGATCTTCAGACGATAAGGACAACGAGAAGCGGTCGGCCTAATGAGAAATTCCTGTTACGGATACTGTCAGCCAGCGGCATATGTAAGTAAGTATGCAATACGTGAGTTAGTTGACGTCCTACGCTTGTCGATAATGACGCACGCAACCCTTGACGAACCGGTATAAGTGAGCCGTGACGGCGTGACCTTCCCGATCTGTATCTTAGGTATTCTGTACTGTGGTCATCATCTTCCGCGGTGATCCAGTGGTGGACTTTCGTCGCTGCGAGTGCCTTATCCTACAGATAGACAACACGCTCGGATGACGACATGCGCCCTAGTCCCGGCCTTACTACGTATCACACCGGCAGCTCGAGAAAATGTGCGGGGATATCTACCAAAGTCGTAATTGAGCCGGCCCTCCGGTAATAGTTAGGTATTATTATAAGCAGTAATAATAATAGGACATAGTTATACGGATTATATCGTATTTAATCACGAAGCTTGTTTCGTGATATCCGCTTGTTTAATCTCTACTTGTTTGCTTATTTAGTTGTTTTCATCAAGATTCTATATGATGAAGGTGCCAAAAGTCCTAGCCGCTGCCTTGATTACCGCAACATTGGACAATGTTCAAGCCTACCAAAAGCGCGATATCCCGCGCCAAGCCCTCCAATATGATGCTCATTACTTTCAGCAGAAGATCAATCATTTCCCTGACAACAAGCTTCCCTTTGTGAACGAAACTTTCACCCAGCGATACTACTTTGATTCGTCTTACTACAAGCCAGGTCAGAGCTGTTCAATTGTCGATATTTCAAGTTTACTAATGTCATAGAAGGTGGACCAGTATACCTTTATATTAGCGGAGAAACGAGCGGTGAGTTCACCCGGAGATTTCGTTGTGGAAGCTAGCTTAATTCTGTCTATATGTTAACACACGGGACTATAGGGCCGAGTAGATTCTCAAATCTCCAAACCGGAATTATTCAGATTCTGATGCAAGGTTGTTATAACTCGCAGACAGAAAATTACCCGACTGACGCAATTTAGCAACTCATGGAGTCGGAGTTATACTTGAGAACCGCTACTACGGAGCAAGCTATCCGTTTAATACCTCAACAACAGATGAACTTGCCTTCCTCACTACTGCTCAAACTATCGCGGACAATAGCTATTTCGCCCAAAATGCTGTGTTCCCGGGTATAGAAGGTAACCTGACAGCCCCGGGTACTCCTTGGATTCTCTACGGGGGCAGTCTGGCGGGTGCCCAAACCGGCTTCTCAATAAAGCAATACGGAGATATTCTATACGGAGGTATAGCTTCGTCGGCCCCCATTCATGTTGTTGTCGGCTATCCTGAGTGGTACAATCCGATACAGAAATACGCACCCCAGGTCAGTAGCAGGAATATGCGTTATCCAAGCGCTCTGCCGCTAGCATTTACGTGACTGATCCGGATATCTAACAATGAACAGGACTGCGTGAACCGTATCAACAACATAATTGACAAGTTTGATGCCCTTATCGCCAAAAAGAACACGGCGGCCATCAAACAATTTAAAGCCTTGTTTGGCCTTGAAGTACTCACAGATCATCGAGACTTTGCAACAGCGATAGCTGACCCCATTGGAAACCCCGGGTTCTATATTTCCAACACCTGGCAAGAACTGAATTGGAATTCTAGCTACGGATCTCGCGACTTTTTCCACTTCTGTAGCAATGTGTCTGATATTGATGCATCTAAAGAGATTTCCGATATTGATTACTCGCTCAGTAAATATACTAAGGGCGAGCCTTGGGTTGGGTTAGGAGGGTATGCTGTAAGTATTTTGCCCTTTCCAGTAACCCTCCCAAAATAAGTATAACAACGTATGGTTTCTCCCGATTGCAATATATCTAATGACTTTCCATAATAGAACTACATTAAGAAGTATACTCTCCCTCTCTGTCAATCGGGAAATTATAATAGCCATGATTGCTGGGTATGTTGAAACCCAATTACTGGCAGCGCCAGATATGAAACATTTTCTGACGTGCAAATTAGGGAACCCAAAACCAGAGTGCTTGGGCGAGCATCGCAAACAGTGGCACTCGTTCCTACTTGTACACTAGTTGCGCTGAGCAGGTATGAGATTATTTCACTTGTTATTCTTGACATAATCCACATAATAATGTAACATAAGCTAACTTATATCTCTTAAGGGAGCATATATTGACGCGCCTAAAGAAGGGCCGAGCTTAATATCACGCGTTATCGATACTTCGTACGAGCAGCAATGGTGCACAGTAAGCTTCCATCTCTAATACCACATTACTCTTCGTGGGCCGATTTGTTAGTAGCTCAGCACTGATCATCTCAACTTGCAGTGGGCTTTCCCAAAAGGGAAGTATAATAAGGTTCCATCGAGCCCTGATGTCGATACCTACAACAGCTTTGGCGACTTCAACTTCACCGCCGAAAGATTAGCATTCATTGATGGTGATCAGGATGTTTGGAACGGGCTCTGTTACCACTCGCCTCTAGCCCCAGCGAGAAGGCAAACATCGGATTTACACCCGGAGCTTCTTATAACTGGAGCGGGCCACCACTGGGATTCGGCCGGGATTCTAAACGTCGAAGCTGAGCCCCAATTCATCCGAGAAGCCCATCTGTGGGAAATCCGCACCGTCAAAAAATGGTTGCGTGAATTTGACTCTTGGAAGCCGAGGAAATATCCCAGCGGAGAACATACTAAACCCTTCTAATGTGGGCTCGGTCGCCTCATGGAAATATATCATGGGTGTCTGCGTAACTCGGTAGAGCTATAGACAATCATTTCATATCACGTTCCAGGACTAATCAGTGCTGGTCTCGCGTCTTTACGATCTGCTTCATTTGGAGCATTGATATATCATTGAGTGTTTTACATATGTCACAGAGGCCAGTAAAATGGATAGTAGCAGCTCCACGAAGAGGTTTGTAATATCATAGAATAACCCAGGCACAACGTGACAGAAAGGCACCAGAAATTCCTGACTCGCGGCGCCTCCGCAGCGTTTCGCCCATAGATTAGCATCTTGTAAGCATGTAAATCTACTTAAGAGCCGTGAGGTGCTGCATGATTACGTGGCCCCAACATTGGTATCATAATGATTGCGCAGAATCACTTATTTCAGTGTTACACCTGAAAGTACAAAAAATCTCACACTTAATAAATGATGTTGTCTGCGTGGTGTTGTTGTGCATGGCTTGGGTCAGATCCGCGGGCGTTAACAGCTGATTGCCAGCTGTCACTCCTAAATAGATCGCCCTTAAGAAATGAAGCACTATTCCAGTGTATTCTTGCTTGTCAAGCTCTTGTCATTCATTGTATCTACTAAGATAGAATCTACCTACACCCATACAACACGGTGCTCGGGTTCGAATTAGTGACTCGCTATTTATATCTACGCACCATTAACTATTGACAGAACTAACTCACTCCAAGCCGATTTTTCTTTTTAAAATGGCGCCGCCACGCTTGAAGTTGCCGAAAAAGAATCGAGAGACGACGGTTAGTGACGTTTTCTTGGCACCGTCGTTCGGGGAGAACTGCGCTTGATACTAATTGAGCATTGATAGAAACTTGTCGATACAGATGACTATCTTCAATCAGGAGATAACCATGAAGAAGCGATGAGAAAGCATCGAGTTGGTGACCCTGTCAAAGCCTTGCGATTCGCTGACAGGGCCCTCGACGTCTACTCTCAGGGACTGGCCAGATTCCCTCGCAGCTTCGATCTAGCCTACAATAAGGCGCGACTCGAGCTCGAGAAGGCTACTGATCCTGTACTTTCTGAAGCACTTGATGTCCCTACCATGAGTGTGCTGCGACAGGCCCTCAGCTCTCACCACTTTGCCCGGGATCTGGCGCCAACGCATGCAGACACCCTGTTCAATATGGCTCAGGTGCTGACGAGCATAGCCGAAATCATTGCGGAAGACGACGAGGCTGATAATTCGGAAGCACTTCAGAAAATAGAGCAGGCACTTGAGATCCAGAGTCATTGTTTCGAGCTCCAGCAAGCCACTTTTGCGAAGAGCCGCCTCGAGCTTGAGCAAGCGATGCGCGAAACTGCCCTGCACCAGACGCCGCAGATCGACGGTGGACAGGCGGCTACCAACACTTCCCCCGAACCCCAGAATGCTAGCCAAGAGGAGCAGTGGGTTAGCATAGAAGAGCCGGTCACCGCAGTCACTTTGCTTGAAACGATTATTGCTCAGATAGAAGCCCTCACTACTCTTTGCAGTATCCTCAATTCTACGCCAGCATCGGGCCACGCGCCTACCATTATCCTATCTTGGATCAATTCATACTCCACGAAGCTGCTTACACATATATTGCCAACCCTTCTCAATGAAAACCAGCAAACTTTAGAACCCCGCCTCGCTGAGGTAATCCTGCCGAGGGCCGTCTTCACTAGTAATTATCTCGAACTATCTCTCAGATTGTCCACAATCGACGTGGAAAAGTACAAAGAAGAACTCGACGCTGCATTTACACAGCCCGGGCTCGATGCCGCCTCCGAAGATGTCCTTTTGGCTACTGCTCGTGCCCTTCTATCCTTTAATAGCGTGCTTGCCGATCTCGATACTGCAACAGGGTCCCATGCCGCTCTCAGATGGAAGATATTACTCGATGCGCAATCTCGCCTCTCATCCGTCGCAGGTATTCCGGACATAAATAAGCATACAGTTGCTACAACACACGTGTTGAGGGGAGACATTTCCTTGTTCCTACAAATACTAGCATATCCCCCCAACGCACACCCGCAAGCTTTGTCCACTACACCGCAGCTTCTAAAGCACGCAGAAATTTACTACCGAAACGCAAGCAAGCTACTCGGCTCACTAGGCCGTTCTACAGACGAGGAGAGAATCATCTGTGAATTCAAAGGCGCCGTCGTGGGTGTCTTGCAACAAGTTACTACGAGTCAGGCGGCCGCTGGCAGTAGCTCAGGCCAAGGCAACAGCGGCACAATAATTGGCATTACAGCATCTGCAGACCAGATTGAGCTGGCTCTAAAATCTGTATTGCGGTCCCGGGGAGAACAATGGGTAAGAGACCAAATCGAAGATATGATCACTGAGGGGTTGGTATTTCCACAGGTCTTCTCAGCCATAATATAGGGTTACCTTCTAGCATCATGTTATGGACTGAAGATAGCACCACTGAAAGTGCTTAAATACCGTCGCGCCAATGTCAGGATCGTGGGCGGAGCCCCTAAAGCAGTCAGACTCTACGACTCGGTGTCTCCTGCGTAAGCCATACGCCTGAGACGCCATCCATCAATTGCAGCCGCACGCAATCTTAGTTATATCTTCGGATATTCTCACAAGAAGCTGTCATAAGCAATTCCGAAGCTATACTCCTACTACTACACGCTCCTGAGTGCCCCGCTACGGACGTAGGTCGGTTTAGGATACTATGGTCAATATAGAGGAGAGGCATGGCTGGCAATTGCTTGTGACTATGGAAAGGATAGAGTAAATCTGAACGGAAGCCTAAAAACTCTCATTTCTTATATAGATAATTGAGTGCAGATCCCTTATCCCCAACGGGTTGCATCTTCACAACAAACACATAGCCTGGGCGCATCAATAACTCACATAATGTTTCGTCAGCGAGCAGGTTCTTGGGCTGCTCGTGGTACTTCTTGGTGAAATAATTGGTTAAATAATAATGTCGACGCAGCAATCGTTGAACGAGTCTCAGGAGTAACCTATGACACTCTCTACACCAGGGAGCATTATTGCCGAGGTATTCGTATAGAAACCCGGCGCAAGCGCAGCGCGCGCGCTAATCGCTCAAGTAGTGAGTAAGTCAGGACAGAGTTAAGTTAATGAACCGGTCTACTTTTTAGGGAGGTAAGATAAAGCTTTAGCAGCACAGCTAACAGGGTATCCGGCTGCCTATTTCTTGTACCAGCTTATGCACGAGGTTGGTTCCTGTTATGCATACACTCACATTCATTCACAAGTTTTGATACTTCTTTTATTGGGAATAATCGCATCATAACGCTCTCTAGATTGAAGACATATGTATTTTCTAATGATTTAAATGGTATGATTCATATTCCTCAATTACGTCGTGTCTCAATGTTCTAAATTTGCAGGGTATCTCCGCCGTCCGTAACTTCTTCTCCCGACACCGCTAATTCCTCTAGTGACGAGAATTCGGGTCTGCCGTACGGCTGTTCAAGTCGGGGGGGTTATGGGTGCTTGGGTGATGGCCGTTGATGTCGACACTGTCATGGTCTTGATGCGGGCCTGTTAGATCAGGAGCATCATGATCATGGGACCGACGAGATCCGTCCAAGTCCCGATCATCTGGGTCAACATGACGACCCGTCAAGTCGACGGGGTCGCGTGTAGCTGGCCGGGCGCAATTTAAGTCCAGATCATTGCGGGCGCCTTGTACCATGATGTTAGCATAAGGTGATTGCGATTGGTTTGCATGCCAAGATGCAGACTGATATAGACTCACCAGAAGAGCTATGCTTCTTGTCCTTGACATGGTCATCATGTGTGTGATCATGGTGATGTGTGACGGCGTCCTTGATCTTGTGAATGATGCCCGACATGATTGATGGTTGTGGGGGGTTTGCAATTAGATGCTGATTTCAAAGTGATATTGAACTTGAAGTAACGTTTCTAGTTTCGTGATCAAAACACTTTGTGGGCAGTGGATGTATATATAATAGTGACTCGTTGATTGAGTGATGAATGACAATGATGATTGATGATGATGATGTCTTTTTCCTGGATTTATATGACAACGAACTTCCAGCACGCACATATATATACACCTCAGGTATCACGGAGCTCAGTCAGCGCCATGCAGCTCTTTTGTGACCGCATTCGATAACCTCAAGCAAGAATTCGCGCCACGGGACGACTGCGACGAATCCAGATCCCGCGCCGCACGTTAGCTCGACATCATCGTTTAGAGCATCTATGACTTCATCGTCTAGATTGGTATCTGGTCCGCAATTTGTCAATGCTTGCAAAGGTACCACGTACCACGAACAGTAAGCCGCACGGGGTGTTGGTAAGAGAATATTAAGCCCCTTATTCGGTCTTTGTGACTTGCTCTCCCACTAAAATTTGAACCAACCGCCCCCAGTTCATTCCCCAATCGATGTCAAAGATACCAGCGACGAGGGGCTTTATTTATTGGATCTACTTCAATCCTGAGCTTGAAAATTCGCTTCTCCGGTCGCTCTCACCGGGGCTAGGTTACCACTCCGAGAGCTCCCATGTGGTAGGGGTAGAGGTGCTAAAAAACCCCCTTGCAATTCAATTCGCCTTGCACATGAACTCCGAAGAGCGATACTCAACGGGCAGGGCAAATTCGTATGCAATTCATCCCGAAAGAACGGCAGAGACTCGGCTTCCATCGAATTTAATCGAACGCTGTGGCTATCGCCCGGTTGCCTTACCCAAGAGTCGTATGATTAATGAGCCGTCGAACAATAGTCTTGTGATTTCCTCCTGATTTGTCAATTCGCATTCGAATGTTTTCAGGCTCATGTGAGGTGGGATATTCAAATTTCACAGCCCCCAAACCCCCCGCTCTCAAACTTGACCCTGCATACTCAGTACTACCTACGTATGTTGATTGTTGAGATCAGGTGCCAATCCCATCGTCGCTTAGACGGCTGAGTAATGAATGAGCAGCCATGAGTGAGTGCGAGTAGACGACTTGAAGCGCCAACGTTCTCGAAGATGTTCGAATTCTGCATCTTGAAACCCCTCATTTTAACAGTTCTAACTTCTACCTAGTCCCAATGATGCGATGGCGCTCGAACAAGCTTTGCCCCCGCCTTTGATGTGCCCAGCCAACCAATTCCCCGCGCTTTTCATAACGTCGGTTGTCTTACCCCGGTTTTGCAAAGAAACTGTCTACTCCGTCGGGGTGAGATTGACCGAAAATGGCGGATGAAGTCGTTAGCCCAATTTGATTCCTATAATTGAGTGTCATTATGGCCGGTAAAATGGATAGAATGCGCCAATGTAGACGTTTTTCTCCGGACGAGAAGTATAAGTCTCTGGCTGTATTCAGATCGTCGAAAATACTGGGGGCCTGTAGTTACCTACCTGCTTCAAGATGCCCGAGTTCAAAAGCAAGCTTCTGGTCTTGGCAGCCCTGCTGAAGGCATCTGCCGCATTCCTCAACGCGACGGAGACAACTAGCCAATTCGTGCTTCAGAATGACCACCTATACGTGGCAGTCGGCAAGAGTAGTGGCCAAGTCGTCGAAGTGATCCTTGACAAGCAGGATCTGTTGGGTCCTGTGAGTGGGAATACGGGAAAGGGGCCATATGTCGATTGCAGTTGTATCCCATCTGGAGCATGGACACCGGGAGGTACTGCCAAATTCCAGCTCATCAAGGGCACCGATTCGACAGGAACACCCTACGGCGGTGTGAGGATGAGCGACACGTACGCGCCGACGAACCAGAGTATCGAACAGTGGTGGTTCCTAAGAGAGGGCGAAACTGGCCTGCATCTTTTCACGCGTGTCACCTACTTCAACGAGACAACACCCCATCTTCGCGAGTTGGGTGAGCTACGTACATTATTCCGTCCAAACACCAAACTTTGGACGCATTTATCCGGCAGCGATGGCAACTATGCACCGATTCCCTCCGCGAATGCCTATAAGAGCCAGGTTGTTGTTCAAGATGCTGCGTGGTATCTAGGCAACACGCCTCAAGACCCTTATGTCCAACAGTATTCTGATTACTTCACCAAATATACCTTCGCTGAGCTCTGGCGCGAACACCAAGTTCACGGCGAGTACTCGGACGGGACGACAAGCTCTGATGGGAATACTTACGGCGCTTGGTTGGTGCATAATACGCGAGAAACATACTACGGAGGACCTCTACATTACGATCTTGTTGTTGACGGCATTGTAGTAAGTTCATTTTCAAGCGCTTCACTTCGGTTGGACCATTCGAAGTGTATACCTTTGACGATCGACTGTGCACTCGGCTCAGTAGTTCAGACGAAACGGCGTGAACACGGCCAAAGGGTTGTTGCTAATGTCTTATAGTATAACTATCTAGTAAGCGGACATTACGGCGCCCCCGTTCCAAACATCACGCACGGTTTTGATCGGACATGGGGGCCGCAATATTACCATTTTAACAAAGGGACTCCGAACACAACCCTCGCCGAGCTAAGAGCAGATGCGGCCAAGTTCGCAAACCCAGAGTGGAATGCCGACTTCTACGACAGCATCGCAAGCTACGTCCCGAACTACGCGCCGAAGTCGAAGCGTACCACCTTCAAGGCAACTATTCAGCTGCCGGGTGGCGCAAAACGACCGCTCGCCGTTCTATCAGAGAACAAGCAAGATTTCCAGCTCAACGTATTTGACAAGTCTAGCCTACAATACTGGGCCGATATCGATCCCAGCACCGGTAGCGTACAGATTCCAATGGTTAAGAAGGGCACTTATCGGCTCACTGTCTATGCCGACGGTATTTTCGGGTGGTTTATTCAAGACGATGTGATCGTGTCGGCGAATGCCACCCCTCTGGCATTCAAATGGAAGCCCGAGAGCGCCGGCAACGAGATCTGGCGGATCGGTACACCTGACAAGTCAGCAGGCGAGTATAAGCATGGCTATGCTCCCGACACAAGCAAGCCTCTGCAGCCAGAGCATCATCGCATTTACTGGGCGAAATGGGACTTTCCAACCGATTTCCCCAACGGAGTTGTCTTCGAAGTCGGCAAAAGCAGCGAAAGCGAAGACTTTAACTACATTCACTGGAGTGTCTTCCCAGGATACGCAAACTATCTCAGCCCACGACCTGTCTATGAAAATGTCAATAATTGGACGATCCAATTTAATCTCTCCGACTCGCAACTTTCGAAATCCCAAAAGGCTACTTTCACGGTCGATCTCGCCGGCGCGAAGACGGCTAATGGGAATAACAAGTGGGTAAGCCTGCCCAATGAGAAATACTCAAACGTGCCCTACACGGTAGCAGTCAACGGGAAAGACGTTGAAACTTGGATCATCCCATCCTACCGCAGTGGATCTTGCGGAGTGCGAAGCGGCGTTGTGTGTCAAAATTTCGGCCACAAGTTTGTATTCTCGACGGCTCAGCTGAAGGCGGGAGTCAATGAATTCGTGCTCAGCCTCCCTTTTAACGCGACCAATACTGAGACGGCAGTATTACCTGGAGTTATTTACATACAATATGATGCACTGAGGCTGGAGCTTTCGTAGGACTTGACTACCTTAGGTTGCGTGCTGTGGTTAGTTCATTAGGGCGTCTTTGCTAAGCTGCAAATACATTGTAAATTTTCTGGGAGACCAAATTGAAACCCGTCGCGTAGCCACGCGGTATAAATGCGTTCTGGATAGTTTGAAAATTGTGTGCTGAAATGGAACAGATGTTTCCTTGGTTTCAAGAAGCGAGTCTAGACGTGAAATTGTCTATGGCTCAGGATGCAAAATATTTACATAAAACATTCCTATGCCAAGAAATCGCCTGTAATGCCAATGCTATGCAGAGAGTAAATCGTAAGAAATCCAATGCCCACTGCCAGATAATCCAAATATAGTGAACTACGAAATACTATGCATTTTCGTACCGCTTACATCTCCGTCAAATCCCAAGCAAGTGTCGGGTTAGGAAACGTATGGATCCGCAAGAAGGTCGTCATTCAGCCCCGATCAAGTTCTTAGGTAAGAAAGCCCAGACAGTTCCTATGGCGGAGATCACACATGATACCAGCATGACTGACCAGCAGAGAATTCGTTCTCTCGTGGTGATCTCATGACTAAATAGCTTGAGGTAGAAGGCTAGAGGAAGCCTGATAGTTCATTATTAGAATATTGTTCATCATCATCTCTGCTTGATGGTGCGGAGTGTAGAAAGAACTTACGTAATGCAGATGGTAAAGCAAAGAGCGCTCCCCATGAACGCCATAATAGAATCGAAGGCCGGGAAGAGAATTGCGATTACTAGGAATGCTAGTAAAGTGACAATCCTTATTAGAGCCTTCAATAGCCCTCTAGACGTGCTAGATAGGCCGATCAGGGGCGTCTCTTCTGCGACGACTTGTTGCCGGAGCCCAAAAAGCACTTCTGCGGTAATTATAATTGGCTGAGCGTTTAGCGGTACCTTTGTTAACGGGATGATTGCGATAAAGATGACGAGAAGCACGTTTAGTACATGGGGGTATCCCGTAGTCTCAAGAATGCTTGCTGTAATCTCGTCGCGTACACCATCGCCAAACATCAACAGGCCTACTATAGCTACAGAAGCATCTACAAGCAGCTGCAATATTGTCAGCACGAGAAGGGTAGAATTTAGATGGTCTACCTACAGTAAATGACCAGGTATAGCTGACAGCCTATTGAACGATTAGTTAGAGTACAGTTTCAAAGGCGTTGGAACCACCTACCTTCTTATACTTATGTGGGTGACGCATATCCCTATAAATCTAGAAAGTATGTGTCAGTTAAAACTTTTAAGATATAGTTTGATGTTGATTTACATTAGGAAACACACTATGTCCACCCCACGGAGACATAAGCAGCCCAAAAGACAAAGGCAATGTCAGCCAATTTGCCGGGAACAGATATGTTGTGGCCGGCTCAATGAGAGAACCGGGGGTTGTCTGCTTGATCAAACCATCAAGTATAACGATAACACCAACTATCATAGTTTAGTATGGAAAGTTTCTCTCGGTCGAATTGGATATGGTGATTAACTCACTGCCCAAACAACAGAAGATGCCAACGAAGCTAGTAACACTAAGAAGTGCAAGAGGAGCGAACTGGAGGGGTATTAGAACGAGAGTGCAGACGATTTTAAACTCGGTCGAGGTCAATGTCCCGGGAAACAATAAAGCTAAACTATCAGCAAAGAGAACGATAAGCGCAACACAGGCAGCTAGTAGCTCGAGCGTGAAAAGAACAGCGGTAGCAACGCGAGCCTTTCTGCCAAAGGAGATGAAGGCAATATCGGAAAAGGTGATGATCGTAGGGTCGAGGTCCATGCACTTGGATAAAAGCGTCGCTGTCCAGCTTGTAATACCAGCACAAATCCCCAACGCAATAATGCCAACAACCCATCCAGCATATCTTAGTCCCATAGGCAAACTAAGAATCCCAACGCCGATAAGAACGCTGCAATCAGTTAGAATCGAGAATACCTGGTTAATATGGCGTCACTTACTTGGTTGAGTTCACAATTGTCTGCGGCAGAGTAGACTGACCAGACACAGCTAGGACTATCTTGCCATCCTGCTCTACCTCCTTCACTAGTATAGGGGGTCGTTCTCCATCTGGCAGGTTGGCTCCCGACTCGTGCTGTTGCCGCCATAGCTCTGCGGCTTCTCTCATGGAAGCATGGCTTGTCTCTGATTCAAGATCCCCGACTGAGCCATAACTTCGAACCGACCCATAGCTACCAAAGATTGGAGGTGCGGAAAGAAGAGGGGGCGTAGAGAATATCGAGTTGCTGCGCAAAGAGCCCGACGGCGACACTACTCTTTGTAGATGCTCGCTCCCGAAACGTTTTCTCTCGCCTGATCGGCTATCGATGGGTGTTAATGAGGGGCTATAGGGACCGGCATCTTCGTGATCGGTGTCAGCAATCGCGTTATCGGAGATGTTGGCACCAAGCTGCTGGTGGAGGAGAGCTCGTGTTGGTGGGGTGTCGATTTCGGCGGCATATAGAGGTTCTTGGCCCGGAGCGAATACGAAGGATGGTCGCTGAGGAATGATTTCGGGGAACGCTGCGGCTCGCTGGAAGCTTCGACTAAATGACCTGATGCTATTCACGCCTCCAATGTCTGTAAGAGCGGCGAGAGTATGCCCCACAGACGATCTGGGATAATTCTCGTTAGCTGCTATGTAAGTCGTGATTACGGACTGGAGCAGTGCCCATGCCATTCATTACCTTCGTCTTCTTCGGCGGGGAAATTGATCATCTCGCTCTCGGGCTTCATGGTCGCCGAGGAGAGGGTCTTCTTCAAAGGCGATGCTCTGGTGACCAGTGGACGACACGCTGGTGCTTTGACCGCCAGGCGATGCCCCTCGCTCATACTCGGCCCACGTCGCAGGTGGCCGAGAAGCCATGACGGTTATGGGAGGCTATTTCGGGGTGGGTGTTCCGCAACACACAGTTATCCGTAGTTATCCTTAGGTACAACAATGTATGGCGGAAAACCGAAGAGGCAAGAAGAACGAGAATCGGGGCCGTGGTCGTGGCCAGTCTCGAGGGCAAGAGACCAGAATAATTAAACTTGACGATGCGACCACCAGCTCGGTGGAACACCGCGTGCCGTATCTACTTAGCGCATGTAAGTGAAGAGTTGAATGGTGGGGCTCAAGATAATGAACGATCTCCTAGGTAGTTGATCCTAGTTTCCTTATCTCTCTAGCAGTGCCCTAGCAGTCCCCTAGGAACCCAGATAGTGACCATGATTATCAAGTACACAGGTACAGAGATCCGCGTGCGGGTAGAATACCTATGGAGCAGGAGGCAATGTTATATAAAACCATAGATTAAATGACAATCTCAACACAATGATGCGGGGGGAATGAACATGTTCATGTTCCTCTTCTTCCTCTTCTGCTTCTTCTTCTCCTCCTCCGCCACCTCCTCTTCCATAATCGTCACGTGTGTATTCTGCATGCATTTGGATATGTATCTAGATGGATACATATATGTAGTGTAAGTTAGAAATATATACCTACCTACCTAGTAGTACACGGGACCTAATGTGGTCACATGTCTGGTGTAGGCCGCGAAGATCTAAAATTATGACGTGGAACTTCTGGTGGGGGAAAGTGCTTCAGCAATCAGTTGGTGGGGCAATTTGAATCCTATGCTATGATTGGCCAATGCAACGCGAATTGATGTACTGACTATGTAATCTGAACAAAAAAAAACTTGCATTTTCTTCAGCTCCGCCCCATCTGAAGTACCTATTTGCTGCTGTCATTCGCTTTTGCATCGGTTCAACTTCAGATAACCAATCCTACAGATAGTCCTCCTCTAGGCGATGCTTGCTCGGCGCTCTAATCTGAGGTTAGGCATTTCGTGCGAGGGAAAAAAAGTTTTTTTTTCTCTGTTCCAATGTGGCGACTACTTATTATCATCTTCCAATTCGTTGGCACAATTGCCTTCTTGTTGAAGGTAATCTCCTCTTTTTACCTTGTGCTAAGTTGAAGGAGGACGTTCCCCCTTACCATTCGTGGTTTTCCGTGCCTGTCTTGAACCCCTACTCTTATTTTAGGCTTATAGGTTTCTTTCAATGATGCTTAAAGTCTGGTTGCTGTTTGTTTAAGAAAGCATTCGTGCCGGCCTTGAAATCGTCGAGGGAAAATGTCATATAGTACAGTTGCTTCTCGACGGCCATCCCCGCGTCTAAATGATTGTTCTCGGCTACAGAACAGCTCGGTTAGTCGATGATCGTTTGGGTTTCATTTGTCTATGCAGCTTGAGTGACATACCTGCTAATACGGCTTGCTTCGCCATGCGGACGACCGGTCGAGAATAAGTAGCCATCCGACCCGCAAGCTTCTTCGCTTCAAGCACAACATCTTCGTTTGCTTTGAAGGCTCTGTTGACAAGTCCTCGCTGGGCAAGTTCTTCACCACTAATCAACTGACGTGAGAGAATGAGCTCCATCGCCTATCAGGTTTCATGTCAGCTTGATATATGTTGATCATTGTTGCTGGTTACGATAAATTGCTCACCTTGTACTTGCCCAAAGCTCTGACGAGTCTTTGTGTACCACCTGCTCCCGGAATCGTTCCAATGCTGACCTCAGGTAGACCAAACGTCGAATCTTCTGTCGCGAAAATAACATCGCACTATGTTCCAAGTATTAGGCCCCGCAAGTAATATGTAATCCGAGTGGTCGTAGGACTTACAGAGAGGGCGACTTCAAATCCGCCTCCAAGCTACATGGAATGCGTTATTAAAATCCAAGGTCCGTGGGTATACTCGCTTCTTGTCGAGTCGGGTAAGGCAGAGACACTCACAGCCAAACCCTCAACGGCTGCGATGATAGGCTTTGAGAACCGTTCAAATGCCCCATTCAGATCTGAGAGAAATCTTCTTTCATGCGCCTCGCTAGGCGTCAGCTTGGTTAATTCGCTAATATCGACGCCAGCTAGACAAGGTTTTTGTCAGTAGGACTTCGTGAAATGATGCCAAGGGTAACCGACCGCAGAAAGCACCCTTTCTAGTGCCCATTAAGACGACAGCCCTCACAGCTTCGTTTTGGTCGAGTTGGTCCAGTACAGTAACCAATCGATTTATCATCGCTTGCGTGAGGGCATTACGTTTTGCAGGGCGGCTGAGCTGCACAACAGCAACGGCTGCTGTGGGATCTATGCCAACTCGCACATCATCGGTTCCAGCTAGTGCATTCTCTTGGCCTGTTGGTAAGGATAGCTGCTCAAGCCCCTCGAAATCCGGTATGGTCATGGTTTCTAGGCTGGTTGCGGCTGAGCGCTGTATTATTCCGGCGTGTTATTAGCAGTGGTATTTGGGGGACGACGGTTTCCTTACTAGTCTAGCTGTGAAGCTAACAAATACCACGATTAGATGCTATTCAGTATGTTTGGTGGAGGTGACAAAATATTTTCTTTCGATATTGAGATTTGTTTGAACGACTGCACTAATAACCACGCGATGGTACATCAACTCTCCATAAATGGGGCGGGTCTAGCATTCAGCTCACACGCAGGTGTATTTGTATTACATCCGAGTTTAGCGCAATGCAGCCTTAATGCGTAGTAGACATAAGCCCTCTCTCCCTTCTTCGGCGGCTTGCCCAATTAGAGCAGCTGACAATTGGGTCCCAAATGCTGAGACGGGGTGGCGTGGATTTCTAACACTCACTTTGACTTCTTCACTAGTGAGACGTGGCAGTGGACCAAGTTGGGTGACTATTTTATTGGGTACCTAGAAAGAAGTCTACTCTTCATTCAAAGTTCTGATGTGCAGATGATGACAGCTCTAGGGTTGACTTAGATGAGTTCTAAAATTATCTTATTAAGCCGCATCAATCGCCCATCGTCAACATACTTAGGTATCAGCCTTTATTAATAACGCGTGCAATACCCAGGGGAGGTGTGCCTATAGTATGTCTATAACTTCAGCGCTTGTCCACTGAGTACCTACTACGCATAGTGATCCGGTAAGGGGTAGCATCACGTCAGGGGATGGCAATACGTAATATCACATGATAAGAAGGATCGTGCCTCCAAGACTTTAGAACATTCGTTATTTTCTTTCCACGTGGGAACTGTTAAGGCGACCCGGCTAGAATGGCCGCCCATGCAGGCTAGAATGGCCCTGACCCCACTTGGTTCTACTTATTACAAGTAGTAATTAGTAGGTACTGTGTTGACCAAAGATCAAACCTACATTATGCAGTACTGCTCCACCTACATCACCTACCCATACTACCACTTACACTAGCCACACTAACCACATTATTTACACTAGCTATATTATTTATATTAGCTATATGAAAAAAGGTTGTTCTTTTTCAAATAATAATAAAATTAATATAGGTGGTATAGCTGGTATAAGTGGTGTACTACTAAGTAGTAATGTAGGTGGTATAGGTGGTATACATAGGTAGTGTAGGTAGTGTGGCTAGTATAAGTGGTGATATAAGTGGCGGTGCTATGTATTTACGAGTTCTGACCTTAGTTGAGTCCCCACCAAATTTGTATGGCGTTACTATGTAGTTTAGTAATAGAACCAAGTGGGGTCGAGGCCATTCTAGCTTGCATGGGCGGCCATTCTAGCCGGGTCGCTGTAAGGGGTAAGGGGCTAGCGCAAGCACGCAACAACATCAACATGTCGTCCACAAAAGGGTGGTGATAGAGGCCGTAGTAGGATTACGCTACATGTACATAGTGTAGTAGAGTGCCTATTTTTAAGCTTCTGACGAAGAAATAAAAATATCGACCGTGTTGGAAGCATGACGGTCGGGGTGCTTTTAAGAACCCCTGACGTTGACAGACCCTTGTTTCTCCATCTCGCCCAAACCACTAAAACTACTGAGTACTACACTACAGTTGATCTTCCCAAGTGCTAAGACAGCCAAGGGTTTGGCGAAAGTGTTTACTGTTTGTTCAATACACTAGTTTAATTGAGCAGCTCGGTAACCGCACATCTCGTCGCCATGCAGTAGTGTATATTGGCTGACCATTTGTAGAGTATGTAGCCTCAAATATCGCTCAGCCATTCATACTCTCGGTTTGATCATGCCAAGATGAGAAGAACTTGACACGAAAAAGGCGAAATAGATCGAAGGTATCCTGTGCCCCCGGCTAAATGGGCAGTGAGATCGTATTGACAGGGGTGATCCAAGAAATACTACTAGGACTATTATATTACGTAGATCTTATGCTCTGGATCTAGAGGCCAGTGTAAATCATACGACTTACCGTTGATACCCTGCGAACACGAATGCCATGTACTCGAGCGAACATAATCATGCCAGGATAATGATGCGCAAACGCACGCAACATAGGTACATATGCAGTAAGCTCCGTGCACACATCGATCCCCCGATTAGGCAATTTCCTGAATCGGTCACCCGGATTCCACGAAAAGGTAACCTTAGGAGGTAGGTAGTCAGATTATAGTCGAGTTAAATCCAAGATTTCCACGAATCGCGTTGCATGGTACAATTCCCGGTGCTACCGTAACACTACCGAGTACTTCGATATCCAGCTTGGTACTTTTATGACTGTCTGTGTCATTCGATAACCTAATCAATAGTACTGTTTTGGGTAAACGTTATTATAATGGTCTAGTGAGCTGCAGTCTTACATCGAATCGTCAATCATCAGCTTAGCAACTTGATATACCCTTTCATTGGGTGTTGGCAGTCTTCAACAAACCCTCCACGACACCTTCTAATATAGTGTCGGAGGGAGAACCAATTTTGAAACTATCTCGCAATATACCACCAATAACGATGTGAATATTCTATGTATATGATGTAATTATTCCGCAACATAGAGCCAGTTTATAAGGTGCATTAGGTAGTCCCGTATAACATGTTTCTCTGGATTAACAATCTTTCTAATTCAGTATCGTTTCGAGCTAAAATCTTGTACCTCTGAATAAGTGTACCAGTTTAATACACCAAATACCTGCGCCACAGCTCTAAACTGATCTAACTTCTGTTCCACGGCTAACGGGGTATACTCTTTCTCTGATATACAATTTAGCTTAGGCTTATAAATCACAATTGAGCGTTGTTATAGATCCGTCACTAGAACCAGTTTAGGGGCACGTTCTAATACTGAGGCTTCATCTCGTTGAAGCCGGGCCGATCTACTTAACACGGTAGTTGATCGATTAGACTAGGCATCTTGTGGAGCAGGCGTGGAAGGGTAAGCCAAGGAAATCTCAATGCAAGGAAGAAAGTAAAACTTCGGTTAGAAGGCCGTTTCGTGAAGGCTTTAGTGGCCTCCCTAACCGCAGCTGACTAACATAATACTTCCGCCTCCGTTTAGGTACTCCTACTTAGTCAACTACTAATTGCACTTGGTCTTAATCCTAATTAAGTATACCAGATTAGCCCCATATATTTATAGCTAGCTAACGCTAACCAAAAGTTGAAAAGAAGAAGTGGCCATAACTTAAAAAAAAAAACAGTTTAATTATATATATTTGCAACTTTGGCGTAGTTGTAATGATCTGACCGTTTGTTTAAGACCAAGTGCAATTAGTAGTTGACCAAGTACAAGTAACCGAGGCGTAATATTTCCGGTGTTTTTCTTTTGAGCTCAGGGAGTGAGTGCCAAGCATGTATTGCCACGAATCTAAGTAATAGATGTACAAGGACGGATGGATAACTGACAGTAAATTTCCTCAACTTTATTATTATTTCGTAATGCCAATGTAACAGTTGATGACGGTATGATTACAAACCTTGAAGACATGGTTATTTTACAAGGTCCTTCAGTGTTGGAACGGTTCCAACCTTGCGTTCGCCAACCTAGGAACCTGGGTATAGAGCTTGTAAAGAACCCTTTACTAGCAAAGAATGGGATCCATTTCTCCATGTCAATTAGGTGCATAAGTACGTCCTAGGGTCCCTTGTTCGGAGACGCGCTTGTAACCGAGCTAACATTCAAGAGGCCTGTGGTTAAATCTCATCGGATCAAGCCTTGTTATAGTTCGCGGCTCTTCTGTTACCTAATCTGGTAGGTACGGCCGGTCTACGGCCGGTCACGACAACAAAATCTCGGGCGTAACCCACAAGAGGTTTAAAATTGTCAGCATTCCATGAGCCCCCGTCATAGTCGCACGGGTATCGATGCAGGGCTGTCTTAGTTGCACAAGCACGATGCACGTCAAAATGTCTGAAAGCAGTTTGGTGTTGAGACATCTTCCTGCCTAACTTCCGTAGTAGTCCCATCTTTCAGATCACGGTAAACATGCCAAGATAGTAACGGGACGCAAAGAGTAAGAATCGTGCAGCGGAGGTAACAAGGTGGATACCAATGTCGTACCGTTACAGTACTTCGTCTATTACGTGTAACCCATAATCAAGCCAAATTTAGTGAAGTACTGAAAATACCGAGGCAAGTAAGCCCGTACTGACAGGCTCACTCCACCGAAGCGATGAGACGGATGTATCCGTGGGGTTCATCTTCCAGCGGCGCAGGCAGATTTCAAGTACCACTAAAGCGTGGCCTAGGAAAACAGTGTCCAGTAGAAATCCCAACCTCTGTCCTGTATATATAAAAGGCTACTTCATGATGACACCCCACGAGACACAAGGTAAATTTCAATCAACTCAGTGGTGAAGGCGAACCCTGCTTACAGCTTTCTGAACATGTCGTTCTATTCTATCGATAACCTGTCCCTAGAGGACCAACGGCTGTTCAATCAGTTTGGCAGAGGTCCTCGTGTCGATATCCCCTTTAATCTCATCCACAAGGCCTTTGAAAACATCGTCGATAGTCATCCTCACGTAACGGCTGCTCGCCATCACGACGGGACAACGATTACGTATCAGGAGCTAGATAGGCGAGCCAATATACTGGCCAATGAGCTGATACGACGTGGTCTTCGTCCAAACGACCGAGTTTGCATCGTTGTATCCCGGTCCATCGAGTTGCTTGTGGGAATCCTCGCGGTTTTGAAGGGTGCGTACTAAGAGCTCCGTGCCTGGCCCCTTAATCTCTTCGTTTCGTATAATCTGGCGTTTTCTATGATGCTGAACTTAGAGATTTCGACTAACATGTGTCTAAACACGCAGCCGGGGCGCAGTATGTACCGCTAGACGGTAGCATCGTCGCCGACTCTGCGCTCGACCATATCTTCAACGACGCTGGGTCTCAAATTATATTATGCCTCAGCAAGTTCCGGACGAAGCTGGAGCCGCATGCTCAAAAGACGAAGTCAGAAATCGTGGAGCTTGACAGGCAGGATCAGAAAGCTCATTCTGATAACGACGCGCGCCCAAACGTTTTAATAAACTCCAGCTTTGGTGCCTATATGATTTATACATCTGGCACAACTGGCAAGCCAAAAGGTGTCGATATACGACATCGAAATGTGACGAATAACCTGTTGGTGGAACCAGCGAGCTTGAAAATCACCGTTGGCAAGAACGTGGCTCAGCTCTTGAATATCTCATTCGACATGGGTGCGTAACACTAAATAACTTCGACATTGGTCGATATCCTGCTAATACCATTACAGCACAGTGGGAAATCCTCGCAACACTTATGAATGGAGGCACATTACATATTCGCAACGGGAATTGGACTGATGTCCTAAACAGAGTGGACACAGTCATCGCCACGCCGACAGTTCTTGGGAAGTTTGCACAAGCCAAATTTCCCAATATCAATACAGTCGTAGTAGGCGGCGAGCCCTGTCCCTTATCTTTAGCCGAGGAGTGGTCACCGTATGTTGACTTCTGGAATATTTGTGGTCCGACAGAGATCACCATCTTGAACACTGCGCACTTACATAAGCCGGGCGAATTGTTAACCATTGGGAAACCGCTTCCAAACACTACCGTCTATGTTCTTGATGACGATGAAAACCCCGCGGGCATTGGGAAGCCTGGTGTTATGGTTAGTACGCTGGAGACTCCTATGCCCCTTTTGATGTGTCTCGCGAGCACGTGTTGCTTATTCAGAGGGTTATAACCCTGTCACTCTTCTAAGCCCCCTGAGCCCCTAGTTCCGTTTATCGTGAACAATAATTATTGACTCCGGGTTTCTAAATAGTGGGCAGGCGGAGCTTGCGTGTCGGCGGGATATGTCAACTTGCCGGACCTGACGGCAACAAAATTCAAGCCAGATAAATTCACCCAAGATGGGTAAGTTCATACACACTAAGCCTATTGCATTCCCATTGAGATATACTGATATACGAACGCATACAGTAGCAAAATGTTCAACACTGGAGATCTTGGCCGCTGGACAGAAGATGGTAAACTTATACCACTTGGCCGGAAGGATGATCAAGTCAAGATCAAGGTAATCTTGAGCATTATATTTCGTATCCTGAAAAGAGACTGACAGTAACGACAGGGATTTCGTGTTGAGCTTGATGGCGTTTCTGCTGCAGTGGAAAGTGTGCCGTCAGTGATAAAGGCTTGTGCTTTGGTCGTGCACGACAAACTTTGGGCATTCTACTCAGGCCCTAACCGCCTCGATGAAGGCGAAATGAGTCGAATTGTCGGAGTAACATTGCCGTACTACGCTGTACCAACACGGTGGGAATATATTGCGTCGATCCCCCTCACTATTAACGGTAAATTCGACAAGCGCAAACTAAGGGACATGGCCGAGGCTCACAAGGAGCCACGAGAAGCTGTTAGTTCCGAAAGCCTAGCAAGTAGCTCTCCCTCTACCGCAGTTGCAACGGAGAACGAGACTACGCCGTCGACAAGTACTACTGATCTCGAGAAAGGTCAAGCGGATGACGAACAGGACAGTTACTCATCTAAGGACCTGGAAGAACACATCAGTTACGAGCTTCCAAGCAAGAACGGATTTCATGGACAGAGATGGCTCCGGCATCGCTTCTTTTCCCTGTATCGACGGTTCTTCTCTTTCATATTCTTCGCAAACATCCTCGCGTTTGCTCTTGTCTGGTGGAAATCGTGGGGTAGTGGAAGCTTGCCGCTGTCTCAATTCCCTACAGCCGTAGCAGTTAACCTGCTAGTGGCAGTGTCTATGCGACAAGACCATATTATCAACTTCCTGTTTTGGTTGGCGACTCGTGTACCGACCTGGGCGCCACTCGCCATCCGACGTCAATGGTAAGTGATTCTTGGACCCATTTCCTTCTCGTTTGGGCTACTTCTAGGGCATAACGGTTCCTTTCCGGACCAAGATCGTACCCTAGAGAGTTCTCACGATTCCAAAGCACTTACATAGCGTGCTCAAAATGACAATTACTAACTCTAAATGTTGTAGTGCCCGGGTATTTCATATTGGGGGTCTCCACTCAGGTGCGGCGGTTTCAGCATCATTTTGGTGGCTGGCCTTCACCGTAGGGGCAACGGTGAACTTTGCGAGAGGTAACCAGGAAGTCCGCATCGATACGGGCACCGTAGTGCTCAGTTATTTGATTCTAGCCCTCTTACTCGCTATTATTGGCATGGCTCACCCACATGTTCGCGCCAAATTTCATGATCAGTTTGAATGGACACACCGGTTTGCCGGCTGGACTGCCACGGCGCTCGTCTGGGTGCATTTGGTTGTGGCAAGCAATTCACTTAGGCCAAGGACACTATCACTTGCCGACTCTCTAGCTCGCACTCCAGCCGTCTATCTATTAGCGCTGATCACACTGAGTATCGCACTGCCATGGCTCCGGCTCAGGCGTGTTGCGGTCCGATCGGAGTTTCTGTCAAAGCATGCCGTAAGGCTACATTTTGACTTCGACACCCCCATTGCAGGTAAAGCGATCCGCATATCTGACAAGCCAATGCGCGAATGGCATGCCTTCGCTACGATCGACAAGCCAGGCCAGAAGGGCTTCTCAATCGTCGTATCAAACGCAGGTGACTGGACACGAAAGACAATCGATGGGCAACCAACAAAACTCTGGACACGAGGAGTGCTCACGTCAGGAGTTTTGACTATTGCGCCGCTGTTTAAAAAGGTCGTCCTTGTGGCTACAGGATCTGGTATTGGCCCCTGCTTGCCGGTAATTCTCGAGGGCCGCAGGCCTGTGCGTGTTCTCTGGTCCACGCCTCACCCCCGCGAAACGTTTGGCGAAGAGATTCTCAACGATGTGATGCGGGCAGATCCAAAAGCGATCATTTGGAACACTCGGACCCAAGGAAAACCCGACTTAGCGGCTCTTGCCTACCAGATGCTGAAAGAGAGCGATGCTGAGGCTGTGTGCATCATCTCGAACAAGAAAGTTACGCAGCAAATCGTATACCGCCTCGAGGCTCGTGGCATCCCTGCCTTCGGGGCAATTTTCGATTCCTAGGAACGTGGCCGCATGTGGTGTATGAGAGGCATAATCTATTGCTGCTGCTGGCCAAGAGATGGGAGAAAATGTAAGGAGAAGTGTGTAATACCGGGGCGTCAGTCTTTTGCATTTACAAGCTCGTCAGCATCCAGGTTCTTTGTTTATTTTCCTTTGTCTTAGAATGCCAAGGTCTTCGGTACATAGGCATATAGATGGTGTAATTTTTGCAGCTACGCCCAACACATATGTATCATAAAGCTACGTTTAGGGATATTTGAAATGAAGGACGTGATATCTATAATGGTACTTAGGGTAGGTTGGTGCTTAGCCTGTGCGTGTCAATGTTAGAATGAGTGACGAGTTACACAACACGGACTCACTATCACACTGATGGTTTACTATGAGGTGATGAAACTTCAGCAGGCGCCCTACTACTCATAAGACTGCTAGGTACCTGGTTGGCCACAATACCCATGTTGTTCAGATTGCACCAAGGGTAACCTACTAGAAGGTTCGATGAATTTCCGTTGACTTCCTGTCTGGTTGAGACATGCCTGAATGTTGTCACATATTTCAGCAAGGGGCGAGGCGTGCAATGATGCGAATTGATTAGGTTACCAGTCTGGACTCTTCTGATGTTTATACCTGTACGGGCTGTACCAAGGTACATACACCTATCTAGTGTACCTACTCAGTAGATAATGTATATAAGATCGATTTGTAGGTACCCAGTAGGTGGTGGGAGCTGCTATTAAATCCGAATATCTCCATGGACATGCAAGGTACAAAAAGGTATCACCACTGAGGAACCCATCCAATCATTGCTTGCTTGCGTACGAGGTTGTCTGCCTGCAAATGTGCCCAGTAGATTAGGTGCCTAGGCAGGGTAAGGTACGTTTGCCTTAGCTCAGCTTCGAAAACAGTTGACTGCTACCTAAGAGCTAGGGGGTACTTACCTGCTAAGTCGATTCACCACCTGGATAGGCGCTAGAAAGGTTACCTACTGAGGTACCGTTAGTGGACTTAGCAGCCTTATCGGTAAGCACAGCGCGCTCTATAGGGCAATCTGGCATCAACTCAACAGGCTGTGGAAAGCCTTAGAAGGTGGCGGCTAGTATGTAACACTGGCGAGTGGGTCATGCCTGGTCCGAGCTCCCAGGCTCTCCGTCATCACACTGTCCAAACACCTGACACCGTAACCGCAACAAGAGGAAAGCACCACTCCAAACCTTCTACAACTTCAAACCTTCCCTTCCATTCCCCAAGCCCCGTTCTCTATTCCATCCCCCCAACCTCGAGACACCATTAAATATCTTCCCTTTAGGTGGATATTTTCCCTGGTGCCAGAAAGGTGTTTGTCTACAGCGACGCATTCTTCACCTCATTCCTAGTTTCCTACCCACATTCACACATTCCGCACTGCCTGTCTCTCCATCATCGATCCACCAGACATCATGGCACCTGAGCCCGAGCACAAGAAGAAGGTCAACTTGGCGTAAGTTTTGGCATATTCACAGTCCTTTGCGTCTCCTATATAAATGTGCTGACCCGTGAAACAGCGACGTATCTGGTGCTGAACCCAAAGATGTACGCCCCTGCTCGATAATCCTTCCACGTTGTGTGCTGCTAACTTGTATCTAGGAAAATGACACATCTACGGCTATTCTAAAGAAGAAGAAGAAGCCCAACCAGCTGATGTGGGCATTGCTCCATTCCGGTACCACTTTGGACTATGCTAACTCGTAGGTTAGGGTTACCGATGCTGTTAACGATGACAACTCTATCATTGCGCTTTCTAACAACACCATGGAGCTGCTCCAGTTGTTCCGTGGTGACACAGTCCTCGTCCGTGGCAAGAAGAGGAAGGATACCGTTCTGATTGTTCTGGCCGATGATGATCTCGACGATGGCAGTGCCCGAATCAACCGGGTTGTCCGACACAACCTCCGGGTGAAGCATGGTGATATGATTACCATACACGCATGCCCCGATATCAAATATGTAAGCCTCGACATCTCATACAAATTTATCTACTACTTTGGATTTCTTTTGGCGCTAACTAGTAACAGGCCAAGCGAATTGCTGTCCTTCCAATCGCAGATACCGTTGAAGGTATAACTGGTTCGCTTTTCGACGTTTTCCTCGCTCCATATTTCCGAGAAGCCTATCGCCCTGTTCGCCAGGGTGATCTGTTCATTGTCCGTGGTGGTATGCGACAAGTAGAATTCAAGGTTGTCGAGGTTGATCCTCCCGAGTATGGCATCGTTGCCCAAGACACCGTCATTCACTGCGAGGGCGAACCGATCCAGCGTGAGGAGGAAGAGAACAACCTAAACGAAGTTGGCTACGACGATATTGGCGGCTGCCGGAAACAGATGGCTCAGATCCGAGAGATGGTTGAATTGCCCTTGCGTCACCCTCAGCTGTTCAAATCTATTGGTATCAAGCCGCCGCGTGGTGTCTTACTCTACGGCCCCCCCGGTACTGGTAAGACGCTCATGGCACGAGCGGTTGCCAACGAAACTGGTGCCTTCTTCTTCCTAATCAACGGCCCCGAAATCATGTCCAAAATGGCTGGTGAATCCGAATCCAATTTGCGAAAGGCGTTCGAGGAAGCCGAGAAGAACTCTCCTGCTATCATCTTCATCGATGAGATTGATTCTATTGCTCCGAAGCGAGACAAGACAAATGGCGAGGTAGAGCGACGTGTAGTCTCGCAGCTCCTAACACTCATGGACGGCATGAAGGCTCGTTCCAATGTTGTGGTTATGGCCGCCACTAACCGACCCAACTCGATTGATCCTGCTTTGCGCCGTTTCGGTCGTTTCGATCGAGAGGTTGATATTGGCATTCCCGACCCCACTGGCCGTCTTGAGATTTTACAAATCCACACCAAAAATATGAAGCTTGGTGACGACGTCGATCTCGAGCAAATCGCCGCCGAGACTCACGGTTATGTTGGTTCCGATGTTGCTGCGCTTTGCTCTGAAGCCGCTATGCAACAGATTCGTGAAAAGATGGATCTCATTGACCTTGATGAGGATACCATTGACGCCGAGGTCTTGGACTCGCTGGGTGTCACTATGGAGAACTTCCGTTTTGCCCTTGGTGTCTCGAACCCGTCGGCTCTCCGTGAGGTTGCCGTTGTCGAGGTGCCGAACGTCCGGTGGGAAGATATTGGAGGATTGGAAGGTGTCAAGCAGGATCTCAAGGAAAGTATACAATATCCTGTTGACCATCCCGAGAAGTTCCTCAAGTTCGGTCTTTCGCCGTCTCGTGGTGTCCTCTTTTACGGTCCTCCCGGTACGGGTAAGACGATGTTGGCTAAAGCTGTCGCGAATGAATGTGCTGCCAACTTTATCTCTGTTAAGGGGCCAGAGCTGCTCAGTATGTGGTTTGGTGAGTCCGAGAGCAACATTCGAGATATCTTTGACAAAGCTCGGGCTGCTGCACCTTGCGTTGTCTTCCTGGATGAGTTGGATTCAATTGCTAAGGCCCGTGGCGGATCTGTCGGAGATGCTGGTGGTGCTTCCGACCGTGTTGTCAACCAACTTCTAACGGGTGAGTTCCAAAGAATTAAACATATGATTGACAGAATGTTGACTTTTTTTTTTAAATAGAAATGGATGGTATGACTTCGAAGAAGAACGTCTTTGTCATTGGTGCGACCAACAGACCTGAGCAGCTAGATCCTGCCCTGTGTCGTCCTGGACGTCTAGATTCTCTCATCTACGTGCCTCTTCCTGATGAGCCTGGCCGTCTTGGCATTCTGAAGGCTCAGCTCCGAAAGACTCCTGTTGCCGGCGATGTCGACCTTAATTACATCGCCTCTAAGACGCACGGCTTCTCCGGCGCTGATCTTGGTTTCATTACCCAACGAGCAGTCAAGATTGCTATCAAAGAGTCCATCACTATAGACATCGAGCGTCAACGTACACGTGAGGCTGAAGGAGCCGGGGATATGGATGTCGACGATGAGGAAGATCCTGTACCTGAGCTTACCAAGCGCCACTTCGAGGAGGCCATGCAATCGGCTCGCAGGTCCGTCAATGACGTTGAAATCCGCCGGTATGAGGCTTTTGCACAGCAAATGAAGAACGCAGGTCCTGGCGCTTTCTTCAAATTTCCCGGTAGTGATGGAGCCACGAACAGTGGAGGCGACAACACTTTCGGTCAAGCTGGCGATGATGATGGTCTATACGACTAGGCGGTAGCGACGCACTTAACGTTTTGTGGTGTTCAGGGCGCCACACTTGTACTTTAATCCCGTTACATGCCGTTTACATACAAAATGTGCGATCTGCCGGGACTTTTTCTGTCCTCAGAGCCAAGCTATACGCCGCTTCCTGGCTCGTAGATCGCACTTGATGGTCCCACTTGGGGATACCAATGTTGCTGATAGACATACGGCTTTCACTCTAGAGAGGGACAACCGTTGATAGTCAGTCTCTCACCACAAATATAGTGGATAACACCTATTTACGGTATTGACACGGATGACGGGTTTCTAATGACGGTTGATCCATGTTTTCTGAACATCGGATAGGTAGTGACGTTTTCACAATAGATTTGATCAATTGACCTCTGATTTACTCAAGATTGGATGATACTTTTGTGATGTGCTACCGACTATTTGCAATGTGTACATCGTATTCGTTCTGAGGAGAACATAGCATTGTAGTTAACATTGGACCGTCAACTTGTGTAGCAAGCCGTAGTAAAAACAAAGTACGAGAGAACATTTTGAGTATTAAACACAAAAGGGCTTAGAGTAGATTTACCGTCCAAGTTTTTGTCCAACGCCTTGCAAAGTTCCCAGCCTGTTTTATGCCTGAATACAAGAGTGTCACCATTACTGGTTGTTCATAGTAATAGCCAGCCCATTAGACAGTCTACAATCGAAACTTCGAAATAAAATTATTTACCAAGCAGTCTTTGTTAAGTAGTATCTTAGAGAACAAAGTCTTGAAACCTACCACTTGGCTTGCTTGCCCCGCTGCTCATATTGTTGATAATGACGAAGTTGTCAAGCGAAGATGGGGGGAAAGATATGTAGAATAGCCTATGATAGTCGGCAAGGCACATAGTATATAGTAGTTGAGGCTAACAATGATAATACAGTGTAAGAGGGATGATGAATAAGGGAGGTAAGAATGTCGAGTTCCTCGCCTTTGATGCAAAATTCATCTCGTTTATTTTCACCAGCGAAGGGGTCGCTCAGCATGTAGTAGTCAAAGCTGTTTCTTATGTTGTGATATGTCTGTGTGTATGAGCCCCTATTCTTCCTCTTTTCCCTTGCTGTTTTTACTCACTCACTCCTCACTGGCCAATTTAGTCGTAGTCTGTTTCTTCAGTCTCTGGTCGAAATACATCTAAACGAATAGGTTGAAGCAAGGGCTGCCACTTCCCTCCTACCTCTCTTTCGTTCCCTCTAGCTAAGCTAATACATACATCTATTCGTTCATTAGAGGAGCATAGGATGTTGAGGACTCGGACTAAGAGCTAAAGTGAATTAATTTTAGTTCGGATAAGTTAAATATGGTCAGGTCAGGTGCATGTCAGATCAGCCACCCGCCGATCCGTCAGGTTCTACGTCGCAAACGGCCTCTAAGCTCTCCCTGACCACCTTCAGCACCGCCTCCACGACCGCCGTTGGTATCGCTAGATTAGGGGTGCCGTCTGGGCCCGCCGTGGTGCCATTGATACCGCCGGCTGTCTTGCTGGTGCCGTTAACCGCCGCAGCGCCGTTGGCGCCATCTTTAGTGGGGTTAGACTCGTTCGCGTTTGTAGATGATGATGATGAGGAGGAGGATGTTTGGGTGTTGTTCGCCGTGGTGGATGGTGGATTGTTGGATGGAGCCAAAGCCGCCGTTGCCGCCGCGCTGTCCCGTCGCACATCCTCGAGTACCCTCCGTATGAGTGCTGGGAAGGTACTAACTTCGCCCGATCGCAGTAATGCCAGCGCGTATGATTGTATGGCTGACGGCCAGTTCGAGCTGTGCGCGTCAAGAGAGTGGAGGAAGCGTTCTTGGATTCTGTGGTTGCAGAACATGCGATGTCAGCTTGATTCTCAGACCCAAATTGCCTCGAAACTTCGAACTGGCCGTTGCTTGGAGTTAAGGTCGTTGGAGACGGGAAGCTCCGCGATAAAGCGATACATGATGGATGACGATGAATATAGAGAAAGCACGCAACACACGTACTTTGTGGCCTGGCCCTCCCGTAATAACACAGTGTTGATCTGCGACCGCAAGTCGGCGTCTTGTGTGGCTGGCGTGTAAGTTGCTGCTGATGGCGGCACCTTGACCGGCGTTGATGGTAGGTGCGACATGTTTGTGAATATGTGAATATGTATTTTTTGAGCTATTAATTCGAGGAGGAGGAGGGACGAGGAGGAAAGTCCTCCGGAAGCTGTTGAAGCGAGTATCTACTGTAAGAGGAGGAGGAGGGAGGTTCGTCGTCCCGATCGGACGAGACGTAGGTGCCTGGAAGTGATGCCTGGAAGTGATGCCTGGAAGTGATGCCTGGAAGTGGCAAGGCTACTACTAGCTAAGCTCGTCTAGACTAAGATCTCGACTAGGATCTCGTGAAACTCGGATGACGCGAGAGTAGTCGCTGTGCTTTGTCCGTGAAGTAAAAGAAGGACGTGTAATTCCCTTGTAACAGAACTTGGAGGTCACGGGAAGCCGGCAGTCTTCTAATCGTCTGGATCAAAGCTATATCGGAAGAGCAAAGCAATTGAGTTCGCAACGTCGTCTGCAAGGATCCGGTGATGCTGTATAGGCGAGGCTGAGAATGGGTTGGGAAAGTTTGGAAAGCGACGAGGCTGAACGGGGAAATCGACATGGGGCATTTGTTAGCGTGCCTAAGATTGTTGATTGATATCACTACTAGTGTCATATCATGTACCAAGCTAGTGGAAGTACCTACCTAGCTGGGCTAGCTGAGGCCAGGAGATATGTACACTAAACTGCACAGTACCGGTATCGACAGGGGTCCTGCCGAATATGTAGTATTACTGTATTGTGGTCTAGGCTTTCGGGTTCCGGTGGTCTTCCTTGTCTTCCTAACAGAGCGGAGCACTAAAAATGGGGCGGCTTGATTCCCCGGAGCTACCCTAGAGATACCCCTATTTTTGCGTGATGTATAGAAACTAATGTAGCAGCAAAGAAGTCAAAAGTACCCTACATAGAATCACCTAAAGGCTTTAGACTAGTGTATCTCTCCATACGTATGTAAAGTGGTAAGAATCGTGAATTCCTCATTGTTATTTAGATTTCTTATTATAGGACTATGTACTTATAAACAGAAAATAAAACAGTTGTTGACCCTCCAAGTCCCAGAAAGCCCCTTTTTCGTCCACTCGGGTGATCATCAGGAGCCGAGGAAACGCCTCCTCTCCCAACCGCCACAGATATCGGTCTTGCTTTTCTAAATGGCGGAAGACGTTGGATACCACTCCTATTCAACCACCGATGCAAGATGTAAGATGGCGATTGATAATCATGGGCTATCTGACGTGAGCATCTAAAGCCTTCCGCGGCTTTCCCCTCAACTCCCATGCACGCGTTCCTATGCCGTGCATAATAACCATCGCATACACCGGCAGATCCGCTGCGGAGGCGTTGTTTGGCGAGAGTAATAGCCTTGGTGTATTGTAGTTCGTCTGCGCTGTTTTCTCAAAAAGTAGAAATCATCACTAGAAGTTACTTCTTACTATGTGCGTGCAAGCTTCATCGCGTGCGTAATTATCTGTTTCTTAAAGAAGGGCACTTTCTATCGTCTGTCTGTCTGCTCGCGCTTGATACAAGTACCGCTTCTTGCGACATATTGATTGGTCTGTTTATTGTGGACAACTGTACGCCCTGCATCATGTATATTGCTTTCTGAATCCAGAATGGCCAACTGTGCAATATGACAGCAGATGTGATGTGGTCTCCTCATCTGGCCGCCTCGATTTTGGCGCGGAAATGGCCACACTATCAACGATAAGTCGGGTTTGTCGACAGCCGCTTATAGGGGGTAGTTGGGGTTGCCGGTGGTTACCGCCGCCACTGCCGCCGTAACATGGTCGGGGTAGCTCACAGCGATCTGTCACGCTCGCGTAGAGATGCTGGTAATTGGGGGCGGTCATGGGTCGGGTTTGCCAATCGAAACTGTTGCAGACCGAGTTAGGCCGACAGTTCTGCACAACAACGCCTCACGTCGAAGGTCGACGCGTCTTATACTTTGGAGTCCGTCGTGACTCGGTGACAGGCCTTGAAGTAACGATTATGTATTTGGAGAGCTCTATCGACACTCGTGGGGTGCGGGTGTCTGGCAGAGGAATACGAGCGGACGCCTGTGGTGGGCAGTACAACGAGTTCGGGGTGGTTGTACTTGTCCCAATTACATAGGTTATCTCTGTGACCGGTCAGACACGTATGGTTGTGTCAACTATGATTACGATTGACGGAACCAACTTATAAAACCGGATGACAGTGAACTCCGCCGTATCATCCTCGCAAACTGTTGTTGTATCTGGATGTATGCTTCTGTGACACAGCATAACGTCACGCGCCGCGTCCTTTTACATCACTTGTATTCCCAGGGAATTGGGACATACCATGAGCAGCTTAGAGCCATAGCAAATGAGAACCCGTCAAAGGCCCTAGACTAATCTCCCGCCCTTCTTACTGCGTGAGGTTAGGGTTGCAGAAGAATTAAGTGAACAAGTGGTTCGGTCAGTCGGGTAGAGGCATACTTACTTGTTCCGTAGGTAGTAGAGCACGAGTCAGGGTAGCCAAGTGATTAGCCGGTCTTATCATGCATGAGTTGTACTGAATTTCCTGGCAACCCAAAGCCCGATCAGGGCCGTACAAGGATATTCGCCCGCTCTTGATCGGATTGCCTGTCACTCACTGGCGCGTACAACATCTTTCGTAAGCTAATCACCGCGTGCTGCATCGATCCAAGGTAGTAGTTGGTACATGATATGGTAGGATGGACACACCAAGTTTTGCTAGTGAGGTAGCTACTGCATGGACTCTGCAGCGACGGTAGTACTTGGGTCCCTCGAGTCGAAAGAGACCAGTGATATCTTTAGACTTGCAGTACGTAGGAAATTCTGCATTGCAGTAGTTCCCGGCTCGCCGGGAGTTGAGGACACAGCTGGGTCTCTCACTGCAGGAAGCTCGAAGAGGAAGTAGTCGAAAAGCCCAATATTGGGGGTACACTTGTGGGGAATCAGATAGCCATTTCCTCGAAGCACGTGTTTTTATTCTCCGTTCCTGGTGAACTCAGGCCTCCGCGATGAGTCAAAAACACTAGTCGGCTTGTAACGGGCTAATACGTACAGCGGCAGTCTTTACGAACGTGAGTTGGTGGCCTTTTGACATACCAGGTACGCAAGACTAGAGAGAGCTGTGCCAATTAGACAGATGCGAAGCATACACGGCCTGCCGATCTTCTCATCGGATATTCTTGGAGACTTGCACGTGTAAAACGCTACTGCACGCTATCCGCTCTCTTTGTTCGCCAACAGCGTCATATGGATTTATTATAATTTCCCGGTGGTATGATACTCACTCGGCCGAGACCAGAAAATGTTGTGGCACATTATGCTGGCACATTGGGTTCTCTGCCAAGTATCTGTAGCTGCTGATTGGCTCTCCCTCGTACGAAATAAAATGCGTTAGGTGGTGGAATAAAGTACACTCGCAATCTCCCGTTACCTGTGATGCGAAGAAAGATAAAGCCCCTCGAGTAATACTTACCGATTTGGGGAAATAACTATACGAAGGTTCAAAGTTTCACGTGTGGGATGGTGGACTCTTCATGGAGGAGAGTCATTTGAAAAAGGGCGAAGTGGGTCGGCTCGTATGAAAACGAGGACTGATTTACTTGGAATAATACAGTTTTCTTGTACTCTGTATCGAATAGTCGTTATATCGATTGAACATACCTCCCTCGACAGATCGGGATTACCTGTAAGACGACAGCGGCTGTGGGAGTTCATTGTGGATTACTATGTATATGTTAGCAACTATCTCCTTCTTATGCGTTTAGATTCTGCTGGCATCAGCCTATGAATCCCCTTTTCTCCGTATTACCTCGATATTTGAGTGTCCAGTGACTAATCTGGCATGTTTTAAGAAGTCAGGGTTGCCCCTTAGTGGTTGAATGGACTTGGATACTATTCATGACAATGAAGCGGGGACACTCTTAACACAAAGCTGGTGTAGATTCGTGCCTACATGCAACCTCGGTGGCTTAATATATGGCGATCTGGTCTACTGACCGGCTCTCGATCATCTCTACAGCGCCCATTGTTTGAACACTAGAGAGTTACATCACCTCCTAAAGCCGACGGGTTTGGGAGAGAATAAATCCCAATTGCCGGTAGCATTGAAGCATATACTTCTAGACATGTTCCCCAAAACCTTTAATTATCCGAGCCAAAAATACGTCACCCAGCTCATTCGCGTATTGAAATAGTTTTGGTTGTGTAAAGTCTCGCTGAACCGTTGTGGTACCCCTTACCTATGCCACCACGAAGCAGATATAACAAAGCTTCAGTACCCAATGGAGGCAAAAAGGAGATATGTAGCAAGACTCACGAGTATAGTACTAGTATCAATGGATTTGCGTTCGGAAGAGATTCACGGCGGATTCAAACCTCCGTAGCCAATAGGGGAACTCATCGGCTTCACCCAATGCGTAAGCGGGAGGATCTAACATTCCAATGGCTATTTCAGGTGCGAATAAAATGCATAGTCACTTTGTATTCAAGAGTTGGCCGGTGCAGACGCGATGCCTCTTGCTGTGCAGCTCATGCCGGCTCTCTAGTACAACCCATGCATTGCCAGGCTGTTCGAGGCTCATACACTTCTTCATCGACGAATCCCCTCGATTGGACTTCCGATAGATTTGCTCTTGCATACACAAATCTCCGATCGGTGGACGTCCCAACCCAGCTAAGAAATTCGCCGACCAAACCCTGATCAGGGGTTAAGATGACCATCGATCCTAATGACGGACCGAGAAGCAGCCCATAACCCCAATCTTTTACGATGGCGACCGGAGGATGACGTGTACAATATGCCAACGTGAACAGGTATGTCGATTGCGAAATGAAGGAAATGATAACTCACATCCGTGCCCAAAGCAACCTAATCCTACGATATCTGGTTGTTAGGATATTTATGGAGAATCCGGTGATGTGTAGGCTTTTATGAACGTGCGTGAGTTTCGAGTCAGCCTTATAGCACTGACCGGCGAGAACGCAATCTGTGCTCTGAGACTAGAATCATGCAGGCACGTCTGACGTGAACATCACGCACAGGGCACACGCGTCGTTAGCCCGCAGCTGCATGACATATAATCTGTAACGAGGCCTGATTCAGAAACCTCCTCCGAAAGGATGTTGGAGCAATCCGTACGTAGCCAGTCTCGACAGCGGACACCACGGACACCGCGGATGCCCTGTCCATCCCGTAAGGGGAAATCGATAATGCATCCGCCCCGCGCCGGGCTGCTTGGGTGCAGGTAACATGAGATGAAACATGGGAACGTTAACCCTAATACACTTGTTATTCATCTCCCATCAGCTCGGCTATACTGCCAGATGAGTATCGGCTTATTCACGTCTCCAGTCAGACACAGCTCCAGACTGCATAAGTACCCAACGGTCATTAACTGGTATCAAAGGGAACAGACAGAGAGGGGTAGATAGCTGGCCCGTAGATAGTCGGCACTTTAACCAGAGAACGCAGGACGCCCGCCATGTCATCAATTCAGCCTAGAACTGAGTCCGTGGTACGCCAATGGTTTGCGCGAATATGTTCGACATGTGTAAACCCCATAGTAAGTACGCATGGCCGACAGGGGCACGGAGGAGTGTACTAAGTAGTGTACATGTATTAGGTATGGTAGTTGATGCCCATGTTGCCGTGATGTAGTACATCGCAGAGCCGAGTGTGGCTTTCTCGTGCCAGGAGTTGAGGATTCATACAGTAGCACTCGCTTGCCGGGGCTTCATGGATATAGATGTATTCTCGTCGACTGTGGTGATATAAGGACTACCTATATATTATAGGGGTACGCTTCGTGCAAGCTTTGGTTCCCACTCCAAACGATCCACTCTTCCAGACCGATTACCCGATTTGTACAAGTGGAATCCTATAAGGTAGTCGGTCAGGAACGCCAAGGAAAAGCCGGCAGGGTGAGACGGTTTTCGGGACGGAAACAGCGAAACGTAGTCCAGGTTCTATGCGAAGCCGGTAGGAGCTCGGCATTGCCGGACGACTGTTGCGGGCTAAAGTTTGAAACAAATCACCAAATATCATATTGATTGATGGGTCTCTTCCTTTCCGTGACGCATAGTACGCTCAGTTTATGGATTTGGCTGACAACGGAGACATATGGAGAGGTGCTGAAAACTGCCTTTGCTAACCCAAGCTCCCGGATGATAGCCAAGCAAGCGGAAGCTTGGCGTGACTGAACCCAGCTAATACCCTCGGTACATCGAGACCGAGCATCAACTAACTACGATATACTAGTAATTTGCCCTGCGGTAAATTAAAATAAGGCGACGGCCAGGATCTAGCGGGCGGGAAATAGAATGACCGAGAGGAGAGGAGAGTGGAAGGAGAGAGAGAGAGAGAGAGAAAGAGACATGATGATGATGATGATGATGATGATGATGATGATGATGCTGGATCAGTGAATGCATGTGGATTCATGAGATCGATAGATACAGAGACAAGTGGCTCCATTGCTGTTGAAGCTACTGAGAGGCGGTAAACTGTCGACGAGATGAGCTGGCAAGCTAATATTGGAGTAGTTCACATTAGCTCTTATGAGAGCCGCAGATATACCAATACACTTGTCTATGACGGCCTTGGGACGATGACGAACAGCGGCTGAATGAATGGCTAAGTTGGACAGAGTAAGCACGAATAGATGATGCCCAACATTTGGCTGGCCTTTCTGCTACTCAGCTATTGCTGGGAGTCGCGAGTTAGTGCACATATTCGAAATAGGTCACACCAAGCACGCAAATATCTAGTTCCGATTGCTGATGAGAATTCCTTCATAATGTGCTAATGTGCTGATGCGTTGTTCTGCCATGGTTGGATAATGGAATAGCCCTTGTCGAACTGAATGAGAGATATCAAGGGTTTTGGTCAAAGGGTCAGAGAATGTCAAAGCCTAAAAGGAAGAAGAGGTCATGGCGGTATCAGAGTCGGCATCAAAGAGCCAGATGCTGGTAGATACTTAGTACACATGATATACTCGAAGGGTCGGTACAGGACCCCCTGTGTATTGTCTCTTGGTTCAATTGAGGGAAGGCTACCAAGGTCGCACAACACAACCGCAACGGCAGGCGCAGGAAACCCCAAAGGCGCCCGGCAGATCGGGAGATGGGGAGATGGGGAAAATGGGGGGAATTCGGGGATACAACAGCTTGTCAGTTACACAGCGTGCTTAGTCTACTAAAGTACTGTAAGTAGCTTCCTGCCCTACCACCAATACCACCAATACCTACATAGATACCTACTAACCACTGCCCTACCAAGTAAGTACCTACCTAGAGCACTAGTACATACTCAGTAGTAAACAATTTAGCTGGTAGGCAAACTAAGGTAGGACAGCCTCACCTACTATAGTAAGTAGAAGGTGCATTCTACCTACCGACTTAAGGCAGTAGATGTAGGTATTTGTCTTATCTGACCCCAAGCACCATTACTACCTGCCTACTTCCTGAGGTAGATATAGTAAAGCAATGACAGGCAGCCACGATTAGATGACTCTTTACCCTAGATGCGAAGTCGCCGATTACCTGCACAGCTTCCAGAATCTACTATGCGACAATAAGATAAAGTTGTGAAAATTGTGAGTGCCAACTTTGGAAGTATTTCGGTTAGGTACGTATACTTTTGTCTTGGGTGCATTGGGCTACTGCATTGGGCTATCTGCTCTCAGGCTTTTGGGCCCAATCACCTTCAAGTCTGCTGATTGAATTACCAACCTACCCGGATTTGGTGTAATGTAATACCTACTATGGTAGTCGGTATACCTACTTAGCTGTCAAGGAGTGCAGGTAGACAGATACTTACACCTCTGGTACACTGCCTACATATGTAGGTGGGTATGTACCACCCCGCGTATGTAGCTATGCCTAATGCACTACACTCATCTCATAGGTACCTACCTAATATCTTGGTCGTTGGTTTTTCCCCCTCAAATACCTAAGGTAGAACAATAGGTAGTTGAGTAAGTAGGAAAATAGCCTACCGATATAGGCATAGATTGGTAGATGGGAGGCCACCTACCTAGGTAGCTACGGGTAAATAAGGTAGAGTAATACCTACACTAATGCTAGGTATACCTACCTTGGGGACTGGGCACTCTCTTTAATTAAAGCTCATTCTCTTCTCTGCTTCGCATCTCACCTAAATACCCTATTTTTACCTACCGGCGTATATATACCACGTCCTACCGCCACGATGCGACAGCCCGGTTCCCGGGTCTTGGGCTGCCATTTGACGGATAGATGAACTGACAGGTCATTTTTCGAGCATACTACGACGCCTCAAATCGATCGAAACTTGATTGATTATAACAACGGGGGTAGGTATAGCCTATACTAGGCACACATCCCTGGTCACTTACAAGCAATCGTTGAAGATATCTTGGAATTGCGGCTAATAACATAATGATAATACATGGTCTCTGAAACCCCCGGTCTTCTCCCATATATCCCAACCTACTAGTACATCCACTCTGCCCGCCAAGTGCGGAATATTCAGCACACTACATGACTAGGTTAGGACAATAGGTACCTACATGCTGTACAATCGAGACTGAGGCATGCTACCCTTACTATTTACCCCACCTTATTGTGTCCTTTTCCCTCAAGCGAAGAAACACGCCGCGGGGCTAGATTGGAAACCAGACACCTGGCTCCCCTGTCAAGCCTGGATGGTCCATACAAAACAGGTAGTACTACCGGTAAAGGCATCGGTGCTTATGCTTTCCCTCCTCTTTATGCATGCATGCCGCATCAATCACAAGGGCCGCCGGTATCCCTTCCCTCTCAAGACAGCCACTAGTCGCGAAGCAAGGCGGTGAGGAAGGCTGCGAGCCGTTTGGCCCGTCGCCGACACTGCAGACCACTGGAACCAGACCATGTCCCTCCATGTCCCTCCTATGTATGTTTCTTGATGTCTCCTACTTGGGTAGGTTCTATGTTCTAGGGCTTGTGTCGTGGTGGTTGTGTTGCAGGTTGCGCCATCAATTCATACACGTACGTCTCTCCGTCTCTCTGTATGTATATGCGCGTGTGTCCGTGTGTCCGTGTGTCTGTGTCTGTGTGTGCGTGTGCGTGTGTGCGTGCACCTTGAGGTACATCACGATGCCATTGTTTCCTGGCTCTGTGTATCTATCTATATACCCATCTGCCTATCCCTCGTGTCCCCGTGGCTCTGCGTGTTCGGCAAATGAAGGTACCTGGGGTTTCTTGGTAAATAAGTATTCACCTAGCTAGACGATGGCGAAAAGAGTGAGAGAGAGGGAGGGAGGGAGGGAGGAATGTGGAAGGGGAAATAGAGGCAGAAATAGAAGGAAAATAGGTTAAAAAAGGCATACAGACAAGGGTATTGTCGATGATATCTAGTCTCCGGGTATATGTTCGTCTATCTGTACACACTATACTGCACTACTACGCTACCTACACTACCTACACTACTAACACTACCTACTAACACTACTAACCCTATACTATACTTATACTCTATTACACCATGCCTGTCAAAAACTGCCTGTGACCTGTTACCCAGTCTACCTACCTACCAATTCCAGCACCACACACGGGACAAGCAACGCCTTGCGTATCTTTGCTTGCTGGGTTGACTTTGACGGTATTCCTTCTCCCATGAGATTTTCCGTCATACATACTATGCCAAATGCACTTTGTATATTCCGCTCTCTTCTCCTTCGTACACGACGCTACAACCGTCTCTAACAGCAGTAGTGAGTAACGACGGCCCGGGTTCCTCGAGTCCATCATTACTATTTCTCTGTACCTTCTTCCTTGTTACTTACAGCTTGGCTCCTCGACTTTTCTTTTCCTTTTTTCTCCTTCATTCTTCTCTTCATCTTTTCCACATCTGCAAATCTACCATCCATCTTTTACTTCCGCCTGTTTCTTCTACTTCTCAGAATAAACATCTATCCTCTTACCTCATCAACTCCATTGCGCTGCTCCAGAATCATTGACCCGTTAAGCTTGCAGAGGAATTACTACGACAGTCTAAGTGCACTTACAATTTGTCGGTCTGGTTCTGTCTCTCTGCGTGTTAGTTAGGTCAAACCGATTACCTATTTACTTATTTATTTTTTCTGTCTATCTATCTATTTATTTATCTATTTATCTATATCTCTCAAGCAAGCAAGCAAGCAGGCAAAGCAGGCAAGCAAGCAAACAAACAAACAAACAAGCAAGTCTATGCCACCTGACATCTATAATTCCTCCACACCCACACCTACACCCGCCACACAAGGACACACAATATAACACATACACACACATATACATACACACGCATACACACACACACACACACACACACACACACATACACGCCGCACACACACGCACACACACAACCTTGGCTTGGTTATCTACCGTGCATGGATGCTAGATCCTTGAATCTCGGCCTAATTTACACTACTACATCCTCGTCTTCTCGGCTCGGTCGACTAAATTGACTATACACGTCCTGCGGAGCAATTGTTATATCTCAGGATCTGATTCTGGTTCTGGCCTGCTCTTGGTCTCTCCTTCTTACATCATCCTGCCCTATCTATATCTATAGCTTGCTGTTCTTGACCCGCTTGTGTTTGTTCTGTTACCTGTCATCCACATCTGTATCCACCGTCGATTTTGTGCCAGTCACCGTCTCGTGGCGGTACTATACTGCTTCGGTGAGTTTCCCAGCTGCTGATCTCGGCCGGAACGAGTCCTGGCCTGTCAATTCATCGTCCCTATTATTATCATTAGTCCATCTTGGTCTCTCTAGGTCTCTCTAGGTCTCTCTCGGTCTCTCCACGGCGGTGTCGCTTTTGCCACTAACACCCGTCCGGTGACCTGCCCCACCGCGACCTGATGTCGGGGTTTTCACAGTACTAATTGGACCTGCATCTGTCTAGCTAGGCACCTCGCGTCTATTTCCACTCATCTGTCCCTCTCTCGTCTGGGAGGCACACTCCCCCGTCGCCTTCTACGCTTCGACACAAGGAGCGAAGCAAGAGAGAAGAAGGCTTTCCTCGGAGCTGGTCGTTGTGGCGATCAATGCAGAAATGAACCAGTTGCAGGACCGTTGTCAATAACAATGTATGTCACGCCTACCTTGCAGCATGCGGTGCAATCTTATCGTCCCATCTTTGGCCGTGCAATTGTTCCTGCCCGGCCCGGCATGCTGATTCGTTCGTCAACAGACCAAAATGGCCGCGTTCGTCGTGGAAGCAAACGACAGTCTGGCTAAGAGAATATTGACTTCTACACAATATCTGTATCCAGGCTTGCTCTTGCTCATCCTGTTGCTCGTTGGAGCCACCTACTCCATATACACAGCCAGGAATAAGGGAGATGTTATTGTCCCTACCGTCACAGGCCCGGGTGGTAGACCCCTACCTGTCACAAAGAAGCGGACCATTGACGACAAGTCCCAAGAGCCCGATGGAAGATTTTCACCCGCTGTCAGGGCCCTCTTTCAATGGCTCTACATAGCTGTGACCCTTACTTTCATCGGCCAAGGCGCCGCTATTGCTACGCATGCACTACTTGAGAGAAGTCCCGAAGGCGACTATGCTTGGTGGTGTGGTGAATCCAAAACCGTAATTGTCTTCCTTCACTTTGCATTATCAGGGATTGTTCATTAACACTTCGATAGGTCTACACTCTAGGCTCATCTTTTCTGTATTTATACGTGTTCATCGCACTCTTTGAGCACAAGCACCAGCCAGGACCGGTGTTCATCCTCATGTGGTCAGTCGCCTTGTGTATGGAGATCATCATCTTCACCTGCGATGCCATCATCCTATCTCAACCTCACGAAGTCCAAGTCCATATGGGCCCTGCTCAATACGTAACTGTCGACGTCATGAATCAGTGGGACGTCATCGATCTCAGCTTATCCTGCACTCGTGTGTCCATGGTTGCTGGCAGCGTTGTCGTATGGATCACATTGGCATTAATGAACAGGCAAGCAAAACGTGAGAAATGCAAGCGCGAGCAGGAATACCATTCTGAAGCCGACGAGAACACGCCACTTCTCAACCCAGACATGAACGGCTACCACACGAATGGCCATGCTTCCCCTGGCATCAACGGGTCTTGCGATTCAGCCACTAATAGTGATTCGAGCTTCGCCATGATCGATGATGAGGCCGGGTTCTATCGCCCAGAGAAGCTCCCTCATACTACTTGGCTCGAGTATTTACGTGGTTATTCAATCTTCTTCCCGTACATGTGGCCGGCAAAAAAGCCCAGGCTGCAAATTGTGGTTGTTCTCTGCTTTGTCCTGCTCGTCCTTCAGAGATGGGTCAACATCATGGTGCCCTATCAGATCGGACTTGTTACCAACGAGCTTACGGAGAAGCGCGACCCTGACTCCCATGGGAGGATCATGCCCCAGATGCCTTGGGCTTCGCTTGGACTACTTATATTGTACAAGCTACTGCAGGGGCCTTCCGGCTTACTTGGATCCTGGAGGTCGATGCTATGGATTCCTGTTTCCCAGCATGCATATCGCGCTCTAACTACATCCGCATTCGAGCATGTGCACTCATTAAGTCTCGACTTTCACCTCGGAAAGCGAACTGGCGAGGTTCTGTCGGCCCTAAACAAGGGTGCTTCAGTGAATTCGTTTCTTGAGCAGGTCACCTTCCAGGTTTTCCCTATGATTGTTGATCTATTTGTAGCTATCAGCTATTTCTACTTCCGATTCGACGCTGTCTATGCTGTAGTTGTCTGCATTGTCACATTTTATTACCTCCTCCTCACCATTCGCCTAGCGTCTAAGACGGCAGAACAGCGAAGGGCAATGTCGAATGCTGACAGGGAAGAAGAAGCTGTTAAAAATGACTCTATTATCTCATACGAGACGGTCAAATATTTCAATGCCGAGGAGTTCGAATTCAAACGTTATCGAGACGCAATCAAAAACTACCAGAAGGCCGAGGCCCAAGTAACTTGGAGCATTAGCTCAATGAACATGTATCAATCATTAGTGTTCATGACAGGTATGCTGGCTGCGGTTATGTTTGGGGCCTATCAAGTTACGCAAAAACAACGCCAAGTTGGTGATTTTGTTGCCCTCATAACCTATCTCGGCCAGTTGCAGGGTCCACTGAATTTCTTTGGCACCTTTTATCGCACCGTTCAACAGGCCATGATCTCGGGAGAGCGGTTATTAGAGCTCTTCAAGCAGCGCCCGACTGTAGTTGATCGTCCCGGCGTTCCTTCATTGACCTCATGCAACGGTCATGTGGAGTTCTCCAAAGTCAAATTCGCCTATGATCAGAGGAAACCAGCTTTGCGAAATCTCTCGTTCGAGTGTCGGCCAGGTACTACAACTGCACTTGTTGGCGAGTCTGGTGGCGGGAAATCGACCCTGTTCCGTCTCTTGTATCGTTACTTCAATTGCCAAGCTGGTAATATCCGAGTGGATGGACATAATGTCAAAGATGTCACAATTGATTCAGTGCGGCGCTTCATAGGAGTGGTGCCGCAAGACACGATCATGTTTAATGATACTCTTATGTACAATCTGAAATACGCCAACCAGAACGCGACCGACGAGGATGTCATTGCGGCCTGCCAAGCTGCTAGCATCCACGACAAGATCATGTCGTTCCCCGACAAATATAATACAAAGGTTGGCGAGCGCGGTCTCCGACTTAGCGGCGGCGAAAAACAACGAGTAGCTATCGCACGAACCCTTTTAAAGAACCCGAAGATCATAATGCTCGATGAGGCCACCTCGGCTCTGGATACTCATACGGAACAACAAATTCAGTCTCGACTCGCTACTATCGGCCGGGGCCGTACTATGTTAATCATCGCGTGAGTAGCCCGCTGTTAGATCTTTGGAATGTTGATACTAATGCAGGCTTGTTAGGCATCGATTATCTACGATTACACATGCCGACCAGATATTGGTTCTCGGTCAAGGCACCATTGTGGAGAAAGGGACGCATGAAGAGCTTCTGGAGCTGAATGGGAAATACGCCTCCATGTGGAACCGACAGGCTAAAGCTGAGAGAGCGGCGGAGGATGCGAGAGCCGCTTTCCGAAAGGCAGAAAAGCTGATGCGAAAAGCAAATATTCCCTCGGCCGGGGGAGAACACGGCTGTGGCCAGGGCCAAAATGGTCTAGATGAATCCAGCAGCTCTTCGGATGAGTCAACAACACTAGGAGGCAGGATCGCCGCACAGCATGATCCAACGGCGACCCCCAATGACTAGTCACATTCCATGGCACCCAACGTCAACAAACCCCTAATACAAATTACCTCGATCTCGAACGACCTTGGAGATTCTGGTCTCACCAGTATTGACACAAGCATGCACATATACGACATGCTTCGGTAATAACCTTTCCACGTCCCCGTTTTGCGGGACGTTGCATTGCAGGCGTTTGGTGGGATATACAAAACGTTAAAAGACCTTCCTCTTCAAGGGACATTGACGGCGACCCAGTGCCTGCATCTTACATTTGTACGCGACGATACCAGAGACATTTATTTTCGTGTCTTAATAATCAGTCGTTGGCCAGATGAAATGGCCACATTGGCCACATTGGCCACATTGTCCGCATTCGACTCTACACTATTTATTCGAATGCAGGGCAGAGGAAGGGCGAGATCCGAAAATCAAGTGGATACTAAACGTGGTTTCAGGTGGTAGGAGGCTGCAGTCGTTTTAGTTGGCTTCGAGTATGCGCTGCTCTCTTGATGTTCTTTTTTGCTGCATGACCCCGTGGTCTTGTATGACTGCTGATGAGAGACGACCACGTGCATAATTCACGCAGGCGGGCGGCTAAGCGAGTTGATGACGATGCATTCATAGATTCCCATAATGTATGTACACGGCGAGTAATGACGGCGTGTGCCATCTATTTTCCCTTCATGCACACTAGCTAGAAGTTTAAAAAAAAAAAAATACTATTGAGCCAGCTTCCTTGCAATTATTGATACTCTAGTCTACCTATGTCTACATACACAAAACTACCTTGACATCGAAGAAACATGGTGATAAGAGACCTGCAAGTGGATTGTGACAAGTCAATCAATGGTTGATTTATCTTATCAAAGCATGATGCCGCCTCCCTCTTGGCCACGGCTCCACAATGGCTGTGCATGCAACAGAATGGAGCCAAGAACTTAGAAGACAGGTTCTAGACAACTTGGATGAGCTAAACACAGAAAACACGGCATGCGGGTTACAATATTTGTGGTGCTCTTTTACGTACTACGTAGTATACAGTACAGTATATCGTATACACTATATCTCTTCCATGACGCGCAATGCCGGAGAGGGGAAATACGGGCTTGACTGGCTGAGAATTCCTCGAACGTCGAGAGAGTGTGCGGCGCGGCTGGACTCGACATACATAAGTAGCCGCACGGGTGTATCAAAAGTGGATTGGATATGCTCGTGTTCTTTTGTCTAGTCTGGTTGGTGGATGTACACTACACTACCGAGTACACTGCCACCCTGGATGCATCCTGGATGGCGCCTGGATGGGTACGGTCGATGCGATGAGAATGTCTGAATGGAGATGTCCCGTGACGGGACTGATGGATGGGTGGACCGATCGTGGCGGCCCCGCTCATCCGGGTTACGCTTCTTCAAGCCTGGTCAGACTGCCTGGTTTTCTGTCTGGCGCTGTCTGTGGCACCATGTCGCTGTTATTGTCAAGTTGGTTAGCTCATTGGTTAGGTTGGATGGTAGGTTGCTTGATTGGTTGATTGATTTATTTAGTCTGAAACTATCTATTTCCATATGCCTGCCCACTACCACTGTACTATTCCTATTTCACCCACTCTTCCTTGCTCTCGGTATCTTATGGTCAGACCATTTAGACGGGCAAGCGAATGATATTCGAAGGACTACACAGTAGACGGGACGGTCTTATTACTTTGATTATCCACTACGTGCAGGCAGCAGATGTCGGTTGCGAATGCATGTAACATGCTTACCTATCTCGGCGTGTAGAGGCGTGTTGTCACGGTGTCAGCCTATACATAGTGTACATAATTGATTTCGGGGTGTGTATGTATAAGTCTGTAGAACGTAGATAACTGGATAGAGAAGTCACCTGGGTAGTTGATAGATGATAGATTTAACGCAGTGCTTATGAGTAGATAGGCAAGATATCATAAACGGCTGGAGAGAATGATCCGGACTAGCTAGCTAGCCCTCTGAAAACGAGATGACAGGTAGGATGAGATGAACTGTGCGTCTTTCTTTTTGACCATCTACGTTTCCGCGGGGAAGCGGTGAATTTTTGTGCTGGAGGGAGCAGGCAAGGAAGAGAGCATGCAAAGCTATAAGGTCTGAAAAGGATTTGCTATATTGATGTGTACATATGTACATAATGTATCCATGATGGGCAGTAAGTTCGGTTCAATAGAAACACGGACAAGCAAAGGGTGATTGCTGTGCCTTCTTTTCATCCATGCGCTGCGGGTATGAGAAGATTTTCAATCCGGCTCCAATGGTTTACAGACTGTTTCTATTTAGATATTCTACGCCGTTTCAAGTAACGTGAGAGACTCTCTTGTTATTTTATATCTCATATTATTGTGTGTGTTATTATGTGCCGTGTTGCAACCGGGAATAACCACTTAACTTACCATGACTGCGCCTTGAATATCGTCTCACCATCATCGTTTTAGGGGGAAAGAAGAATGGTTAAAGATAAAGACGGAGGGGGTTGAGGGTAGGCAGAAGGACAGAGGTTGAAGATGACCAGGATCGGCTTCTTCATACACATATTGTCAACATAGAGGCAATTGGCTGTAAAGATGAATATTTAAAGTCTAAATTAGCCTAAGAAGTCATCCCTCGCCGTGGCATTATGTGACTGAGGAAGAAGAATTGTAATGGCCAAGTGACCGCACAAAAAAGTATATATAAATCAGTACTCAGATACAATACCTCTAGATCCAAGTATATTTTAAAGTTTTGTGTGTTGGTATAATGAAGCAAGCTCGAGGATCACTATGCCCCTCTCCCTAGCTAGAGTCAGGCACAGAAGCAAGGGGAGACCTTAAGGCGTTAGAATTTTCGGCTGGACAAGTTCATCCGGCACGCGACTGATATATTGTGAGAACAACAAAAGAGTTAAAAAATGGACTAGCCATGGTCACTGTCTTTGCTAATTAGCTATTATGTAGGTGGCAATGATGATACAGGAAACGAAGGTTCAAAATTCAACTCATGACACGTTCCATTCTACCCGCCGACCGCACAATCGTTGCATGACCCTTTCATCATTATTGCTTATTATCATATCTCAAGTTACAGCAACAACCCATCGTTAAATACACTAATTGTTGATGAGGCACTTCGGATTTACTGAAGTTGCTGACATAAACAAGTGACTGCACAGAGCCCATTATATGCGTCAGCCCCTGCCGCCTTTCCAGCTGTCCGAGAGTTACACTTCCGAAACTGAAACCGGTATGGGTGACTGCAGCTACTAGCGAACGGATTTATATGTGGATAGTTGTCTGCTTCAGCACTAATGGTAGCCCTCGGCACCTATCAAGTGCGTCTGGATCTGACCATGCGGGTTTGCTCTACTGTTTGCACTACCACGGCGAACATTCTGATGTCGTACATGTTGCTCTACTGAATGTTGGACGGGACAAGACCCCAAGTAGGGATCATAAATCGTAATCGTCGCATCGAACGTCATCTACCGGGTTGACTTCTTCTTAGACGCGGTCCCGTTCGGACGACTCACGGCAGAGCCATTCGCATGGGTATTGGCACCAGTAGCGTGGCCGTTTAGCAAAGGCTGTGTGGTGGAAGCCTTCTCATTGCTAGGTTCCATATCCTCTGGGTCAGTCATGTCGGCTTCGGATCGATCATCTTCAGCTGTTTGGTATACCACAAAGCGATAGGCAATTCTGACAATGAAGAACCACCAGAACAAGTTGAGGGCCTGGAGCGAGGAAAGCAATGCAAGTGTAATGACGAAGGACATATCACACTTGTACTGCCCCGTTTCCCAATTGAGCTCGTACGGGCCAACCGTTTTGAATTCGGTGAAGAGGGACCAAATGATGCGAAGATTCAGGTAGTGTCGCAGGTAGGCCCAGATACACATGAACAAGAAGAAATAAGGCCCCGTTCCCCAATGGTCAATATAGTTGAGAGTTTTCGAAGTCTGTCCAACGTCCATTAGTTTACGCTCTAACTTGGAATGTTCGGCAGAGCTCAAATTCTGCGAAGTCCTAACTTACCGCCAAGAAGAAATCACTGATATCGTGAGTTATATAGACAGCAAGGCCCATGTATGTAAAATGGAATCGATAGCTAAGTCCAATCAAGGCTAAGCTCACGACGTGGTGTCCCACAAGCTCCTTAAAATCCTTCCTCCGCTCCTCTAAGCCTAGCAACAGTACAATCGCCTGCTGAGCCCAGTATGCGGCCTGGAAAAGATAATAAAATTTGAATTCGGCGGCGTGGGTCTTGTGGGGAAAGTTCTCGTACATGGCGGTGGTGTTGAAGTACCAGATGGGGGTGTGGCTCATGACGTACATACCGGCAGGGCCCAAGAAGCCGAAGTAAATGGCCGTGTACAACTGTTCCATAAAGCGAGCTTGCTTGCCGCGAGACTTCAAGCCAGCCTTTTTGGCTAGGGGTCGCAAGAACTCCTGCATGATGAACTCGCGCGTGAAAGAAAGCACGACAGTGTAGAAAGTTACAAAGGCAATATCCCAGGGCCCTTTGCCATACTGGGCCGGCGTGCTGGGATCGACACCAGGCTCAAGAGGAAGCTTATAGGAGAGGAAGATGAAGCGGTGAACAGGGTTCGATCCGGTGGGGTTGGTGACGTAAAGAAAGCCGAAGACAGATAGAACGATGAGCGGCAAGACCCAGGTGTGCTTGATGGCGAAGTGCTTGAAGCGACGTAGCAAGGAGCGTGCCTTGCGGCGTTTCGAGCCCCGCTTAGTGTTGCCGTCAGCGGCGGATGACCTCGGTGGCGAGGCAGAGAGATTATTCTGCAGGCTCGCAAGACTCGTAAGACTAGGAGCACCGGTATCTCCAGCGCGTATCTCGGCAGGCAGTCCGCTTGACTTCCTAGGTCGACGACGCGCAGTGGTCTGCTCGGCAACGGAGCGCAGCGGCTCGACCGAGGTATTGAACGGGGGGAAGGGCTCTGCAGATGCCATGATGACAGCAATAGGTGCTAATAACCAATTCAATCGTGTCGCAGGACAAATCGACGAGGGATATTAGAGTCGGTTCGACAATCGATCGACAATCGACAATCGGCAATCGAGAATCGACAATTCAGGGGACAGATACGCAGAGGGATAAGGCGTCCCGGTAATGATGCTTGGCAGATAGGAGGACGATAGACGATGGATAACGGATGCCGTATGATGGACAATGGGATCTGTAGATTGAATCTCGGTAATCTAGATGGACCGAATCTGTTTCCGTTTTTCCCCTTTCCCTTTTTCCGTTTTTCGAGATGTCAACGGGGGTAAGTGACGGTGACTAGTCAAGTAGTAATGTAGTAATGTAGTAATGTAGTAATGTAGTAGATAAGGGTAGGGTGATTTCAGACCGGAGATGCTAAAGGAGTGAAGTCATCTAGGAATGAGATCATAGCACTGGGCCACGAGACAATGCGACAAGCGCGTGTGATACGATTAGAGTTATATCTAGTGCAAATCTAATCCGCGATGCAGTGAGAGAGGATTAGAGGATTAGCACGTGTTGAGACTTGAGAGAGACGGGTGGGAGGAAAGTCCTCGATTAAATTTCCCCCGGCAGTGCATGCTGTGAGACCTAGTTTCAGTGCCCGCATGTCTCTCTCGTATCGCTGTGTGATTGGGCTATTATATTCTACCCTGAACCTAACTGTAATTGTTCAGCCTACTAAGTCTATAATCGCGCTCTCTGATTGGCCTACTATTGGGCCTCTTCCTCGCTATACCTAATCGACATTTAAACAACTGTACCGAGGGACGTCAGGTTGCACGAATGAACCGCTACGCTAAATAAATATGAAGACCCTCTACAAGACTTACTGGGTGGGACTCAATATCTGAACTTGAATCCACGACAAGAGTTGACGGCAGAAGCTTCCTTCTTGGATGAAAGCTGCAAAGTAGTACCTGTTGAGGATTATCGCGAACCGTGAGACACATTTAAACTAAAGTACCAACTTAATTGATTTTGCAATGCTGAAGGACCCATACTACCTAAAGACAAGACAATGTGCCTCGCATGTCGGACTGGCTTAGCGCTGTTCCGCCCACACCATAGTCAGGGGCAAATTGAGCAAAGGCTCATAGACTAGAAATAGGGGTCCAGGACCCCTCTTCAATGAGTGGGATGGATGAATGAATGAAGTGTGTCGACAGCAAGGCCAGTTCGTAAAATCAGCAACCAGCTTCCTACATAATTCCTCACAACGTTATACATTTGAAGTTCAATAAAACCAAGTTTGAAATGCTTTCTTTTATTTTGTATTTCAGCTTCAATATTCAGCTTCAATATTCTGGCTGCATAAACCATGAGGAATGCCGTTATGAGTCTGGCATGTTGCCACTTCTCAATCATTCGTCTATTCTTGTTGAATTATGTACACTAGCTCTCTCAATGTGAAGTTTGAGGTGTCAACCCAATCCCGATGCGTTTCGCTACATTACCGTGCTCTGTATGGTATCCTAAAGTCAAAAAACGACACGCCTTTTCATCCCGACAACACCATGCAATGCCTCTTACCAAATGCCCGCGAGAACTATGAAACCCCATGCGCCACGCTTTCATCATCGTAGAGCTTTAGCAAGTCAAAAAGCCAAAATCAGGAGAGAAAATCAGGTCTGATCATATCGAACGACCAGGTTGGAACTGACTCTATACCAAGTCATCCGCCGGCCGCCGTTCAGCGTATATTGTGTTTCGTTGATCTCCATTCGCAAAAACCGAGCTGGAACCGCTGCGGCGCCTATTAGCCGACCCATGGAAGGACGCGTTGTTCTGGTCAGACGTGTTGAGCAACGGTGGTTTCGTAAGTTGCCTGGCTCCGCTGTGACTGTGGGATCGGCGGGGAGTCGGCGAAACTGTGGTGCGCGATATAGCACCGGCATTTCCCGAATTAGATAGAGATGGTGTCGGCCTCGCGGCGAGTCCTTCTTCTTCTAGCAACCGACCCAAAGCTGCACCGCGGCGCGGCGGAGCAGGGATAACAGTGACCGGTAAACTATCTGTGTCGGGCGTTGGACGTATACGTTGGAGGACTCTCTCAGCTTGAGCGGCGGCAAAATCCTCTATTCGGCTTCGAATATCCCACCTAGAAAAGGCCTCATGATCTCGTTGTGGCGTATCTGATTTTGACATAGTATGCGGTAAGACTTCTGCAGGTGGGTCGCGACTCTTGCGATGAAACGGATGCCAAGGCAACCAAGATCCCCAACGCCTATCTAGCTCGGAATCCATTCTACCCAGTCTAGTAGTTGCGGAACTTGGTTGTATTGCAGACATATCAGTAGATGATTCGATTTTTTCCACCACTGCATCTGTATGGGAGGAAGCAACAGTATCCCCTCTAGACGGTGGTCGATATCTCTCGTCTGTAGTTCTAGATGTAGTCTCGGTGAGCGGCTGATACCGAATCCGATATATCGTGCTGTCAGCACTGGCCGTATCTGTCCTGCTAACAGGCGTAATAGCCGGAGGTGGGCGAGATGGCCAAAGTGGTGGCTGTAAAAACCGAGCCGTTTCTCTACCTGTCGTTGAGGCTTGCGGAGTCGTGCCCGTCCGCGTCCGGCTAGGATTATTATCCGACCTTAAACGATATCGTTTGGCAATAGAGGACATCGCCGGCCATACGTTATCACGGTTACTAGAAGAGGAGGATGTAGCACTATTATCTCCCTCATCCGCGTTACCGTTGTTTCTCAGGTTCTTCCTCCGGCGGGGCCATGTAAGATCCGAAGGTGACATGTCTATCATCTCATCGCCATCAAATACTTCGCGACCCAAAACGCCGTCCTTCTTCTCTTCGCGCTCCAGCGCCTCAATGCGTTCCACCCATTCCCAGACGACAACACTCGCGGCCGCCGCACCAACCCATCTGACATAATCGCCCCATCCAGTAAATTTCGGCTCGGCGACATCCAATACGAAGAACACCACCGGGACTAGTAAAGAGACAATGGAGAGGGTTGCCATCAATGAAATATTCTTCATCAACGGGTGATAGAAGGCATATCGTTTCTTCGTTATCGCATAATAAAGAACCCATGCGGCATATAGGAGGCCAAGCGATAGTTGGAATAGATAACTGAGCGCTGGGACGGCCTCGGTGAACTGACGTGGCTTGAAGCTGTTTGAGGCCATGTATTGAAAGCTATTGAGGGCACCAAAAATGACATCTAAGGTGATAAGAGCAAAAGCAGTCCACTTGATGATGATCTTCTCGCGTTGACGCGGAAACAGACGGATCAGCGTCTGCGCCTGCGCCAGCCAAAGGAATGTGTCCGAGATCAATTGAATAGTCTTCAGCTGTGTCCCGCCAAGTACCTGCTGTTGCAGCTTGTGCGCGTCCTGATAGCCTTGGAGGTACTGTTCCTCGGCCACGCGAAACGTATCAACAGTCGCAATAGTCAGCGATACGGCGACAAGCAGCGTGGCGATTTTCTGAAGCCACGGGCGGCCACCGATGGTAATGCCGTTTGATGAATGGCCGTTAGTAAAGCCGCCGCGCCCTAAAGTAACAATGCCACCGTCTAGAAATGATCTCGGCGCAATTACTAGCATGACCAGGAGCATATAGGCAAGAACGGTGGTTGCGGCGAGGACATAACATTGCGGAAATATTGTGGCATAGAAAGGAGTTCGCAGGTCTGAATACGTGGGTGATTCCAACGATCCCGTCTCATCCGTACTTACACCCCCAGTGACGATAATGGCGCGATAGGCCAAGGCCGTGGCTGTGGAACACGGAGGCAAGTAGACGGCATTGGCAGCGAGTATCGTGGGCGTGGCGCCTGCAATAGAAAATACACCACCCGCTGCAAGCGTTAATGGCGCGCAAGCCGTCGACATACTCGAGGTGGTGGTCATGAATATTATGGAAAAGCCAAAGTTGAGGAAGTGGTTCGAATGTTTCTTCGCAAGACGACGGTCCGGGCGCAGCCACGGAGGAATTGAGCGAAGAACGTGTTATTGGAGGATGTTCGCCATGGGATGAAACGACGGCCCTTTCAAGGGCTGTGGGAAGCACGTAGTCGTGATCGATTTGCGTCGATTTGCGTCGCACCGCTTCGTCTTGTGTACCAGTATTGCTTTATTTCATAGCCAGAGGACAATGTTCCTCGGACGAGAGGAGTCTCTTCTCTCCCTGTTACTGTTGCTCTCGTTCTGTGTTACTTCGAAGTCGAATATATACCGATCTATCGATTATACGGAACAATGGAATCCGAGTCGTCGGTTTATCGTTGCCGTACTATTCGTTGTAGCGTGGTTGGATTTGAGTGTTCGAGAAGATGCTTGAAGGCTGGGCGCCGAGAAAGCAAGACATTAAACCTTTGGTAACAGGAGATAGGAGAGGTGCCAGGGAAAAAGGGCTGGCTCGGGTATGGGGGAGCTGTCTTTGGTGGCATTGACCTGGGTGGGGCTGCTTACTTCTCGTCTACTAACACCCACCTGTACTACTATATGCACTGGGTGTAGGTACAGGTACCTACATCCACTGTAGTTGTAGTGTAAGTACATTACCTTAGTACCTAACCTGGGGACTACATATGTATGTAGGTTAGATACATACCTCTCCATGTAACTACACATGCAGTTAGGTAGGATGATCAGACTACCTCCTACCTATTGAAGTATCAAAGGTTACCTCTTATAGGTCAGCTAGGCGATGCTATACATATGTATACTTACATGTAATGTTGTTGTACTACTAGTAGTAGTACTCAGTAGTAGTATACTTACAGGTTGGTCAAGTGGCGTTGTACAATATGTACTTGGTATATAGGCAGTACACGCAGCTGGCTTTTAAATCGGTTTAAAGAACAAAATAAGATGTGTAATTGAAGAAAAGTCGAGAACCTTGGAAGTGAATGGCATTAAAACAGAAGATGGGATCTTGAGTTTTTTTTTCCTTTTAATCCATTCTGTCTTTTAATACCTGGCTACATATACCTTATGTTTGGCGGTACATACATATACACTGAGGTCTTTGTCAGGTGAAACGCTACATGAGGTACAGATGTAACCCATATACACTAGATATTTCACTGTTTCAACAACACGCGTCAGTTAATCATGGGAAAGCAACAAGTAACCCAATTCTTGCGCGACACTGGCTCACACCCGAAATGTTCTATCAACCCCGCATAGGAAATATACATACTAAACAGTGGCTTCGGCTCGATAGTTGAGCGTGATGAATAGCTGCAGCTTGTCAAGTTATCTCTACGAAAGGTCTAGAACAAAGTGCATACTAATAGATCACTGCAGGCTTATACACTACATTAGGTAGTATTTCAAATCCAATCCAATGCCTCCTACCTCTGTGTACATGTAGATAGGCGCCTACGCAGAGGTACTACACGAGCTACATACCTATGTACCTACCTACTGCACTGGGATTACCTACATATATATGTACTTCTAGAGGTAAGTACGTATCTCGCATGTACACCCCCACCTAGCGCACTGTACAGCCTACTGTGCATGCCTACATCAACTAAAGAAACAAGAACCTGCCCAGAACAGTAACAGCCGGATGCCTACTTAGTAATAGGTAGTCGTACAGATTTAAGTGTGCAGGTAATCATACATTGTTAGAGGAAAATACATCGCACACTATTTCAACTCGGGTGATTTATAGCTACTTAAATATAGTCAAAAAAAAAAGTATGTACACAGCCATCACTTCGATATTCTTCATTTACCCAACTATGTAGGACAAGCAAAATTGATTATTTCATTCATATGGATCCGTACCTAACTCCCAAGGCATCTATCTATGAACGAATGCAATAGGCCCGTTCCCCGCAATCTGTATCTGTCCGCAACAAGCCGAATCCCGGCACCCACATGATCAGTGCGCGCAGTTCGTCGCCAAGGCTCAAGAGGCTTGGACCCGAATTGCTTAATCTTCCCTACTGCACATACCTAGTGTACTTCCACATACCTACACGACTTCCCCAAGCTACCTGTATGCTGTACTCACCTACCCGCTGGTCCATTAATCTAATTTTCCTCCAATTGAATAATGGCTAGGTAGGTTATATGAATATTCTATGGTACAGGATTCGCCTTCTTCACTTTCAACCAGTAGGTGCACTGCCTAGCATTTGCCGTCCATTGTTAACTATCATGTTATCCCAGGTACTTGGCAAAGCTTGTCACTCGTGGAGGTGTCCCTTGGCATCACTCGAGACGACGAAAGTTCCCGACACCCGTCTTGGCCGATTCTGTCTTAGGGATCAACGACAAGGAGCCAGACAGTTGTTGGAGGATGGCTACAGTCAAGATGAAGAAGCGTGGCCACAAATATTGTCAAGGTCCATGACATTGTCCTGCTCGGCTATGTCATTATTTGGCTGTTGGTCGTGTGTTGGCCGTTTGCCCTTGACCCGTGACCCGCGGCCCGTGACCGTTGATCATCATGCCAATTACTGGATTCATTTCACTCCATTGGCTGCTCTTTTCCGTGTTTTCCTCGTTGGAGTGTTTGACAGACAGTGTGTCGGGGTAGATAGTGCATAATTGCTGGAGGCCACAAAGGTTTAGCCCAGACGGTTCACTACAAGGCTTGACCGGCCTCGAAGAATAAGCGGCAGTATTTAACCAGCTTGGCTACTATCTAGCCTAGCATGTGGTGAGGGTGTCTTGAGCGGCCATATATATCGCGTAAACCAAGTCGTATTAGGACACTCCATTGGTCACAAACATTTCGTCGGATGGATATCTCCCATTTTCATGACCGGCAACTGTTCGGCACAACAGTCTTAACGGCAATTTCTTCCGAAGTGCGGAACACCCCGCTAGATATGCAGTGGTGAGTCAAGGCTCGGAGTCATATTTGCAGGCAGACAGAATACATACCGGCCGGTAAGCGGTCACATGATCGGGCAGGTGACTATCCTTTTGGATGACAAAGAGACGGCTGTATGTGTGCGTTTTTCATGTGAGCCTCCAATGCCTATGCAGTCATTTCATTAGCCATACTTAGAATAGCGTGCATTATATCTATCAGGCAGGCAACTACATTATGGAACAATCGATCTAGTCTCGCCTTCAGCCAAACTCATTTGCTATCCACCTACGCACCTTGCTATCCCTCGTGTATCAAAGTGTGTATGATAGATAGTACGTTTCGAAGACAGTTCAAACCCACCGACACCCACTCACGTCTAATGTTTCGTTATAGTATATGCAGCATGCAAACATACATGAGTGTGATAAAGTTCAGGGTCAGTGAGTTTCATAATATAGACATAGTCATATAACGGAGTGAACAACTTGGAACTTAGAAGCACCTTTCCTGTAGACATACGTCAAAACTTTGACGTATGTCTAATAAACGATATCCATAGTTGAAGGACACGCTTGACGGCATTAAGTGTGTGACGTTCGCTCTTGCGCATGACAACCGAAATAATTTTATAAGTAGTAAATAATAAAGAATCTGAGTACATATTCAGACTTCGTGTCACTCACCGTAACGCTACTAAGGCTACTAAAGTTAGTCAAGCCTGAAGAGCAGAACATCCTGGCTTTCAAGCGGGCAGTGTTTTAAACTGTCTGGGATAACTGTTGAATCACCAAGCGTACTGCGTGTCCAGGTCGTACTCTGCAGTATCAGCTAGTGTATATCCGCATCTACAGCATGAAAGAAAGACTTCTTCACTCGGCGCTTTCCACCATGCTCTCATGAATATTTTGTCTCGGACAGTATTGCTTAGAATCCTGGTACTTTTGTGTAGAAACAACTGAACATTTAAGTTATGTGTTCCCCCCTGACTATGCCCTCCTGACCAGACTCTGTGGCAACCCAAGACGACTACTTCCTCAGATATCCCTATTTTCTCATATTCTCGCTTATTCCACATTATCAGCATCCCATCCCATCCCATCCGACCCTACCCTATTCCAAACATGGTTACTAAAGTAGCTGACCCTGATAACCAAGTCCAGATACGACTCCCAATTCGTACCAAATCTCCATTGATAAGCGTCCACCTAAAAGGGGATGCCATGCAATTCGAGTATGGGGGTATCAAGGATGCGTTGACCCTTTCTTTCATGCGTACCATCCGCGTCCCGGATAACAGAAGGGACATCAACTCGTTACCTCCAAGCTTGGGCCGATTCCAGCCAATGCTAGTCCAAGTCGGTATTTCCATAACTTATTCCTCCATTTCTGCTACTACCGACGTCCTCGAGTCTATCACCTGTGTTATTGGCCTTTAAACCAGGAACTGTATGCACTGCTCGCTCACTAATATGAATTAGGATTACGCTAAGCAGGTCCCAATCGAAGTGGCTGAGAAATCTGGTATTTTCTTCACCATGTACCAGCGGGAGGCGATGTGGATCGATTTTAAAGCCCGTTTGCCCTTCGCCATCAGGATTTTCGTGGGTGGTATTAATGCTGTCTCTGGATTTCCTATGAAATTAGGAGAAGAGGAATTACGCAAACAGGCAGCGAAGCGCGAACGGGGAGAGTCGATCCAAGACTATATGGTAGTGCCAGGCCAACGTTGGCTCGACGGTATTGTGTGTAATGACGGCGAGATCCGCCAATTCGTCGCGCAGCCCAAGGGTTCCGGATTCTCTGTCGAGGCCCAAATTACTGGTAAAGACACTATCAGAGGCATTCAGGTCGAAATCATTCCTATCAGGTGCGAGTTTCCGAAGAAGATGGAAGTGCGCTATAAGGATCATCAGCACAGAGAAATAAGTCGGAAGATCGACCTTGTAGCGGAAGGCTTGGGTCTATCATCCACCTGGAAAGATCTGAAGACAACTCTGGCGCGTGAGTTTGACATACCTGTCGGCAAGCAGGTACTATACCCTCGTGTCGCGTGGAACCACTACTTGCCCATAAGCGACGATCTTGAAATCAGCAAATACTACTTCAAGCCTGATTTTGTTTTGGGGTTGAGCTATGATCCTCGTGACGCGGTACCTCCTAGAAGTGTTGCTGGTGGCATGGCCGACTATGAAACTGCAGGAACGCCAAGCAGCATCACGAGTAAGGAAGCATTTCGATTAATCAATCTCCCGGTGGCAAGGCTAATATCTTCATATCACAGGTAGAATAGGACAAATGAGCATGGCAGCGGGCGGATTGAGTAAGAAATCTCCCACAAGACCTTGATATTTGAACATCGCTAATCGTTCTAATTGCAAATTAAGTCAAGCAGACTATTGAGCCGGATCGTAACCCTGCAGACTCGTGGAACAAGAGCGCAGCTATTCAGTTCCATGTCCATATACTAGACACCGCCACATTTGCGGCCGTGACGGGCCAGCCAGTGCGAGAGCCGCCCATAAGCGCGCGAACATACGCGGAGCGTGAGTGGTTCTCAAGCCTAAAGTCTACTACCTTCGGGGTAGGAGGATAAAACTAACAAGACTTCATATTTTTCACATTCTGCACGCCTACACTGGTACTCTTGTATTCTGAATAGCCCTTACTGACAACAAATTGTCTATAGATGACAGTCCCTTTTTTTCGATCTGGGGTGAGGAGCCAACTGGAATCAAGGGCAGCTTCGACAACGTGAAGAGCATCGCGGAGCTCGAGGAGGCACGTGCAAAAGCAGAGGGTACCCAATATGTCGAGGAGGAAAGCGTACGTCAACGGGTCTCGGTTATTGGCAAGTTTAAATCTACTTTCAAGCCAGTTGGCGTTCATCGTTAGGACATAGGCCAATGATGAGCCAGCGAAACGGCGGCCCTTGCACTATCAAGGCCCACGCGCATTGACTCGTGCGGTAGCACTACATCAAGTAACGGCATCGATTCAACTTTCCGTTGAAATATTCATCGGACAGTGGAAATACCGATATACTTGACTAGGCGTGCAACACATATGATGGAAAGGTTTGGGGGGAAGGAAATAAAAGAAAAGAACATAAAACAATAACAACGAAGTCTTGGTCTTGGATTTTGGATAGAAGCTGGTTGTTTCAGTGGCGTGGACGGATAGACTTGGGATAGAATAAGGATAGATTTTATGGTTACTGGTTACGGTACGAAAAAGAGGTTAATAAACAGGCTTGTGACATTGATATGCTATGCTACGAGCGATTCGACTTAACAGCAATGTCTTGCCTAGAAAATGCCATCACTATAACCTGTCATTATTGCCATGCCATACCTGATCTATTTTCAACCGCAAGTTGTCGCGACACTGCTTTTTACCAAAAACTGAACGGGTTTATATATCGCTAGCTGAGACCAACTATTAGAGAAGTTTGGGATTTTTTGTTCAACAACACAGGTTCATATCACACCCATACCTTGACGCCTGTAGGGTGATTCTGACAGGCGTGAACAAGAAGCTTGTCTAGAATCCGCAGAACTCCCCCTGGAGGTGAGTATACCTCTCCTCTGGTTTTACATTAGTTGGGATGAAGTGCCCCATTCATGCTCCCCACCATTGCATGGGGACCTAAAATACCCCTTCAAGAAGTAACTTAGCACAAGAGGAATAAGAAACTCAAATCGATTATTGAATCGTAAGATGTTGTGTAGGCAATCGAACGATCAACGATGTGAATAGAATATTGACGTGGCCACTATCTGAACACCGTTGCCCGCTTGGCTAGGTAACTGGGGAATAAATAAAGACCAGAAAACTAGATGCCATGACAAGGTTAGCGGTTTGATTCTGCTAGTAGGCAGTTAGTACCCTGATGAATCTGAAATCCGAATTGGTGTAATGGCCAACATTTGACGATCTCAACAACATTAGCATTATTATGATGTGTGGAAAAGTGCCGTCAAGCCCGGGGTTCGATATCCGATTCGGAGAGTATATTGCAAATTATCTTTTTCCTTTTTATTGTATAACTAGGTGGTGCAAGTCAATTAACCTCTCACCCTTAAAACATATTAGGTGTCCATATTATATAAATAAATACCATACATTAATAAGTACAGAGGCTATGTTTACTACATAGGTAAGCTTTACTTACTATTAATAAGCCTTTTATACAAATATAACAAATAAAATGTAATCAATACACACCATTAACCAAGCTTATTTTTGTCCGAAAAAAACTATAATCTATTAATGAAGCATACTAGTTATCAGTTAATTTCTAACCTAATTCCGTCCTGCAGAGTCGGTCGATACCCTAGAACTCCCTCCCTGTGCCATTGTCACCATCCTTACAAACCCTCCTTTGTTGGCTATAGCTATCTATGCCTTCAGTTACCAGGCTCTGCATCTCGGACAACGTCGGTATTGATGACAATGTCGTCTCTGTCCCTGAAGTGTAAGATAATACTAACCTCCAGCAGATCGAAATCATCTTCATGTTGTCCATAGTTGGGAGTGAGAATACCCGAGCCTTTGAGCGAAGCACGGGTCGACATTTCGGCTTTGAGTTGACGGATTTCGGCCGTCAAGGCTAAATATCGTTCTTTCCAGGTACATTCATGATTTGGAGGAGCGATGGGTGTAGGCTTCGCAATTTCAGGTTCGGATGACTGCTCAACAAAAGACTTTGTTTCGCTGTGCTCAAATGCTTCGTCAGACCTGTGAGCTGTAGACGTAGAAGCTCTACCAGATCCTTGTTGACGAAGGTACGCATGTAAGGGCTTAGGGGCGGTGTTATCTTCATGACTGCGCTGAGTGCCCGAGCGCAGACGCGTATTCTCAGTCCCCTATCTTTCCATAAGCGACTGCGACAGTCTACTTTCAGTTCTTGAAGTTGCCCCTTGTTTCTGACCTTGCTGGGAGCCTATTTCTCTTATGGCACTTCCACCATGTCCAGAATTCGCTGTATTTGCTGAGGTGGCCATATTTGGATGATCTTGAGCGTGTTCAAAAATTTCACGCCGCTTCGATACCGACATTGGGGCATCTCGGTGTTCGCGCCTAGGAGGGTCAATTCGTATCTTAGGCGTCATATGTAATGGTTCGGGCACGTTTAGCATTGTTGACGTCGAATCATGCATCCTGGTGGAAGATAAATGCTGTTCTCCCTGAGACTTCCCTTCGTAATTACTTCGAGATCGTGTGTGATCCTGATGACGAGGGTCGAGCCGGTTCTGCAAATCTTGATGTTGCGTGACATTGAAGGTACTAGGAAAAGGAGAATCCGATTCCTGGCTTGAGCCGCCAAAAAATCTCAAAGAGTTCGAGTCCTTTTGTATGTCAGCTCTGCGAGCAGGGCTTGCCGAGCGAATGCCCGCGTGCGCTTTCCAACCACCAGCAGCGACACCGGAAAGGTAACCATGGTCGTGCTCATGCGCTTGGTGGCTCTTTGTATTGATGTGGTGTAGTGGAGCAGCAGCATTGGCAGCTTCTTTACCCGGATTTTTTAACCATGGCGATGTGCTGGCTAGTCGAACTTTCGGGGGGTCATCACGCAAAGATAGATTCGACTCATTGCGGACTTCACTGTGCTCACCTTCCCCTGACATGGGATCTGCTGCATCGTGTGTAGTGTTCCCGTTCACAGTTCCGGGTAACCAATGGTCTGGCACATTTGTCGCAACTTTCGGCGTCTGGGAACGTTGTTGCTTTCCATTGCTCGAGCGGCTTGGGTGGCCCGGGGGAACAACATCTGGGGTCCAATGAAACGAATCAATCTGTGTGACTGACTTGGGTTTCGTGAGAGGCTCGAGATACGGCCTCAGCTCCTTGGAGGAGGCGTGTTGAATCATTTTTTGATTGGGCCTCTTGAGGAGGTCATAAGCGTTGTGACCGACTGCTGACGACAGGTGTTCCGCAATGTGATGAGAGCTATGAAAGCCGGCAGAGTGATGGCGATGAATAATATCAGCTTTTCCTGGCGGGAGGCTCGTACTAGAGTCGTGTTTCTCAAATACTTCAGCCTGGGGAGGCCGATCTGAAGCGCTATCAAGGTCTAAAGCTCGCTTGTTCTGCTTGCTCTGGTGTTTGGAGCAGGAAACACTATGTCGAAACGGAGAGTGCCCAGCATGGGTTGCTCGGCACATTGGGTCGTCACACTCCATTCGGTTCGCAACATGTACAGAATGAATTTTCTCCGTTTCCTGTCCCTGGCCCTTTTTATCCCTGACGAGAAACGGGTTATTCTTAATGGGCCGTTTCGATCGAATTTGCATCTGTTCAGATTGCTCTTCACTCATATATGGGTCGACTCGTATGGCTGACGGCATTTCAGGTAATGTTGTTTCCTCTCCCCGCTCATGATTGGTACTTCGCCTATTATATTCAGTGCGCAGATGAGATGATCGATGGTGCTGCGTGTCTACACTGTCTTGGTTTTGGCTCTCACAGGTGGAACGTGCCGTCACCCCTTGGTGAAAGTTTTCTACGGACTCTGGTTTTGACCTAGCAGCAGATACATATTGTGATTCGTCTCTTGTGACAGTAGGGCTGGAATGGTGTGAAAAGTTGGCATGAGCCTGCGGAGTGCCACTGGACACCTCACACTGGCACCTTTCGCAAAGATGGTGCCCACAGGAGGAGCAATGAGTCGGGGCCCAAGTCGGAGTCGAGCAGATGTGACAGTGTCTGCAATATCTTCGGGGGCTGGCATTTCCATCCCCTGATAGAGACAGTTCTATGTCGGACAGCCAACCAGAGGGCCTGCTAATATCGTACTGCTTGAATATATCCCGAGCTGATTTCCATCTCTCAATATTTGGGGTATCGTGCAAGACCAATGGAACTAATGGCAGGTCTTGCGGAATGCTGGTGAAATATAAGGGATTTGCGAAGGATTGTGCCCCGTGAGTAGCAGTCGGCAAGTGCGAATGAGTTAGGCCGAAACTCGTTTCTTTGATAGTGTTAGAACTATGTTGCCCAGTAGATGAGTGTATTTCTGTTAGACCAAATTTGTTGCATAAATGACCCATAGAGAAACTTTTCCGGCAAGAAGGCTGGAATAGGAGTGGTGACATAGTTCCGAATTTCTGGCGATGTTGCTCGTCAGATACATGCCGATCACAACTGTGAAGGACAAATGAATGAGCAGTGGGAGGCGCCCGGAAGTCGGGGACATCGAGATACTGTATTGAAGATTTCGCAAACTGTGCGCGTGGCGGACATTCCTAACCGACAAATGGGTGCACAAGCTCGCGTTCGGCGCAGTTGGGGTCTTCGGACGATGAGTTAATCTGGCTAGATAGTAGGTCGAGCCGACGACGCGACTTTGATCTGACGGTTCCAGTTGGGAGTGGAATATTGAGAGTAGAGCGCTTGCTCTTGTTAGGCTCATTCCCGACGTTAGGAGCGAACCCTCCTGGGCGGGAAGACATGGCGAGCAATCTCTGGTAGACGTATTAGTAGCGCATCATCTCTCAAACTAAGAATGTGTCATAAGGAATGTATCTGCAGCATGAAGAACCTAGGTAGGTTGGTTACTGTACCCGTCAATAACTCTGAAGAACGAAGAGCTCATGATCTAAGCGGTTCGACCAAAACCCAGGCAGAAGGGGCCAGTAGCGGCTTTTGAAAACACCTAAGTCGGTAACTGCGATAGGGAGGGCAAGCAGGCGCATTCACAACCGAGGGAAACTGCACGTGAGGACGCCAAGATGATCAAAACCTTCTTGATTCGCTCCGAGAATTGTAGGGAATTATTGATGATGTACAAGTTGTTACGCGATATCTATCCTCTATACAATCTATTTCAGAACAGCTTGCAAGCTCTCCAAGACCTAATCTAGTTAGCAAAATAGAGCCAAAAAAATAAAAGTCGGACATGTGCCTTACCTCCAGCTCAATCTTGGCTTCCGCGATATCCTGCTCACTGCCACCGCCGTTGGCAACCTTCTGTGCTTCGGCAATCTGAGATCGTACAGCTTCGGCGCTGAAATCCTCCAAGGGGTAGCCCTCGACGGCGTTGATGCTGAGGACAGAGTTTGGCTGAACAGTAGCGAAACCGCCAGAGACTAGATCGAGGGGTTAGCGAACCGTCCGATGCTGTCCTGTCTTCCTTGTACGTACGGAAAAACTGCTTGCTGGAGCCGCTCTCCTCGATGACCTCGATGAGGCCGGGCTTCAGTTGCTCGATCGAAGGCACGTGATTTGCAAGGACACCCATTTCGCCGGACTCAGCCGGGAGGTTGACCTGAACGACGTCTTGCGAAGAGTAGATGGACTGTTGCGGGAATTAGCAGGGCCGGTCGGCAACGAGGTCGTATTCACGAAGGCGGATCAAACAGGGTCGCAGTATTGGCAATGGGCTGTTGAGCCCTCGTCGCATATCTGGAGGCTATCGTACCTGGTGAGGGAGGGACAAGCTTAGCTTGATCTATACGCACGATGTTAGCAGTGCATTTCTCTAGGTACCGTGGGATACGAGCCTTGTCGGGGGCAGCATCAGCGTAGCCCCTTCGCTGCAGAGGCTGAATGGGGAGCCGCATGGCAGCGGGACGAGCTCGCAGAGCTGCGCGGGCGACGCGGAAGGCGTTCATGATGACAGGCGTTGTCAATTGAAGAAATACGTAACGAGCGAAGCTCTCGATAGTCAACAACAGCAAATTAAGATTCAATGCTTGAAGAGACGGAATCTCGGAAGTTATCGGACTAGCCCGATTTGGTAGAAGTACGGTCACGTGTGTTGGCACGTGATTTGAGTCATTTCACGATGAGGGGTGTGTTGCGGAGTAGGGGTCACGCATGTAGCTCACCTTGCTAAATTTATCTTCCAGGGTCACCTGCGATGACGTAGGATACGTACATAAGGTATTTTAATTTAGTCTGTTGTGCCAGCTTTTGGGCCGAGAGAGTCGGTATGACCATCAGCTCTAGGTAGCAGTGAGGCATTACCTAAATTAATACTGTATGTACGGTCTCTTCACATGCAACTAATGGTGTCCACATAACGGAATGCCAGACTACCTTCAGAAGGAGCCCAGTTGAAGCTTTGAATAGTGAACAGTGTAAGCAGGGCATCATCGTGAACCGTTCGTGTTAGTTGGCGTTGTGACTTGTGCGCAGCAGCCGCTTCTTACAATGGAGTCAATGCTTACCAAGCTCAAGCAAGCTGACAGCGTCGGCGTTGCCCGTAAGTGACGCCGGTATCATGTACATATCGCCTCAGCTGAGGGCTGAGACATCATGCATATCACCTGGTGTTAGCTGGTCTCTATCTAATTGAATCCTGCCACGAATCGGCTCTCAGCAGGTACGCGGGACTGCGAACGGACAAAATGTTCAACGGCTCTCATCCATATATACCGTTAAACAATACCTGCATCCAATATGGTTATACATAATAGGTATAATTCTTAACTCATCGTTCACAACTCTTAGCGCAAGAATGTCCGACATTTGCCGTCTGAGTGGACAAAGTATGCTCATTGGAATAGTTGGTCGTCTACTCTACGTGAGGTAGTAAAGTAGGGTTTGATTGGGTTTGATTTGTTTGCATGTCCTATGGTTTCGTTCTCTCCGAACCTATTTCCCGGATTCCGGAGGTACACCGGTTTCTGGCTGTGAGTATGAAGCCGAATTTTCCCGAGTCGATTGCATCATTGTCTGTCAGAGCCGCTTGTGTGGGTTGTTAGACAGACATTAGACAGACTGGAGAGCATAAGCAAACAAGAACCTGCAATTACTGCATGGAATTGACAGATGACATGCTTCGAAACATTTGATACGACGAGGACCCTACAAACACTAGACCAGAGGTCAGCAGGATGATAAATGCTCGTACGACGCTAGTAATTCGTGCTCCTAAGGGTCTGGTATAGGAAACTCCCCATCATCTACAGATCTGTACTCACGGTTTTGTGTTGTCAAAGTCAGCGCTAAACGGAATTGATCAACACAGTTGATCGTTAGTGAAGCTGCTATATAAATTATACTGTATCTTGGCTAATCTGATGTATATCTATTGTAGCGTACTGGATTCCTACGCCGTGCTGGCATTTATCCCTGTACGCATCTGCGAATGGTAGTTCTTTACAACTGCCGGGTAGTATTATGCCGGGGGATGTTGACATTGAATGGAACAGACAAGAATGAACATCACCTGTTTCCAGTTGTGCACTGGCAGTCTATGTCTGATTACTCGCTCGCGTGTGGCCGTGGCTTTCCTCCCATTGGAACTATCGTGACTCACTACAGCCGAGCAACATGGTCTTGCAGGCAGGATTGATGCGGGGTGTGGTGTTGTGGTGCTTCAACGTTCCTCTAGCCCGCGACCGTTGAGCTTTCTTGAATGCGGCAATAAGCTGGATATTGCATAGAGTCCCCGAGCTAGTACTTCAAACCGGGGCCTAGAGGCAGCACGGGATCCAAAGGGGCAGTCTTATACCAAAACCGCATGGCGATCGTATGCGTGGGACTATGACAATGTAATGATGGACAGACTCGCAGTGGGGTGATTCCGGCTAGTACGAAGTTGAAACTCAAGATGTGGCAATCCAAGCCCGGAACGGGCCTTTCTTCAAGGTTGTTGAGACATTTGACTGGCTCTTGTTGAAGCTGTGAATGTGAATGTATACTACCTACCATGAGATATTGACCTCAAGTAGGTACAGTCTACATAGTAGAGAGTTGTGATAAAGCTAGTGTAGACGCTACGATGGAGACAAATATCCATATTTTTGAGAGAAAGTGGATTTCCTGTGGTCTCCTAGGTACTCTCATAAGACCAACAGTGGAAGAAAAATATATGCGAAGAGTAATTCTGGCAAGAGAAAGTCTTGTCCGCTGGACCGAGGCTAATAGCATCGGCGAATAAACGTACCGCTCTGACAAGTTTTTATATGCATAAAGAGGGACATCTTGTAGTATAGCGATGACTTGATGCTCGCATACTACCTAACCTCCTACTACTATGTAGGTACTAAGTAATACACGTGTAACTCGTCCGCGTGGGATACCACGTCGCACGTCCCACAGAATCACATCCTTGATTGGGACCATTACCGGGACCATGATTTGCAGGGGCCAACCTAATCGGAGATGGTGATGGCTTGAGCTAGCTACCTACATACACTAGCTTGAGCTTGCTGTACATCATCTAGCGGCGTCTCAATTTAGACTAGAACTTGGAACGTAGCGCACTCAGTATATCTACCTAGATACCTCTACACTAGTACGATGACCATTGATTATCAATTCAAAGAATGAATTTAGCTAGTGTACACTACACTGTCACCTACAGTACATACTATACGGTACCTACTCTATGCAGACCACCATTCCATGCATACCTATACTGATCATAGCACTGGGACTGCACTGGTGACTGACTGGTGTCCACTACTGTTGCACAGGAAAATAGTACTAATACTACTGTAGCATCACCATACATGTAATAATTATTAATAGGCAGTTCTAAGTCGTACATGGATGAAGTCCACTATACTACCTAGTGTAGTAGTTTACCGTGCGTAGTTTTGCTGCATTTTAATCGCGCATAGTACGAGTACAGATGAACAATATTAGGATTAAGCCCAAACCAACTGTCTAGATATTCGCTCAGTATCGACTAGGTAGTGTGTAATCTAACATCGACATAGCATCGGGACTTCAAATTTTCGCCCCGATGTCCTCGAGAAAGACTCTCTTACTCGTAGTGTAGTACTTATTTTCACCGATATCGTCTACCGTAATAGCATAACCCTGATGGGGCGGGTCCATATCAAACTGCAGCTAGCCGAGCAATTCGCACTCTCTAGAACCAGTGAGGAAAAGTAACGGACGAATCAGCCAGTTGATCGATTCCAATTGTACACACTACGCCAAATATCCCGGCTTGGCCGATTTGCCCTGCTGACCAGAAATGCATGTGGGCACTTAGAAGTAACCTGACCGCTCACCAGCTGTTGCATAATATGATACACTACACTACACTACTTATACTGGTAGGTAACTGCTCGCTTAGCGAAGGAGCTGATATATTTGCTATGCAGCGGCATAGGCCGAGGCCTTTCAGTCCCACGGATTAATCAACAGGTGCATGTAATTTCTGATAATACAGATTACTATCATTCCACAACTGCAACGGGAAATTGCAGAAGTTTGGCTACTACTATAGTAAAACTGAGACCTTTTTCACCATCGTGGCATTACTCAGTACACTTAGGTCTTAGTGCCTATAGGTAGGCACACGGGATGGGATACTACCTAGTTAATAAACCTAGCTACTTACTTAGTATGAACTGTGTTAGAGGTCGCATGCAAATTTTGAGTTCCCACCAATCCTTTGTGGTTGGATGTCATTGTGAAAGTATTCTGGACCCTTTATTAAATATTTACCTAGGCCGGGTAGCTAGGTTGTTGGCCAAGATTTTCCAAGCCTTCATTAGCCGCTCTTGGGCAATTTGTTGTTATTAGGAAAGGCTGCATGCGGCGCTTGGTTTTTTTTAGTGGAAGCTTAATGGGAGTTGTTGGACAAGCCGTTTGGAAATATGCAGTATACTGTACAAGGGGGGAACCTGTGCCGTGCAACCGTGGTCCCGGTGCCAGCCCTGTACAGCGCCTGTACAGAACCCGCTCAGTACCTAAGGTATCCCTTTTAGGTATGTCGATCCTTTCGCAACGTTATAATTGCATAGATATGACGCCAATGCCTGCCGCAATAAGCGCAAAGGGGACAGGACTGGCGGTGGACATCAAGTACTTGGAATATTCGATAGGCATTTATACTGCCTAGAGGTATACAGCCGTAGCGTGGTTTTGCGCCGGCCCTCACAGTTTGTGTGTGTTGTTTCCCCTTCCCACAGAGAGAGGTATGTATACTACCGGTACTACTAGCTACCTGTACCTGTACCTACCTTTGGGTAGGTATACTATACACTAGGTAGTATAGGTAGTGTAGTAGGCATCTATGATTCGATGTTTTCAATACTGTATTGCCCGTTCTAAGTAGTGTACTGTAATTTTTAATATTTTCTGAAGCGGCAAAGCTAAATAAGCTGACTGCTGAAAGAGAGAGAAGAGAAAGAAAAAAAGAAAGGAAGGAAAAAAATTTAGTAAGGAAGGGAAAACCCACCTGTACACCGTGACTTCATCTGATTTTGTATTACCGACATACAGTATTACCTACTAAGTATTGTTATTAACTTTGATTCGCATCTCATGTTTTTTGCCCTGGTCCATGTGCATTTCCCACCGACAGTCCAAAACTTGTCCGCCACCGTCATTTATCTTTTTCGCCCATCTCCCGAGCCTGTTTTTTCTCTTTTAATACTAAAACAGCGTCTTCTCCTCCCACCTCCTGTTTCCATTCCCTAGATTTCCAGAAGACTCCGACTATTTGCCGAGTTGCGGTGTTTCGTGCACTATAGTACAAGTTGCACCGTCGATCTTGACAGCCAACGGCGCGCATTTGACCTCTTCGGGATTGCTTGCAGATCCGTCTGCGCCACTTGATTCGACATCAGGGTTAAGGACGGCCAAGCCTATCCAAGACCCTTGCGCCTCTTGTATCGTCCTCAATTAGCCAAGTAGGTAGTACACAGCATCTGGATTGACTCAATTGTCAGCGTGTTCCGTCATCCTTCTTCCCTTCGACTGGATAGACGACCTACCCGTCATCCTCAGCGCCTTTATTTGAACTGCAGCCCTGCATCACGGCTCATATCCCTCAACTTTTCTCTTCCTACAGGCAGATCCACAAGAAAACATGATGGTTCTTCTGTTATAGCAAAACGGTCCCTAGGGACACCAAACTGCGCGCTTCTTCTGGCTAAGAGACGAAGCCTGCATACTGCGCACCAACAATTCAACTTCACACGTTATCTCGCGGCTTGCCTCGGCCTGCAACCGTGCTGTTTTGATTTGCGGTTCTTCAAAGAACTGATATTGGGGTTTTTACCTCGTACCGCAATAACTCGCCATTATCACTTCTCTTTTCTATCAATCTATCGTTTATTTATACCTAGTGTGTTACTATGGCGAACGAGCGGGCCAACAACCCGGCTACATCGAGCGTGGTGGCGTGGACTTCCCAGGGGGGCCATTTACAACATGGCCCGGAGGATGAGGTGCCCGCCGATGGAGATGAACCCCCGGACCCGGGATTCGACCTGGATTCTGCTCGGAATCCATTTAAGAGGACTGTCTTTCCAAGAATCGCCGAGCATTCCGAATCTCTCTTAACGAAAGCACTTCATCAGTCCGACGAGGAAAACATTAAACCTTCTCATCATAATTCGCCTACAAGACGGCGCTCTCTGAATAGTAACATAAGCCTTGCATCTACTACCGATCTTACTAGCGACACAGGGCTCACAAGCTCCACTCGTACAAATACTCCAAGCCCACCACCGCCAATGATTTCCCTGGCCAACTTAAACGGAGAGTTGTTTAACACAAAGCAAGGAGTTATTAGCTCTGGCAGTTCTAGAAGACAAATTACACCTGTACACTCTCGCCCGACTTCGACACAACCTTGTGGCCAAAATAGAGATGCCGCTGTAGAGGTTCTTAGGAAGAAGCGGTGTATCTCTTTTGCCTGTGGCCCTAAGCCTGAAGCAAAGAAACCTTCAAGTCAGACTCAATCTGTCGGATCCACGCCTGCAACTGAAGAGAAGCCACCAAGGAAGACTTGCATCAAGTTTGCCTGCCCTGCAAAACCTGCTCCACGGACTGAGCCGCCTCAGCACGAACAGAAGAATCTTGATTTACCACCCATTGAGACTCCGACGAAACACAAAGCTGCTTCTCCTCCTACGTCCCGCAAGTATCAGTCTCCTTCAGCGACCCGTGGTCGAAACCAGCGATCGCCAGCGCCACAAGCCGTTAACCAAAGTCCGGTAGCGGTTCGACCTTCCAAATATCTTACTGCCAATGCCAACGACCTGAATACGGAGTCGTCCCGATTTCACGAATTCGCAAGTGATGAACCTCTACAAGAGGATTGGATTCGACAAAATCTTCCGTCCACCTGTGCTCGCTTAACCATCAATGATACACTACGGAAAGAGAACGAGATTCGCCGGCTAGGCAAGGAGGCTGAGGAAGAGGCTCTTGAGGAAGAAGAAGAAGAGGAGGAAGAAAATGATAATAATGATGACGATGACGACGACGACGACGACGAGCCCGATCTGGAAAACGAGGAAGACGTTGATCTGAGGAACAAGTTGGATGAGGATGAAGATACCGCCGAAGACGAAGACGGAGAAGGATTTGTTGCTAAATCAGGATATAGCTCTGACATTGCTTCTGACGGCTACAACACGGATAACGAGACTGGGTTTGCGGAATCTGAGGACGAGGATGATGGCGAACTACAACTTTGGACATCTGGTACTGGCCTAGCTCTTCGACTGTCAAATGACACGCTGGTCTGTCGTCGCCCCTCTTTGACTAGTGAGAAGTCCGACTCGTCGTCTTCGGAAGGGCTCAATATGCCTAGGAGAATTCGAGAGAGAACCCGCCGGATCAAGTTTCGTCCTGGTACGCCCGAATTACCTGATAGCACTGACTTCGTATGCGGTACTCTTGACGAAGATCGTGTGCTCGAGAACGCCTATATTTCTTGCATGGCTGTTAAACGTCGAGAGAAGCTCCACCCAATTCCGCAAGATATCGACCCTAGTTTTCCCACTTCAGAACCTGAGGATGAGGAAATGATGCCTCACAGGCGTGGCCACGATAGTGATGAACAGCTATGGATTCATGGCGAACCAGAAGATATTCATCACACCCGAGATCAAGATGGCGAGCATCGTAAAAAGAAGTCGGGTCACATCTCCCCTAAACGGTATCGTTCCCCGCCACCCAAAGCTCGAGGTCGCTCCCCGAGACGACTTTTTGACAGACACTCTCCTCGTCGGCTATTGTCACCGCCACCACCCGGTCGTGCCCCATTAATGCGATCTCCTCCAGCTTCTCTGGTCCAAGGTGGACAATACCAAAATGCGCAATTCAAGACGCTGGCTTTTCGCCCTGGGCTGACACACACGAAATCTCTTCCTAGAGCTTCAGCGCTCTTCCCTCCACACATCAAGAACCAGCGCCGAATGAGCAAGCCGCTAGAATACGGTGGTCATGTTCGGGGTGCTATTGATATCGTGAAGGGGTTGGAGCAAAAGCGCCAACGCCGAAGAGAGAAGTTTAAAGAAAAATACCTCCAGAAGCACACCAACAAGGCGCGAAAAGGCCAGCTTCCTCAGCAGCGGCCGCAACCTGGCAAAGGGGCTCAGCGTATGAGAGAGATCGGGCTCCTCTCGGCCGGGAAACTGGACCCGGATCAATATGTTTTGTCCGTCTAACACGAGCAGTACCGTCTCATGATACTCTGGGCGGCATGCACCCAGATGTGGGACCTTGGCGGTGGCTCATTTCTCGTATATTATTGCAAAGCAGCATCTAGTAGTTTATCACCCCCCTGTAAAGCTAGCTGTATATATCTTTCTCTTTGCCCTTTCACGAATTTCTTTGTTCCGGGACGGTTTCTTTACGGGGAGTGGGTTAGCGGTGGTTATAGGATACCAAACGGGAAAGGCATATTTAGCATTTGGATTGGCGCATGGTACCAGAAACTTGACACATATGAGAATGATTTAAGCAACAGGCAGCTGCCATAGTGAGTGAGTGAAATGTATACCGCATCTAGAATGAGGCTGTCTTGAGAACACGTAGCGTATAATTCATAATTCGAGCACAGGAGCCTTATCAAGGAACCTCATTAGAGCATTTCCGTTTAGGCGTCAAATTCTTTGTCGAAGTTAGGTGCTACTAGATTAGGTAGGTAGGTAGACACCTTATTACATGTAAGTACTTAGTAGCAGATAGATTGGTGGTATTTTGAGACTGCAAATATGGGGCAAGTGGCCAGGTGTCTCCAAGTGTCTCAAGGTTGAGGATAGCACTGCCAAATCCGGCTCTCCGACCTGCACACTCTTTATAGGACTGGCTTGGAATTGTGCTAAGTAGGTAGTACTACACTTCAATACCTTAGCAGCAGTACCTCTACAGTATCTGACTTGTCCTTCCTTATCCATCGCTGCACAACCTCAAAAACGTCGGCTTTCTTCCAACAATCCAGTCGCTAGGCTTCAGACAACCAACCTCCCAGCACCGTGATATACTCAATACATAGGATATATCGCCAAAATGTGGATTGTTCAGTGGTGTTCGCCTCCCAAACCTCCCGCTATTCCTACAGTAGATTTACTGACACTCTCGCCCATCAATCAGTCTACGATGTCCTCTCATCCCTTGGCTTGATGAACAAGCACGCCAAGTTGCTCTTCCTCGGTCTCGATAATGCCGGAAAGACGACTTTGCTACATATGCTGAAGGTTCGATCCCCGCCACGCCACGCCCATCACCATACTGGAGGCAGCTGTTCCCTCGCAATGACCCGATCGCGCCGCTTTACCTCTTTATCAAACCCGTCCGTTTATACCCTTGATAGTAGTGGGCTAAGATATTTGTTTATAGAATGATCGTGTCGCAATTCTTCAGCCTACTCTCCATCCCAGTACGTTACCGATACCGACGCTTGTGCTCTCGTTCTCGACCTCCCTATACCAAGCCACGTGTCGCTGACGAGCAACTTGCAGCATCCGAGGAACTTGCTATTGGCAATGTCCGCTTCACAACATTTGATCTAGGTGGTCATCAGCAAGGTACGCATCGCTGATCAACCATTATGATGTCTTGCTTGCCACTAATTGTCCCCGTGGTGCAGCCCGCCGGCTCTGGAAAGATTACTTCCCGGAAGTCAACGGTATCGTTTTCCTCGTCGATGCTAAGGATCACGAACGCCTGTCCGAATCTAAAGTCGAGCTCGATGCCCTCTTGTCTATGGAGGAGCTCTCCAAAGTCCCATTCGTTATTTTAGGCAACAAGATTGACCACCCAGATGCCGTATCTGAAGATCAACTTCGTCACGAGCTAGGTCTATACCAGACCACCGGCAAGGGCAAGGTTCCGTTGGATGGTATTCGACCCGTTGAAGTCTTCATGTGCTCTGTGGTCATGAGACAAGGTCGGCTACCCCTCCCCATGCGGACATGTTCATCTTGACAGTGCTAATATGTATTCTAGGCTACGGCGAAGGCATTAGATGGCTCTCGCAATATGTCTAAGTGTACACGTGACCACGAATACCTATGTCACGGTCATTATTGAAGGTCAACGCGCGAACGATGGTGCGGGTGCCATATGCAATTCTGGAGTTTTTTCATTGACAGCTTACTTGTTTCTCAACTCTGTTCAGGCTTACGGGGAATGTTTTAATGGAGTCAATGACTAGAGGCAATTCGCGCCAAATACCAGCATCTTTACACATACATCGGACCTCACCGTTTTCTCACGTGAGAAACTAGGTTGCGTGATGTTTGTAACCATAACAGATGGATCTTGCCATACATGACCCTCGGCGACTACCGGTACCTACTGGTGATTCGAAAAGAATTGATATTGGGAACTACTAATAGTTAACTAATATAACTCATTCTGTTTGTGCCACATACATCGTTATTGCATTGTCTGGCATGGTACACACACGGGTACCTGGCGAGTTGCACATAGTTACTCGTAATACATTCTAAATAGGTTGAGAAGACTCGGGATATGACCTTCGAACGTATAGTGAATTGACGAGGTAATAGGCATGATTTCTTAGATTAAGACTTTATAGTATTAGGACGTCTGGACCAATATTTCAAGTTGGCGCAGTTTAAGCAGGCATCTATCTAGGTACCTATAGTACAGGTATCCAGGTGGACTAGCGACGTAAGACACCGAAAATGACGTCGGACATAAAGTAACACCCCAACGCCCCAACATCCCTGTAAGTCAACATGAATTGAACACAAGCTCTCTCATTCTTCGTGGCTTCGTGGGGCACCGACTTTGGACTCAGACCGGCACATGACAACACTGGCAGACAATGACCATTCGCTGCCTTTGCCTCTCAGGTCCCTTGTTAATGATAATGATTTCCTCCTATATTGACGTCTAGTCAACCAATCGCAAACTTCCTTGCAACATAATGATCCTGCTCCCCGTTTTACCTCGGCTCAACCACTATGGCAGACGTTAAACGATCGTTACCATCCCCGGAAACCACCAAGCGCGGTTGCAGTTACGGCTACCCTCCCGAGTCTTTCGATTATACCAGACTCCCCGATATAGACCGCCAGTTTCTCCCCGCCGAACATCTTGCGGCGTTTTCCCAGGCGCTCTCTGCGCCCGACCCGACGCCCGCATTAGACGATGCTTCAACGTCAAGCGTGCGAAGCCCTGCCGACCAGAGCCCAGCCAGCCTCGACTATACACGTTCGGGCTCTACGGCCTCTTTCGATGCCGCAGGGTTGCCCGAGTCCGCTACCAATTCAAATGGCGCTCAGAGCAGCATGTTTATTACCGCGCAGAACGATTGGGCCCCCGTAAACGAGAAAATAAAGCATGGCCGGCGCCGCAAGAAGAAAATCAGCATCGGTCGTCGGACGATAGACGAAACCCGAGAAGGCTACTTGTATGGCCTATTAAAATGGCCGTTTCTCTTCTCCGTTGTGTTATGGATCATCGGGCTTGGTGCTGCCTATCTTGCTACAAGATTCTATATATTTCTTTATGAACACTACATTGCCTGGACGGGAAGGCGAGAGAGGCTACGGCGAACCTTGCGTGCCGCGAGCAGTTACCCCGACTGGGTGAGTGCTGCAAAAGAGTTGGATGTCTATCTAGGTAACGAGCGATGGAAAGAAGAGAATGAGTACGCATACTACGACTCTAAGACTGTCCGCCGGGTCTATGAACAGATTCGCAAGCATCGTAAGGCGGCTGAGCAAGACGAGGCTCGGGGCGGCAGCAATAATAATGTTGAGGCTCTCAAGGCTTTAACTGAGGCCTGTGCCAAAAACAATTTTGTCGGCGTAGAAAACCCGAGACTCTATAGTCAGACGTACTTCGGAACGAAAAATTTGGTACAGCGTTTTATAGCGGAAGGTGGGTTTGCTACGTGTTTTCGTATCTGTCCGTGATAGACTAGTTGGCTAACCTGTCATGTGGCAGTCGAGACAAGTACTCGGTTTTTAATGAATTCACGACAACTGCCATTAGACGAGAAGCGTGCTTTATTCAAAAGAATGCACGCCAACTTCGGCCGAACAGCGTTGTGTCTCTCTGGAGGAGCTGTGAGTGTCTTGAAGATTCATTAACCCCCTAAATTTCGTCCTTCTGGGCCTCTATAGAGTGGCTAAGGAGATTACTAACCATTAACGTTGAAGTCATTCGCATATTACCACTTTGGCGTCGTCAAGGCGCTACTTGAGGCAGACCTTCTCCCCGACGTTATTACCGGCACAAGTGGAGGGGCTCTCGTAGCCGCTCTCATAGCAACCCGAACAAATGAGGAACTCAAACAACTACTAGTTCCGGCACTGGCCCATAATATCAAAGCGTGTTCTGAGCCTATCACCACATGGTTCCCAAGGTGGTGGAAGACTGGAGCAAGGTTCGATTCTGTCGACTGGGCACGCCAGTCTAGCTGGTGGTCGCGCGGTTCTATGACATTTAGAGAGGCATATGAAAGAACGGGTCGTATTCTTAATGTTTCCTGCGTACCGGCTGATCCTCACTCGCCCACTATTCTCTGCAATTATCTGACATCACCTGACTGCGTGATTTGGTCTGCTGTGTTAGCGAGCGCTGCTGTACCTGGGATTTTGAATCCTGTTGTGCTCATGATGAAGGCTTTAGATGGATCTCTAATTCCATACTCCTTTGGCCACAAAGTATGTGATTCCCTTTTACTTCACAGTCAAGTGCATTCATTAGGTCAAGTAATTACTAACATGATCTAACAGTGGAAAGATGGAAGCCTGAGGACAGACATCCCGATCAAGGCTCTGAATCTCCATTTCAATGTCAATTTCACGATTGTCAGCCAAGTAAACCCGCACATCTCGTTATTCTTTTTCTCATCGAGAGGCACGGTAGGATCACCAGTTACGCATCGAAGAGGTCGTGGCTGGCGGGGCGGGTTCTTAGGCTCTGCTGCCGAGCAGTACATCAAGTTAGACCTAAACAAATGGTTGAAGGTGCTGAAGCATCTCGAGCTACTACCTCGCCCACTCGGTCAGGACTGGTCCCAGCTATGGTTACAACAGTTCAGTGGTACAATCACAATTTGGCCACAGGTGCAACTATCCGACATTTGGAAGATTTTATCAGACCCCGATCCAGACCGTCTCGCGCGTATGCTACACGAAGGGCAACAGAGCACTTTCCCAAAACTAAAGTTTATTGCGAACCGACTCAAGATAGAGCGTTCAATAGAACAGGGGAGGCGCGAGACTCGGCCAGCAGTTAGGCGGGGCAGTATCGAGAGTATCATCAGCGAGGAAGACTTGCAAAGTCTCCTACGCACAAATAATGCCACGGACGAGGAGACGACCGAAGCAGAAATTGACGAAGGGGTTATCGACGGCGGTTTTGACGACGTGGTTGAGAGCACCAAAGTAGAGTAGATTAAGGGGGACACGATTCCTAGCCAACATCTCGTGTACTGCTCCTGTCGATCTTCCACAGTATGAAATTAAACGTTTCGAAAACGAGCACAAGCACAAGTGCAATATTGATCTGCCGGTTTCATATTTCGATTTCTGTTTGGGCTGAGCAACGAGCAGCAGTATTGACTCATCACTTTCCGGACAAAATAACCGTTTGTGCAAAGCCTATCTATCTCCTTGCATGGAGCGGTTTGGGGTTCTAGATGAGGGCTGCAAACAAAACAGTCCACGTGTGGCGTCCGACCTTCTTTGCAGAGCCGAATCGTCCTGGCCATGTACGTAAGACCTCTACTATCAAACTAAATTGTCTCGCATTATCACGCGCAATAGTGTCGTATCCCGTTCTAGATAAGAGGCGCATTCGCTTAAGGATACGACTCATAGGGTTCCGGCATTTATAGGAGCATCACGGGAACTAAGCGAGCCGGGGGAACCTCTAATCGTCAAGGCTAGATAAAGTTAGTTCAAACAAGATGTGCTCCCCTCAAATCGGATCAACAGATCGTTAGCTTGTCGTCACTTTTCTCGGTCCTAGAGCGCCGTGATTCTGAGACATGCTTTTCGCCTGCATATCTACCACTACTAATACATAGCTTAGTCGTCATAACAAACAACAATCAAACAAAAGCTTAACTGCTCTCACCCTATTGTACCTAGGGCCGGTAAAGGGATAGGTGAAATTTTAGATGTGGCTTTCCTTTACTCAAGTTTCATTCAAGCCAACTCATGTTTCCATGGGATCTCCATCCTCTGTGTTTGCCTGTAATGCTAGGTCCCGTTCCTCGGGTCGCCCTGTGTCGGTGGTAAACTATAATCACGCCTCAAGAGTTCTAGAGACTTATTCGGACATTCGCTTAGTGGTTGAAGCCGTTCATGAAGTCACAATTATGAATCACCGCTTGCTTACGATACGACGTAGAATAGATCTTGCATCCTAGTCTCTTGCCTACCTATTTATACCAGGAAGGCGAGCCGCGTGGCATCAAGTTTGGTACTTACTCACACTTTAGCTCTACAAACTCTACAAGGCAACCAACGTGAGTTTTGTGGCATCTAGAAGCATCCCAGACGTCGATAAACCGATGACAATGCACGACAATGGTAAAGACAACAAGTATGACCCACACTTCACAGATAGTGTCATTGCTGCTACTGGCCGAAATGCCCACCCGCGACTGAAGCAGATCATGCCGGCATTACTCCGACACGTGCATGATTTCGCGCGAGAGGTTGATCTCACTGTCGAGGAGTGGATGGCTGGCGTGGAGATGGTGGGTGCTCTCTCTCGTTTCCCCGTCTTTTCCCAATCATGTTATTCTGAGATGAACATTTTCATCTTCGCATAAAAGCGACAAGAAAAGCCCCTAGTTGCCCTGTCACCTCGCCGTATTTGTACACGTATTCACATAAATGTCTAGATTAACGAGGCGGGCCGCATGTCAACCGACAAGCGCAACGAGACGCAGCTCGTTTGCGACATTCTTGGCCTCGAATCGCTAGTTGACGAGATCGCCTCAAAGCTCATATTGCACGCAAAGGGCAGTATCAATGCCGCAACGCCGTCCGCGGTACTAGGGCCCTTCTACCGTTCCGACGCGCCCACCTTGGCCAACGGGAGTAGTATCATCTCAACCTTAGCACGAAATTCGACATGGTACATCAGGGCTATGCCGCTCCTAGCACACATCTCGGGCCAGGTGCTATCAGCCTCAACGCACAAACCCATCTCTGATGCTGTCCTCGATGTTTGGCTAGCCGGCCCAAACGGGTTGTATGAGCAGCAAGACCCGGAACAGCCAGACATGAACCTGCGCGGTCGATTCCGTACGGATGAGAATGGCCGTTACGAGATGTACGCTCTACGTCCCACGGCGTACCCCATCCCGCATGATGGACCGGCTGGCCGCTTGCTGAAGTTGCTCGATCGCCGTCCGTACCGACCGGCACACATCCATTTCATCATCACGGCGGACGGACACAGAGCCCTCACTACACAGGTCTTCGACTGCGAGGATAAGTATACGACAGACGATGCCGTATTTGCTACCAAAAAGGAGCTGTTTGTTAAATTTGAGGAGAAGGAGGGCGATGAAAAGGCGAAATGGGAGCTCACGTATGATTTCCTGCTCTGCGAGGCTTGAGAGTAAGGGGGAAAGAGAAATAGGTATTGTAGGGGGTTTCATGGAAACCCAGTGTAGGTAGTTCTCAGCTTGTAATTAATTGACGAACTAACATGACATAGCACAGTATGTCATAAGAATCGGCTTTCGACACCTTGATATACGTACAATAAATACAATTAGCATGAGCAGCGTGTCTATGAAGTGAGATAGAAACTCATCCCATGTCAGAGTATTCTTTGCTTTGCTAAGTTGGCGGTGTTAACTCTACCGTTACCATTTATTAGGAGAAATCATTACTCCTTTACCTGTTCAGTGCGCTTACATGTTAGGTTGTCTTGGTGTTGGATGCGAGCTCCCTAGCATAAAACAAGAGATGTAGTTTTCAAAATACCTAATCGAATGGGGTAAAGGGAGATTCTAGCTAGAGAACTAGCTGAATAAAACACAACTATGATTCGCTGGATCTCAGCTATACGCAGTACTCTTCCACTACACTAAAAGCTCAGGTGCTCTAGAACATCCTTTTTCGGTCATCGACAGGGGAGTTAGGCCTCTCTAGTGTACTGTAACAGGTCAGGTGGTAGGTGGTACCTACCTACCTGGTGGTATAAGACAGCTGCTAGGTAGCTAGCTAGACTACCTAGGCGAGCCACGAGTGGCCACTCCGATCGTGCTATGTGGCCTTCTCCTTTTCCAGGATTAAGTCGCCACCTTGCAGAGCTATGCAACTGTAAAGTTTAACTAAAAAGTACCTAGGTACTTGTAGGAGAGTACTAAGGTAGGTAGGTACCTACCTATAGAGCCTGGCCAAGTATACCACAGTTAAAATAAAGTGAACTTTTCTCTTTTGCGCCACGACAAGCAATCAATAAATCTACTCATAAGTCATAAGTACTTGATAAGTTGATAGAGGATTTAACCTAGGCATTCAGCACAGTGTCCGACGTTCTTTTACCTAAGTCCTACCTAACCTTAGATATTTCACACCCCTGGCAATCAATCCTCCCCTCCATCAATTAATCAATCCTACGACGACTCGGTCTAACTGCTCGGTCACTTTCAACACGCGCACACCAAGACATACACCTACCTAGACACTAATGTTGTCGCATAAGTAAAGAGCCATTGTCCTCCCCTCTAATATTGATAAACCAGCCCAACCATCATTTATTTATTTATTCATTTATCATTTATCATTTATCATTTATCCATAAGTAACAGTGATCATCATGGTGAAGAAACTACCCAGTGCTAGCATCCAGCTACCGTATCCTTTGTACTGCTGCGACTTTGCAGATCCTGACCACCTTGTCGTTGCTGGCGGCGGTGGACCGGGACGCAACGGGGTCGGCAACAAGATTGTACGAGACACTCCCTTCTCCATCTATCTGTCTGTCTCTTTATCTGCCACCTGTCTTTTTCTTTTCTTTTTTTGTTTTGTTTTCCGATTTGTAAGGGTCCGCCGAGGGGGTTAGTTAGCTAACTGTTGGGCTTGCGCTCCGCTTTATTTTGCAGACCCTGCTCGAGATATCCGATGCGACCCAACTCACCCAGGTCACAGAGCTTGAGCTGAGCCCCAACGAGGACAATGTCATGTCCCTCGTCGTCGTCGGCCCACAGAAGGACAAACCGACCACGACCACGGTGCTGGCGGGTGTCAACTCGAGCCCGGCGGATATTAATAAGGGCCAGAACAAGCACTTGCGCGCGCTAACCATCTCCCAACCCGGCAAGTCAGCCAAGACTGGCGGTGTGAAAATCTCCGAGGTCGCGCGCGATGCGCTGTTCGTGCATAAAGACAAAGATACTTACCAGCGGATCCTTAGGCTTTCGCCCCCTCACGAGGGCCTCACATCCTCCCCGCGATTAGGTGCCGCTACCACTGGCCTGTCTAAGCACCCTCAGATCGCTCTGTTCGATGTCCCTAGCACTAACAGTCCGCGGTGGAAAACGAGGGGCAGGCTGGATCCGCGCGTGGAAGCCATGGATCTCGACGTGATTCAGACCGGCCCCGACACCTACCAGCTTGCATATTGCGACGACCATGATGTCTTCACCGTTGAGGTCTCCAAAGCCGAAATCTCGGAGCCCAAGTGCGTATACACTATCGAGCCCGAGGAGGGAGAGACCGTCAAGGCCTCCTTCAAGTCGCTACGTTACTTGACAACAGGCTTTCTCGTCACTGTCGTGAACAATCCCAAGTCCCGCGGTGTCGCTCTGCATGGCCTCAGGCTGCCTAAAAACGAGGCTGAGAACGCTCGGTTGGCGATCCGCGCCAAATTGCCCAGTGGTGTTTCCAAAGCCACAAGTCTAGCGGTACGGAACCTGTCCCCCGTCGCAACGCCGTCGGATAAACAGGGCGAAGCTCAGTTCGTCATCGCAGTCGCCGGAAATGACTCATCAATATCTCTCTACACTCTCGAGCATAAAAGCGCTTTTGACTCCGACATACTATCTGATCTCGCCCCATTCCAGGTCCTCAAGTCTGTCCACCCCTCGAGCATCACGAACCTCGCCATCTCCACCTTTGCACCGCCAGAGGGATCAACAAAGTCATCCTCAGAGCTGTGTGTGAAGCTCGCGAGCGTATCAGTTGGCTGCTCCACTGTTGTTCACAATATACCCATCAAAAAGCACGTCGACAAATCGGCGTCTAGTAAGACAGGGAAACCTCCAAAGCCCTCGCGCTATGTAGTTGCCTTGAAGTCCAAGGGTGAATCACCAGCCACTGTCATTACTTTAACATCTCTTGTATTCCTCATCTTATTACTCGCCGGCCAGGCTCTACTAGAGGCCAAGGGCATTAGTGAGCCTGTGCTCGGGGCCAGGAAATTCCTTCCCGCCTCATGGATAGTACCGCTGCGAAAAGTGCCGAGAGTCGAGGAACTTGCAAAGGAACAAAAGACTATCCACAACCTGCTTTCGGATGTCAACGCGCATCACTCTCAACAGATGGTCATAAAACACGAGGACTTAGGAGCTATTGGGCCAGACGGACTTCCAGCTCTCCATGTCGATATCCATAACGAGGAAACTCATGGACCAGCTACTTCATGGGAAAATCTAGAAAAGAAAGATCAAGACTTGTGGAAACAACGACTCAAGAAGTCGGGCCACTGGATGGAAGACATGGGTGAAACCATTTTTAAGGGTGTTCTATTTGGTGAAATTGGCGGCGCTATTGGAAATATTGTGGGTGAGGCACTTTGAATACCCAATGCTGCAGTGATAACAAAAGGCTACAAGTAGCCATATGCGGTTAAAATATAAGAGCCAGAAGTAAATGTTTTACACGGTTTCGTTTGTTTGTATGATCAATCATGTACGAGATAGTCCTCAGGATCGGCATTGGTATCAACACCAGCGTACCATGTATCAAAATAAAAAAACGCTCGGAAAAATACAGGCATATATTCTAGAATCCAGTTATTATCTTTATGCTTTAGTCTAAATCTGGTGACCATTACGATAGTAATTTATTATCACATCTGCCCACTTACCACGGTACAAGGTTCGGCGGCAGCATCGGATACACAACTCCATCAATCATCTCGGTGCCGTACCCTAGATCTTCTATGCCCATAGAACCTCTATTTGTGGGCTCACTATCTCGCTTCCAGTTGGCATAGCAGTCTCCCGGCACGTACTTGGCCGCATCCATGGCTAGTGTCATCTTAACTTCGGGGCAGTAGTCCCAGATATGCTGGCGCAACTGGGGATTTCCCCAAATACCCCCGAAAAGCATCGTGCCGCTACCACCAGTATGGTAGCCCATCGGCTCGTAGAAGCCATCACGCCAGTCGTCTATGCCTTCTATGTAGTACTCTTCTTCTTCTTCTTCCTTCTCCCCGGCTGTTGTAGATGGTGCAGGTGACGATGTAGATATAGATGGAGACGTCCATAGGGATGGGTCTGCAACTTCTGGGGCCATAGCAGCGCCTACGGGCCTGTGGGCTTGCACATTTTGCCCCGGGTTTATCTCGCCGCTGAAAGTCAGTGACAGAGACCCGTTTGCCATGCGCGCTCCTGGCCTGTGGCCAAGTCGCTCTGTTAACCAGACGTCTTCGGGCTCTGAACCGTCAACTCGCACTTGGTCTCGAAGTACCTCGACTGTAGTTGAACACAGATGTCAACGCCTATTCGTTTCTTCGTACAAAGGGAATTATTGAGTATCGGAAACACGGAGCCCGCTCCCTATTAATTTGTATAGATACTGGCACCCAAGGAGTGTGAAGATGGATGTTGGGAACTCACTAATGGCGCTGACCCTTCTCAATGACAATCCTCCGTTCCCACCGAATCGGCCATTTGGGTTCCAGGGTGCCCCAACCCAGTCGTAATCCAAGAAATCATTGAGATTTTGCCGCGAATTAGCGCAAAGTATGCTGTCAGCCTGGAATATCAGCAGCCACTCGGCCGGCTGCAGCTGTCGTACATAGAAACATATCAGCCGAGATCTCTAAGTTCAACTTTATAGGCCTGCCAGATCATACGAGACAGGGGGGCTAAGGGGTCGGGCGCGGAAAGGCTTAATACACACCACGGTCTCGTAAAGCCACAGGTTCGTTAGGAATCGTGAGATCATCTCCTGTCCAGCGGTGCTAACGTTGCTCGGTATTAAGGTTAGATCCAGTTTGCCCGAGCCGACTTGTGACCTCACAGCATTCGAGTTATTCACCGACTCGACCGACTCCGGCGACCCCATAAACCGGAAACGCCAGTCGGGGGGTACCACGGAGATGAAGTGGAGGAGAAGTGGCGCGAGGATAGGGAGTGGCCTGTTCTCAATCAACAGTGCCACCTTCGAGGCATTGAAGGGGGAGTTGTGTGGTTTGAAGGAGGATGGCATCGTTGAAGATGGAGCTGAAACTGAACTCTGAGATGGCGAAAATTCGCTGTACTCTAGTCGTAGGTGCGGCACAGAGACGCGGTGAAGACTTGATTGTGTCATCATGCCTGTGATGCTAAGAAGAAGAAACACGCACACCGTTATCCGCCAGCGCCGGCTCGTTCGCGCCCATGTATTCGTTATTGCTTCTTTGCACCTCTGGGGGAAGGGCAATGTAGCTTTTCCTCGGATATTCATGGTATCTAGATTTTTAAGTCTCATGTTGCCTGGCGGTGTTTTTTGCTCCTTCGTTTCAAGTCGTTCGTCGTGGTTCGTATAATTTCTTTCGTCCTAGCTTTCTAAGATATACTAGCTACTATATGATAGGATGTGTCCTGTATGCTCTCAAAAAATGAGGTGCTAACTCAGGAACTCTCCCCTGTGAAGCAAAGGGGTTACAATTACCTTCTCTGATGTGTAGGACACGGGAACACGAAACGGCATACCTCGTTGCCACCAATTCTCGTTAGCTGGTGTGCGCCATGTTTGCGTCAAAAGAGGCACGATATTGAGACATATATGTCTACTCTTTTGGGTTGTCAAAGCTCCTTAGCTAGATCAGTTGCCTCATCACTACATAGGCGCCATGTCGTAAGAGTCCATCTAGTATGCCATAGCATTGGTATCGTAGTTCAAGTCATATTTCAAGCCATATTGCGCAGATCCAATGGGGAGACGTCTAGGGATCGTTCCTGAGTTTGAGAAACGTTATATCAGGCTTGTTCAAAGCTAGGCCACGCAGCGAGAACCAGATATTAGCTCAACAAGTGAACACTGATTTCGCGAGGCGGCCCGAATATCACTATTCATGTCCCACAGTCACACCGTTGACCGTTGGAGCAAAATAGCAACCCCATGGGATCGATTACGGGAGTAGTACGTCGTGTTCCCATACTGTTAATGGCACTGAGACCATCCGAATCATCATCGCCTTCTTCATCTAGTACTGAGTTACTTATCGACTTCCTCAGTTGCTGACCTGTTTGTACCGGTCTACCCGCCTCAAATTTACAGACCTTGATTGAGTTAAATCATAGCGCTTATGATATGCGCTTGACAGTGAACTCCGTAGAAGAGGTTCATCATGACTAATCCGACTCCAAAGAGTCGCGGGTAGGGCGGCACGTAGTGAGACCATGTTAGAACCTGGGGAGCAGTGATTCAGATGAAGGTTCACAAATCCCAACATCTGCGTCTTTTATTTGCTAGCGAGTTTTAATTGTGAGTCGCTCCCGTAATTCATCTTAAATGCTATATTAGTTCTCTGAATATGTACCTAGAAGAGGGAATACCAAAATAGTTTCAATAGTCATACCTTACTACAGTATCTTCCAATAACTAGCTTAGCATTTCTTCGAATGTGTGATTCGACGTAACGAGTCCTATTCGGTCGTTTCCCCGGAATCTGAGGTTTGACGTCGGCGGCATTCCGAGGCTCAACCGGCAGTAGATCCGAGATATTGCTAAACCCACAAGCGAGTATTAAAATGTAACTGTTGCCGGACAGACCAAAGTTTTTAAATTTATTCTTATTACTATTACCGGCGGAATCTGGTAACGTTACCCTTTATTCGTGGAGCGACCGCGAACGTAGCTATGTCAAGCCCGGCATCACCAACATCGGCGTCATTTGCGATCACGCGCATGCGGATCCTTGGGGTTATCTGTCTGATCATTACGTAGGCTTCTTATATACTCACTCACTCACACGTAACCTTCCATTCTATGCCAAGGCGGGCACTCTGGGGAAAATCAGACTGATGGGCGAATAACAGATGGTCAATTGCGAGCTTACTACCACACTATACTCCTACAATTAAGGACCACATTAAGACGAGGTTAAGCGAAGCGAGGCAGAGGATACCCAAAGTTAAAATCGACTGGCACCCGCCACGGCCAAACGAAGACCCACGGTACCAGTTCAACTCATCCAAGGTAGCGCTCCTGATTGAGCCTCGACCCCTCCCGCATCTCGTGCCCCAGCTTTTGCACATGATATCCGTGGTACCGCCGGACTGGCGCTTTATATTCGTCGGCACGAATCTCTCAGTGGCGAGCGTCGGCCGAAGCTACGCGACTAAGCACCAGCAGGCCGTAGGTAAACTCGACCTCCTAGTGCTGCCCACTCCGTGGGAAATCGACAGCAAGGAAAAGGTCCACCGACTACTTACCGACATCCGTTTCTATGATGAGTTTCTCCCCGGTGTCGAATGGCTGCTCAAATACGAGTATGATAGCATCTTGTGTGCCAACTCGGCCACGAGCCTCAATGAATGGCTTGATTGGCATTGGGCTGGGTCACCAAGGTATGGGCATGGAAGCCAGCCATCTAACTCGATGGCGACTTTGGGCTTGAAATTTTTATCCTCTTCTCCTAATCTCCGTCAATCCAATGCTGACATCCATGTTCCTTTTTCTCTCTTCCACAGAACAGTAGACGATCGATTCTCGGGAAATGGTGGTCTGTCCATTCGCCGGGTGTCGGCGATCAGGCGTGTGCTAAAGTTCCAGGAACGTTACAACGACACAAATCCCGAAGATGAGTGGTTTGGTACTCGTGTATGGGTTCTACCGGGGGCGAAAGTCGCAGCTGGAAAGAAGGGCCAGCTGGCCGTCGAGGATCACTACATCCCGAATGCGATGGGCTTCCACCTTAGGGATGGAGGTCACAGCATCTCGGATCAGGTCTGGAAGGATCCCGGCCAGCGAAAGGTGATATTCGAGTACTGCCCCGAGCTGAGTCTCATCATGGATATGAAACTGGAGCGCGAACGCTGCCCCGGTGATAATCTGGACGGGACTATTCAGGAGGCAAACGAGTAAGCCGGGCGGAATGGTTATTTACTCCTATAACGGAGAGGAGAAGTGGACGCCATGCATAGTATAGGCTGGTCTATTGTTGTTTGCAGGATTAGTAAGGCGTCCAGAAGAAACAATATCAATCAGCTCGAGTGGGCTTTCTAACACAACACATGTGCTCATGTAACGTATTTCTTCCAGACTGGGCGGTGATTCAGCTGGGGGGTCTCTCAACTTTGGTTAGCAGTGAATTCTAGGCCGATTCCTTAAGAGTAGTCAAGCAACTATTGTACGGTCTTGATATTGAAGACGACTATTGTCTTGAATTGCTATTTTTGTCAGTTATTGGACATTGTGACATCGACCACTTTTAAGGGAGATCGATAAATACCGTGACTGTATGTATGTATAGCAGCTTTCCGCTTGAGAATTCAGATGAGACACCACTAGACAAAGTTCACAAATATCTGGTTATGGTGAAGCCTGCGAGAGTATTGGCGTTAGACTCAATACCACAGTATGTAAAGATAGGCCACCTTCAACGGTGTAGCTTTGGGTCGTTGGCGCGAAAGAATCACGTAATAATAATGATTATAGAGTGGCAGGTGACGCGTATGCAAACAGGTAGGTAGGAGTACTCAGTAGTATGACCCTACGCTTCTATTAGTTTTAAATCCCTACCAGGCCGACACCGGGGAATTATTGCAATAACTTAGAATGAGTGTGATTCTAATTTCGTCTCTAGCTACCCTTGATATATCACACAAGAGCCGGCAATAATTAAGAATCTCGACTTACATCTCGCTTAGAGTTTATTGCTACCTTCCGTTACCAGATGAGGACTCCAGCCCGGAAAGCGAGTGCATGATGTGGTTACTTTTGAGACTCTAGCACGTTAGCTCGTTCCTTTTGCTCCTCGTTCCTCGCAGCTCTTGTCTTGGCGGAACTGCATCGACCGTGACTCGTCAGCTCCTGAATGAAGATATTTTCAGATGCTTACCTAACGGCGTCGTGTAGGCTAGGCGAACCAAAGATACAAAGTTACAGCGCAGTTACGAGGACGTAACGATCCATTTCAATTAATTTAATTCCTGCCCCCGCGAATGGAGAGGGGGAGATTTTCCTGCAAGCCTCAGGCACTTACGGTGGGACTCTATGTCATGCACGAGCAGGGTCATTGCTTTTAGGATATTTAACAAAATTGCATAGTATTGAGCTTCCCCAAATTGTATTTGCCGCCTGTCCAACCCTCTCCTGGTACCTACGTTAGAGTGGGCTGGAAAGCAAGGCGGATCTTGGCAACAATAACACGGATCTGGAATGGGTGTCTACGCTCAGGCACATCCAACCCCACAGATTTCTTTTTCCCTGAGGCGAGGTTGTTACGTTTTGAGATGGCGGTGGGTACCTCGCGGCTTGATTTGCCGACGGTTAGACCTTGGATGACGAATCTCTTGTTTATGATGTGGTTTTCGTCGACGGTCTTGGGTGGCATGCCCAACGAGAACATGCGCTTCCTTTAGATGCCCCTTGAGCCGGGCCGTGGATAAGTTGGGGGAACACGCAATATCTCTGTGTTATCCTCATGATCTACATGATCCACTCAGATCGTTGCCCAAGATGGCCAATTCACATCGGCACGCCCATGCTTCCTGCAAAGTTCGGGCTATGTATTCGATCCAGGCTTCGAGTATTGAGGGGTTAGGAGAAAGGGAACAAAAGACGGCCTACAAGCCAAGACAAAACAGTCTAGATCGCTTGCATGTCTTCGTGTTCCCTTCAGGAGACGCGGCTGGCAGCTAATAGACCCCAAGAGGCGCCTCTAGAATCTTATATTCCTGCTAGGTTAGGGAATTGCGACGTGACCAGCCATTGACGGACTATTGGGTTGACCACTTGCACTGCAACGGTGCTCCAGTTAGTGCATGTCAGCCAGCACACCTCTGCATGAGTTGTTGGCCCCGTTCGTGAACGTGCTGCCGTGACGGTAGTATCCGGGTATATCGCATTTCCGATGGAAATCGGAGCTGCAGATCAAGGGGGCTTCATTTATCCTTACAGGATCATTATTTGGCTGCGGTGGCTTACAAGGCGTGTCGCTCATATTGTATTTATAATTTGACGACATCCTATGCTCGATATGCCTTGGTTCGTGACGTCTCGCTTCTTCTGGACAGCGCTTTGGGTCTCCTCTCAAGTTCGTTATTCCGGCCTGCCAACACTCAGTAGTAGTATACCCTTACAGCCGGATATAGCTAAGCTCTAGCATATATCTCGTTCGGGGCCTCTTGTTCTACAGAAATGCGACTACTGATTGCTGCGTCTCTGGCGCTATGCGCCAGCCAGACGATTGCTCACGATCTGGATGGTCATCATCCAGTGCCAAAGCTTGCTGGTGCCCGAAAATTCCTGAGGGATTTCAAGGGTGAAAGAATATGGGAACAGGGAATTCGTTCAGCACCTATGGTCCAAGCAAGAGAGCGCCGGCATGTAGACAGCTTGAGGGAACGGAGAGGAATTGAAGAAAGGCAGAATACAAATGGGAGATGCGGTTCCCGTTATGGCTCCTGTGCAACGGGATATTGCTGCTCATACGATGGGTAAGTATCTCTAAAAGTGAAGGAGTATGTATCAACTAACTGGACTCCAAGTTATTGTGGCAAAGGGGCAGACTACTGCCAATCCCCTGACTGTCAAATCAATTATGGTAGCGGGTGTGATGGAAACCAGAAGCCGTCGGGTGTCGACACGTCGACTATCGCGCGACCCAAACTCGGGAAAGTCACTTACGGAAGCGTTGGAATTTATGACTGCGTAAACTCCGGGGATATTGCACTCACATTTGACGATGGCCCATGGAATTATACAGGCGACCTTCTGGACAAGCTTGCGGTATGCGAGAATCTACCCTCATAACCCCAGGAGGACACTGACATCTCGGCTCAGAAATATCAAGCAAAGGCCACGTTCTTCATAACTGGTACCAATCTGCACAAGGGACAGATCAATGATCCCAGTACGCCCTGGCCTTCTGTTATTCAGGTAGGAATTCTAGCATTGCAGCTTCTCAAGAAAATACTCACAGTAAACAGCGCATGGCCGCCGAAGGCCATCAGATCGCGAGCCACACCTGGTCCCACGAGAACTATAGCCAGTTGACCACGACTCAGTTCCAAAATCAGATTTATTGGAATGAGATTGCCTTCAACGACATTCTTGGCTACTTTCCCACGTACATGCGGTATGAGCTGTGACCCTCGCGCTCTTACGATGTCGGATTCTAATATTTGGGTAGGCCCCCTTATTCGATCTGCCCGACGAATACTTGCGGGTCTCAGTTGGCTGCCCTTGGCTACCATGTTGTGTACTTCGACCTAGACACTGAGGGTTACCTGCACGATGATCCAACCCAGATTCAGGTTAGCAAGGACATTTGGGACGATACTGTCCCTGGGACCAACCCGTGCCGGTCCAATTTCCTGCAGATCGAGCATGACATTCACTACCAGACTGTCTACAACCTTACGGACTATGTTCTTACCTCACTATTCAAGAGTGGATACAGGTCGGTAACCGTAGGCCAATGTCTAGGCGACCCTTCGGAGAACTGGTACCGAGCTGGTAGCAATGCAGTACCTAGCTATACTTTTACTCCTCGTGCGGCGACTGGTACGTGGTCTTGCTTGACGCAATCGCAAACGTCCACTGGTACCGCACCAACGAGCACTTTGGTGGTGAGTTCAGAGGGTAACTGTGGTTCCGGTATTACTTGCCAAGGGTCGACGTTCGGCAACTGTAAGTCTCCCGTAACATGCGAGTTCGAAACTTAGCTGAATGAAAGCACCAGGCTGCTCTGTCAACGGCTTCTGCGGTTCCTCCATCAACTACTGCGGTACGGGCTGCAATGCTCAGTTCGGTAGTTGCTCTACCGGCGACAGCCCCTTACCCGGGTTAGTAATAAACCTATTCACATTAATTAGATGGAAAGAATATAAAAACATGACGGAGGGGAGGGCTGTTCGGGAGTTTCCATGAACGAGAACTGACTTGCGCTTTGGATAGTGATGATCCAATTCCTTCTACGACTACCTCAGGAGCAACACCAACCGGCACTCTTCAAGTCTCAGTTGACGGAAGCTGCGGCAACGGATTTACGTGTACTGGCTCTGGGTTCGGGAATTGCTGCTCTGAGTAAGTGTTTGCCTCGTCCACGTGGCTTAATCGCTCGTAAACGCGTTTTCCAGGCGTATTCTTCTCAATATAGAGCACGCCTTTTTCTCTGCTACTCGGTAGCCATGCCAAGATGTAGAGCGTACACTAACTTCTTTACATTATCGCAGACACGGGTTCTGTGGAAGCACTGACGACTATTGCTTAACTGGTTGCCAGCCGGTATTTGGTAGCGGGTGCAAGGTACGATTTCTTTCGTATGCCTTGATTACCTCGAGCATCTCGGACGGCTTCAATCGCTGCCTGAAACCCCCTCTTCAGCACTAGGATGCTGTGAGAGCAGTTCAGTCGTCGAACTCAATCTATCATTTTCATCGTGACTTTGTGCGATGCTGACAGCAACTTAGGGATCGGGATCAACCACAACTAGTCCGACAACTAGTCCGACAACTAGCCCGACAACTAGTCCAACAACTAGTTCCACAACCACTCGCAGATCATCATCATCATCAACAACTCGCAGCACCACGACAACCAAAACCACGACAACAAAAACAACCAAAACATCCAAAACAACAACAACTAAAACAACCAAAACATCCAAAACAACAACAACCAAAACAACTCGTACCACAACTACATCGAGTCCGACCTCAACTGCTAAACCGATCTCGAAGGATGGGACGTGCGGGCCTGAAAACGGCTATACCTGCATCGGCTCGGGATTGGGCTCGTGCTGCAACGGCTTAACTAACCGTTGTGCGCTCGTGGTGAGTGATTCTTGGTGTTATTTCCGTCTTGTTTTAGCGACTTTCAGAGTATGGATGCCTTTCGGGCAGAAATCATATATTGAAACCTTCTCGCCGTTTCGAAACCCTCACTGATTACGCTCAAAATGGCGAATACTGACCCCGAGTGTTGGTAGTGTTTGATTGGGAATTGTATACCCGAGTATGGCACATGCCTACTCTAGACAGCATATAGGTACAATTGGCTGTTGCTTCGGAGAAGGAGGGTAGAGGAGAAAATGTAGCGCTCTGGGTGTTCATAGCATTAATTTCCGTAATATTGCACTTTTTCGGACTCATGGTAATAATGAAGAAAACCAAAAGTTGTTTTGCTTCCCGACTTCGGTTCACTCAATTGAGAAGGTGACACCTGTTTCAATGTTACCGGTAGATCTGCAACCTTTTCAGGAGTGAAATGTCCAGAACTCGAAAACGGATGCGGTGAGGCACATTCGGCACTATCAAGTCGAACCTACCGAGATGACCCATGAGATCGAGAAGTCATGGTTCAAGCTGCCGTGTTCTTTCTATGTGCGGCAACAAGCTTGAGCTGGTTTGTGATACCATAAGCCGCTTGTCGCATTTTGATCAATGGGTGCTGGCAGAGAGGAGAGACATGTTATGCAGTGTAATTAATAATAAGCATCGTTTGAGAGACTGGTAGTGTATGAGTAAGTACTCAGGTATTGTAGGAAGCATGGGTGGAGGCCAATACCGACCGGACGGCCCCGGAACTAGGGGCGAGCGGGATAGATGCTCTCCGCACAGTGATAAGAGCCCCAGTCTGCCCCAGTACTAGGTAGGTTAATACTTAGTAAGTAGTAAACGCCACGATCAACGTGAATGAAGATGAGCAGATACGGGATTTGATGTAACATGTCCTAGAGAGGTTTAATAACAACAACATGTAGGGCGAATGGACGTCGGCCAATAGGGAAGCTTACGTTTTAACGTGCATTGGACTGGGGGCTGGGAAAACGAAAGATGGAAGAAGGAAAAGAAGGCTTTTGCATATGTTCGCATCAACAGGGGACTGACTGCAGTAAAGATGCAGTAGAGATGCAGTAGAGATGCAGTACAGGTGCAGCAGATAGTAGTGAACAAGGGCCACTGAAGGGGGGCCATCAGGGTGCTGGTGACATGCTGGGGCAAGACCTGGAGCAACAGCCCAGGGAAGCGGCGTCTTCCGGGGCTTGTTCTAAAACCCAGTGCGGAGAAAACAAACGACTGGCATTAACTCAGGGCCTACCCAGGCCTGCTCAGGGCACCTTCCGGCACCTTCAAACGACCCGGTGGTGTCGTTGAAGGAGCTCTCCGACAATAGACCGACAGCATTTGCATTCTAGCGCCGGCTTAAAGAGGAGTGCAGCATGTAGGTACCTACATACAGTACCTAAGGTACTGAATCACCATACCGTAGGTAGGTAGCTGTACCGATCGCGGTCTGCCGGTTCAACCGCTAAGGACCCCATTCGTGGAGACCCAAGGCGTGGCTAGGTATGTCAGGGATCTCGAAGCTCTCCTCCTCTTATTTTTCTTGACGACTTCTGGGGCAGGGGAAAGGTGGAAGAGGAAGGGGAAGGGGAAGGGGAAGGGGAAGGGGAAAGACATTCCTGACATTGACTGGATTTCATGTGATCCCATCTCGGGGCAAACTGAGGCAATTTTACTACTGCTATTACTACCACTACACTAGTTGGATGGCAAGCCGTCGGCTATAAGATACAAAGTACTTAAGTTACTTTATATTTATGTCTCCCTACCCAGCACATGCTTGGTAGTATAAAACGAACAGTGACGCCGCCTCATTCTATCTTGAACTTACTTGCTTTTACCAATTCGCCCATTTATTTATTCATTCGCTCATTCTTACTGCCTCCGAGTAGAGAGATAACGTCGGATATCTGCAGCTTTGTCCATCTTCGCGCCTCTTCTTCTATACATTTACACTCCATATACACTCACGGCATTGCTTCCTCGTGAATCACAAGATAGCATCACTTCAGTCTCGTAGCACGTCACACGAGATTAACTCTTTTTGTACGCCTCGTCTATCACTACACGTCTGGCTATCCATTCTTCGGGAGTCCTGTCGTAGAAGTCATTGGCCTATATAAGAGCTTGTGTACTCTTCAAGCTTGTGGAGGTACTCCTCCCTTTTCTTGATCGTGGAAATCTGCATAGTACGCACTTTGCTGCATAATTCCAAACCTCTCTCGCTGCCACCATGCCTGTTCTTAGCTCGGCACGATACGGCAAGGACAATGTCCGCGTCTGCAAAGTCCACCGGGACGAGGCCACTGGCACTCACACAGTGACGGAGATGATCGTGTGCTGCCTACTGGAGGGCAAGATCGAGGAATCGTACACAAAGGCGGACAACACCCCCGTAGTGGCGACGGATTCCATGAAGAACACCATCTACATCAAAGCAAAGGAGCACCCCGTAGACCCGCCCGAGCTGTACGCCGGGATCCTGGGGCAGCATTTCCTAGACACGTACTCACATATCAACGTAGCCAACATCAGCGTCGAGGTGAAGCGGTGGACGCGGATAGCCATCGATGGCAAGCCGCATCCACACAGCTTCTACCGGGACGGCGACGAGACACGCAACGTCGAGGCGCGGGTATCGCGAGCGGACGGCATCGAAATCCGCAGCTCGCTCGCCGGTCTTCTCGTGCTCAAGAGTACCGGCTCGCAGTTCCACGGTTTTGTGCGTGATGAGTTCACCACGCTGCCCGAGACCTGGGACCGTATCCTGTCGACCGAAATCGACGCAACGTGGAAGTGGAAGACTATCCCCTCTCTCCAGGCGCTGCGTGACAACATCGCCATCTTCGACCAGGCCTTTGACAACGCCCGCATTATCACCTTGAAAACCTTTGCCGAGGAAGATAGCCCCTCGGTCCAGAATACCATGTACAAGATGTGCGACAAGATCCTCGAGGTCGCACCCGAGGTTGCCTCCGTTACCTATGCACTGCCCAACAAGCATTACTTCGAGATCGGTGAGTTTCTACTTCTTCTCGCGCCCTTAGAGATGAAAAAGCTGTCCTTAATGAACCACGTGCTAACCCGTGTCCCTACAGATCTTTCGTGGCACAAGGGCCTCGAGAATACCGGCAAGAACGCCGAGGTGTACGCACCACAATCAGGACCTAACGGTCTCATCAAGTGCGAGGTGTCTCGTTCTTAAGCCCCCCTCTAATATGTTGTCTCACCTCAGCATGTAGTGTAATCATGACTAAACGGCGCATGGCGGCTTCCTTTTTGTTTTTTTCCCATTTGCCTCTCCTCTCTGAGTTTGCATTCACTCGGGTAATGATTCTTGGGGTTCTCTGACTGGGCCAGTAACATTGGAACGAATGACGATGTCTGCTGCATTGCAGACCATTATGGCATTGCCTTCATTAGATACTAAATTCATAAATTTCTAATCATGCATTGAGGCAGCTTGTCATCGACTTACTTCAAACCTTCCTTTATGGCTTGTCTGCTTGCAACTTAACCCCTCTGTTCTGCTGCCCCATCACTTGTGATGTCCTCCCAAAATATTGTAATATTGCCTTGATCAACATGTCATGGGGGTGTCTATTGTAAGCGTACACATTGTGGTACATGTATAGAATAGATATACATGGCGGCTGGCCTAGACTGCTGGGATGGATGGCTCAATGGAGGCTGTAGTTCAACCCTCCTAAGGCTCTGCACTTTCCCGTAAATCTCCCTACCGCTATAACCGCTGACTATCTGCCTCCCGAATAGCCTTCACCGCCTCGCTCCAACCTTGATGCCCAACCTGGACACCACCAAACCGCAATAGATTCTGCTTGTAAGGGTGAGCGTCGCTCTCGAAGGCCTTGAGGCGCGCGAGACGCTTATCGCGCAGTCGGTTTTTGGGAAGCATGCCCGAGACGGCCTTGCGCAGGATCTCGGCGCCGCCGTGTTTCGCCATAAGGACGTCCATGGTGACGGCGCGCAGTGAGCCCGGCCGCGTGTTGTGCCTGTAGTACGTCTTCTGCCACATCTTGCGCCCCGTGACGTGCAACGCGGCGCAGTTTGTCACCACCACATAGTCCCCGCAGTCCGTTGAGGGATCCCAGATGGGCTTGTGCTTGCCCATCAGAATCGTGGCGATCCGCGAGGCCAGACGGCCGAGCGAGGGAGGCGTTACATTCGGTTGTGTTGAGAGGGTTGGGTGTGGTGCGGAGGCGGAAATCTGGTGCCATACCCGCGAGTAGGCTAGCTTCGTCTATACATGAAATATGCGTGTGAGTATTATCCCTCCAAGTCAAGCGTTCATGTATCCAACGGCGTATCCAACACCGATTCGAGCGAGCAGTAAGGGGCAGATTAGGAAATGTCACTTACCAGCCCGATGGTTTGTGACATATCGACGGCTCTCGAGGGAGAGGCTCCCTCCTAATCGGTCAATCAACCACTGTGGCTTTTTGGGAAGTACGTTGTTTGGGCGTAATGGTCCGAAAAGGTCGATTGGGATATGGCCGGCGCTCCAATGTCTCGTCACGATCTAATCTTCTGGAGGTTTGAACGCCAAGAAGCGGCTGGCATAGGAGAATTTAGTCCCGAAATCACGTGGAGATTCTTATCGATAACATTAAGATGCCTCGTTGCTCATTGTTCAGGTAGGTACCTAGTCTAGACCTAGACCTGTGGCTATAGCCTCTCTATAGGTACTTAGGCTATAGCGCACCTAAGGCACTTAGTCAGGTACCTCTCAATGTCGGCGTTGACGGCTCACCCGAAGTGCCCACCAGAGACAGCTTAGTTGCACCAAATTGCTCCTCAAGCTGCTTCCAACTTCGACGGACCCATCGGGTTGGCCAACTCGATTTCAAAGCAACCTGGAGCATCCAATAAGGTGGGTAGATAGCTATCGTGTAAGTGACTCTTTTACGCGCCTCAAAAATTATGACTACCTTGTTCCGAGACATATAATGTTCAAAACGATATCTCGTGTACCTCTGCGATTTTTTACAACAACCACCACTTGCATCACTCTCGGCTTCGTATTTCAGTCTTTGCATCGTGACAGACGAGACAGAGTGGCTCGGAACAGTCAAAGAAACAGCCTCATTGCCACTCCTCCCCACCCCACCAACACCATGACGCAGAATAAAGTCAAAACTCCGTTTGAGGTTCGTTTGCATCTAAGACATCCTCATCTCAACATTCATTTAATCTCGTTTTGGTGTCATGTACTGAAGCGCCTCATCCGAGCGAATTCTGGCATTGATTGTTTCCACCTGCATTGTCACAGTGAATGAGTGAGGCTAATGAAACGTGCAAACGAAAAATATAGTCCCTATTCGCCGTGCATATGACATGTGACTCTTGTGTCAAGTCAGTTTCAGAAGCCCTATTAAGCCTTGATGGGATCACCGATGTCGACGCCAATTTAAAGGACCAACTAGTTGCAGTGAAAGGAACTGGTAAGATGGGAACCGCCTTAGGGCTGGTAGTTACTTACTTCCTTTGCGTGTGAGGAAAGGAGAAATTACCCATGTTCCATGGTTTTTCTTTATTCATGGTTTTCCCTTCCGAAGGATCACGTCGTCTGAAGATGTACCAACAGTTCGGTGGCTGACATTGAATCCTTCGTCCCAACAGCTGCGCCCTCTGCCATCGTCGGCGCCATTGAGGCAACGGGACGAGACGCTATTCTACGAGGATCGGGAGCATCAAACAGTGAGTTGGGCCTGCTATTTTCTCTTGCGAATGAATTATCCTATGCTGGCCTCACACAAAAGGTAGAGCATGACGTCGTCATGCGGCATGGGCATCTTTTGTGTCTGGTCTTCCTGATTTCGAGTCACTTGGTATCTCGTATTCGCTATGCTACTACTATATACGCTTTTGAAACAATATGCACGTCTGGCGTTTCTGACTAGCCGACTAACTGGGATCACTTCGGATCATGATCAACAGGTGCAGCCGTATGTATCCTTGAGACATATCATCAAAACGAAAGAGGTGGTGACGCATTGGTGCCCGCGTCGGACCCCGAAGCCTCAACGGAGCATTCGGCAGTCGGCGATAGAGAAGTCAGGGGTCTAGCTCGCTTAGTACAAGTGTCCCCCACGACTACATTGGTAGATTTGACAGTGCGTGGGGTTGCGCCTGGAAAATACAACGCCAGCATACGAGAGTATGGCGATCTCAAATTTGGAGCAGTTTCTACAGGTCCTATATGGGCCGGCGAAAGTCGCACGACACAACCCCGAGGTGTCCTAGGCGCCGTGGAGGTAGGAGGGGATGGCCGCGGTGTCGTTTTCTTAGACCATCCCATTCAGGTCTGGGAGGTGATTGGTCACGCCATGGTCCTTTCGAGTCAAGAAGAAGGTCAGGGTGGACTGAAGAACGACGAAAATACCGTTGTCGGTGTCATCGCTAGGAGCGCGGGAATGTGGGATAATGACAAAACAGTCTGCTCTTGCACAGGTAAAACACTATGGGAAGAGAGGAAGGATGAAGTAAAGAAGGGAATGATTTGAAGAGCAGTGTTTGTCTTGGTATCGTCTCATCTAATTTCATTCGCCATCTGACCTAGGCATAGTTAGGATGCCGCTATTTGGAACTACTATAAAAGCGTACTCAGCTTTATTCACCAATATAGTGGACGCATGTGATCTACCTGGTAGATTAGATTAGATGCATCGCTAAATCATTCCCGGGGATCTTGTAATTCACCTTGCCAAATGTGAAGGCACAGAAGACACCCCAGACCGTATCTAGATCTAGAAGTGAGGAAGCGGACAACCGAGGTGTCAGCCAACTCCGGGGGACTGATTTCTCTATCCTGCGGCGTCGTGTGATTCTCGTAGCAATGGCACCACGTATTCTATCATGCCATTTTCGTGGGACCACCAGCTAACGGCGCTTCCTTAGTGTACTAGTAGATGATCGATGGAAGCCGCCGTAGAAGGATTTGTTTTGGAAGCTGACATCTAGGGCCAAGCACAGCCAAGCGTTCGAAACGATACCAATATGTGCACGTCGAGACTGTAGAGGCCGACATAATGGCGAGCAAGCCGAGTCCCGGTCATGGGTAAGAGAAATAAACATGTCTAAACTTCTGCAAGACCAGCAACAAGTTTGGTTCGAAGCAAAGCTATTCCAGGGACGAAACATCTTCAAACGGCCCACATATCAGCGACCGGAACTGGTACTATCAGACATTTGAGGAGACATACCCATGGTCCGGACCCTACCGAAGTCCACTTTCTTTACTTTAGCTCAGGCCAAGTCCCTTAACAACTCTGAGCACGATAAATCCGTCATCCGTGAAGGTGTATTGCGGTGTGGCATAGAAATATATTGGTAGGTCGTTGACCTTAATTAGCTGCCGTCTGCTTCGCTTACGATGTTACATTATCATTCCAGCCGGGGAAATGAAAATCTACGGCAATCTTATGTTCTTCTCTTTGACGGGAGACTCATATACTATGCCCTGATATGGCTCTTCCGTCAACAGTGACATTGGTGGCACTCCAATATGGGACAAGCCTATATGGCTACACAGCATAATAGCCATGCATTGATAAGCTGACGACGAGCCGCATGTACGTTTTGCATCGGTAGGTACCTCTGAATCCGATTAACATATCGAATAAGGTCACACAGAGGACGCTGGTGAATTCTTACTATACATCACTGTACTGAGTATGTAGCGCACAGGCTGGCTAGTGAGTTGGTCAAACATGGGCACCGGATGGATGACGGAAGGTTATCCTGGCCCATGTCAGGTCCCGTGCGTATGCCATGTTGATGTGATGAACTTCTATGCACCCGTCCACTAGCTAGCCGTCGTTGCATGCGTAGTGCACGCTGACGACAAGGTTACAATCTTCAGCGGATCAATTACAACGCAAGATGCAAGATATCTACACGCCGTGCGACGCTGCAACTGTGATCTCGGATTTCTCAAATACCTGGGTAGAAGATCGTGCTGGACACTCTGTATATCTATCCTACCTTGTTCAAGCACTGTCACCTTCACCTCTGAAAGCTACCACAGCCCATGAGCTTAACCATCCTGAAGTCTACCCGCTTAGTTTCTGGGAGGATCATGCGGATCCTTTATTCTCGTCTCTGTAGACCACGGAGACGAGACGCCACGAATTGGCACCTGTGATGTGAGGCAAAGCTGGGGAATGCATGGCAACAACGTGGTCGAATTGCCTACTAAGTAAGACCATACGACTAGATCCTGATAATGTACATCGTGATATCTCGTCACACTCAATACCTCGCTCGTTTGCTATTAATATCACCGTAAATAGCTCAACGTGGAACATCATCCTCATCACTGGTCACAGAGATAAGCCACATGAAAATTATCGACGTTGTCGGCGCTTAGACTCTTGGTGAGACCAATTGAACTCACAAGAGCCCGCCATGGTCGGTAATTTCTATTCTAAACACGACCTGTTTTCTGGGCATCACAAAATAGGGCCGGGAGCTGTGTGCTGGCGCCTATATTCACACGTGCTAAGCTCAGCATTACTCATGACATTGCTCGCTCAAAGGGTCAAAAGAATAGATCTCTTTCTATCTCTCACTCTCATGGAGAAGTATGTATTAACTGTATACTTACATAGTAGATTATGTTGTGTAGACTATAGTTAAATTTGTAACATCAATACTACTTAGTATACTCTCAGTCTCAGGGAACTACTGCCTAGGTAGGGAGGGGCCAACGTGATGATCTCCCCCCTTGCAGTCCTTTGCACCATACCCAAGGCTATTAGCTGGCAATTTACGCGCCCTGGAACACCTGGCGTCCCAGATCGCGCATCGTGCCGAGACCTGCCACCCAATCACCGTCACCCCTCAACAGTCTTGGAACACTTAGCGCCTGAGAATGACAGGGCTTGGTTAGTTGGTGTTCCATCAAATCATGCAGTATTCCTCTCTCTCGACTTATCAACCACCTATGCGTATGCCTGGCACCGGATTTCTTAGCTATCAGCGGGCAGCTTTGACATTCTATCTATCTACTACGTATCTATCTATCTGTCACATCATAATAAATGTGGCCAGAGGTGGAATGACAGCACGGTTGGTCATGGACAATGCAAAATGCTCCTCGAGCCTACTGCCCACTGATTCAACTTCATTCCTTTGAACTTGACACGAGTAGGGGCTGTATAAAATGGCGATTATCATCCCCCCTGTGGCTGCCGCCCAATATCTACGTAGTACACTAGGGCGAAGAAGATACACGTGTAATTGATTGTTTAAGAATAAACGCCTTCAAGGCTAATGTGGAACACGAAGGAAGCAATCGAGATATTGTAGCAGCAGCGTTTACACAATTGATCCCTTGACTCCTAGAGAAGCACTTAGCACTTACACGACTTGGTACATTCACTTTCTGCCGTAGATAGGAGATAGGAGGATCGATGAGTCGTCTCGTCTGGTTAAAGACCATCCTGCTGGCTACTTACATAGTAAGAGACATGTGAAGTGATTGAGCAAAGCGGACCCTGCCCTGTCCTGCCCTGCCCCTGTCGCTCCCGATTTGACCCTGGTCGGAATCAACTTCGTTTTGGGTCTTTGACAACCAGCCTGACCCAGGTACTCCGTACCCTAAATTAGCGTTGCAGTTACCGTAGTCGCTGGCCCGGCCTGGCAGGTCACGGCATACATACTGCATGACATCCAGCCACTCCAAGCCTTGACGGGCCATACAATTCACCAGTCTCCTCCCGTCTTTACTACTCGGCACAAACTTGCCTTTCTGAACCCCTACCTAATTAACTACCACCACGACTACTGTCCTTTCCGCACTCGTTCACTTCCCGCCTCTCTGTAGGCGCTGGCCAATTTTACCATCGTTGTTGTTCTTCCAATTCACTCCTTCTTGGGAACCAACTGCATCATCTACAAGACTATCGCATCTACTCAGTCCAAGGTACGCAACTTTTTCTTCTGGTACGGAATATCAAGATTCATTAGAACCTGGCGCCTTGGTTCCCGACCCGACCGTTTTCACTGTTGGGCTGTGGCCATCGTGCATTTGAACCTACATATCCCACCAGCCTCCCAATTGCTCGGGTACGCTCGGATAGCGCAAAAACCCTGCATAGCTAACCACCTCCATCTTTAGCTCCGCTGGCCTCGATAATACGCTTCAAGTCTTCAATACAGCAGCATAGCTTTTTTTTAAACGAACACGACAAAACAGCCTAGGAGTATTGGCTTTGGCAGGTTATATACCGGTCGAGCAAACCAAGAAAGACGAAGAGGGGCAACCCGTACAGACCCTCTTATGATATCTTGATCACACATCTGCCCAGCAAACCAACACGGACCACTATAAACAGAAGTCTCCGCCTTTCGCTTAGCAAGAGAGATAGTAATTCGACGAGCATCGAAACCTTACGATATTGACGACGATACGACACCGCTATTTGTCGCTGTGGTCGCTGTAGCGACTGTGCGCTTCTGCTTTCTGGATAAAGCTACCGGATTAGTTACTTTAACCGCCATTAAGCAATAATGTCTTTGAAGCAGGTGAGCATTATGTCAAGCTCCCTTGATTGGGGAACTCCTCTTTGGTACTAATCTATGTGCTTTCATAGGAGATAGAAACGTGGGTATCGGCCCTCGGCCGCTACGACAACAATGAATTCGAGGATGCACTAAAAGAATTCGAAAACATCTCAGATACGTCTAAGATCTTATTTAATATGGGCGTTATTCATGCAACGCTTGGTGAACACGAGAAAGCTGTTAGTAAGGGATTCTGATCTTTGGCTGCAACATACTGACAGCAGTCTATAGGTCGAATGCTACCAGCGAGCCATTCGACTAGATTCGTATCTCGCCGTTGCATACTTCCAGCAAGGTGTATCGAACTTCTTGCTCGGTGATTTCGAGGAAGCCCTGGCGAACTTCAACGATACATTGCTATATTTGAGAGGAAACACAATGATCGATTATGCGCAACTAGGTCTACTATTCAAACTATACTCGTGCGAGGTACTGTTTAATCGTGGTCTCTGCTACATATATTTGCAACAGAAGGAGTCTGGTATGCAGGATCTCAACTATGCAGTGAAGGAAAAGGTGGTTGAGGATCACAACGTGATTGATGAAGCCATAAGGGAGGAAGCAGAGGTAGGCGCTATCAACTTACTCAGTCAGCGCAGCGCTAACATCTATCTAGGGTTATACGGTGTTCTCGATACCGGTGGGCGTAGTGTACCGACCTAACGAAGCCAAGGTTCGGAATTTGAAAACGAAGGACTACCTTGGCAAAGCTCGTCTAGTAGCTGCGTCGGACAGGTCCAATGCGTTCACAGGCTTCGCTGGATCCGAGATCAAAAACGCAGGAAGAGGCTTGGAGAAAGATGACCGCCCTACCGACAACATCTCATTCGCAGCTACAAACCTGGTAAAACCTGGGCTGCAAAGTAGAAGACAACAATCGGAGCCACCTAATGGTCGCAATTCCTTCCCTCCGACACCACCCCCTGAGAATGACAAGCCCGCAGGTATGAGCCGGGGTGCTTCTGTTCGCAATGGACCCAAACCTATGCCTGCGAAATTGAACATCCCCGATTCAAACGGGCGAAGCAATAAGTACGAAAAGACGAGTTCCCCGCAGAATGACCGCAGAATGCCTGCGAGGGCAGCTTCGGAAGCACGATCGCCCCCTCAAAGGAGTTATTCGAGGGCCGAGCCGCCTAGGAGCAGAGGTTCACGAAACGAAGATGAGGGGGGCTATCCAGATGATGTCTATGATATGTACAGTGGTGGTAGCAATGGCGGCAGCAATGGCGGTGGAGCACGCAGATCACAAGGCAGCAGACGGAACCAGCCGAAATATATCGAGGAAGAAGAAGAGGGCAGCGACTACGATTCCTTTGACGAAGGTGACTTCGAAATGGTGTCAAACCGACGGCCGGGGCCCTCGACAACCGGCTCGGTACGCGGTGGCTCAAGGCGTCCGGATATTCGCAAGGTTAGGGTCAAGGTGCACGCCGAAGACGTTCGATATATCATGATTGGTCTGGCTATAGAGTTTGCCGATCTAGAGGAAAAGGTTCGCGAGAAGTTCGGCGTGCGGCGTCGCTTTAAGATCAAGGTGCGCGATGAGGATGCACCGCAGTCTGATATGATCACGATGGGAGACCAGGACGACCTAGATATGGTTATGATGAGCGTCAAATCCGCAGCGCGGAAAAAACGGGAAGATATTGGGAAACTGGAGGTAAGTTTTCAGCAGCCACAGCACCAACATCGGCATTAGCATCATCACTATCATGCAACTCTACTTCACCGTTTCCCTCGACGAATTAATACTAATTTACTTTTTGCAGATCTGGATTCAGGAGGTATAGACAACACTCACACGTATTGGATGGCGGGAACAACAACAACTACTACTACTACTACTACACATCAAACCAATGATACCCAAGCATTGCGAACTCGGCTTCACACAATGTAATGACAGGGGAAAACTCGATCTTATAATCTCAGGTATAATTGGGAGATTTCTGTTTTCTCTTTCTTTTCGTCTTCATATCACGCAAGTTTATACGTTTGTTTTTCTGGCATGTAAACCGCCGGGGGTGGATTTTATTTTTACTTGTCTAAAGGCTCGGTGAACTGGGCTACGCAGGTACATAGTGTGGTGTTTCTCGGACTGGATTGAGCCCGTGAATTGAAACCACGACTGTTTCATTTCGACCATGCAATCGCAAAACGCTTACTAGATATACCGTGTACCGTGGCGCGAAGGGGAAAAAGGAGGAGTCTATTCGTGATCAGTTAGTTAGATGGTTAAACAAGTCAGCAAGTTTGTTGCAAACCCTTTTTTGCGTTCTGGGTCCATCAAGTTTAGATATATAAAAGGCATAACCCATATTATTGTGAATAGGTCTTGATTGTTTCACCATTGTCCAGAAGCCGGTTGAGAGGGAAGCCAAGCCAGTATTTCCTTACTTGGTTTTTCTTCCCTTGTGTGTTTCTACACTACTTTTCTTAATTGATGTTATTGTTATTTTGATCTAGGGTGATATCAATACCGGAATATTACCCTTTTCTTTTTCCGCTTTTCTCTTTCCTTTTTCCTTTTCTTTTTCCTTTTTCCTTTTCTTTTTTGTCATAGTTGTGGTACTGTTTCTCAAAGTAAAGTCTTACCTAGCACTTGCTATTTACGTGCTAGTAAATAATAACACATATTTCACCCCTTCGATATTATCATCTCTAGAACATAACATACTGGATACATATTATTGTCCAGTTGAAAAATGGTATTGAACAATACATGGAAATTATTTCCTGCGTGAAGCTGCTAAGCCATCTGATGATCGCCTAGATCATTTAGAAGCTAAGTACTACCTCCTAAGCAAAGAGGATTAACGTTAGGTACCGAAGTATGTCGATAAGGTTGATACTTAGATAGCATGACAGTACCACTCAAAACTCACTGTACTTCCCGTGCCTCAATGGCAGCTGAGGGGTGGGGGTGAGAACCAACCTCCAGGGAGACGCCTATCTTAAAGTATAGGCGGTATAAAGTACGCTAAGGACCGACTTGTTGCATCTACCGCAGTACCTAACGCCATATGTGCTGTGCTGGCTTGTAGGCCAGCCACAGTGCTGGGTGTGGGCCGGCTACAACGTCTTGGCGACTGGGTCACTCGAGTTGTAGGGAGCTTGTCTGGTTCTCATCCTCCAACTTCGTCACCTCGTTTGTGTCACGCTCACTATCTAGATTACCTATAGGTAGACATTATCTCGATGCTCGTAGTCTAGATAGTGGTGTTGAGCACTTGGATAGAACGTTTCATAGCGCCTCCCACTCCTCAATCGTTCAGAATCTTCTGTATCTTTCTTACACTCTCATGGTACAAATTCTGTGCATCTTTCACCAAGCCCATACTACTAATACTACTAGGTAACCTAGGTAACCTAGAGGTATCGATCTACAAATCCCGTCCCTCGGCGTCTTCGTACCTAGTCGTTTGTTACACACCGATCACTCATCCGTCTATTCAGCCTTGCAAATCACACACTCGGTCAAAGTCTAGTAAACCGTCTACGCCTCGCGACCGAAACGCTTGCATCTCGCCCATGCTGCCTGAGTAATTGTTCTACTGTACAATAGAGAGGCTGGCTTGCAACAACCATCTATGCGACCACCGTTAGCACTGAAGTCCCCGGCGGGCATTTGGTTGGGATCGCCACCATGTTGACTACTTCAGCGACTCCCTCACAGAAGTCGTTGAATAGCCAGTCTGCTGCCTCTCTTAATCCCTCCGTAGCACCCTCGCGACCGAGCCTTGAGCGACTCGACCGAGATGGCACCCTCCAACCACCCGGTGCGAACGCCGCCGCCACGCGCAATCTGTCCACTTCCTCCGTGTCCTTCGCGCAGCGTGGCGCGTCTCTCAACCCATCTTCCGTTGCCCCGGGCTCTTTTAGTTCCGAATTACGTAGCCAGATAACACAATCTCGAGCTGGCTCGAGAGCCGACATTTATAACCTAGAGAAGTTGGATGAGAATGACGAGTCCGTGGTGGAGCATACCCTCAATACGCTTAAGGACTCCTTGAACCGCGAGCTAAAGATCAAGGAAGGGAGTGAGAATCTGCTGGAGGCTTTGAACACTAAGAAGGCGAAACAAACCAAGGACCAGCGCCAGAGAGTCGAAGCTGAGCTTAGCACCTCTAACCAGAGGATTAAGGAGCTGAGGCTAAAGATTACCGATGCGCAAAGGACTAAGGTAGTGCCTAGTACACCTGTCAGAGCTCGGAAAGATAGCCTTCACCAGAACGGCCTACGATCCCCCCCCAGCGTGTCGAGAAGCGGCGTTGGTTCTGATGCGGACGAGCCGGTCGAGTCTCCTACCTTTGCTCTCGCCGAAATATTACAAGCCCTGGAAGTTGAGGGCATGGCACCGGAGTACTATGTTGGAAGGGCGAACAATCTCGTTGACCTCTTCAAGAGGTATCCTACATTGAAATATGACTTGGTATGGTCAATATTTGGGGATCGTATGCAGTTGATGCTACTCAGTGGTAGCCGCGAGGTTGTGGCAGCGGGGTATCGGATGCTTCGGTACGCCATCTCCGACCTCGCATCTTTAAAGAAAATCCGCTCTCTAAACACCGACTGCATGGTCGTCATCTCGCTGGCCAAGGATCGGAAAGCAGACGTCGAACGCGAGCAAGCACTCAAATTCGTTCGTGCTTTCCTGGATGTTAAAGATGGTGTTTATGAAGTATCACGAGCACTCGTCCGGGCCATTGTCTCGGTGGCGGGGCATGCTGAGGATAGACTGCGTCCAATCTGCATTGAAACACTTGCAGAGGTCCTCCTTCGCGATCCTGCGTTGCTTATCGCAGCCGGCGGTCTAATGCCTATTTCAGAAGCGCTTGCTGAGGGTACCTACAAGTCTCCCGAGTCCCTGTCTGCCGTCTTTCTCTTCCTACTAGATGCGCCTCAGACACGCAAATTCCTCCGAGCAGGATACGACTTGGAAGTGATGTTCACCGCCTTCACGGACAGCTTATTTACGTACGAAGGGGTCGTGAAACAAAACGCTAAAGCTATCTCTTTGGCGCTGAAAACGTGGTCTGGTCTCATGAGCTTGTCTATGTTCAACTTTCGAGCGATAAGATCCTTGGTCTCAAGTTTAATGCTACCAAACAATAACGTACGAGATACGATCCTCGATTTGCTCTACTCCCTTCTGCGGATCAAACCACCGTCCTGGGCAACTTCATATCTCGCGGGCCGCCGTCTAACTACCTATGGAAGAGTTGCAACCTTGCAATCAGCCATTCCCCACAAAGCTGAAATATCTTATGAAGACGAAGGCATGGAACAGAATTTCGTTGAACACTACACCGCCCTTCTTTTAGCTATCTTCATTAAATCGGGCTTGATGCCGAATTTACTAGAAGTAGCACAACACGCGGAAGATCCTATGTTAAAGCGCAAGGCCACTCTTTTGATTGGTGAAACATTAAAGCTTGCCAGTAGGATTCTCCCACCTTCTTGGAGTAGTGACCTCCAGTTGCTGCCAGAACTCTTCTCGGCCGCTGCCAAATTTGATGACGAGAGTCGCTTCAATGCCACCGGCATTGTCTACCAAATTAGCAGTGTTAGCCGGACGCTTCATCGGTCATCCGCCTCAGGCTACACTGGTAGCGGCTTGTCTTCCACTGGCGCGGTGGAAATGGCTAGCTCCTTAGAGGACGCACACAAATCCAGCAATTCGGCCAACACTGATGATACTACCTTCCGCCAGCTCTTGGTCGACTCAGGCGTCCTCAGTAGCTCGAATCCTGCGAAATGGAAGTGGGATAGCATGCTTAAGATCATTGAAGGCCCCTTGACTAACAGTAAACGCCTGGAAGAGGCGATCAAAGCATCGAAGTTCATTAAAAGCATCATAGGATTCTATCGTCCGTTCAAGTATAGGTTTTCTGAAGTTCCAAGTACACGCAACACGCAAAAGTACGTTAGAGTCGGCTGTGCTCTGGTGCACACCCTCTTACAAACAGCAGAGGGTGTACGATACCTCACAGATAATAAGTTACTAAGGCAAATCGCTGAATGCCTAGCTCAGTGCGATCCAGTGAGAACACCGACTACATCATATCCGAATGTTGAACGTTTACTAACTAAAGCAGACGAGCGGCCTTACTGCCCAATACCCAATGTTTTCAAGAGATCGTTTGACCGATACGCTTTGTGGGGGCTACTTTTCAATGCTTGGCGTTCTTAGCAGTGATCCAAAAGGGGTTCAGATGCTCGAGCGATGGCGCATATTCAACATGATGTATCACATCATCGACTTTAAGCAACGTCCTGATCTTATCAAGTTGATTCTCGCCAATCTTGATTACAGTTTGCAAGGGCACCCTCGGGTTTTATTATCCAAAGCTTTGACAGCTGGCACCAAAGATTTGCGAATTCATGCCACCAACGTTCTCCGGAAATATGCCATATCACAACGAATCGCTTCTTCTGGACAGATCATTTCAGACGCCAAGTGGGCAATCCAGTTGTTGGTCACCCAGCTCTATGATCCAGAAGTTGAGGTATGCGCTACTGCTGTCAAAATTCTAGAGAAAGCATGTAATAGCAAGCCATTACTGGAATACATCGTGGAATGCCGACCAGCTCTCGATCATTTGGGAGAGATTGGCGCTCCATTACTCCTACGCTTCCTCTCAACCTCGATTGGCTACCATTATTTAGATGGGTTAGACTATATCAGCAATGAGATGGACGATTGGTTCTTGGGTCGCAATGACACATACGTTAGTCTCATTGAAGCAAGTCTCGCACGTTCATTTTTTGAGAGTGCTGACGATAACCCGAATCGCCTAAGCATGTATGAGGATGTGGACGGGGATGGAGACCACGATAGCCATATGCCACCACACTTTTACCGTGAACTGACACGCACAAAAGAGGGGTGCCAATTGCTCGAAGACAAGGGTCACTTCCAGGAGTTCGCTTCTACCATTCGGGAGTACGGCATGCAATCAGATGACCCAGAACTTATTACAAAGGTGAAAGGCTGTTTGTGGGCCGTAGGCAACGTCGGTTCCATGGAGTTAGGAGCTCCATTTCTTGAGTCGACCGACGTTGTTGAAAGAATCGTACAGATTGCAAAAACTCATGATGTGATGAGTCTCCGGGGCACCGCCTTTTTTGTCCTGGGTTTGATCTCAAGGTCGGTGCATGGGCTAGAGATTCTCTCTGAATATGGTTGGCTATCTAACACCACATTACTTGGGAAATCTTTCGGGCTCTGCATTCCTAACGACCTTTCCGAATTCTTATCGTATCAACCTTGGAAGCACGAGATCCCATTATCAATTAGGTTGCGGGATACTCAGAAAACCATCCCCAACCCTGCATCCGTAATTGTCGACGAAGCTGACGACACGAACAAGCGAGTCCTAGAACTTATCGAAGTAGAGCTAGGTGACATGATTCTCTACAAGAAGGCCAGAGTTGAATTGCATCAACTAGGGCATCAGAAAGTGCCCGGCTTCCGGCAACCTGCCATGTTTCGGCGTGTCTTGGGGCTTCTGGAGAGCCACCATTACAAGCTTGCAGATCGACACTTAATCATAGAGCTTTTTGAAAAAAGTGTGTTACGGTATATCATATATGGAGAAGACAATAGCGACGACGGAGATAGCAACTCGGGAGACGAGCAACGAACAGAGAGACAAAGGAGTATTAGTGACCCAGCCGACTTGGAGATGACAACAACGAGGATATATCAATCCTCGATATAGCAGGACGCTCAGTGACTGGTTGAGAACATACCAGTTGGATATGAGTTAGGAGGATCCCCTGAGATCATTTGCATGATACCAAGCGCGACATGATTTGGGATGGGGTTTACATGGGTGGCTCGTATTTCGCAGCATGGTCGGCAGTTAGATTCCCTTTGGAATAATCCGGCGTTGGGGATCGTAACTTCCAATAGGGAAGCTCGGCTGAACAATCACCTAAGGAGTTGTTTAGGGGCTGGTGAGTTTCCTACGGGCTTCGGTCGGGTGCACTATACCCATCACATGAACTATACAATTGCTATTGCATCTCGCCAGATAGAAGGCACCAATACTAAGTATTTAACAAAGTGCTTATATGATAAAGTTTTGAGGATAACAAGGTGTTCCCTTGCCCTGCGATCTAGTTTCAATGCAATTAAGTGACGTTACCTACTACCAAACCCCACTTCGTGCATTTCACAGCGCCTCTTATGCTCGAGAATTTTTACGGCTCCAGACTACCTCCTCTGAGTTGAAAGCTCATTGTCCGCTTGTCCTTTCTAGTCAAAAACAGTAGATAGCTGTGCAGCGGGTCAGTGGGTCAGTGGAAAAATGATCAACAAAACGATTCTCGTAGTCGCGGGGAGCGACTCATCGGGTGGTGCGTAAGTTGCAAGTTTTCTGAGTTATTTATGTCTCTTACGAGTAGGACGGAATCATATTAATATTTGGCTTGCCGCCGAGATATCTTAGCTAATTAGACGCATAAACAGGGGTCTTGAGGCAGACCAGAAAGTCATCGCTGTTCATGGTTGCTACGCCATGACGGCCACGACGGCGCTGACGGCCCAGAATACTATGGGTGTCGATGACATTCATCAGATCCCGCCTGAGTTTACAAGAAAACAGATCGATGCTGTGTTTAGAGACATCCCACCCAGCGTTGTTAAGACCGGTGCGCTGAGCTGTGAGCTTTGATTTCCCCTGAGCGTGTAATCTGATTGATGGATACAGGAATGTTGGGCTCAGTGGCAACCATCGAGATGCTCTCTCAGGCGCTAGTCGACTACAAGGTCGAAAAGCTAGTTTTGGACCCAGTAAGTAGGAAGCACGCAAATCACAACTTATATTGCCAAAAGCTTTTTGAGGCCTCGTTGAGCTAAACGTTGTCTCCCAAGGTTATGGTAGCTACTACGGGCGCTCAACTTTTGCCCCCAAAAGCCGTCGATGAGTTGCGCACACTTCTGCTGCCACTGACTTTCATCTTAACGCCGAATATACCCGAGGCTAAACTTCTGCTCACGAACAGCAGCGAGGCAGTAGGGGATGTTCGGAGCATCGAGGATCTAGAGCATCTGGCGAGGCAGCTCCGGGCACTTGGTCCTCAGTGGGTGCTTGTCAAGGGCGGGCATTCTCCCTTCAAGAAAGACGGCACAGCTGCTACTTTGCCTGAGCAGAGAGAGATTGTTGTCGACGTTCTTCTAGGCCCCGATGGAAACGCGATCAGGATCGAAAGCCCGTATATCGATTCTAAGAATACGCACGGTACGGGCTGCTCGCTTGCCGCAGCCATCGCGGCGAACCTTGCGAAGGGACTAGAGACTGTCGATGCCGTGCGCGCTGCGTGTCGGTATATCGAGGCGGCTATCCGCACCGCGCCGGGCTATGGTAAAGGCCACGGACCGCTTAATCACTTCCATTCGACATACATGTTGCCATTTGCCCCGTGAGTTCTATTTAGTTTTCAAATATGCCTAATTTTCTTCTTTCTCCCCGCAGAAGCTAACTGTACCAAGAGGACGGTTTATAGAATGGCTACTTTCTCACCCGGACGTCGCCCCTGTGTGGCATCGCTTCATTAACCATCCCTTCGTGCTCGCGCTCGGAAATGGTGAGCTACCGCTTGAGTCGTTCAAGAAGTACCTCGTGCAGGATTATCTATTCCTTGTACACTTTGCGCGTGCAAGTGCCCTTGCGTCGTATAAAGCAAAGAATATACAGGATATCGCAGCGGTATGTCGACGATATAAAGGGGGCGGGCGGAGGGGGGTATCGTTTATAAGTGAGATAATACTGATCTTGTTTACTCTTGGTCTAGGGAGCGAAGATGGTCCAGCACATTCACAGTGAGATGGAGTTGCATATTGATTATTGCAAGAGCTTTGGTATCGAGAAGGAGGAGATTGAGGCCACTGAGGAGCATCAAGGTATGTATGGCCCCTTCCAATGCACATTGTTGCTTTCTAGGTAGTCGGACATTCGCTGACAAGTGAATTTATTCGGTTGATTTGCAGCTTGCACAGCTTATACGCGATATGTCTTGGATATCGGGCAATCTGAAGACTGGTTAGGCCTCCAGGTCTCGTTGGCACCCTGCCTGCTAGGCTATGGCGCCATTGCGAAGCAGCTGCATGTCGACTCACGCACAAAGACCGAAGGAAACACTGTAAGTAAATTCCGCTACTTTATACTCACCCATTCAAGCCCGTTTTGGAACAACGGAGCTTCTGGGAGGTCCCTCTTAGTATCCCCGTAACTACAGATATTCTCAACCCCCCTCAAATTATAGCACGAGAGACAGATACTGACTCCGGATATCACAGTATTGGCCTTGGATTTTGAGTTATGTTGCAGATGACTATGTACAGACTGTGCAAACAAGTTCTGGTAAGTCACTTCCTGCTCTCCAATTCCTCCATGGCAAAGTGCCTTGTTGCATTGAGAAGATGGATGAGGATAGAAAAATCGGTGACTGTTGTTGACATATCTGGCCATGTTACAGAGCTTATGGAAAGGAATGCGGTCCTACATTCCCCTTCTAGGATCGAGGAGCTTGTGAAGGTATTTGTTCACGCTACGAAGGTATGATGCATGCATTCTCATCCAAGTTAACTGAGAGAACGGTACGCGGAATGTTTGCTTAGAGCAATGGCTGACATGACAGTAGATGGAGATTGGGTTCTGGGAGATGTATCCGTCTGCTTGACGGGTTTGATTGGTTCCGGCGGTATTTAGAAACAACATATCACGACAGGGTTTTCGATCTTCTAGTGATGCATGAGATGAAGTCAATGGGCATTGTGTTACTGGTATATCTGCGTTATATTGGAAGAAAAGAAAGGAGGAACAACATGGGAAGTCGAATGAATGTACCACTTCAAAGGCCTCGATGTTATTTGTTCATGCCACTACATCTACACAATAGGACTAGGTACACAATAGACTTCTCCTTTAATGTCGAAGCTAAGGTACTTATTCAAAGCATTCTAATGCACCAATTCCACGGTACCTTGAGCACACAATCACGAAGGCTTATCGATAGGTAGGTAGTAATCGTATTGTCAATCACATTGCGCACAGACCATGTCACATTTTTCTTTTGTTGCTCCCTGCCTAGGAGGTACCTAGCTGAACTCTAGTCAGTCTCCAGTCAGTAAGTAAGTACCTAGTACCCATTCAGTTCAAGACCGTCCTAGGGTGTGGGGCGCGCCTATCTAGCGCAAAAAAAAAATCGAACTGGAAGGGAAATTTCTTTGCCTCCATCAACACAATCTGAATAGAAGAGACACCATCTCTCTTTCTAATCAACAACATCCCTTCTCTCCATCTTCCATCTTCCATCCATAATCACGTCTCCTCTCTCCCACATCCCGCTCATTTTTGCAGGTCGCGCTCCTGCATTTATTCCGCCCATCCCACCCAGGCCCTTTTTCTCAAATCGCCTTCGTGATTAATTTCATTCGCCCGCTAGCTAGGCTTCATTATTAGACCTTGCGTGCATATCTGCGTCGCTTCCGACTCGGAATAACACGTTTCACGTCAACAACACCATGTCTTACGGAGGTGGTGGCTACGGCTCTCGCGGCGGCGGCGGTGGCGGCGGTGGTGGTTACGGCGGAAACGATGGCTACCGCTCTGGTGGTCGTCAGGATTACAATGGGTAAGCGATACGCGTTCTTTTCTTTCTTCCCCTTTCAGCGCATGCGCCACGATCATCCCAATTAACAACAACATTCCCGACACGTCCGACTTCGTCTGAATTGACATCCCTTTCCTGACTCTCTATTGATATCCGCGATACTAACGACTTCCCAATAGAAACAACGGACACTCGAACAGCTATGGCGGCGGCGGCGGTGGTGGCTACGGCGGTGGTCATGGTGGCGGCGGTGGCGGTGGTGACCGAATGAGTAACCTTGGTGCCGGTCTCAGCAAGCAAACATGGGGTATGTCCCCTACAGAATCCGATTCATCATAATCATACTAACATCAATCCATAGATCTCAAAGAACTCCCAAAGTTCGAGAAGTCTTTTTACAAGGAGGACGACGCTATTGCCCAACGACCTGTCAGCGAGGTTGACCGCTTCCGACGCGATCACCAAATTAGCATCGCTGGTTCAGATGTCCCCAAGCCTGTCGAGACTTTCGACGAAGCTGGTTTCCCTAGATACGTGATGGATGAGGTCAAGGCCCAGGGCTTTCCCGCTCCTACTGCCATTCAGTCACAGGGTTGGCCTATGGCTCTTTCCGGTCGCGATGTCGTTGGTATTGCCGAGACAGGCTCCGGAAAGACACTGACATACTGCCTTCCTGCCATTGTTCACATTAACGCCCAGCCCCTGCTCGCACCTGGCGATGGTCCTATTGTCCTCGTTCTGGCCCCCACAAGAGAGTTGGCCGTGCAGATTCAACAAGAGATTACCAAATTTGGCAAATCGTCCCGAATTCGCAACACATGTGTCTACGGAGGTGTTCCTCGTGGTCCTCAGATCCGAGATCTGTCTAAGGGAGTCGAAGTCTGCATTGCCACGCCTGGACGTTTGATCGACATGCTCGAAGGTGGCAAGACAAATCTTCGCCGGGTCACCTACCTAGTTCTTGACGAGGCTGATCGCATGCTTGACATGGGGTTTGAACCACAGATCCGAAAGATTATCAGCCAAATTCGGCCTGACCGTCAGACGCTCATGTGGTCTGCTACCTGGCCTAAGGAAGTTCGAGCTCTAGCCTCTGAGTTCCAGACCGACTTCATTCAAGTGAACATTGGTTCCCTGGACCTTTCTGCAAACCACCGTATCACTCAAGTTGTTGAAGTAGTTTCCGAAGGTGAGAAGCGTGATCGTATGATCAAGCACTTGGAGAAGATTATGGACAACAAGGAGAATAAGGCTCTTATTTTCGTGGGTACAAAACGTGTTGCCGACGAAATTACAAGATTTCTTCGCCAGGATGGCTGGCCAGCGCTTTGTAAGTTCCAGCCTTGGGAGATAATTTCTTCGCCACTAACATGTTTGCAGCAATCCACGGTGACAAACAGCAAAACGAGCGTGACTGGGTCCTTGATCAATTCAAGACCAACAAGAGCCCCATCATGGTTGCCACTGACGTGGCTTCTCGTGGTATTGGTATGATTCAAACTCCCCCAACCCTGTCCTATCCCCACAACTTCCAGCAGAGTTATATCCGATGTGCTTGACTGTGATGTCTAGGGGCTTTCTTGATTGCGCACGTATTTCTGGCCTAATTGTGTCTCGTGGTTCTCCTTCCACCCGGATGATCGGGATCGATGGTATGGCCTAAGGGCCGTGTCTATGTTTCGCCTCGTACCAGATATTCTGTTGTACAAGTAGGCGAAGTTGAGCATTTCTTGATTCTGTCAAGCTATCTCTAAGATTCCCGAATCCTGAGGACCCGGACCAGACTATTGGGATCATTTCCAGATTGGCAGTGTTGATGCAACAGACAGCCCCATTCTCGATGGAGAAAGCACGGAACAATATGCTTATGGCACCTATGTCCACCGCTGGGACTTGCTTCATAGCAACTCGTTTTCTAGAGCTAACCTTTTGTGATAAAGATGTGCGCAACATTACTCATGTGATCAATTATGATTATCCGAACAACTCAGAGGACTACATTCATCGTATTGGTCGTACTGGTCGTGCTGGCGCCAACGGTACCGCCATCACATTGTTCACTACTGACAGTAAGCTTCATCACTCTACTCGCACTCTTCGTCTTAGGCTAACCCTCATCGTCAGACTCAAAGCAGGCTCGTGATCTCGTCAGTGTTCTTCAAGAGGCTAAGCAACAAGTGGACCCAAGATTGGCCGAGATGGTGCGATACGGTGGAGGTGGCGGTGGTGGCCGATATGGTGGCCGTGGCTACGGTCGTGGTGGTGGTGGCCATCGTGGTAAGTTTCATACTATTGTTTCTTGTGAGTAGAAACTAACCAAACTATTAGGAGGTGGTCATCATGGTGGTGGTGGCGGTGGCGGCGGCGGCGGCGGTAGCAGTGGTGGTGGCGCTAATTCCATGCCTCTCGGTAGCCGACGATGGTGATTGAACTCTTCTACGGGCGCCTACAAGATCTCAACTATTCGATACCACAGCAACTCTTGTGGGATTGTTGAGATTATTTCCATAATTCCCAAAAGCACGAACGGCGTTTTCTAGAGGGTCCGGTTGATTAGACATGGTAATATCGGCTTTCTTCGAGTCGTGCACCTCTTCACTGAGATTCGCACATGTCAGTCTTCGTTTGATTTCATTAGGGGATATCACGAAGTTCTCCAAGTCCAAGAAACACAAGGCTATTTTAACTAAGGACGAGGCACAGCATTGGGTGTATGATGCAGGATCTCTCATGAGAGAATAACGGGCAGCCTTGCCTGTTGAAATACGGGACATTAGCTGAGGAACATGCTGACCCGATTCTAGATTGGAACTGCTAAGTTGCATCATATTGACTTCAAAAGCCTTTCACATTCATGTAGATTTACTCGTCTCATTTGCACTCACTAGGAGGCAAATCAGATAGTTGAAGTAGCATGAGAATATTTCTTAATATCAATCTCGCTGCACGTGATTTTAGCTCGGTGGGTGTGAATATTCATGTGTTAAGAAGTAGTAGCTCGCTCAGTAAGCTGCCACAGGTCGGGCTCACTGCCACGGCATATGCTGTTGGGTTCTCATTTCCCTGCTTTGCACCATTGCCGAGCCATGGCTGCGTCAGGGCCATCTGGGGTGGGTAAGGTTCATTAAGCAATCTATTCGGCCCAGTTCCATTTACCCGGTTCTCGCAACTCACATTCCGCTCATATTAGATTTCCATCTTGGTGTTATAGACCAGTATCGTACCTTTCGGTTGTACGTGATGGCTTGCTTGTTGCTTATTGCCCAACGCCTCCCGCGTCTGGGGTTTACTACTCGGTTGTTAGGATGACATATATTGATTTTAGACCATTTTGTTGGACTTCTCCCTTATAAACCAACACCTTCAAAAAGGCTGTCACCCGCACATACAACCTACAGCATAAGAAATATATCAAGCCCAAATTCCACACTTTCACATCTGATCGTCGTCATTAAATCGTTATTAAACATGAAGGCTACAGCAGCACTTGCGCTCTTTGTTGGCGTTATCCAGGCGGCTCCTCACTGTATGTATATATATCAGGTTTATCTCGTTCGTCTGAGCACCGGTGTTTTGAATATGTGTTACCTTCATCTTATATTCGAAGCTTTACTGGTGGTTTGATCCTTGTTTGGAGATCCTGTATCCTCCATAGTTATGTCTAATGTGTACTTCTTTTACTCGCGAAGCTAACAAATCGTTTAGACACGTTCCCAAAACTTGCCGGAACGTCAGACTGGTCATCAGTGCGCCAAGTCAGTATACCAGACTCATTTATCCCCTCCTCAGCGTTTCTTGAGAGTAGGAGCTTGCTTGATCAGGGATTCTGCTCCTTCTATTGTTCCAGCAAGCTCCCTAAACCCTCAGTGTCCTTCATTAGCACCGATTACTGACTTCGGATTCCTCAATAGACGGCTAACTTCCAGAGCAATGGCCCTGTGACGGACGTGACCAGCGATGCGATCCGATGCTACGAGCGGGCGGCGGGCGGCGCACCCTCCACCACAAGCGTTAACGCGGGTAGCCAGATAACCTGGACAGTGGCACCAAATATCTACCACCCGGGAGCATTGTCGGCATATATGGCAAAGGTCCCCAGCGGCCAGACAGCCGCAACGTGGGATGGCAAGGGCGCTGTCGTAAGCAATTTTCAGTTTTATGTTCTCGTTTTGGCTCCTATCGGGGTACCGAGGCACTTTTCGCGTTAGAGTCACGCCTTAGGATCTTTCGACGCCTCTCAAAAACATATATATCACGCTCGAAATGGCCATCACTAACTCCTAGTGCCGCAGTGGTTCAAGATCTCCCAGGATATGCCGTCTGTCAGTGGTGGGCAGTATACTTGGCCCTCTAATGGTGAGTGTTCTTGATTGTTTTGGTGTGATTATCCCTGAATTTGGGGATGAGGACAGTGAGGAATAGGCAAGGGTGATCATGGATTGACTATACCCGAGTAATGACTGACAACGATCGCCATCACAGGAAAATCTCAGGTTGCCTTTGGTATCCCGCAATGTATCGCAAATGGCGACTACCTGTTCCGCATTGAGCATGTCGCCCTTCACAGGTCAGTTGAGCTCCTCAAAATAACTTACACGTGTTCTTATTACCTGTCATCGCCAACCTGATCGACACTTCATTCAACCTCGCAACAAATCAGAAAGTTCTGTCTTCCATCCCCTAGCCCAACTTCCCTGAAAAAACCCTACCTAGCAACCACCAGCTCGCTCTATCTCTCAGCAGAAATCTACAAGATCATTGCAAGGTCCCTAACGTAGCTAACATGTTTGCCATACACAGCGCGGGCTCGCAAAACGGCGCTCAGTTTTACATCTCGTGTGCTCAGATCACGGTCTCCGGCGGTTCGGGCTCCAAGACGCCGTCAAACCTCGTCTCCTTCCCTGGCGCCTACAAGAGTACCGACCCTGGTCTTCTAATCAATATCTACAACAATGGCGGCAAAACCTATCAGCCTGCTGGCCCGTCTGTTTTCACCTGCTGAGTAGAAGGAGGAGAAGAGATTGCTTGCGGGGAGGGTATTTTGCGTGTTATAATTATCCTTCTCGCCGTTAGATCATTGAAGAGCTGGCTACAATGTCCTCAATATAAACCGCTCAGGTATATTCGACTGTATCGAACTTTCTTCCCAGGTTGGGTTGACCATGTCCGTGCGCCGTGCCTTGTGATATATGTGAGTATGAGATCGAGGTGTTTCTGGCCGGGCCTCAAATAGAGAAATTCTAGCTAGTTCAAATATAGATCCCACTCGGCAGTCTTGTATTCAATCGGTGTATACCAGTACACCTTGTCCCGTAGAGAAAAGAACTCGCAACCTAACGATTATCTCTATCCCCAAGATGAGGAGGTTCTTGAGGAAAAGCAGATAAAACGGAAATGGGAAAAGGAAAAGGAAAATGAAAAAAGAAGCAGACTTACACTAGAAACAAAAAATGGAACAGACTCATGACTCTCGATCGGGGAATCGAACCCCGGCCACCTGCGGCTTGCTGTTAGATAGCTACTAGTATCCACCATCGTGGAATTCGCATCGACTAATGACAAGCAGGTATCCTAACCACTAGACCAATCAAGATATTCTATTGATGAGAGTTTGATGTGTGTATCTCGAGTCAAGTTTGCTAGGTTCGGTGCTGAGTCGTAACTCAACTTCTGGGAGTGGAGTGTAGATGAAGCAGCTGTTTGCGTATCTCAAAAAATTCGTTAGCCGTAGAATTCGAAGTTATTAGTCGATTGATCGCGAGGCTGATACGGGGGCCATGTCTCATATTATGTGACACCCGCTTGAAACATCTCAACTATTCTAGACTAGTAGGACGTTGAATTCCTTCTTTGTCTTAGCTTAGCCAAAGACCACACATCTCTAGGCCTGCGAATCTAGCCAAGCATTCATCCTGCATACTATATATGGAATATGGTATTGAAAACCGAGGCGCACATAGGTGGTGGAAGAGTATGAAGTGTGGTTTTACTCGCCTCCACCACTAATTTCTTCTTACTACTTTTAAGTTTCACATGGACAAAATAAAAGTAAATGGGAGCAGAGTACCTACCCACTGCAGAAGGCGAAGACAATAGACTTGTTGATCTGAAAAGAGGCTTGACATGGTTTGTAAGCCCCAATATAGCTGGATGAGGTGATGCAAGTTGTTTGAATCACGGTTGCCTTTGTAAACTAGATTCATTCTCTTATCGTTCAATGAAGCATCCGGGGTGCTGATACGGCAGGGTTCATAGTAATTTAGCGTGAGGCTAGACCCTTGAGTTAGCCTTCATACCACGCGTTCATTTCAAGTTCTGGACCCTTAGTTTTAGTCCATGGAGACGGGAACTTGTCGTCCCCTTGCCATATTCGCTACCTAGATTATCATGCCGAGACTGGGAGTAAGGTGAAGTGGGAAACCTTTGGACGTAAAGCACTAAGATCAGGACAATGTGTTTCTATGCGGGGCCCTAAGGGCCCTGGTTACACAAGGTTAAAGGTTCGCAAGGCTTATCATGTCCATTGATCGACCTTTAGGACTAGAGCTCTTGGTGTTTCCATGGATCCCCATGCAGCACCGAATTATCGTGTAAGACTTTCAATATTAGCGGCCTTAATTTGGCTTCGGAGGACCTTAATAAGTTCGATGCGACGAAGGGAGAATGATCAACATGCAAAGATACATGTTGGGATCTGGGCTCTCGGTATTTACTGTTCACAGCCTGTAATTTTCTCCTCTTTTACATGGGAGAATTAGAATATTGTCTGGGCTGTCTGGACTAAACACTTCAGCCTCATATCATAAATACCTGCTCCTAAAAGCTTTAAGCATTCTCCTGTCCGATTCAATGTCACGAATACCTAGACGAGAATTATAGTTACATGCTATATATAGATAGATCTCGCTGGAATGCCTACAAAATTTGTTAGTGTGCTACCTGATCAATAATCTAGATGTGTCTGGGAGCATTGGGCAAGGTTGCTAACATCAGCTCGAAACTGTATCGAACGACGAGATATGTCAACCAGACTGAATACTCGTATTAGCTTAACAAGCCATTAGCCGGCGGGAAATGACATGTCAATAAGGCGGTTTCCGACATCGCCACAATTTTCGTATCTCATGTCCCTTTCATTGATGCATGTATTTCAACGGGTGAATTGTTTCAAATATTTAGACTGTGGCGGCAGTAAGGGGTTCGTGTATTAATATTGTTTTTATTTTTCTTTCCAACCAACAGTCAAACTTTCCTCAGCTCTAGAGTCAGCCTCGTGGGCTGCTCTCATTAAAGGACACTCTCGTAACCCTTCTCGAATAATATTGAACTGAATGTTCATTTCTGCGTTGCGAGTTTTCAATACCTCTCTATCTGAATATATGATCTCTGTGATGAATTGAAAAATGTCGCGTCAGCTTCATTTCTTTTCAGATGTCGGCACATATTATTTAGGTAGGTTAGAAATTCTGGTGGCTTGGATGACCAAGAAAAGTCACCCGTCCTCCTGCGCCTCTCATCAGCAAGCCACCTATCAACACATAATCTTCCAACTAAGCGGTCAAGACCCAACCAGGACTGAGAAATAATGGCAGGGTGGTATGCAAGCCACTCTGCTTTCGTATAGACATCCAATGGATGGTTGGTTCATATTCCTCGGCCATTCGCAGAAGGGGCAATGTACACTATTTTGTTCTCTTGTGGACGTTGTCTATACGGCCTTGCAATGCTGAGGTTAGTGGTGGCTAATAGACAACCTGAACAGATGTTATAGCAGCTACTAATAATAGTAGTGACATGTTACAAAGAGTATTGCTCTGTGAAACCTGCCCTGTCACTACTACTGTAGTGACTCCATCGATTCGATGATGTATAACAGGATCTGGCAGATTAGTGACAAGTGATAGCTCACTATCCGAACCAAAGGTTGCGCCAATCGCCGTCAGATCGCTTTGGTTCCTACCTTAGACTAATACCCTACAAAGTGGTGTACCCAAGACCGGTCCCAAGAGACTAGCAGTCACCGCTAGTGTGCTGTACACTTTCTGGCGCCATGCATTTTTGGCGTCACGGTAACCCATCCGAAAGTACACCAGGAACTACGGAATGCATCACCATGTGCTAAACCACCCAATGCTTGTGTTCCGCTCTCCTTCGACTACCTGTGCTCATATAATCAGACCCACATGCCTGACGTATTGGTGATCAAAAGAAGAACAGCCTGCATCACTCACTTGACAGGAGAGAATTTTCGGCAGGTAAAGAATACTACCTACCTCATCGATGTAAAGGCCCTTGTATGGTTAGATGTCATGGTGATGCTGGCTGGGTTCGGAGGTGCCGAAGTGCGCAAGGACAAAGATCATAGAGGGGAAAAGTCGCAATCAGTAAAATGTGTGTTCCTCCCTTATGGTTGGGCTGAGATTGGTGATTACGGGCTGGATCGTGGGTCGCTTTTTCGCTACTGAGTGAAAACCAAGCCGATCCGAGCGGGCAACGTCTCATTTCCCCTAGTGCGAACCATCCACGACTTGGTTTCTCGAATAAGAAGACACAGTACAATCCCTCCCGGGGAGATCTTTAACCCCCCCACCCTGCTGCATACTTGTATTTGAAGGCTTCGGGAAATTGCTCAATGTCGTATCCTCCTCTAGATTTGACTCCTAACACGCAAAAAGGAAAGCTCCTTACGGGATGTGGGCGTAATTATTTGACACATACTATCGTTGACGTCAACGGCGGGAGCTGCGGTACCGAAATACGCTTTCGTGTAGGAATAATGCTAGGATATAACTGAGGACTACATGGTAGGTTGCTAAGTATACAGACGTGCGCGTATATACTACTAATAGATGGCGTTGTATTTATCTAAAAAAAAATTGAATGGTTGGGGCGCCTGTTCCAGCGTGAAAGAGGAAGAGGGAGGGAAAAAAAATAAAAGGGATAGTGTTGTGTGCATTGATCGCCATGCAGGCAGCTTGGCAGCAGGGGAGCAGGGGTCCTTTGTAGTGTAGATCCAGACAAGTGGGTGATGTTCCCAGGGATCTCAAAGATATGGATAGGATCACATTTGCCTAGTGAGGCGGTTAGGCGATGGTGTAGGACAAGGTATAGGTAGTTGGTTGTTAGATGCCATTTGCTGGTTCCGAGTCAGTATACAGATGTAGAAGTAACAGTCTCTCGCCCATAATAGTAAAGATACCGTCAGTTATCAAGGCCACACGGGATATACTTGCCGCTTTCGAGCTTTATACCACTATAATGTGCTCAGAGCGCACGAGTTACCGTAGCAGAGGAGTGGGCAGCTGAAGATGTGCAGCGGTCATGCGTCCCGCGATAAGTTCTGACGTTACTTCAGAGTACCACCTATAATGCATGGCGATTCGATCCCGCAACTATATTAGTAGTGAATCTACGCGATTAGCGAGAGCTGTGTCAGGTGCCCATCTTCGACGCTCTCGACGCTCTCTACACCTAACAATACGGTTTGTGGCAGTCATCTTGTCGATGAGACGACTCGTGTTTTCTTGGACCTTGAGCCGCCATTGGACTGACACACCGATAGGGACGGGGAAGAGACCACAGAATTATGGGTTCGGACACAATATTGGAGGTACTTGCTAGACATGACTCGATGCCGTCACTCCAATATGGACTTTCTACACTGGGAAGAGACAGAATAAGCCAAGGTTACGATGTTAGTGGGCCCATGTTGCATGCAATGCAATGTCAACGAAGTTGCTTGCCCTGACGAATCGAGATGCGAATATGAAATAGACTCTTGCAAGTCTGCCTCCCTGTCTCCGGAATGGAGGGGCCGTGATGAAAACACCTTCAATATTTCTTATCAGATGAGATATAGAAATTCGGGGCCCTCGGTGAACGCCGTCTGTTGATGTACATAATACAGTTGTGCACTGTACTATGAATATTTGTCCCCAATGTAAATCTCACAAGACGGCTTACCAGCCTTTTGTGACGTGAGATCTAAGAAGCAAGGATCCTTGGGTTGACAAAAACGGCTGGATATATTCCCTAAACCAGATACCTACCCCAAAGCTGCAGTCCACTGCAGTTAGACAAGCTGAATAGCAGGGTAGCGAAAAGTAGCGACATAGAAAACAAGGCAGACGATTTAGGATACATAGTAAATAGCATTTGTATATAGGTTAGTTACTCTGTATTCGTACATCTCGCTTTCCTACGAATACTAAGTAGTCATCTTCGTTGAATATAACCACGATTATAAAGTACCGCGGCTCGAAAGTCATATATACATCATACATGCCTATCTAATCTCACCGTTTACAATACTAGTAGTAGTCTTAATATTTGGACTTTGATACCTTTGACAGCGCGCCTTGATTTCTACTGCAATGGCAAGACTGCAATGCAAATACAGGCACCGCCGTTTTGAGCAAAGTCCATGACCGGGTTGCGCTTTTCAGTCGACGCCTCGGTTTCGTGGCGATGGCAGGTGACTAGCATGTGACCATTTGACAGTCGCGTAAGCCTATCGTGGTGCGGCATGTATATTGAGAGGACAGGCTTACAGCCGAGCAATCAAATTCCGTTCCCACCAGTCTTTCATAGGTATTCCGTGCCGATAGGACGTCGCTTATCGTGATATATTGGGTATGTACGCCGACGGAACAATGGGGCTAGCATGACACTCAACATACGATGAGAACTACCTCATGTTTTGTCAAGCGCTCTACGTCAACAGCTTAATCCCTGTTTGCGACTATCGCTTGATTTCGCAGGACAAAAGGACGATAACACTAGAGAAGAGAGAAAGTTGAAGAGGCAGTTGTAGAAACCCCAACAATATGTGAACTGTCGTATTCGCCTTCAACACGTTGTTGATGGCGGTGTGCGAGAAGGTGGGGATGCTGTCGAGAGGGGACCAAATGGAGCGGGCGAGCGGAACGACGTGGTGATGGAGGAGGGAGGAGGTGGTAGTGGTGGTGGTGGGTGTGGTCGTTACATCACATTGTGGTGGTTGGCGTGGCGGTCAATCAGGTTATTGGAATATATGTAAAATACATCACGATAAGGCGGATAGCCAGAATTACATGGAACACGTTTTAGCAGCAAGCAGGTGGACGACATATCGTCGAGCATGCGTCGTCTACTGGCTAAGTAAGTACATTACCGTCATAGCAAAGACATAATATAATATAAAATAATAATAATGACAAACCACCTCTAACAAAAAAAAAATAAAAGAACTACCTACCTAGAAGAGCAAAAGCGTGCTATGTAGCGTACCGCTGCGTAATGGTTCGTCCGTTATTAACTTATTACTAGCTCATCACTCCAACCGGCAGATTCAAACCACTTGTGTTTCGCCTCGCCTCAGCGTCAGACACGCTTGTTTAGTGTCTCCCAGAGTTTCGGGTCGCAAGGAGATCTGCCTATCTTCCACCCTACACACCACACGTACTGTACTACTGTACCTAACCTCCTGCCGACGCCATCCATTCCAGGGCGCGCCAGGGCCCTGACAGATCGCGTTTACCGATATCAATTAGCGGGAAATCATTCCGGGGTAGTTTGTCCAGGTGTGTTCAGGTACTGCTACACTAGGTAGGGTACTGGCCGGGCTCCTGCCTATAGCGTGGTGTACCCAAGCCAGAACCGTGCAGTCTTGGGTATGCTTGGGTCTGCTTGGGTCTGCTTGGGTTAGGTCTTGGGCAGGGCGTCCCGAGTCTGGTGCCAAGATCACGAGGGAAGGCTGCATCGACCAATTGATCCCTCATTTCCGAGCCCTGCCGATATTCCGTCATGGTTGCTGATTTATCCGTCAGTCTTAGTCATTGTCGCGTAGCCGAGCGGGCGAGAAGGACTGATTTGACGACGATGATAATATGATGGCGATATTGGGAAAATTTAAAAATAAAAATGAAAAGAAAATGAAATGAAGAGTTGGAATGCGATCATGGGGCTTCCGGCTCGTATCTCCCAGCCGTCCGTCTCGCTGTGCATTTCCTTTTCTGCTCCTGCTCCCCTTCGCCATATCGCAAACCTCGAAAGATAGCATTATAGATAAAATTTAGTGAAAAGTATTGATCTGAGCTGAAATCAGTTTGCCCCTTTCCTCGGCTCTGGTCGGGACCACGCCGGTGCTACTTGTACCTACGCTATGCTATACCCAATGTAGTGTACAGCACACTAAGTACTCTACGGGGACACTAGGTAGGTAGACATGGCCCGGGAACCTGGCAGAGCCCGACTCCAACAATTGCACCACGCGTAGGCACACTGCAACGTGTGTACATACGCTAGTATATCGCTTTGGCGCTAATCTAAGGTGGGTAGTTGCGAGATCCTGATCTCTCTACACTGGTACCTCACTACACCTGTACTACAAATTAGGTTAGGTAGTACACTAGACCTGGTATACTATGTGGTGCAGTATAGTGGGTAAGTACTAGTAGTGTAGGTACCTGAGGATAAAGGAAGCCAATCCGATTATAGCCTAGCACTAATGAAGTTCAAAACTAGGTATACCCATATAACTATGAACCAATAACTCCACATTTCCTGGGCAGGCTTGAACTCTAGGGTCGTGGTACCTAGTAGTGTACACTACACTACATGCACAGGGTTGGATGTGGAGTAATTTGACAATTAAAACCCAGTGTATACACGCACTTCTCGTGGCGGGTTACCATATTGGTTTCTCGATGGCGGGCTTCGGGTCCCCCCTCTTCCCAGGAGAAACTACAATGATTCGTAGATAGGTAGCATCAAGGTGTGCGTTGTGGTAGAGCTGTAAGGGGCGGTCTGGACGGTACAATGATGATTATTTAACCTATATACTATCTTGTTTTCGTATCGAAAAAAATAATGGGAACAGAAAAAGAGGATGAGCTGAATAAGTAGCCTAGAAGTGTTTCACAAACTCCGGTTGACTTTGCCTTAGAACATTTGCGTCGCACCATTTGCCTGGGGCAAACATTGTACACTACTAGGTACACGAGATAGGTAGCGGTGCAGAGGGAACAAAAATTGCCTACACTAGAAGTGCGGGACATTGAGTGCATGTACCTGTACCCTCAGGCTACCTAGGTTTGTACATAGGAGGTGGTATCTACATGTAGATAGCTAGTCATTCAACAATGTACTATTTGCTATATAGCACTGGTAGAGGAACATCTCCCAGCTTCGGAAGCTGGTAAAGAAGCTTCCTGATCAAATACCTGACTAATGCTGTGATTAGTAGTGTCGTGACAAGGTGAGCTTATTTTTTTATTAATAGTATTAGTATTATCATTGTGGTTTTATATGTAGGTATTTTATTTTTATTTTTACATCAGTACACTATTGGTATAGATAAAGCAGTAGTACTACACATGTACTCCCTTCTGCCTAGGTAGGTATACCAGCTGCACCACGCACACGGTCTACAGGCCCACAGGCCCACAGGCCCACAGGCCCACAGGCCCACGGCACACACACCGTCTTTCATAAGCCTGTATTGACATGGGCCGCCACACTCATGTATGGCATCGCTTGGCTTGTTGCCACGCGACTGATCACCTGTTGCTCCGTGGCTAAACCTCAGGACGAATAGCGACTTTCGGTAACATTGGCATCTAGACCTTACTAGATGCTTTTGTTTGCCATGTCTATACTAATGCCCACGATTTCACGACTTATATTGCCTACCTGGTTCTCAGCCACCAGCCAGTGAGTATCTACTGTATTTACAGGCTCAGCTGTCAATGGCGAAGAGCGTAACGGTAGGAAGTGGGATGACGCAACAGAGCGTCGTGCATATTTATTATATCTCCACATATTGACCAATATCTAATTCTGATTCAACATTACCAGCCTCCAGCTCATCAATCCTTTTGGAAAAATGGACCCGATGGAAGAAGGCAATTGTTCGTGGTCAGTCCTGGGGGCCGCAGCACCTCGATCGCCCAGAATGCCCGTCATCAGTGGACAATAGCAAGCCGAGCGAGCCCACTACTGCCCACAGTACCTATGGCACACCCACTCCGAGCATCGGTTATTTACTAAGTATGGAGGTGTAGGAAGGAGAATTCGTGAGTGCATTCGGTATCGTCACTCTAGTTGAGAGGACGCGCTAGACGGTATGCGAATGGCAGAAGATGCACCTACACGTAGCTGAGAGCTTGGCTTGCTAGGCATATCCGACAACTAACTCATCGTGATTGACGCATTCATGCAACCGAGCATGAAGCACCGCACAGCAGCACACACGGTCAATGCAGAGCGCAACAGCTGAGCCACACGTCGTATGCACTGACATTATTACGTACGATATTCGACAGGGGTCTATGCATAGCGAGTCATTCACCAATCTCCCGGCACCTTGACCGGCAAACCAATCAATGAACGCGCCAACGAAAACCATGTCGAGCGCTGCGTACATAGTACAGTACTAAGTATACCATGTGGGCGAAAGCAAATATGTAATACTATGTATACATAGAATCTGTATGCAAGATGGAGAATTCCAGGATCTTTATGTCAGCCAGGACGGGCGACCTCGGAATTAAAAAAAGACTTTGCAAAGTCAGCAACAAGATAGGTACATGCCATCAACATCACACCTTTACACTAGTGTACATTAGAGTGCATGAGTTTTGAGCTCTTTACACCAACCTGCTGGTAAAGAGTTCTACCACATGGTAACACTGTTGGTTTTAATTTTCTCCCCGGATAGGTATATGCTAGTCACATTCCGCAGAAGCGCTATCCTCATCTGGCTTATTATCTAATCAGGACAACGTGTATCTGCAACCTGCTGGTGTTGTGCAACCTGACGGTGAATTCCAGGTAGAGTGCTCGGGGGTAGCTCATGGGATCTCCAGAGATTTCAGTCAATTTATCGGCGAATGGTATCGTCCCTACATGGTGGATCTACTAGTACAAGGACATGTTCTCGAAAGATACATACCTTCTTCGCAACCATGACCCAGCTCCCATCAAGGGCTCCAACTACCCCCACTGACACGCGCGACAAGACTACAAACCCCTCTCATGTGCTCCGTGGTGTGCATTGTATAGGGAGAGCATCAAAAACGACTAGGGCCCTAGACTCGCCAAGCTTCGTGCTCGTTGGTGTTAAGCTCGTCTTTATCCGAGGCCTTGTCAGTCTGTCTCATTCTGTAGTGTACTAAGTATGTAGGTAGGTATGTGTCTCCCTGTGGGGGGGGGGGTTTTTCTCTCATGGATATCTCCGTGTCGCGGTCTACACTACCTACATTGTATTACATTATTACTGTACAATGTATAATAGTGGATCATGAAGCTTCCTTCTCTCCTCAGCCTCCCACATTTACACTACGGCCTGCTCACGCGCAAAGAATGGGTTAGCATTTGGCCGTTGGTGAAAAGAATTACCACATTAACTTTGCAGACAGCTCAACGTCTTCCAACATAGCCGCTGGCAGCAGGACTTATAGAGCAGATCTCTGTTGGGGTATACCTATCAAACAGAACATCATACCAGAGTACCAACTACTATTTACTATAGACAGCAATACTTTTTGAGATATCAGGCCTGGGCCACTGTGCGTAGACATCTGATAACTCCCCACCTGTTACTCTCAGTCGCGCGCGTATTCTTACACACTAAAGTGTGGTGTAAGTTACATACTACAATATTATCTATCGGGTCATGTGCCAATCTGATTATGTCAGCAGCGGAGACTCGTGAAATATCATGTACCGTACCATTGATGTGGAGACATTAACTTATTGGAGAGATGCCGACAGGAAAGTTAAGTTGGGAGTCATTATTTGAAAAGCATAGAACCGAGGGGTAATATAACATGTGCCTTTTTCGTTCTCTTTCTCTCTCTTCTCTTTGATGAAGTTCATGTACATTATCTAGGTAGTATGAGAACTTGAAGTTGTAGATGGACTCGGGCTTTTGAATGATGTACATAACTTGGCAGCGACCTCAATTATGGGGCACCATTGCCTGTAGTAGTAGTAGGTACTGCTGTAGTGCTACTACACTGAGGTACCTACTTTACCAACTTTCCAGCGACCTAGGTACCTAGGAGGTACCATCACCTGGGGTGTTGGTACACACTGACCGACAACCTAAACAATCCACTTACCTTGTATTATTATGATAAATCTTTTTGAATGCTTGGTTTCCATCCCTCTTCCCTCCCCTTTTCAAAATCTTTCTCAGGCCCAATGTCTACAAACAGTCAATTGAATCAACTTCACCAGCCAATTTGCTGAATCTATAATATTTCTACAATTGTATCGCCCTCAATTACTATTTCCACGCTTGTTGTTTGCGCCTCTTTAGTGCGTTTTCACCTGCATAAAAAACAACGCGTTTCCGCCCGCCGGCTACTACACGCTAGCTACCTCGCTAACCTCACTGAGCCCGGTCTAAACTATTTTCAAAGGCGCCGGTTCACACTTGGTTCACACTTGCGCTGCGCATCTTCACAGATTGTACATCCAGTGCATCCAGTGCATCCATCCAGCACACGCAACACACAACACACATCAACGGTTCCAGGACGTGTAGTGAATTACGGGACTAGTCAACAACTTCCCACCAGAAGGATACCTGACTGCGACAGGGACCTGAAGCGTTCTACTATTCCTATCTACTATTCATAGCTCGGGCTTTGAACGCCAGCGCCGAAGTTCCAACTCATCACACATAGCGCATAGCGCATAGCACCTTTTCCACCTTGGGCCGCCGCAACGCTGCTCAGAACTCGGTATAGTTCGCCGTTCTGTTATATCGGGACAGTGCCAAGACATACCAGTCATTAGCCACCGAAGGCAACGAGTCGTGCGTACTTGCTCTGCACGTCACCGCCTGGCTTCGTTTGTTGTCGCCATTGCGCAACTCCCATTATCGACCGCGAGGCAAAGAGTCAGTCTAGCTCGGCTTGCCGGCCAGTGGCGTTGCCCTTCACACAATTGGACCTCCCGAAAACCAGAGCGACTAAGTCATAACCTGGCTAGATTCTCAAACATTTTTCTTGCCTCCCTGTCGCCAATCCCCAACCCCTGGCCACGCCTAGGTATCTCACTAGTGATTCAGTCTAGTCAGGTTTGGGCATCGGCTCAATTTTTCCCAAAAAAAAATTCACACACGCCCCCCCCCCATTTTGTCTTCGGCGCCATTTTAGACGCTCTCCTTCCCCACCTCCGCTAGTCGAGTATCTTTCTCTCGCATCTATTGAGAAGTTGCCCAATACCTACATTACACACTTGTGCGGTAGCTAGACCCAAGTACTAGTGGGAACTCGACAGCTGGGTTGATCGCGTCACCGTACCAATACTCCTGTACCATTGTTCCTTGACGCCCTGGGCCATTGGTGCTCATACTTGTTATTAGTCTTCCGACCTCAAGTCAAAAGACAGAAAGAAAAAGAAAAGAAAAAAAAGAAGAAGCCCATATTCATCTAGAAGCATTTGGATTGCTCAAAACAACCTCAAATCACTTTGTTGAAGTATAGGGCAGCCATATCTTTGAGCGGTGGTGTACGCAGAGATACTCTCCCTCTGCCGGTCATCTCAGCAGAGTCAGGGTCATCGTGAGGGGGGGTGGTGCCAGTCTGAAAACTACTAAGGAGGATCTCATCCTTGTTCACTTCCTTTTTAATCGAGTCTGGGTACTGTCTGGGGACCACTTCTCTGCTGGGACATCTTCAGCAGTGATTCTTGGTGGCTGTCTACGTGTGGATTCCTGTGGACCACGGTACGACACTACTGCTACTAAGTAGTGTAATATCTTTCGTCCAAGCCAACTAGACCCGCCATAATAGGTCCATAAGATCTACATCACCACCAGACTACCGCCGGACTAAATACATCAACGAAGCCGCAGCCTCGAGTGGTTGGCGCAACTCTATTCCTCTCTCTCTTTTTGAGTTGTACACTATCTCGAAAAATCAAGACGCCGTCTGTTGCTTATCAGCCCGCGTACCTTTTATTAGGCCTGGCTCGAGCACTAAAAACCTCTGGCCTTTCTCTTTTTCACCTGGTCTTGGTTGCCGTAGCATGTTCCTAGTGCCAACACCACAACCGTCACAGCATCACGCATTGGTTAGCAATTGTGCATCGCTACCGCGTGCGCCCAAGCAGCAGCTGAAGAGTTCAAGTCCAGGAGCGAAATTCGGCAAGCTCCTGAACGCCTCCGACAGCCCTATGGAACGCAGCGTCCACGAATATTCGCAGTCAGGTTTGCCTTCGCCCTATCCAAGCGTCTCCGGCGACAATCAGTCTGAAGCCTCCTCTGCAGATCACGCGTCTGCTGCCTACCCGAGTAACCAGGAGGCGCGTCCTGCCAGTTACTCTACCTCCGCGACGCCAACCTCGGAGTACGGTGCCTACCCGCAATCCGCGAGGTCTACGAGTTCTTTCCCAGAACATAGTCTTCGCCAATACCACCCAGCAAGCAACCATAACGGAAGCAGTGGAGGTATGGCGCAACAGTCAACAACAAGTCCGTCAATGCCTTTGCAAGATGGACGCAACCATCAACCCCAGCAGGTCAAATCTGACAGCGATGTACCCATAGATCCGTCCATCGCGGCACCTAGCCCCACGTACCCTCACGGCCAATACTCGCCATACGCGCCGCCGCCGCAAGACATGGCGCACAGCTATCCGCAAGGCCCCCCCGCCGGGATGTACACACAGCCTCGCCCCGACTGGGCCAACTATGGTCATCCAGCAGGCCAGATACCACATCATCCAGTATCCTACTCGCATCAACCTACTTCAGCTCCTCCAGGGCGGCCAACACAGGTAGGTGAAGCTTATTCATAATGGGAATATTCCTCATGTTTCTAGCACCCAATCTAGGCAGATCGATTTGTTTTTGATTTGGAGCCACTGAACGCTGCGTGTTTTCCTTGGTTGCTCCTATAAACCTTTTGTTTCAACTGATCTACTATCGAGCCTTCCGTTCTTTTAATATATCCTTGAAATAGCTGATATATTGACAGTATGGTGCACAACAGGTTTATTCGTTTGTGCCGATTCCCGGGGCGCAACAGCATAAGCGACCTCGTCGACGATATGAAGAAATCGAGAGGATGTATAAATGCGGATGGAACGGCTGCGAAAAAGCTTATGGGACACTAAACCATCTGAATGCACATGTCACAATGCAGAGCCACGGTCAAAAACGAACACCTGAAGGTAAGACGGTGCTAGTGGTTACAGTTTCATGTTTTTCAAATATTTGGGATGGCTGGACCGGGGGATGCGTCGCGTGTATTAAATCTGCACTAAGAGCTCCCCAAGCTAGTCTGGGAATAGCCCCAGCGACGCGTCAAAACAGTTTGCCCACTATTTCGCACTTACTAGTGCCAACAGCATTGTTCAAGGGGTTCTCGCATTCGCCAGTATTTTTTTTAAAGACGAGTACACAAACATTAACTAACTTGCTGTATAGAATTTAAGGAAATACGTAAAGAATGGAAGGCCCGTAAAAAGGAAGAAGACCAACAGCGCAAGGCTGCGGAGGAACAAGACCGTCAACGCCACGCACAGGCCGCCGCACAAGCACAAGCACAGAACGGAGGTGCTGATCCACAAGGGTCCGAACCCGGGCAGCCTCCATCGTCCTACGCAAGTAGGCAATTGCCTCCTATTGCCTATGGACCCGGACCTCAGTACCCACCATCAACAGGGCCTGTGCCGCAGCAACCACTCGCTCAGTACAGCAATGGTGGCCACATGTATGCAGAAAATTACCAGGCTAGCCCACCATATGGAGCTCAGGGTCAACAGATGTACAACCGAGAATAGGTAATTAAGCCACTACCGTTCAATATGCTCTTGATGATTGACTCTAAAATCATAGGATCCTGATATCCTAACTACACCCGATTAGAAATGCTGGCGGAGATCATGACAACAATTGTATGACATTCTTGCTATATTAAAGCTCGGCGCCTTCATTAGACTGGCGCTTTAATCAGTTGTCCCTTCTTCGTCGCAATTACTCCACCACAGGCCATGCATGGGTATTAGGCCCGCGCAGGATGAAAACATTGGCCTCTTGGGTTGACGAGAGAGAAAAACATACAAGGAGTGGAGAAAATCGTGATACGTTTACCTGTCTTTGCTACAGTTGGTTTCGTGATATGGGAATATCTTAAGTGTTGCGTTGGAATAAGGCCTTGCGTGACGCGATGACAGATGATGCTAAAAGCACTCTGTCGTTCTCGTTCTACAGTCGTTCTCGCTCTACACAACTGGCAAGGAGAAGACCCGGAGCCGTAGCAAAAAAACGCAGATAATTATATGAATTGAGATTCAACGTTTGTTCTGTTAAATAATAGGATATTGTTTCATTGAGACAGACTGTATCTATGAGAAGGGAGGTTGCTGTTGAGCGTAATTTTCGGCTGTTGCTTGAGATGTTGAGTACCAAGCCGAGTGAAGCTGAAAGAGCAAATTCCCGAAAACCTGGTTACAGGAACGTGGCGCTTGTTCGTGCCATGCATGGATTTACATGTTTCGGCAGCTAAAAACTACAAGTAGCTATGTATCTACTTAGTATAGTGAATATGTTGGGGGCAGCAAGGAATCGCCTAAGCGAGAAACGAACTGGAAGGACTAAGGCGTGGTCCTATTTTAGCCTGGGTTCGGTTCTGTGCTACCTTAGCCACGAGGTTTCTATTTAGGTATTTATTTACCTAGTGACGCGCCGTTAATGGATGAGCACGGGGATGGGGATGGGGATGGGAATGGGGATGGGGTGTGGGATGATCTAGGGCCAAAAACTAGGTACATATAAGGTAGTGTAGGTAATAATGGTGTGCCCCTTGTTCTTTCTCGCTCCTCTAGTGTGGTTACACAGCATTAGACAGACTCCAGGACCCTGGGATGATCTGATCTGATACATTCGGTATGTTTTTCTGCCCATCGCTACTCCGGGGTTTATAGAGACTATCTAAGATGGTAAAAGGCTAACACTACCTACTGGTCAGACAGCACAACAATTAAAATATGCTTGATTGTGGATTTGTAATTTGGGCAGAAGTAGCACACTACTTAGACAAGCAAGCAAACAAGCAAACAAGAGGTCAGTCACCCTTTTCTCGTGTCTTGTTTGTTTCTTGACAGTGAACTACTCGAGTGTTTCGTTTTTGGGTGTGAAGAACGTTGATGCCCCCTGAACGGTTCGGACCGCAATGCAGGGGCGTCAAGGGGCGTCAAATTATATACCTGCTCTCCCTCCCAGCCGGTGCAACGCCAGGCGAGACGGACTTTACGGAACGGAAAGATACATAGAGGGTTTCATTCGAGACTTGCCCATAATGGACTTGCGCTGATCTATGCCCTAGTAGATTGTTTTTAACCCTCATGCATAAGAAACTTGCTAGCTTCATCTTTTCCTTTTCCTTTTTTACTCTTGGTCGCTGACCACTTGATCAGGGCGGCGCCGGCAAGGAGGCTACCGTTGTTCTGATGCCATAGAGGACGGGACAGGGCAATGCCTCAGGAGGTTTGCTGCGACAGTGTCGTTTTATCTCATGCTTTGATTAAGCGGCCGTGCCTTTTTGCTGTATAGTCTCTTTTTTCTTCTTTCTTTTGAACGAATATTTATCAAGCAAGGGATGTTTCTACTCCCATCGCCACGGTCTTGGGTAAACTATTGACAATCTCCGACTTAGTCTAGTGCTACCCAAGCAGTACGACAGGTAACTGTCATGCATGTCTCATCTGCCAGCAATCCAAGGTAAAGCCCTTAACGAAAGAAGCGAAATCGTAGTGTAGGCATTTTTAATTGATTACAGGCCCTCGTTGGACGTATAATGACGCCCAATTCCAAACCATGCGCGACCAGCGAACGATACGCCGTCAAATGCACACGGGCCTCGCTTGGGCAGAACTGCCGAAGATTTCGTGTCGCAAGACGGCATCGGGAGCATACATGCGTCTTGCATTGAAATTCTCCGAAATGCGTGGAATGGCTTCGTCTGCCTCGTGCTCCGGCTCGTCTCTCCTCTCAAGGGTAGATGCTGCTTCTCGGTTTGCCGGCAGTGTACGGTACAACCGTATGCGACGCACAGCAGAAGTACATGTATATACTTGGCTTGTACCTCTGTTCCTTAGTGCTGTACTTCCTCTGTACGAGCAAGATATAGGACATGGGGGATAGTCTAGTTTTTAAGTATCTTTTTAGGTTGGGCATGTGCGATCTATTTTAGCGAGGTTGCAAGGCATTGCTCTGCGTCTTTCCTTGCTAGCAGCAGCAGCAGCAAGCGGTAGATCAGTATAGCGCCGCTCGACTCGTCCCTCAAGCTCCTTGGCACGTTAACCGAAGCAGCCGGATCCTCGCAAGTGTGAAATCCGGGGTACAGTAGAGAGATGGACATGTCGGTCGCGGGACATGGGAGGGGTTTCCCAGGGGCGATGATGGGAACTTTGTCGGCGATGATGGATGGATGGCGTGTCGTTCATGGTGGTGTGGCAGACAGGCCATGAACTAGACAAGGGGGTGCTCGCGCGCCGATGAGCAGTCCGGGCCAACGCTACGGCAACGCTAGACATGCTCCTTGCTACACTAGCCCCCCGATCTCTAGTCGATTTTTGTTTTTTGACGTGCGTGCCGCGCCGCGTGCGTGCTGCGTGTAAGTCGATGGATGTGCACATGCAGATGCAGCAACCCGAGGGCGAGGGATGGAAAACGGGCCTTGGTATCACATCGCCCCGGCACTGCGGGCGGCATTCCTCTGCTCTTGCGTACAGTACCTTCATGCGTACCATGCGTGCCTTGGCTTACCACTGCCGGCATCATGTAGGTTAATGTACACCTACTTTCTTTTATTTTAGTCTTCTGCTCGCTAGCCAAAACCTGGTTCGACCCCCTCTAGTGTAGTTTCATCCCGGGGTGCATCATGTATGTCTTATGCGTACACTATAGCTTAGCTCGTTGTTTATAAATATTCTTATTTATATTATTACCTATTTTCGATCCATGCTAGACAGGTCTTAGCCTACCGCCTGCCGACGATGTACATATGTAGGTAGTAGCAGCACGCCTAACTAGTTGACTATACACTATGCAGCCCGAATGCTACCCGCGCGATTTCACCATCCCTCGTGGCACAGCCCGGGAAAATATTAAAATGGGGATACTTTAAGTACCATTGAATACTTAAGAGAATTAATTAAGTAAGTACGCAAGGTACTTACCTGCATAGGACTTAATACCTGTTCAATCCTAGCGTCGACGCTCTGTTCTTTGCGAAACCTGAATTATCGTAGTTTGGGGTTTTTTCATCGGCAGGGCTGAAGCCACTATGGACTGGTTCCATTTCGTTCAAATATATTTTTATAGAAACCAATATATAGTTGGGAATAGTCCAGTTTCTCATCTACCTATCAGTGATAATAACGAGACACGACGAGAAAAAGATGGCACACATGTGTTGATAGGTGAGGGATATGCTGCTCAGTAAGTACTTGCATGGTCATCTAACTGCCGCAGGGAGACGATGGTAGACCCTCGCTCAACGGTAACCTTCGACGACGTTCGAATAAGCAAGTGTAATAGTTTCTACAAATGCCCGACCTATTCTGAGTGCATAACTACATATAGTGTAAGTAGATAACAGGGGAAGGTTTACTCCCTAGAATGGGTAAGGGTAAGGGCTGGAGTAGAAGCATAAGTTCGCATTGTAAAGCTATTGGTGCGGGATAACACTTCATTCTCAATAGGTTTAACGCCAGTAAGAAATATCAGACGTTTAAGACGGCGTAGACCCGACCATTTTGACAAGACTATGTACCTATGCAAGACAATAGGACAGAATGAAAAAGGCTAGATCGGATAAGTATTGCATGCACAAGAGAGACGCCCGGGGGTACTTTAATTGATTTCGTATTCCGACCCAGCGTGTTGAGACGAGGATTTGGCAACATATTCACTTTCCGGCTGCAGTCTACTTAGATGACTGACGACGCAGCTCAATCGCTTCGCCCTGACATGATGAATCAGCTTCAGGTCCGTTCTACACTGTTTTGTATATTGAATTTTTCCGCGTCGACTAGGTACTGCAAAGTACTTTCAACTTATGTCGCCCATGTATAAAGTATCGGGTAGATACCTGGACTAGATATCTAGGTACCCAGACGTTGGGATGATTGATGAATGCCGCTGCAGCAGCGGGTAATAGTGGGAATGAATAGTGGGGGCGGGTGAAAATGGTGAAAGTTAACTCCATCCACTATATCTATCTTAGGTACAGTACGTAATACCACCGACCTCCTTGCCTTGAGGACATCATTAGGAGGTACTCACTCTTCCTCGTCCCCCCTCTGATAAATAGCCACAGTCCACAGACCCATCTTCGACTGTACTTGGTACTTTCCTCTTTCTCTCTTTAGCACCTCTACGAGGCAACCCCACCCGAGCAGAAGTGCCGGTTTCACCATCCCGGCGACAGCATCAGATCTTCTTCCCATGGAAGACTCGGAGATCGACTCGGAGATCAGCTCGAAAGTCACATCTCCCAGCGGCGGAGACGTCTTCATTCTGGATGGTTTGCCGGCAAACTTTACCGTCGGCTGCGACGCAACATCCTTCAACAGTGCACAACCATTCCCAGGCTTTCGGGACATCCCCCCCGGTACTCATTTGATATGGGTTGCACCCTCCGAGTCAACATCTTCTAGGACCGGCTATTGGATATGCACTCCTGAAATTGGTGATACTCAACTCGGACAAGTCTATGTGAAGCAATGGGGTGAATATGACGAAGTCCTCAGTGATCCTACCGATCAGACCGGGGAGAGATTTCAAAATAAGAGGCTCGAGCGAGATTTTGCTCATCTCTCCCCCTATCACCTTCGTGCAGCTAGTACGGAATATTCCCACAAGCTTGCGCTGTCCCAGGGAGACGAACATCCCTTAGATTTGCTCGGTGACCAAAACATCTGGTATCAACTCACATTCGCCATACAACCGAATCTATTGAACAGAATCATAGGCCAGGCAAGAAATAATACCTGGCACGTGACTACGGCGGACAGTGTAGCTGGGGATGCACGCTTGGCCGAAGAGGCCCAACTGTATGCTTCGGGGATGTCTCAATTACAGTTTACGTTTCCTATGGATGCTCGTCTGATCAATCCAGAGGCTACGGGCTCGGAAAGAACGCGCCAGGCACTAGACCCAACCGGGTGGATCATCGAAAAACTCGAGAGCCCCAACAGTGACCTCAGGCCAGAGGACTTGACCGGGGAATTTCAGTTTGCCTTTATTGTCGGCATGCACCTTGGAAATTTTTCTTGCCTCGAGCAGTGGTTTTTCTTGGCCACCCGGCTCATCTTCCGATCATACAGTTTAACAATCGAAAGACCAGAGCAAGCGCGTAATCTAATCCAGACATTCCACGCTCAGTTGCTATATAACGACCGATACCTTCAAGGCGATGTCTTCGAGTTGATGCCAGAACATACCCGCAAGCTCCAGCTAGCACTCACTACATACCAAAACCGCCTAAGCGAAAAGCTCTTGGCACTTGGTGACCTTTGTACTCCTGGCCAGCATGCCGTGAGCATGGCATTTAAATCTCTAGAATCTTGGTTATTGAGATTCGGATGGGATCTTAAGGGCGAGTATGTCAGGTCAGGCAATGTGATGCTTGAAGATGGGGAGATGGTTGAAGCAGAGCTTTCGGATTTTGAGGATGAGGACGAGAGGGGTGAGTTTGCGCCCACAATTGTTGAGATGGAGAACGGCACAGAGGCTGGTTTACTATCTTGGGACGCATAATACGGGTTGAGCAACGCTATCATGTAGGTTTAATCCTTCATTTGCGAGCTTGGTATTGGAATGGAAAGGCTACCAGGGACTTGTTTCGGCAAAAACGTTGCTACACTATTCCCTTGCTGCCATATCCTGTTGTACATTTTTTTACCCCGCCGATCTTGTGCAATACGCTTTTAGCCCTTTTTTTCTCCACATGTCGAGGGTCACTTCAAATTGTGATAAATATTTTGAATCACTCACGCACTATCAACAGGCTACGGCGATTAGCAATGGTCTAAACCTATTCGTTGATGGCTATGATGCAATGGTGAGCTTATAACCATGGGCACCGAAGCATATGGGTTATAACCTCAAATCCATCATCACGACCCACCATGACCCTCTTCTTGATCCTGTAACACTACCGACTCACCTTCTGCAGAACCAATACTTTTCCCACTCGATGCACTTGCTGCACTTGTATGAGTTGAAAGTATCGGGCACTCAAGCCACGCGGCATAGTTGGTGTTGGCCCTAAGTTTGTTGTTGTTTGGGCTTTCTCCTCGGACTTTTTCGTGCACGGGTCTTGATTTCTCGTTTATTCTTTTGTTTATCCCTTTGTTTATCCCTAGAGTTTGGAGAAAACAAGCAGGGCAGTTAGTACAAGGGAGTCTAATATTGCAACGGTAGGTAAAGGCTTGGCTATAGTACAAGGTGAGTTATTGGTGTTGTGGAAGTGATGGAGGCAGTTCACGTGAAATTCACATGGAATTTACCCTGAGGAGTAATGTAGACATTACCCCCTCATACCTGCCACGACCTCGGAATAGAGGGTAGGCAAAGTAAGTAAAAGTCGAAGGTTACAAGAAACAAGACAACATTCTCCCATACTATCGCAAAAAAGACAAAGCTCCTATCCTTTTCTTATGGCCGTCTTCGCAAGGTAAGTAAAATTTATCACAGCAGGACTGACTACATATTCATCATCCCTGTATAGTAGATGAATCACAAGGTTTTTAGAGTGGGGAGTTGCTAGTCTCGGGGACTAGAGGAGGAAAGATGAAAAGACACAGCCACCTGCGCTCTCGAAACCTTTTTTTCGACTCTACATACCTTGATTCCAGATCAGGCTTTCTGCAGTGACTACAATAATGCAAGCAGTACATAAGCAATTTCAGGATCTTAAAGTACCAACTCTAGGGTTCAACATATTAAATGCTCCTCCGGTGCCCTTCGCTAAGGAACCTACAACTTATCCTGACCGTTTTATTACGAGTTATGACACATGACGGGAGTAAACCTCTGTGTCGAAATGCCGAGCCGAGCACCCGATACCTTCTAATTCATGCATTTTAGGACACGGGTGTCTAGGTTAGTCAGCTCCAACTATATTTGCAGCTAGTAGACATAATACTGGAGCCTTCAAGGGGGCCACGGGTTTGCCCTCACGTATAGAGGTAGCCTCAACTACACACTTTCATACCTGAACTTCAGCTTACTTACGACATGTGATTATACAGGTTCCTCTTGCGTATTCCCATTGGCCGGTCGATTACTCGGTCCACAAGCACCACGCGTAAAGATACGGTCATGAACGGCATCCCACTGGAGGTTCTATTGGAGCTTATAGGTGGATATACACTCTGAAGCGCTGACTATTACACTGGTATCTTGACTCGCTACCAAATATAACATTAGCACTACTCACCGACACTGGCTGTGACGCCGTAATTGTAATTATATCTAGGTAACCGTCAAGTATCAGCTGAATTAAACATAACACTATTTAACATAAGTGCTGAAATGTATGCGTGCTTAGCTGGCCACCTCATAGCTATCGTGATAGTCACATGTGTTACTTACTCGCGGCTACACAAGTACCTTGTGCGCACTAACTACCCTGAACGTGAGACGACAGCGATCCGTCATTTGCACTCGCCAATACGTAGCAAGACATCATATAGCCCCCATTCAACTTTCTTTAGCGGATTCGCGGGTAGACTCCACCTCGGCCGGTCTCGTTATTGACAAACCCCTCTCGTGGATGAAGACATTCTGAAATCATCTATTTCTGAGGTTGAAGATGGGGTGGCTGACTGGTTGAAACTTGCAGCTGCGTTGTTGGCTTGAGGAAAGAGTGCGATCAGCTAACTAACGGGACTATCATCTATTTAGAAGGTAACTCTACATACCCGCACGCTTCTCGTGGACTATGGTCACCCCCCTCCGTTATTCCAAGTAGTTTTAGATCTAGCATTCTACCACCGCCGATCATATTCCTCGCCTACCGAGCAGGATTCGTCTCGAAATCGAAGTTCAAATGCCGCCGGGTTGGCGAGAGGAGATAACTGACATTGAGGATTCGCCACTGGGGAATGCCTAGAAGTCTGAAGCATGCCCGCAAGGCTGACGGATCGGGGTAACCCTGAGCATGACCTGTACTGGTAACCTACATGCAAAAGCGGACAGACCGTGGACCGACCGTGAAATATGTACAGTGGTCTGCCGCAAGACGAAGGTTATTCATGGCTAAAACCGTGAATTTCTAGTAACAGTCGCAGCTTTCTCGAGGCCATCTATCTGGTCTGGAATCCTACTATTATCTCCAGGGCCATTGCGTAAATAGGGCTTGTGGGCGATCTCTTCTATTATTAAGCTCGAAGTACGAGTTTGGAAAATCGCAACCGGGCACATCAATCCCGTTACACTGGTCAACCCTCTCTTCGAACTATCATCCATCTACAGTAATGGAACAACGCGTTGTCGCCTCGGCTAGTACCTCTTACTAGTTTAACATGTGACCGGGGAACCGCTACGGACCAAAAAGTGATCTATTGGATGATGGCAAGGTTGAACTCTTTATCTAGGACTACATTCGGCTCACAGGATAGACATCCTTATGTTTAAGGCATGATGATCCAGCAGACCATCCTTTGCATGCATATTGGCGTATCAGCTGCCCCCTTCCTCCCGGAAAAACTACATATGAAACGTTCTCGTTTCTCTCGGCTCTCTATCACATACCATAAGCAAAAGCAAAAGCAAAGTCTACAGTTTGTCATTTAGACAGAAGTGATGCGAGGACGCTGGGAATATTTTTTGCGGTCGCCGTGCTTCTTCTAGGTGTTGTTCTTTGTCCTGTTGCTGATCACAGGTCTGCTTCCTCGGATCTGTACACATGTGACCACGCAGGAGACAGTGTATGCCATTTGGACATGCTCTTACTAACCCTAAGCTGCAGAGGGAATGGGTCGGTGATGTTCTCTATAATGTGCTCGTTTGCAGAGACACGAGTCTGCGGTTTGGCGATTGGAGGATTGGCAGTTGGGGCCAAATATTGATTTATTAGAATTCACAGAAATAGTTGTACTTGTAATACCGAAAGATGGTATGGTATAATCAACATGTATACTTCTAAGTAACCAAAGAATCTGAAAAGTTGTATCAAAATTGTTATCTACTAATAATATTGCTATTCCACATCAAGTGCCGAGTCGACATATGGCATTCGACTGGTATGCGTGTTGGACTAGATCGTGTCAAAACCCACATGTCAAGAAACAAACGCAAACGGTGACGGAGTCTAATATGCATATAGATATTATTTGGTCATGACATCAACACAATTGTTAGCTTTGGTTTCAAACTAGAATGGGAGCAAAGGGGGAAGCTCAGTGGCGGAAGTTTGTTTTTCGTTTTGGTAAATAGATCCTTGGTATCGATGCTCTTAAATTAAAGAATTTCATTGAAGGGCGGCGAGTGAACTTGGGGATGAAACAATAGAAATTATCAACAAATTGAGTCAGTCAGTTTGAATGCAACTCGAGTTGCATTAGAAGTTAGAATCTTCACCGAACTGTTCATCTCACTGGTATGCCGAGTTTTGAGAGTCACTCGACTAGTACAACCTTCGAGCTAATCTGGCCGTGGTTTCGTAGCCCATACCCGAAAATCCCACGAATGTATCGGATCGGATTCAAATTGCACGCTGCATAATGCATGAGTATTCTTCACTAGGACCTTGGTCGTACTTTTGTTCAGAATTTGTGTCGTTTCATTCGCCTAATCCCTTTACAACCAGACAGAATTTCCCTGCCATGTAAATGCAATGACCATAAGTAAGGCATTGGTACTAAGGGCCTTGCCGGATTTCCTTTTATAACTCCTTCGGTCCGACCATCGCCACTTGTTCCGAGCTCGCGAAGAACCAGGAGAGACAAGGAAGATAAAACGAGTCCCGCATGGGTTGATATGATCCATCGTTCGCATGCCGTGCTTCTCCGTACCAAAGGACCGGTCCGCTCTTCTCCGCCAGAACCACAACCGCACAGATAAAACGTAGCTTGTCGCTTCCGCTTTAACGGTAAGACTTCTGGTATCTGGCACGGGCACCCGGACCACCGAATTTCTTGGGTTCACATCGTCGGTTGTCGGCAACTAGGAGGGTACGGTCGTACTGAACGAGGGCCTGCTTTAGCAAGTTCTTGCTGTGCTCATCCACGTATTTTTGGTAGTAGGCGATCAGGGCCTAATTTAATCGGTTAGTTCGCATTCTGGGAGAATCCGGATAGATTGCATCGGCGAGTCCGAGGTATATCGTATTTACCTTGCTGATGGCCTGTCGGACGGCGTAAACCTGGCTGGTCTGACCACCACCGGTCACGCGCACGCGGATGTCAACATTGGCGAACTTGTCGAGGCCGATGACGAGAAGAGGCTCGTAGACCTTGAAGCGCAGGACGGCGGGTTCAACTAGGCTGAGGGGCTTTCCTGGAATCGCGAAGCATTAGAACCTTGGTCAATCTGCAGGCGAATTTGGATTTGATGTACCGTTGACCTTGATAAGGCCAGAGCCAGACTTGCAGGCCTATCAAACCATGTCAGTATGCCTGTCGGCCCATGCGAAGCGGGAGGTCTCTTCAGTCATACCGCAACTGCTGTCGCAGACTTCTTCTTCTGTATAGCGAATATTCGTCAGTACCTCTGTCGTCACGTTTCGGATTCGGGGCATTTAAGGGCATGGGAAGCAGTATGGAGGGCAGGTATGGAGGGGAGGAGGTCGTACGCCGAAGCACTCTGCAAACGCGCATTGTTAGCAAATCTGGTATGTCTCGTCTCGTCTCGGCCTCAAATCAAACCGAGGATTTCCAACTTCTCAAAAGTGAGATCTAGGGAGTAAACACGTACGAACTGATTGAACCGAAGCCATGTTGGCGGTTTCTCTCTCGTGACTGTCGTGTTGTGCGGGCTGAGGGCGAAACTGGGCTTGTCGAATGTGGAAACGCAGCGAGCGAACTTCAGCTTCAGGAATTTTCGAGGTCGTGGTGGTGGAGTTGCGATTTGTGCGTTCTGGTGGGCTATTTTTTGCCTGGGTCTCGCCAGCGTGTGGCTTGGACAAATGTGGCTCAGCTTGGTCTATGGGGGAGCTCGATTGGAGACCCCATTCATGTTGTTATCTGCCGAAGATATGCCGATTCCGATACAGCGGGAGGGCTATCTGGACTAGGTAGATAAGATATCGATACATAGCTACCTAATGTGGATAAATAATTGGGGCTTAAGACAACGTCACCATCAATTGAACGAGGGGGAGGGGCCAAGGCAACTCACCTCCGTCTGCTTACCAAATCGTTATTCGTTCAGTAGTAGCCATGATTCTTAATACACTTTACGAAGCGCAAATATATCCAACCAAGGAATTGGATAGGCATACTTGAGTGAAAAGACGGACTGCCTACTCTTCCTTCAACTTCTTGAGTGAAATAGTGTGATTTGAGAACCCCTACAGGAATTCAAGAGAGGACTCTCGTGACATTCCGAGGCCACCAACGTCAACGGCGAATAAAGACATACATAGACTTGACAGAAACCAAGTAATATAAATATGTCACGCCGAGGTGTTGGCCTAGCGGCATTCGACCGCTCACGTCTGACGTCGGCACAGTTTGCCTCGCACGGCAACTCACTACGCAACACCAACGCCCAGGCGCTCGAGACCCAACTGGCCGTGTTTCGCTCTCTTTTGCAGCAGTTCGCGCAGACACACGCCCGGGATATCCGGTCAAATCCATCATTCCGTGCACAGTTTGCGCGCATGTGTGCCGCCATTGGCGTAGATCCGCTTGCCTCCTCCAATAACAGCGGCAGCGCGAGCGGCGGTGGGAGTATATGGGCCCAGCTTCTTGGCCAAACCGTGAATGACTTTTATTTCGAGCTTGCCGTCCGCGTTGTTGAAGTCTGTGGTGCTACACGCGGAGAAAATGGTGGTCTTATTGGCGTTCGGGAGCTCAGGGATAGGGTCATGAAGGGCCGTATGGAGGGTGCTCCCGAGGTTACAGAGTATGTGGCCTCCCATTCCTACCCTTTCGTCTTTCCGGGAGACACTTGTACATCGATGCGAGCTTCTCTGCTGATGCTGCTGCCAGAGACGACGTACTCCGAGCCGTGGCCACACTGAAGCCCCTCGGCTCTAGCTATTCGGTCATCAAAGTTGGTAATAAGTCGTATATACGATCGGTGCCTAAAGAACTAAACACCGATCAAAGCTCAGTCCTTGAAGCCGCTCAGGTTTTGGGCTATGTCAGTGTGTCGATGCTGATGGTTAACTTGCACTGGAGAAGGGCTCGAGCACAGACTGCAGTCGAAGATCTCCTGGGTGAAGGCATGCTCTGGGTCGATAAGCAGGCGCCCGAATGGGAGTACTGGAGTCCAAGCTTTATTATGATGGATTCTCCCGACGGAACTGGGGCAAGTGGATGAGGACGATGCAGCAAGGCAACCACACCAAAACCATATGCGGACCAAGTCTTGAAGAGTAAGATGAGGGTCGCTCACAAGCCGATGCCAACTGATATCGGGTGGAGTGTCTAAGCCATCCTATCTATATCTTCGTCAAGATATAACATTAAAGCCGAATCGGACAATCACCGACAGACGGCAACTGTGACACTTGGCTATGGACGGTATGCGGAAGTTAGGACATATCGTGGCATATATTTAATTCTGTGTTTTGGCAGAGCGTGCCATTCATGGGTTTACTGCGACGTATTGCTCTGCCAATAGCCAATAAGAAGATGCCTAATATTTGAAGATCTGATGTATATTGAGCATCGATTAAGTGGCTGGTACTACTGACTATGCATGGGACGTCCTTTGAGCTGGAACGAGGCCTGAAGCTGTAATATATGCTATATGTTCCTTCACCGTCCCCACAGTGGCGGTCTCGCCGCTAATATATCATCAAGCCGTGTTGCGCTTTCGGTATTTCGGCATCCTTTTCTTAGGCGACCTCCATCCCTTGGTGTATGATATGTTGTGTGCTTCTCCTAATATAGAAGGGTGAGAAACAACAACAAAATGGAACAAAATGGAACAAAAACTAGTAGTATGCCCTGGTGAATAGATATGCCCCTAAAAGGGAGAAAGAATAGGGTAAGAAAGGAAGAAGAAAAATGATTGCAGCTGCCTTGACGACTCCTATCTACTCCTGTGCTATGCATTATATGACCACCCTGAAAATAAATGGGCTGAACGAATTTCTCCGGGTTGCCCAGACATGATCCTATCTGCCTCATGCATAAAGAACCTCCACTCCCGCGGAACCTAACCGACTTATGAATATTCTTAAACTATATCGCTCTGGTTCCTGGTTGGCGTGATGAAATAATCTGGACCACGTTTATTCATCGCTGCCGTTATGCTCTTTCGAATCGGTACCTTCGCGATCCTTGATGCGATTAGTTAGAGCATTGAATTTACCCTTGAGGAATCTACTGCCGGCAGATTTCCGCCTGCCTTGATCGTTGCCTATGTTGCTTCCGCTGGTGGTTGGCCGCACGGGTTCTAAGTAATGGCTGCTACTGCTTGACTTCGGCCGTCCTAGATCAATCCCTAGGCCGGTCATTGCTCGACTTCCTGGCATCATCTTGTAGTAACCTGGCGTGCTGTTTCCGTTGCGGGAGTCGCTCCCAGTTCGATTGTACGAGCTTGAGGATGCAATAGAAGAGCCTCTACTGTTGGATCGTTGAAGAACAGAACTACTTGATTGTGAATCCCTAAGACTCCTCGGGGGAGAGCGGGAATAGTCGATAGGACTTGTGGTACGATGGCTTGACGAATCATCGCTATTGTCTGCAGTGTTGGATAAGGTTGGGGTAGCGAGTAGGACATTGCTTGTGGCTAGCTCGCGAAGCTTGCTTTGTTGGGCCGTGTTTGGCCGGTGCTTACTAAACTTGTTGCTAATGATAGCACCGGTGTGTGAAATAAGTGCTTTAATAACGTGGTTCTTCAGGTTCATTGCCAAATCGAGATTGGACCATGTCTTGTTGCGATATTCAATAGCAGGAAGCCTGAAGACGAAGTCGTGCACGTCCTCAATATTGCGTTCGCCCTTGCCTTTGTAACTAAGACATAGGACGACGGAGGGCATTTTGACGTAAGCAAAAGTCATGTAACTCGAGGCCCGCGTTATCATCTTTGATAGATCGTCTGAGGGTTCGACTTCTGAGTTGCCGGTTTTTCGAGGAAGTGCAAACCGCGCTCCTCTTTTGCTCTCACTGTTAGTAGACAGTGTTGTAGAAGATCGTCCAATCCCAGGTTTTGGTATGTTGCCTGGCCGGAGAGATTCGTACGACGGCTTTTTGCCCGCCGACTTGGCACCAAATAGTCGGAACATGTGGGTTCCCTCCCCAGAGTGTATGCTGACAGCCTTGACTTTGGAATTCTCATCATCATGAGATGTGCGCGAATCGAGAGTCAGAGTAGGACGAAGGCGGAGTTCCAACGAACCAGCTCGCGTGTTAAAGGGTGATTCTTTATCGGAGTCCGCTAAACCGTGTCTTCCAGATCCTAACATAGAATCCTCTAGTAAAGTGTCCACAGTGCTGCTAGAATCGCTTGTTCTCGTAATGGATGGCGGATCGGTTACGTTGCTGCTATTAGTAGCTTGAGCAACCTCCATTTCGGGGAAAATATACCGGAACAGCTTCTTGCCTACTTCACGTTCCAGTTGTATCTTCATCGGAAATAAATTTACCTCGAAATGATCCATTACAGGTATACCAGCAATAGCTTCCAACATGTGGAAGTACACGCGAATCATCTGCGTGTCTTTCATATCGGTTACGCGTCCTTTCTCGTCCTCAACATAGGGGCCAATCATTTCGGGATAGATTGCGTTAGGCATTAGGTTCAAGCCGAGGATCCTGCCGACCTGCATTAAGTTGATGTGCGAGCCGTCTGAATTATCTGTTCGATCATATTCAACGTCTTTCAACTGAAGTTCAACCAAAGGTTCGTGATTATCCTGAATGAGATGCCAGACAATTTCTCTGGCAGAGATAGTCCATTTCAACAGAGCGTTGCTTTGTAGAGAGCTGTCATACTTTCTCTGGGATGATGTTATGGCTTTCATCACGAAGAAAAGTTCGTCCTCATTAGCTGCAAGGTCTCGTTCTAATACTAGTCGATCCTCCCAGCCTTTTCTATCCAATTGCTTGGAGTGAATCTGGAAACGGCTCTTAATCTCCTCGAGGTTTCGAATACGTTCTTGCAGTTTAGTGACCATTTCAGGGGTCCCGCGGAGGTCGCTGAAGTCCGACGCTAGCATGATTTTTTCCAATCGTTCATTCCTAGTCTTCTCCAAAGGCTCACTGTATAGAAGTAGATCAAGCACTATGACGTACATGGCGTAATACTGAGAGGAGTTGCATAACGCTCGAGCCTGGGGAAACTCTACCCAAAGGTTGTCCATTCTGCTTTCTGTACTGTCAAGGGATGGAGTGTCACCTTCGACATTATTAACTTCATCGTTGTACTTTAGTCGAAGCGTGTTGAACTTGTCATATCTCAACATGGCTGAAGTTTTCTGTACGATACGCTTAAAGCCGAAAGGGTCCGATTGAAAATCAAACATCATTTCCATAGGAACCCAAGGTGGCCAAGAAGAGCCGGATGGTATTCCATATCTGTTGCCGGAATACTTCGACAGGATCTGGTCCAAGAACCATTTCTGATGAGTGACGAAAAACTGCGCGCTGTCCATACGAAGTAGGAACCGCCGCTGCACTAGACCACTGACAGGATCAGACAGTCTGGCTTTCTCCATAACTTCAACAACCTTGAGTTCCATACCCTTGGCCGTCACCAAGATAACGTGCTTCTTGTTTTTATCACTTTGAAGCTGGATCTGGGGCGCGATAAGGCGAACATGAAAGCTGTTTTGAGGCGCAAAATCTTCCGCAATACCACCCGTGATGTCTTCCATATTTGCATTGATAGTGCCTTCGGATGCGCCAGATTTATCGGCATTAACATATTTCCGACCGTCTTTGAGGATTTGCTTGATTCGGTATTCTATATCATCATTGGTCTCGCCAACTTGGCCATTAGTTTTGGTAGCCCGTGGGACGTTGGAGTTGGGTGAGGGTGCATTGGTCTTGTTGTTTTGCTTGGCTTTCGTTTGTTCTTCGACAATGTCGAGGATGAACTTTACAGCGGGCCGGGATAAATAGTAAACAAACCCACGTCGTTGGCTGACTTGATGGCTGTATCGAAGAATAATGTTTCGTAACAAATTGTTCCATTTTAGTTGCATATTGTGAACAACAAACCTATTTTTGAAATCACTCGCGAACTCGGCTCCTGATGGCACCTTCATTTCGTTCTCCCCAGTCACAACAAAGTTCTCAGAACAGTGATCCGGATCTTCGCCGTCTTGCGACATTTTTTGTTGCTCGCTTGTTGTAATCTTGTATGCCATTTGATGTAACATGGACTCCATGAATGAACGTTTATCTCGAAGGACGTTGGTATGTTTATTCAAACTTTCGTATTCGGGCTGAACGTTAGGATCTTTGACCATTCGCAATTCAGCGTCGGCAACGTTGGATATGTTGTCCGCAATTTGATCATCTAATTGATCTAGTCGGGACTGAATAAGCTGGGATTGCACTCTTCTAGGATCATCATCTTGGCTCATGATGCAAAAATGCGTAGGCTCGTTTCCAAAAGGACTTGTACGGTCCGGATCGCCGTCGATTGTCCCCCCAATGTCAGTTTGGCGAAAGTAGGTTACACGTGGGGAGTATGCGAGCGGTAGAATTTTGGTATCCGGATTTGGCTCTGATGGAAGGATCCAGTCAAGTTCAACAAAATCGTCCATGTCAATCCAGCTGAAATCGCGATCTGGAATTGTGAAATGAGAAAGATCAGCAGCATCATCTAGGTCTTGTTGCGCAAGCAAGGCCGAGAGGGAATTTTTCTTTACTGCCTCGGTTGTGGTACCCCTGATGCTAGCAGAGACGGCACGCACATCCGCCGATAAGAGATCGAGTTGAGCAGCGTGTATTTTCATCCCAGTTGTTCTACTGTTAGTTTTCGCAGTCTTAATGCCGACCTCTCGCGTGTTGAACTCTTCACGACGCTGATGAATATCGAGCATGAAACTATCGAACCTGACCTTGATACCTGTTGCTGATACATCATTTTCGGAGTAGTTTTCGGCGTCTTTATGCTTATATATATGACTAAGGAATAGGGGCGCGAGAAGGAGATTGTATTTGATTGTGCCCAAATGCCGTCCAAATTTCCTACTATTCTTTTCTCTTCCCGGCCAAAGAGATCCTTGACGAATGGGTAGTGACATAGGTCCGCCGAAAAGTGACCACCATGCGAAGAAATGAGTAAAGAACCTCGGAGTCAGGTGGACGGCATTGTAGCTCCTAGTTGGCGGTTGTAATTCGGAAGATGTCCAATCACGGTCGATTGGCGCACTGACAGCAATAGAAAGATGGATATGCTGGCTTCTGAAGCCACGGAACGCATCGTAAGGAACAGTCTTGTCCTGTGATTTGGCATACATGGGTGCTTTCAAAATCACATCGTAGTGTGGCTTGAAGCTAAAGTCTCGCTTTCCATTGACAATAGCGCGTTCAAAGACAAGCCCAGCCATCCACTGAACATTACCCGATAGCTTCATGATGACCTTTTTGAAAGCTATACCAGATTTGTAGATGGAGTCGCTGGTTGCACTGTCGTTTTCGTTTATGTTCCGAGCCTCTTCTCGGGCATGGTGGCTAAAATCGGGTACCGCAAGGACATATTCGCCACTATCTACGGTCATGAACTTCTTTGGATCATCCTCTATGTGGACATTCCACTTGACGTTGTTTCGCCAGCACATTAAAAACCCAGCGCCGTTACCAATGACTGCGTATGGATCTCTGGAGCCCTTCAGAGCAAGGTGTAAATCTCCACCTGCTCTCCACGCGACCCGAACCCGGGAGTGGAAGTTCAGCCTAATCTTATCCCAGAACCCGACTCGCTCAGACGGATCAAGTTGAGGCTTTGTGAACGATTCAATAACCATCATCATGTCTTGAATGGCAGGTTGATATGAAGGGCCCCAAGTAATCCGAGTCGGGTTAGCTGTGTTTAGGTCCACGTACATATCCGAGTATGATTTGACAGGACCAATAGTACGACGAACGTCTATGGCGAAGCTACCATTCGGTAGACCAGGCTCTAGGTTGTTGGGAGGGGTGATCTGGACCCTTATCTTTCGAGAAGAATCATGGCCACGAAATTCCTCGGCTATGACAAAATCCGTTTTGAGAGATAGTGCTGGCAACTTAGATGGCTGACTAGGCCTCAACGCCGGAACATGGAGTAAGGGGAGAGGATAGTCTCGGAGCGTTACCTTCGCCTCGCCCATTGTAATTTGGATATTCATTGGAACGAGGAGTGAGTACTGCATATCTTTTGGTATCCCTTTACCGACCTGATGGAGAAAATCTGGAAGTTTTTGCAAGGGGAAGGATGGTTTATCGATCAGAACGTGAAGTTCGTGAATGGTAGTGGCCATAAGTGCCGGCCGCTGCGGCACTTCGAGAATTCTCTCCGTATCTTCGAGATCGTCAGGAACTTGGTCGCTTCCCCAAAACAAGCCGCGAAGTTCTTGAATCCCCTGTCTTGCCGTGAGAAAATGACGATCTATGCGTTTCTTCCAGCTTTGTGCGTTGTGTTCATGTAGTCTCATTCTCGCCTCTTGAATCGTAATATGTGCGTTGCCGGTCATATCACGAAGCGCTTCCGGATCATAGCGAGGGTTTCGACTCCGAGGAGTCTCGCTGCGGGATCGTTCGTCTCGATTATGTTGTGTCAGGCGATCCTCGCTCTTGCTGCGTCCCCACGGGCTCACATTTATTTCTCGACCTCTTGCCATTGCTGAGCGGTTGCGATAACGGGTTGAGTCTCTCTTTATTTCCTCGTCCTGTATTTTCCCTACTTTGACACGGAAAGCATCCTCACGAGCAATCCGTTGCTGTTGTTCCACGCGACCGGCTCTATATATCATGCCAAGCTTCCACTCAAACGCACCGTCCTCTAGTTCAAACATCAAGTTGCGAGTCCTTAGGGATACTTTAGGCACAATCTTTGGTTTCTCTGGCGATTTTTCGAGAATGTACTCATTAGTGCCAGTCCTGAACCGATGATGAAGCTGCTGGCTCGCTTTGATGACGTTGATGAAGTTATCCGATATCTTGTTTATGATGAGCTCGTGGGGAACAGCAAGTCTGATGGCCTCTGTCACTACATCAACCATGTTGTCGTCATGGAAGCTCCCATTAGATGCTTTCCTTCGCGACTCCCGGTAGTCTAGACGAAACGATTTTATGCTTGCAACCCGAGCCCAAACACCCGGCATCCTAGGAGCACCAGCATATAGGCGTATTAACTTTGAGGCAAAGTATGGAGCTAACCATCGTTGGCGACCGGCTTCCATACCATATATTTGTAGCATCAGTGGAGGGTCTGCTGGCATTTCTGCTTTAATCTGGATCAAGGCTGCCTTGCAATCAATTGTCACCAGCTCTTTCGAAAACTTCAGAGATGCATCTGTACTGCTCGACCACGGTGACTCGGGCGATAACAGAGTGACAGGGCTTTGACCAGACACTGGGCTTGATGGTGTTGAGTGGTGGGAATCCTTCGCGAATGCTCTTCGTAGAACCATGATAGCAACGCCGACCGAATAATGGCGGAAGAGCGAGTATTGGACAAGGAGGGTGCGGAGATGGGAGTGAACATGAAGAATTGGACTGTGCGCATCACTGTGGGTTGAAAGGGCAACTTCGAAGCGAGGCATGTGAATAAACGGCTCAACCTCCCATTTCTCGGGTGCCTCAATTACGAAAGCTTCCAAGCCCTTAATATGTATCGCAATTCTTCGGCCGTCTCCTTCATGTTGTAGTTTTTTACGAGGGGACGATGGTGTGGACATGGAGTTTAATATCTCTGGGTCTGGAACTAGTGACCGACTTGCTGCCCGTCTTCTAGACATAGGTCGTTGTCGTACATGGTCCATTCTCTGAGCTCGGTATTCCGCCGACCACGTGTCTACCTGAAGGACTACACCGCGTGTGTTTCCAGGAAAATCATCATCAACTCCGGTAATTTCAGCACTAAAATCATCGACCTGAACAGAGAAATGCAAGAACCACTGTGGCAGAGCTCGTAAGACATTCCGTGGCCTCGACGTTTTTGAGCTGGCGCGCTTGTCTGGTTCAACCTTGAGCTTAAGCTGACGAATAATTTGGCGTATGCCCTTAGTGATCTCTGGGCGAGTCATTCGAATGGCAAAGGTTTGGAGATGACCATTTGCAACAACATGGACGTCAGGCGCCGCCGATAACTGTACCTTCAGATCAAAGGAATCGGTGTCAATGAGATCAAAACGGTTACCTTGTGTCGTCCGGTAATAGAGATGATGGGTTTGTACACGCATTGACGAGGCCAATGAATAATGCACGTCTTCCACGGCGGAGTGGAACGACTCAAGATCAAGAGAAATGGATGAAATGGATGAAATGATAAGATCGAAGTCATCGGGGTCATCTGTTTTCTGAACCGGGGGTAACGCAATCCTGAGAACTGGTTCGTGCATTGAGAACTTGATGTTAGCCTTGGGAAGCAGCCGAGAAATAAGTCTGTGTCTCTGCTGTGAGCCCACTTTGGGAGGTTTTGGTTTCGGTTGGAGGAGGGCGAGAAGTACGGGAAGACGCTTAGGGTCCAAGTCAACACATGGTGATGTGACAACAGAGTTGGCGAAAAGAATGTTGGCATTTCTTTCTTCGGCACTCCTAACTTCAGATAGCTCGACCGTCTTTGACGGTAATGTCGTTTTCATAGTTGTAGTAGCCATGGGCACATATGCTATTCTTTCCGGCTTGCCATGGCCATCATCGAGGCCGATAGAAATAGAGAGGGCTGCCGCCAAAGCCTCGTGTGCTATAGCGTCAGATGGAAAATACATACGATGCGCTGGAGACTTGGGATCCAGCCTGTGCAAGTCAATGCCAACTTCCTTCATTGACGCATTAAGTAGCAAAGGTGAGCTAGTCGATCGCACAGTCTGTACCTTCTTCGTAAGAGAGACGAAGCTCACTGCGAATTGAACCTCCTTGATGCCGCGAAGGATGGAGCTCACAAACTCTTTGGAATCAGATACGGCCTGCATCAAGTCTGAATCTGTACTACCGGGTTCGTCGATTTCTTGAATGATATTATCTACGGAGATCCGAATCGAATCTGCCGGTTTATGGATGTGCGCATGTCGTCGCCGTAGTCTTTTGGATCTCTCAACGCAAATCTGAACGTCGTCATAGGGCACATGCACTCGGCCAAGCTTTAGTGCGATAGCAGCATCTCGAAGCCCGTCCATGTTATCGTATAGAAAACCGTGCACGTTCAAGGTAGCGCTGTCAAGTACTTCAATAGCCTCGCCACCCTTGACTGTGAAGAGAATGCTCTTCAAGGTCACGATCCACTCTGCAGGCTGTTTCTGAAGCCGTTTTTCGGCCTTGGATTGAAAGAAGAATCGTGCGCTGTCGACAAGACGGCGCCTCGTATCTAGAGCAAGGGTAAAGCTGCCAAACTGTACTTTGCCGACATCCACAACGCGAACGGTAGAGTCTGTTGCCACAACGTCGACCATTCGTATCCAGCGAACATTGCGGTGTAGCTTCTTTAGGCGCTCTTTGACTTGGGTTAGCTGTTTCCAAGTCGCGCTACGAGTAGCATCGAAAGTCGCTCGTCTCGGAAGTGAATTCTTGGGCGCAGCTTTCGCGTCACCGCTGAGCCCATTTTGACTGCCCTCATCCTCATTCTCGCCCGCCGCGGAAACATTCGTTTTCTGTCCTTCCAACTCTTTGATGTCTAGGGTGACAACAAGCTCGCTGACAACGATACTGAGCCAAGTCGGCTGTGAGAAGGTCGGACGGTGGACATGAAGCCCAAGACCACGAATTTCGAGCTTGATGCCATCTCTTGGAGTATAAGCTAGACGTCGTAGGGAGAAATAGCCGAGTCGCTGTATCGAAATGCCGGTAAGAATGCGAAGAACGGCGAAAAGTACAAAGGACGATAGGTATAGGAGGACGAGGATGCCGAGGAAGAAGGTCGGGTTGAGGAGCGCCATAGCGATGACGCCTCAGACAAGGCGCGTGTCGCTTCGTTTCGCTTGCTGGAGTATTTCATTCTTTAGCAGGGGCTCCCGGGTCGAGGGGCCGAGGTGTATGTAACCAAGGAAACACCACGCAGTCCGGCTTACATGGTCGCGTAGAGTGCTAGCAATTCTAGCATCACTCAGGGTTCAGAAGCTCGCAAGGATCCATCTCGCCGACCATTCGCCAAACCGTCCCGCGTATCAACAACCGAGCGCAATGGGTGATAATGGAGAATGTCTCGATGCCACTCGTTACTCGGACTTCATCGACGTAGATGACGAGCTTCGGCCCCAGTTGTCTCGGCGTATGCGCGGCCGACCTTTTAGACGAACTTGATATCCGACCTGCACAATAATGCGACGGTATTGTGTTATTGTTAAAGAGTATGTCGAGTAGGCGGATATTACCAGAGCTGGTATGGACGATCGTAGAGCTGAACTGGGGCGAAAGAAAGCAAAACAAAGTACTACAGTAAGTAAGTAGGTAGCACACCGAAGAGGGCTTTTACGTAATGAACAAAGAGAGCGACTCAAGCCACAAATGCGCAAACACAACTTGCAGGCAATGTAGGCAGGCAAATAATGAAAGATGTCAAGTGTTGATGGAGAATCAGCAATCCCTACGTACGTAGGGTGGATCTAGGTACTGTAGATAGGTGCTATCTGCACTAGTCTAATTACTTAAGTACCTATTTGCATGGTAGTAATTACTTGTTTCATTCTAAACGTAAGGTTGTGTGCCACTAAGAAGTAGGTATTCAAAGTTAATCGTCAGTACCTGCGGCTTAGATTATCGGATTAAAAAAGTTGGTAAGGGAGGTTAATGTACTACCTACTTATCTATCTAGCCCAACAACCTCCGCCACTATCCTCTGCCAACCTACAAGGTAATACATAGTGCTGGTCTACAGGGGCTTCAGGCCTTCACCCCCTGGCACTTAGCAGTTATCAGCCCACGTCCACGGGGCTTAATAACCTTCTTTCCTGCTAATAGTCACAATTAAATTTAAGCTTTCTGGAATTAGGCTTGTATTAAGTATCCAAGCCTTCCAATGCGTATAACGTTTTTTCTTTCTTTCTTCAATTTGGGAAGCAATAAATGATACACTAAGCTTCCGAGGTTCCTTATTATATACTATAACTATCAATTCATGACATCAGAGCTTACGGCCTTCATACCGCCCGCTCAAAAGGGTACCAAATGCCTACCCCTATATTTGTACAGGTGACCACCTAAGTCTTTGCCCGAACTCCAATATTGAATATGCTGATCGTTAACCATCCCATTAGTATTACGTCTATGGGGATGCCCCAAGAATGCTACAGTTTCGACCTGACAGCCTCTAGTCTATACTTGACATCTTTCAGTGCTTTCGTGGTGGGTGTCCAATCATCGAACTGCTTGAGCAACTCGGCTGTTTCCTCGAAATTTCGTTTGACAAACTCTTCCTCGAGGAGGCCTCGCATGATCCAAGGAAGAACATATGGATTGGCGTTAATAAGCCCCTCATGTTTTTGGATCTCGCAAGGTACTCCAGATACACTTGTGGTTTCGAGCGTATGCGATATAGCCAAGCTTGTGCGAATTAGTATCATTAGGATAGGAAGGGAAACATAGGGCACCACATACTCATACACTTGACTATCATCATAGAGTCTTGAATGGCCCTCCCCTGAGTATAGGCTACCTGCGAGCGCCACCGATAATTCTCGAATCAGGCCGTGATCGGATATGCCTAGATTACGAAGTTTGAGCGCAAACCCTACCAGGTGCGCAAGGAAATCTGGAGCGTGATTTCGGCCGTCGATGAAGACGGCTCTATAAATATAAGGATGACACGCGGGATCATAAATTGACGAATGTAAAGGGATTAACTGATCATCAATACTGCCGACGTACTATGATGTATTAGTGATGTTCGCGCTCTTTAGCGAAGGTGGCAAGGGGGCGACAAAGGCAAAGCAGTCCTTCTGCAGCTTACTGTGATGCGGGCGCCGTAATCGATTACTGTCTTCAAGGCGTGCTCATATCTCTTGGAAATATCGCTCGCGGGATTCGAAAATTGCCAGAGCTCTGCGGCCGACCCCATCAACATCCCCATTCCGGATTTGTAGTCTGGAAATGGCCCCAAAGACACACTGGCCATAGCGCATACTGCGAAATATGACAATAAGCAAGGGTTCTAGAGGAGGGGGGGAAGGAAAAAAATGTAACATGATTTTACTCACCGCCAACACGAGAGTTGGTAATGACCCCCAAATCAATTAATTTTGCCAAAAGCATTATGCTGACAGGAACGCCCTGGGAATGGCAGGCCAACATAATGAGGTCCGCATTTTTTATGTGTTCAACCCAATTTAACAACAGCTTCCACAAGTTATTGACGCGGTCCGCAATTTTGCCTTCTCCCTCAAGAGCCACCTTTTCTATTTCGCAATCACCCGAACCGTTGCTCTCAGTCCATTTGCGAATCGCTTCAGCACAATGACTTGCGAATCTTATAGAGGTTCCTGTGGGTTGGCCTATCATCGGCCTTAAATAAGACGCTGGGAAAAGCCCATGAACCCCAATCGCCATAGCCTTCTTTATCGTGGGAGCATCTTTGGAGAGAAAGACATGGTTTGTGGGCGGCTGCTGCGTCCTAAGTAACAACTGTGCGATCTGCTTAATGATCGAGGGGTTCTCTTTCATATGGTAAGTGCTCTTAAATGATGGTAGAAGTAAATTGGGGGGAAGAGCCTTATGGGTCGAAGTCGTGGCTGATTTCGATGGTGTGTTCTTGATAACCACCTCTGAATTCGGTGTACTTGGCCGAGATGTGGGCGGCTCATCTATATCCATAGATTGTGGCCGACCTCTTTTGGGTTTTGTAGTCCGTGTGCCCTTCGGTCCCCTAGACTTGACCGGTGGTTCTTTCTTATTACTGCTCTCTCCGTTGACCTCCACGCTAGATCTCCTAGGATTTGTTTCCGAGCCATCGCCTATGACTGCCAACTCGCCTTGTTCAGTGGAAGCTACGTCTTCATCTGCTTTTCGAGAAGCCGGCTCTCTAGACCAGAAGGCCCACGTCGAACCAGCCGATGGTTGAGCTGTCGTAAGTGCCGGTGCCGATGGTATGGGAGCATCTTGCATCACAACGTCCTCGTTTTCCCTGGTCTTAGACTCTTCTACTACAGTATCTTCATTTGCCAATCCCTGCTCTACAGTTTTCTGTGAGGTTGGATTCGCCGACGAGGACCAGAGACCAAACCACGAGCTAGTTTGTTTCGTTAGTTCCGGAGCCTCCGGCGATGGTTCAATTTCTGCATCTTGGGGTTGTATTGATTCAGTTGGCTCTGGGATGTCTTGGTGGATTTCGGCGTTGTTGTTGGCAGTTTCGCTCTGTCCCTGAACAGTTGATCTACTTAACCATGATAACCAACTCGAAGAGTTTGTTGGTACCTGCGAAACGTTTTCTGTGCAAGTATGAGTCTCGTCTAAACCGTGACCTGGAGCAACTGGTGCGCTCGCCGTAGTCGTATCTCCTGTGCCATCGCCCGCATTCACCGACTCTGGGCGTGTTACGGAGGAGACGGACTCGTTCTGTTGAGCTTCGATGTTGGTTTCGGCAATCGTGCGTAGCGTCCCGGTCGAGTGATCATCAGAATCCGTAGAAGCCTCTTTCCTGTTTGACTCGAAACGGCTAAAGTCCGCTGCGGCTTCTGATCGTCGAGTATCGCCCATTATGTTCTCTCGAGCTACCTGGGTCGAAGGAACTGATTTTGAAACTCGTGGCCAGGAGCCATACCAGCTGTTCGTCTTTCGGACCTGAAAGACTAAGATTAGAACTACAACAGAAGCTCGAAAAGGACCACTATCTATAACTCACCCTTTTCCCATCGTGGGATGCTGTGGCGGCGGACGTGTTTGAATGGTCTGGCTTCATGAGTGGCATACCAGGTGAAGATAAGGCGTTGGGGGGCAGTGACGCAACTTCAGTGCTCTGGGATCGTGGAGTAGAAGGTAAGTCGTCTTTGCTGTTTCCGTTGGAGGGATCGGGTCTTGCACGCTTTCGTGGGGCCATCATGGTATACGCACTACCTCCATGAGTTAGGCACTTGTGTCAGTTTTCAGCAAATGATGTATCCTTTGTATAAAGTGTAGATGCCTAGATGGTCGCGACCTGATCGAGGCTCTTGAATGATGCCAAGACTACCTAATGCTTGGTGGCGGGTGGTCACCCTGTAGTTAGTTACCTTTAATACTAGGTACCTAGCTGGTCGTAAGTTAGGTACATTTAGGTAAGTACCTATAGTACCCAAGGTACTTACTACATTAAGATACCTACAACCTACAGGCACTCTGATAAATCCATTAGGTGGGGCTCGATACATGTAGCCCCTCTCATACCCACCAGGTAGCGTATCTCCACTAGATAGGTGCTTAGATTTGAGCATGTTGCTTTATCGATAAGCGCAAAGGAAAAAAAGTTCAATGAACTGGCCAAGGGTCCATGATAATCTTTTGCGGCTTGTCAAGATCTTGATACGGGACGTTCTTTAGCGAGCATACGACACAGCACAATTAGCTCGAAACCATCGATATGATACAATGAGCTCTCTTAAGAGGAAAGATGCCCCTGGAGGCGCACCAGCTACGAAATCTCCGAAGCGATCCAAATCCGACAAACCTCAGTCGAAGCAAAATGCGAACTCCTCTCAGTCCGACAAACCGCTGGAGCAAAAGCCTACCAGCGCTTCCGGCGTCTCGCGACTAAAGGAAGAGGAGCCACTGTTTCCCCGTGGCGGTGGCAGTGTGTTGTCTCCTCTCGAACATAGGCAAATTTCTATCCAGGCCAAACAGGACGTCCTCTTCGAGCACGAGTCTGGTCAGGGAGCCAAGAAGTCAGAGCAATCCTCAAAACGAAAGAAGTCGAAAACGACCAAAACAAAATTGTCTAATGGCGCTCGTTCAGCTGAGGACGTTGTCAGAATAGAGAGTCTAAATTATCAAGTAAGTTGTTTCGCTGGGCAGATGTTTTGAGTAAGGAGTTCTAACAGGACTAGCGTTTGGTTAAAGGCTCTCTTGTCTTGGGCCAGGTCACCGAGATTCACCCATTGCAAGTCGTCCTTGCTTTACCAAACAGCCTTTCAGGTCATGTGCCAATCACTTCTATCTCGAATCTCTTGAGTGAGAGGGTGGCAGCCGAGGCTGAAGCCCCTGACGAAGACGAGACTGAGACCGACACTATCGATCTAAACGATATCTTTGAGGTTGGGCAATACCTTCGCGCCTATGTGACATCTACTACGGAAGATAGTACTGGGGCATTGACAAAGCCAAAGAAGCATATTGAGCTGTCGTTACGGCCGGAACAAACCAATACAGGGCTTGCAAGTCACGAAATTGTCGAGAACACAGTTGTAATGGCGTCGGTCTCTAGTGCGGAAGACCATGGCTTTGTCATGGACATTGGTCTGTCTGATTCAAATACGCGAGGATTTCTTCCTCGGAAAGAAGTCCCTAGCGATCTTCCCGAAACTCGCATGCAACCTGGCGCTGTCTTCATGTGCCTCGTGACAAGGAAAGGTGCCAATGGGAAAATTATCCAATTATCGGCTCTCCAGAGCAAGCTAGCAAACGTACAGAACTTCGCATCGGAAGCAACAACCATTCAAACCTTTTTACCGGGGTCTATAGTTGAGCTTATGGTATCAGACATTTCTAGGCGCGGACTAGTAGGCAAAGTCATGGGTTCCCTAGATGTCACGGCTGATCTCATCCACTCTGGCGCCGGGCCCAAAGCGCTGGATTTGGAGGAGAAATACAAGATTGGGAAGAAAATCAAGGCTCGTGTCATATGCGACTTCCCGACAGCCAAGGAACCAAAACTTGGTGTATCACTATTGGATCATGTCATGACCCTAACGTCTCAGCGAACCGCGTCAGTTAAACTTCCCCTTGATTTGCTTCCTCCATCCTCAATGGTCGAGAAATGCACCGTATTTAAGGTCGACCCTGACATGGGTGCATTTGTTGAAGTTGGTGTCGACCATGTACCTGGATTTGTACATATTTCCCGGCTCAAAGATGGCAAACTCGACTTGCTTTCTGAATCATCGGGACCTTTCAAAGTTGGTACGGTTCATCGCGGCAGAGTCATTGCTTATAATGCCGTCGACGGCATATACAATTTATCATTCGAGGCAAGAATTCTAGAGCAGCCCTTCCTCCGGATCGAAGATGTTGCTATTGGTACTGTGGTTAATGGCGAGATTGAGAAACTCATCATCAATCAAGACGGTGTCAGTGGCCTTTTGATCAAACTAGCGGAGGGAATTCACGGTTACGTCCCAGAAATGCATCTGGCAGATGTCCGTCTCCAACACCCTGAAAAGAAGTTTCGGGAAGGTCTTAAGGTTAAAGCCCGAGTCTTGTCAACCGACCTGTTCAAACGCCAAGTTAGACTTACGCTCAAGAAGACCCTTGTTAATTCCGAGGCCAAGCCATTGCAATCCTTTGATGAGCTTGTTGTGGGAGCACAAAGCCCCGCCACCATCATTAAGGTGCTTGATAATGGTGCCATCGTGCAGTTCTACGGGTCCTTGCGAGGGTTCCTACCTGTATCGGAAATGAGCGAGGCTTACATCCGTGATCCCAAGGAGCATTTCCGGGCCGGTCAAGTGGTTAGTGTGCATATACTGAACTTTGATATCGAGGCACAGAAGCTCTTCGTCTCTTGCAAAGACCCTTCTGCATTTGGTATGGAGAAACAAAATGCGCTCAAGAATCTCAATATAGGAGACATCGTGTCTGCCAAGGTGGTACAGAAGACAGAAGACGATGTTCATGTTGAACTGGTCGGCAGCTCCCTTAAAGCTCTTCTTTCAATTGGACAACTTACCGACCGACCTACCAAAGCCCATTCTTCTATGAAGGGCATACGCGTTGGGCAAATTCTTAACGAGCTCATCGTATTAGATAAGAACGATAGCCGTCGGTCGATTGCATTGTCAAAAAAGCCAAGCCTAGTTGAAGCAAGCCGCGACGGCAAACTTCTCACGGCCCTAGATCAAGCTCAAGTTGGCGAGATCCGGCAAGGCTTCGTCAGGAATATCACTGTCACGGCCGTTTTTGTGCAGTTCCCGGGCCAACTCACGGCTCTATTGCCTAAGTCGAAACTTTCCCGAGAAGAGCAAGACAAAACAGACTTTGGCCTGAAAAAATACCAGTCCCTTGTTGTGAAGATTGACTCTATAGATAGGGACAACGGCCGACTTGTGGTTGCCTCGACCTTGTTTACAGATAAATCTTCAACTGATGCCCAGCCACCCGCAGCATCTAAACTGGAGAATCCAGTGGATGAAACGCTAACGTCTACCAAAGACCTGTACGTCGGAAAGGTCACAAAGGCTAGTGTCGTTTCAATCAAGAGTACCCAGCTGAATGTGAAGTTGGCCGACAATACACAAGGGCGTGTGGATGTCAGCCAAGTATTCGATTCTTTGGATAAAATCGCAAATCCAAAATCTCCTCTAAGCGGGTTTCGAGTAAACAAAGTGATAGAAGTGCGAATTCTTGGTGTTCATGACGCCAAAAATCATCGATACTTACCCGTCTCACATCGATCAACGCACTCGGTTCTCGAACTTTCAGCGAAGCCAAGTGATCTAAAGGCTAGTGCAGCATCAGAGTTATCTCTGAAGACGCTTGAACTTGGCTCAACGCACATTGGCTTTGTCAACAACATTCAGCAAAACTCACTTTGGGTAAATATATCACCAAATGTGCGCGGCAGGATCAAAATGCTGGAGATATCCGACGACGTATCGCTACTTGACGACCTCTCGACTAATTTCCCCGTCGGTTCGGCACTGAAAGTGCGTGTTCTAGCTGTAAATCTTACAGAAGGCCGCCTCGATTTATCAGCCCGCTCTTCCAGCGCCTCCACCCATCTTGTTTGGGATACTATCAAGCAAAATATGGTTCTTCCTGGCAGAATCACAAAGATTAATGAACGCCAGATCATTGTGCAACTCAGCGACTTGGTTTCGGCACCCGCACATTTGATCGACCTCAGCGATGATTACGACAAGGCCAGCACTATGTCATACAGCAAGAATACCGTCGTCCGGGTCTCGATAGTCGATGTTGACAAGAGCAATAAGCGTCTACGGCTCTCCTTACGTTCGTCAAGGGTCTTGAACTCATCTTTACCTATCAATGATCGCGAAATCACAAGTCTGGCTCAGCTTAGCGTAGGCAATGTGATTCGTGGGTTTGTCAAAAATGTTTCCGACAAAGGATTATTCGTCAGTCTAGGTGGTGATGTTACAGCAATGGTTCGGATCTCTGATCTTTCGGATAGATTCATAAAAAATTGGAAGGATGAATATCAAGTCGATCAATTGGTGAAGGGCCGGATTATATTGATCGACTCTATCACAGGCCAGATTCAAATGAGCCTGAAGTCGTCAGTAGTTGAGAAGGACTTTGTGCCATTGACAAACTATCAAGACCTTCGTGCAGGCCAAGTCGTTACCGGGAAAGTCCGAAAGGTCGAAGAGTTCGGAGCTTTCATTCTCATCGATAGCTCCGCAAATGTGAGCGGCCTGTGCCACCGAAGTGAGATGGCTGAGAAGCCCGTACAAGATGCAAGGAAACTCCTCAGTGAGGGCGATGCAGTCAAAGCAATTATCTTAGGTGTTGACATACAGAAAAAGAGAGTCAGCTTTGGGTTGAAGCCTTCTTATTTCGAGGATGAAGATAGTGATATGGATGAAGATGAGAGCGATGAAGACGAAACCGCGGGTGCCTTGCTAGAGGATACCGAAGGTGAAGAATCTGATGATGAGGACATGGAAGATGCTGGCAGCTCAGTCCTTATTGAGGGCACCGATCAGGACGAACATCTCTCTGACGTTGATGATACTGAGATGCCCGATGGGGCAGTTGAGGATATCGACGCCCTTGATGCTGGAGGGTTTGATTGGTCTGGAACCGCACTTGATGAACCTAATGCAGCAAGTGCCAACGCCGATTCGGACACAACAACAGAGAAGAAGAAGAAGCGGCGAAAACCACAGGTTGAAATGGACCGGAGTGGGGATTTGAGCAACTTTGGCCCCAAGAATACAGCCGACTACGAGCAACTCCTCAATCGTCAACCGAACTCATCGAACCTCTGGATTCAATATATGGCATTTCAGTTGCAAGTTAGTGAACTGGCTAAATCGCGCGAGGTTGCTGAGCGCGCTGTAGCGACAATCAGCAGCACTGAAGAAATAGAGAAATTGAATGCTTGGATCGCATATCTTAATCTTGAGGTTCGGTTCGGAAACGAAGACACCGTGGACGGTGTTTTCAAGCGTGCATGCCAGGTCAACGATCCGCAGGAAGTCTACCAACGTCTTGCCAGCATATTTGTGCAGGACAATAAGCCTGAGGTCAGTAATAACTAATCCCTATATCTAGATGATATCTTACAATTCGTTAGAAAGCCGATGCGCTCTTCCAGGCCATCACGAAGAAATTCGGAGCAAACTCTCCCGATGTTTGGCACAACTATGCCCATTGGCTACATGCTGTTCAAAACGAGCCTGACCGCGCACGAGCGCTACTATCTCGAGCCACACAAGCATTGCCAGATCACGCCCGCCTTCCCCTGATGACTAAGTTTGCTGCCCTAGAGTACAACTCTCCGAATGGCAACGCCGAGCGTGGCCGAACCATGTTTGAAGGGCTTATCGCCACGTTCCCCAAGAGGTTCGACCTGTGGAGTCAGCTCATAGACCACGAAGACGGTCCCAACGCTGATAGGGCGGTCATCAGAGACGTCTTCGACAGAGCGACCAAGGTCAAGGGACTCAAGGCGCGGCCTGCCAAGAAATGGTTCAAGCGCTGGGCTGATTGGGAGGAGAAGAGTGGCGATGCCAAAAGTCAAGAGAAGGTGAAGGCCAAGGCAGCTGAGTGGGTGAGGCTCAAAGCGGAGGCGAAAAAGGATGGGGAGGAAGATGAGGAGTGAAAAGGAAAATAAAAGAAGTCACCAACGATACCAAGGCTACTATGCAAGAATAGATATAGATATGGCCCTGTGAACAAAATATGACTATGACTACCTAACAGATTCAATCAAACATGAGATTTTCCTCTGTACCTCGTCATATTGTATCGTGATTAGGTCGTGTGACAGGCATAGCATCTATGCTCAGTATAATTGACAGTATACAAACTCAGTAAGAATTTAGTTTGTAACTAAAGAACCAAAGTATTAGTTGCTTTATATTTCAGATAGTGCTGAATCCCGTACACGCGCAATGCCTTAGAGGCGCCATAAATTCCTATTCATACTTCAGATATGCTGTCCACATCCCTCAGACTGATATCGAACATTTGAATCTATGACAAATATCTTCCAATAGAATAAAAATAAGATATAACGTCACTGAATCTGTACAATGAGAGGCTAAACCACAAACCTCAACCCCCCGACTCCGCCACACCCTAAATAAGCCCTCCCAACCACCACATCATACACGACACCAGAGTTCTTGTCCCCCAACTCTTCAGCTGTTTCGTTCGTCATTTCGGTCATACATCATAATGAAATATCACAAATATGCGTGTTTGTAAGATAAGCAGACCAGACCTTTTTATTGCAGTTCATTTCCCAGAAAAAGCAAATGTGGCCTATCCAAGCTCCGTGTGATTTTGGTTTCCTTTTGGGTTCTCTCCTTTTGCGCTCAGTTGCCCGCCCCGAAAGGTCTAATATAGTAGTAGTAGTAGTAGTAGTTGTTGTGACATTATGGACGAGACACGCCCAGAAAATTTTTGTTGAGCTGGCAAAGACATAAGTGGGTATTCCCAAATAAGGAATAGAAACAATATGTCGCAGCTATCGACGAAGATTGTCGAATCTGTTGTGAAAGAAAGCTCTAATCACCGGTCTAGGGACGCTGAGGAATCTGTGGAAAGAGGGCGAATTGAGGAGACGCGTTGGCGTGGCTCCTGCTAGCAGTTCGCGCTCGTCTGTGAGTCTTCGAAGGCTCTTTTGCCACATTTAGCTCTAGAGGAGCAACCGTGTCATGGGCCTTCATGAGCGTGAAATCTGACTGTGCCCGACTGTGGCCTTCGCGGACGGCGTCTTGTTTCAAGATATCTGCCATGGGTTCAACAGAAATCGCCATATCCACAATATTGGTTGGTGTGACGACAGATTCCTTGTCGTTCAGCGTTATTGTGACGGGTTTCAGGGGCTCGGCATGCGCTTGCCAACTTGAGGTGCTGCTGCCGGTCAAGCGAGTGAAAGTAGAGGATGGATATCGGCTTGACGTCGCTGACTGCTCCGACAGAGTAGAAATCGTCGTTGACGCGCTAGAACGCGCGTGCAGGAATTCTTTGGGCTTGTCGAATTTCAGATAATGATCGTCGTGCTGCAAAATCTTGAGCTCGTCACAGGAGGAATGCGAGCTTAGCTCACCCCTTCCATATTGCAGCATCTGCTCGTGGTAATCATTCGGGATCAATAGACTAGGTGATAAACAAAATCCTTGGCCCTCTTGAAAGCTTGAAGCGCTTGAACCAGATCGATCGTGATCACGCTTCAGCTGGGTCGAGCTATCGATCCTAGGAAGCGAGAAATTGGAAGTCATATGTGTTGTTGCACTTGTCGGGGTAGCAGCTCCATATGGTGTCGCGCCCGACGCATAGCTCGTAGGGCTCAGCGCTGGAACGTCAACTGATAGAAGGTTCGCTAGGGTCGGCCTGGAGCTACCAAAGCCCGGTTCAGCAAAACGGCCTACGATTGGACGATCATGAAGGTAGTTCTCTCGTTCGAGGTCGCAAGAAAGTCGTTCCCAGGCGAAGTCGCAATCGGCTTCGGCTTCATGGTCATAGCAATAGTCGATATCATCCTCCCAGTTATCTCGGATCGCGTCATCTTCGCTCATATCCTCGTCATCATATTCATGCAGCGCGCGTTGGGCTGCAAGGAGATCAAATCTACCCAGCGTGTCTGAGGCATTGCTTGGGGGGCGCTGTGTTGCTTGGCTTAAAGACACACGTCGCAGATGCGGTACGGAAACACTGCCTCTAAGGGATGTTGTGTTACTAACAACGCTCGCGCGCGATCTAATGGCGGTCAAGTGGTATTCCTCTTCTTCAGGAACCTCGGGCAAAGAAGACATGGAACTAGTCAGGGGCCAAGCAGTGTCATCGGTTGTAGAGAAAGGATAAGGGGACATCTCATCACCGCTTGCTATATATTCCTCTGAATAACCATTTGAGGCATGGGATATTGGCGACGGCCAAGGCCGATCCGTTGATGGTATTATAAATGACGGTGTTTTTTGGTGGCCAAAATTAGTTCTCGGTTTTTCGATGCTGGCTGTGGATGACGAGTCGACTCGGTCGTGACGGACTGAAATACGGCTTGATGTCCGTAGTGGTGGAATTGGTGACGTCTGTGCATCACCAGGGACAAATCGAGATGGTCGAGGCGGCGAGAACTGAATGCTGTTTCGTGACGAGAAAGACTCCGAGTCTCGTTGTGAGCTTGGAGGACTCGGAAGTGGCTTATCGAGGACCTGCGAGCTTAGGCCTCCTGAGGTATTCGAAGTGTCAGTTCTCGTTCGCGGTCGTGCCCCTGGGAGATCGGGCAGCGTCTCAAGGTGGTTGACTCCGTCAGAGCTAGCCGCGTTTGCTCTTGATGAATGAGAGACATGCTGGAAATCGTACGGCCCAGATATTTGATATTTCCTCATCGAAGCTTCAGATACCCCTCTAGCCCGTCGTCGCGTGAACATAGATTGGATGAAACGTTGCTCCCTAGACAAAACCGGCGCGTCATCCGTTGGTATTTCGGATAATGAGAGTAGAGGACTAGTTGCAGGGCCTTGGCCACTTTGTTCCCTGCGCAGCTTAGATCTACGACCAAAGACAGTCTTGCTAAACAGCTGCACACTGTCAGGCCGTTCTTTGAAAGCCATAGCCGAAGAGCGTTGGGATGGGCTTCTCGACAGGCTAGTATTCTCTAGACCGCGCTCCCATGGTGTTTCTGGAGTTTCTGAACGAAGTGAGGACGAGCCCGAAGACGTCGCCGTTTCATTCAGCTGTTGCTCTGCTATAGAACCTCGTTTGATTCGTCTACTAAAGGCACGAATCCCCTCAGGTGAGGGTGGACCATCCAGGGCGGGCTCGAGCAGGTCTGTGATACTGTGACTGTGATAATGGTCTGTCGAGGTGGCTGTAGAGGGGCGAGTCATATGCAAGGTCGACAAGCTGCCATCGTTCGCCACTTTCCGCCGAAGCCCCTTGAAGTTGGCTGACGCGGAACTTGACGAGAACATGTCCATGACTTCCTATTGGGTTTCTTCCAAGATATCTCGGTTCGATATATTGATTGATAGACCCGGGTCCAAGCTTCCCCGGGCCACTCTACGCCCAAGACTTTCAATTATCGCGGAAGGCTTGCAGGCACGTTGCAAGCTGCGTAGGTAGGAAAGGAGAGAAACAAATAAGAATCAACAGGTTATGGAGCTACACGACAGTTGAAGTGTAGGTTGTGGGGATGTAACGGGAAATGATTTATGGACATGAAATGGTCCTAGTATTGGAACTAAGAAGATGAGACTGGTCGGGTACCCTTGCAGTTCTCCTCTTGGCCGTTATGCAAGTGTGCAACGGGGTTCCTGACGGGAGAAGCTGGAGCCAGGGTTCGGTAACAGGGTCCGGGATCATGATGCCAAGATCCAGGGGAGCTATTCTGGGTAGACTAGGTTTTGTACAATGTAGTGTACTATGAGTAGACACTACCCATTTAGTATTGCCTAGTAGATGAAATTGCGAACATTGGTGAGCTCTGAGTAAATAAATGGCTGATCGGCAATCCAGAGGGACGATAATAGAGTATGGATTCCCACCACTGACATATAAGAATTTAATATGTTTATGCCGTGACCATATTTCTCCTTTTCAGCACCGATGCAACCAGGAGTGGTGCAGTCAAACACCTGCATGCACGCGTACAGTATGCCGCACAACGTGGGAGAAGACTCAGCATCCGACATCTCTCTATACTGTACATCTCCTTTTTCTCGGTTCCTCCCCGTTGTGTCATCCATCGATACTGTATGCTCACCACCACAAAAGCCGAGCTTGGTCGTGTCAGGCTGTCGCAAATTGGGGGGTTTTCAACAGGAACGAGGAACGATAAGTGTTCTTCTACACATACTAGTGTACTGCAGTGTAGTTAGTATAGATACTTAGTAGATGATCAGATGTAGATCCGATCTGCAAAGCTTTCGGAAAGCCCTGGCCAGAGCAAGGTCGAATTCATCCAAGATGCTGAAACAGTAGCAGCTGAGAGTCCATTAGGAGTAATAACAGTAAGGGTCCACAAGTTAACTGCACAGGTGTTCCTATAAAGGAAATGCGCGCGATATTATCAGAAAAGTGCGTGTAGACCCAGCGAAATTCAGATCATCATTGTTCATGTCATGGTAGCTACAGAGACAGTTGAGAGATCTATCAAGATGCACAAAACAGACGCACAGAGCTACGGTTCTCTTACCCGACAGAAGCCAAGAGTAGAGACTATTGTGAACAAGTGCTGCAGAATTTGAACATTTAGGATCAAGGGCACGCCATCCCTCGCATAGGTAAGTAGGCAATCTACGTAGTAGGCTAATATTACGCCCGTCCCACGGGTACGGGCAAGCAAAACCCACAAGGAACACTACAGCACCGACTACAGTACACCAAATAAATCCAACGAATGAGCGAATGGATGGTTAGGTGAATGGGTAGAGTTGTAAGGGTCCGACCCACTGGGCAGAGATCCTAGCTAAGACCAAGGATGACAAAGGTCTGATACGGGTTGTGCATACTGTAGGCGAGAAGCTGAGAGTCGGACGCATGATTATCATGAAAACCTTCTCAGCAGAGAGAGTGTGTGTGTGGGTGAGCGAGAAAGACAAGGAGAGACACACACAGAGAGAGGTCAGGTCGCAAAGGGAGATCTACACTAAGAACGAATGATATATGGCATTCGGGGCCGAGCCAACCGTTGAGGCTGAGATAAGCGACAGCATCATGAAACTCACCTCCTTAGAGAAGGGCAGTTGAACGAGCGTGTAGTATAAAGTTTGAGGCACTCTTGAGGCACTTGACCACCACACTGCACCGCTCTCCGATATTAAACCCGATTTTGGGGGGTTGATGGAAGGCTTTGTTGGCTTGGCTCTTACACTACAGGACACTGCACAGGAGACCTAATCGCCGAGCTGACTTGAAGTGTTGCCACATACACCACATACATGATACACCACTACACCACGTACACCCATACACCACATACACCACATACACCCATACACCCATACACCATACTCATGCAGTGCTTGAAATTGACTGGACTCATTCCTCTCGACAGTTGCTCCTGATCATAGTATAGGTAGACTAAACTACCTACGCGTATGTGTAGTGTAGTAGTAGTAGTGTTAGGCATCGACCGTTCATAGTGTGTATCTGTTTAGTGGTGCTCACTGACGCGGATTTGCTGTCGATCTCTGTCGATATGGAGCTCGTATCATCGACTCGATTAGAAGACGTCAGTCAGTCAGTCAGACTTATTATTATGCAGGTACACGCAAGAAGAAGCCAGTCTCGAACAGCTGGTCGAAGCCAACAGTCCACTACCTACCTAACCTACCTAACCTATCCACACTACCAGGCAGTCTGACCAGGTAGTGTAGATAGTGGGTAATAGGTAGCTAAGCTGTCTAGCTTCTCGGAGATCGGCATTGACGTGACAATACTTCCTAGGGTGTCTATTTCTGGGATATCGTTGGATACACTACGTTAATTCACTTTAGTGTACTGGTATACTGCAGACCGGGACAAGTAAAGCTTGAAGGATCAGAGACGGAAATTGAGAAGAAGAAATACCCTGGCCATTTCAGTCCCTCGCCGACCACTGACGTGGGAATTGGGGGGTTTGGGGGTTTGGGACCTGCATGACGGAATGAGGGGGACCAAGAGCAGAGATTGTGAGTGAATTGTCATAGGCTCGTTGGTTCGTAACTTCTTTCTATTCTCAGGTCATCTACCCACCTCAGTAGTGGAATACCTAGTGCGTAATGTATATAATGTACACTACACATCCTGTTACTGTGTACTGTACACTACGCTACCTATAATGCAGGCAGTGCTCCTACTAAGTAGGAGTGCACTACTAGTACATCTGCAGCTAGCGTACTTACACTAGCCGCTTCTTTGCGTAGCTTGCGTAGCTTGCGTAGCTTGCGTACCTAGCTTTGCGTACCTTGCGTACCTGGTGTAGCTTGTGAGTAGTACCGTAGGCTACTCCCTAGCGGGAATAGCACGACGTGCAGAACGTTTCACCTTGTTTTCTAGAAGCAACCCCAACCATTTTACACGATACTAGGCTTATGAACGCGAATATTTTTGGTTGTGGATTACACAGTAGTGTATTACTACTGCTACCAGACCATCATCAACCACAGTAAAATATTGAACGGTTTGGCGTTGCTATGATATATACTATATGTTATTATTTTTTAAGAGACCCATCAATGTATCTGACATTCCCCGGTATTCCATTCCCTTTCAGGAAGCACCCAGGTTTTCAAACCAGCGGTCAGTTTGGTGGTTGTGTATTTATCCAGAAAACGTGTTCATGGTATTGCCTCCGTCTCGCGGCTCTCGCCTACAGAGTCCCGGACCCAACAGTCGACACTCTAAGCACATACTGAGCATTTTAGTAGGTAGTGTATAATACCTTACCACCTTAGCACATTGGTGTAACTGGTATACTGTTATCATCCCAAAGTGATGGTTCCGTGGTCCTGTAGACTGGGGTTCCCCGCAATGAGTTCTTTTTTTTTACTTTTTTCTTTTTCCCTATCTTTTCTTTTCCTTTTCCTTTTCCTTTTCCTTTTCCCGGATTATCGGGTGACGGAGAACCTTGATACCTAGTGCGATGGCTGGATATTCCCATGTCCCGGATTCGATCAAGCAAGATGCTTGTTAGCTAAAAAGAAAAATTGGGGACGTGAAGTGGGCGAGCGAATTCGGTACAATATTTTTTGCAGTACACTAGTCACTCAATGTACGTATACCGGCATGTCGGGATGATGTTACTGGTGTAAGATCTTGATACAGCAGTACCCAGTCTATATCACCATCTAGTATAGCATATCAATGCAGTCGTCAGTCCTCGAAGACATATTCGTGTAGGTAGTGTACATAGTTATTAGTTTGTATTAGATCTCGGTTGTTGAATAAGTGATCGAATGCTCCGGTCTGTCTGTACTCGTACATAGGTGCCCAGTACTGTAGGTATCTGCAAGATGCAGGAACAAGGCCATCCAGAGTGTGGGACTATCATCACCGATCAAGCCAATGAGATTTCGACATAATGTACAAAGCCATACTGCTTAGCACATACAGTGCCTACACGTAGGTACCGAGTACCTAAATCATCTTAATGAACAGGCCAATGTGTTATGTATAGGTACATCCTTCTCTATAGTGCTCTCCAGAGGGTACTCGGTCCACTGCCTGTTCCCACTGGCCTACACTACATACTTGTAAATCAATCCACAAGTTTAGGCCCCGGCAAGCACTGGTGGTAGTGCCGGTGATATAAACACAGTGCATTATACATCTAGTGTAGATTTCGTGCATTCTTACGGGGCAAACCGCGTAATCGCTCTGCGCCTCTCTCCAACGTTACCACCTTTCCATTCTCCTTCACGATCCGCGAAACATCACTGACTCGTGTGGTATTTTTACACACCGTGTCGAGCGGCGTTGAGAAGGCGCAACATTTAACTAAAAATCGGGCTCTAGATCTGAAACGAGCCAGTTATGTTCAGTGCGACTGTGAATTCTCCTGCAGTATGGACGCGTTGCGGGGAGAAAATAGAATGCGATTGGGATCATACTGCTCTCTAACTCTCTATTTTTTTTTTCTCCGTTTTTCTTTTTTTGCCTTACACTACTCTCACTCTCCCCTACGGCTAATGCTACTAAATACGGTATACCTATGTATGAGTAATTGAAGGAAACCCCTAATCATGCACAGCACACAAGCCCCACAAAGGAATCCTATGAGGTACTGGTAGACAGACTCTTGTAATGTATCTTGTAATGTATCTTGTAATGTATCTTGTAATGTATCTTGTAATGTATCTCGCAGGCCTTGCAGTCTTGTACACCAGGTATAGCCCTGCAATTCTGTGCCCAGTTACTGCCCAGTGTACACTACGCTAGAAGCTTCATACGATGTAGTGTACGTAGTACACGTATTAAGTCCTCTTCCAAGAAGCTTCGCTATCGAAAGGCCTCATTGTTGGTCAGCATTGCGCAACGCCCAGCCAGTCTGCCCAGCCTCCAACGCTTTGACACACGAGCAGTCTGCACGAGTACCAACACACGTTCTACACACTTTCTACACTAAGCGCCTTCTAAGCATGTTTGCTCTCTACACTAGTGTAGTGTAGGCTAGGTAATTAGAATTCCCTAGGAAATCATCGGCCCGGATCCGGTACTTTTAATCTGCCCAGTGCCTGCCTTTGATAACCCAAGTTGTGATCGACGAATCCATCGCCTTGTGAGCGGCGTTTCCGTACTATAAACGGACATCTCTCCTTCCCACGCAGTGCTCGGCATCTACATACATAGTAGTAGGGTACTGATCCATGTCTACTATATGCACTAGCAGCACTACAATACTTATTAGCCTAACACCGAACGATTACTATTGTTATCATTTGATATACCTATACAGGCTATACTGTACACCATGAGCATCTCAATCCACACTACAAAGACCCTGGCCTCTACACTAGGTACTACATACTCATAAGTACGGACTACCTACCTACCTACCTACCTACTTCCCCCTTCAGTACCTAACTGCCCGTTCAAGACTGAGTTTGGGCAGTAGTACAAGTAATGTACAGCCCTTGAACTCTTGGCATTCACTCGGTTTCGGCCACCAGTTGACCCTACCAACCACAATTTAATATGCCTCTACTCTACTGAGTACTTAGTTTACACTACACTACAATACTAAATGGGTGTGGCTCACAGTAGTGCGAAACGACGTGCCAAAAACATGGTAAGAACGTGGTTCTATGCTAGATTTGGGCGATGTAACCTGCCCGGTCTGTCGAAGGAAGGGGGCCGAGTAACCAAATTCGTTCGGATGAAACACATCAGATCGACAAAAAGAAGAGAACGTGGCATCTAGTATGCATTACGTGGTACACTTGCGATGGTAGACGGTTTCCAGAAGGAGATGGAAACGTTTCGCTTGTGTATGCTTGCAAAGGAGCATGCCACTCGGTTGGCAAAATAGGTAGGTACTAACAAACGATTCCAATCTGTCGGGTGGCTGTTGGCCAAGGGGGTCAAGGGGTCTGTCTCCATGGTCAGTGCAGTAACGAGACCTATCACCGGCCAGTGGCCCAAGCAGCCGAATCCAACTTTTAGTCTTTTGTTGGTGGGTGGTTCGGTCGTTGAGCAGTCGGATCCAGTGAAGAGTTGAAACCCGAAGCGAACAAATAAATGAATAAATTTAAGCTCAAACGGTTAGGCAACTGGAGTATAGCTTTATTAGCGGTACAGGCATAGTGACATGTTGACGACAGCAGCAAGTCAACACTCGTTAGAATAAGCAATCTTCTAATTTGTCACATACTTATCCCAAATCGTCTGCATTGGCTGGTCTTCAAAGGATCCTCAGAGCAAACCCACTGGCTCAGGGCGTGGAACCCATACTTTGGGTGACATGTTAGTGTAGATCATCTAGTATGAAGAATGCGACGGATACACATCCCATGTCATTCTTGCGTGCGGAAAAGAAGTACGCGACTTTCCTCGGAGCTCAAGTTGTATCACAACAAACGGCCATCGTCATCGTGACTCTCACATCCTAATAATACGGCCAGCTATAACTTCCGCTATGACTTCCGCTATATAGCATAAGTTGAGTTGGAAGCGGTGAATGGAAGTGAACCCGGAAACTCGTGTTGAAACCATGAGACACTAGTACGTACTTCCCGCCCGTCTTGTCGGCATGTCAATATGATAATAGTCATATTATATGGTATAAAAGGCACCATATATCCTCTCAACACCAATGAGCGCCTCTTCTCCTGCCGCTATCCGCATGTTTACCAGACAATTCCATGTCCAGCTCGGACATCAACGGCAAATCATATTATTATTGAGTCAAGAAAACATAGCCCACTCCGTCAAATAGGTCATCCACTAGCATATCATCCCAGGCCAGGTCAGTCCGAGACCCTCGGGACTAGAATCTTGACTCGCCGACAAGCCAGGAGACGCAGCCTTCTCCGCTGAGCAAGGTATGCATTTTCCTGCCACCATGTTGGTTCTGCCTGGAGGATAACATTGGACCGGGATTGCTGCACGCTTTCGCCTGTGCGCATGGCAAGATCATCTCGTCTTCGATCTTGATAGGAGACCCAGAGCCCTCGTACTAGGCGAGGCGATGTGAAGAACGGTCTGCAGTTTGCATAAACCCTTCGAAACGGCCTCAGGTGCAGATTGTAAGCCACGCAGAGACGCCAGTAGTCTGCAGGCTTGTCGGATTGCTGCCGGGAGATCACACTACTGTATCCAAGACAGCGCCTCCTGCGTGTAGGTGGCGGTCACATCTTGACACAGAGGCAGTACCACATATGTGGTAAAGTCTGCTTTCTTCAGTACTATTGGATATTTTATTAGCTGTGTCTTAAGAAGGCTCTATTGGCCACCGTCTTTTCGAGCGAACATTTGTCGTCGCGGAATTTGATGTCCATCTAACCAACTCCAGGCAATCACGGGCAACCCCTTTGGAAACCACGAGACCTTGCGGTCCACGGAGGAGGCTGTTGTTTCAACTCGGGAACTGTGACAGGAGAAACTTTTGGATTCTCCCTCTAGGTAGAGACTTCCACATATGCCCAGAGACAAATGATGCTTGTACATATCCATTGTAAGAGCTAACAACACGTTGAGGATTCGTGCCGGTGACATATTGTTCGAAACTAGACTGCTAATAGTAGCGTGCTGGTTTTTACGTAGGTAACTTTATTTTTGACAATAGACTTATATATAGGTTGTCTAACAAATCCCCGGGCTTTAGCAACAACCCTACCCAGCAACCGTAATAGTGTTCGCAGTGTTCTTATAGTTTGAGAGAAAGCTGCAATAAAGTTGAATGGGCTCTGCTTATAAATTAACCTAGGTGAAAGGCATCGGTAACGTTGGTAACTCTCTCTTTTTCATTAAGCCCGGAGTAGTTTCACTCATGCTAGAGTGTTTGGATTAAAAAAAGAAATTATAGTCTGGAGACTCGTCCTTGTCGACATACAATATGCATAATATCTTAATTTATCGGTACACCTACCCGTTCAGGGCTATCCCATCTTACTAGGTAGTCTCCGTCGAACTCATGGGAAAATCAGATTCATATACCAAAATGTGCGCATTCTTTTTGGTCTAGCGCTTTTGGTTCTCCTGCATCACCTATGAGGCAATATATTAGCTATATGAGAAATGGAAGTTTGCCTACTTCATGTTGTTAAGTGATGTTTCATGTAGAGACGGGACTCCAGGGGCAGTACATTTAAGGAAGCGAGGCACATATAGTGGTATTATCGTCAACCATGGGTTCGGTTCTAAGCGACCCCCAAAGAGGTTATGTATGTTTTCCGGTTAAAGTATAATACCCAGTAGTCAGTCGTCTTTTTTTGGCTTCATGGTATAGCTCACCTAGCCGGTTAACGGAAGATCCGGCCCAGTCCGTTCCTCATCTCTCAAACCCGGTTCAACATTGTGTATTGGTCAGGACAGCGACATAAGCTTCGCGACGGGCCGTTCCTGGATATCACATGTACATTCCGATAACAGGTGAGTGAGATTTTTCTTGCTTCCCGCTTGCTTTGTGTGTTTTGCGAAAAACATATCAATCAGTAGTTGGTTGACCTTGGGAGCGCATAAATAGTCATTCACTCATATATTCGCGCAAACCCCGAGACCTGTCTTGCGAGACGTGTATATGGAATGCCAATCGGTGATATGTCCTAATTCGTGAAGGGATATACAAGCCTCATTATATGTATTTCCGCCTGGAATTATTACAAAGAAAGATACTCTATTTCGGAATTCAACTTGTACGGATGAGCGGATGAACTCGGTGGGAAGGGCTAGCAATAAAATGCACATCTAGAACATACATATCGGGGGTGGTAGTTCTAACCCTGGCACATTCGCTTGCTTCTTATCACTACGATAATAACAGAGAGGAGCTAGCTCAGAGGGTGAGCAGAACCATTGAAGTCCGCTGATAGGGTGTAGGCGCGGCGTGACAAAAGATACTATCAAAGAAACGTCATATATAGCATCTAGGTTATGAATTTATTAGTATTCAACTAGTCTTATGTCTCTGTCTTGGCCCCAAGTCACCACTCGACGGTAGCTGGTGATTTTGTGGTGAGAAGTATATATGCCCATTCAAATGAGCCACGAAGGGTGTAGGTAAGTCATCAACACAAGGTAGGAGGACATTCCATGTACACCGCATACATCAACGAGTCTCCAGTTGATTACCTAGTTCGAAGAGTCAAGGCGAGTATTGGTAAATAGTAGACCGAGGTAGACAAGAGAATAACTTTGAGGCCGCTATTGTTGTTCTAGCCCGCCTCGGTCTGTTAGCGCTCGCGTCAGTCGTCGTGATAGGCACATTGGGTTGCCAATGGTCTCAACACTAAGCCAAGTATCACGACAATACGCCCGGCCGGCGATCAAGACGCCAACCCAGCCATATATGTGATGCCACACGCCGAGTCATCATGAAGTTATCTGTTTCGTGTCAGTAACGATGTTCTAGTGATGGGGCCGATATGTGACTATGCGTTCGTAGGAAACTAGCAGTTTATTCAGCGGGAGGCGAATTGAGGCGCCGGCATCTATCCACTCCGCCCGGGGCCAGCGGCAAATCTGATAATCTTTGGGATAATTCGCGAACATAAGCGAAGGTCATCATGGCAAAACCCCAAGGAGCCTAATCACACGATAGGGTTTCCGTGTATGTAGGCAAGCGAGACGATGCCCAATGTCGCTTAGACACGGGTATAACATGGCCAGCGTGCCACCGGGCTTAGCATAACGCCTCTTGCGCGATTCAGGCAATCCACGTAACTTACTGGCCTATCAATCTGTCAGCCACTTCCCCTGGGATCAGAGGCAACCGAACACGAGAGAAGTCGTCGCGAGGCTCAACCTGTGTGACACGTCAGACGGCGATTTTCGCAGATCTATGGTGCAACTTGACTTAATTCCGCGCCATTCAAGCCCCTTGGGCTCGAATCGGATTCCCGGTACGTGGAATACTTGTCTTTCGTCTGTCGGCTGAGGACACGGCCACTTAGGAGTAAGTTCTCATGCGGGCTTCCACCGCTGCGGTGGTAATTGCAACCATAGAGGTCCGGAAAGTAGATATTTGGAAGTGGAGGGGGACAAGCGAAGCTGTCGTCCCAGACATACGCCAGACATACGCCATATATATTAGAGTCGAAAACATATCGTGGATCGTCGCTGGTAAACTTGGTTAGGCAGGTGGAAGCTCCTAATACATAGAATCAGAACAAAGCTTGTAACAGATGGCCCCAAAAAGAGTCGCCAACCACGCCTTCACCAGACGTTTGAATGTTCGCCTCTACCGAGAGAGTAAAGAAAGCGAGGACTGCATTCGACGTACCAGGCAGCATTATTCTTGCCGCCAATTTCCGCCGGAGTTTTACTGGGTAAGCCGGGGTAATCTGCAAGTACCCGTGAGACAGGAGGCCGTCCCCTATTAATCAAGCCCGGCAGACGGACTCTCCCAGGCGTCGGCATTGATTCGCCGACGCTTCCATTTGTATAATATGCCCTATATAGCCAAGGTCGAGCCCGCAGCAAGACACGAGTGCCGAGTCGTCTCGGGTGACGGCCGCGAATCTGGTTGGGATTTGTCAAGACTTCCCCGCTGTTAGATCGATGAATGAACAACGGGCGTTCGAGCTCGTTGGCGGGGTGACTTCTACCAAGTGAGTTAAGTCCGTGTGCAATATAGCGCAGGTATTATGATGTAGCGCATGCAGATATCGTCAGCACCCACGGGATATTACATGTAGGTAGAGCATAAAATTCACGCGAGACAAGGAGACTTGGTGTTTGCCCGCTGCTCACTGGAAGAAGCTGAGATATAGCAGGCGACTCTTGTTAAAATAGTTGGGTTGTATTGTCGTACGGGTAGTTGAATAAAAAGCTTGCCAACTATAGCATCTGGTGGCACGTCAGTTTCTTTCTATCGAAATGGGGTCCAAGGCACGGTGTGTATTAGGTATTCAAGATTACAAGGGAATTTTTTTTTTGGCGTTTTTCAATTCATCTCATACCGCGGGTAGTAACCTTGCATGCTCACCATGCATGTTTCAACATAGAGCCCAGATCGGGTAGGGGGCTGACACCATTGCATGCAAGCCCAGTCTTGGCTAGAAGAACATCAAACTGCTAGGAGCAGCCATTCATACCTGTCAGCGCAGAAAATAGCAGAAATAATCCAGGCCAATGTTGAACTGAATTATATTGTCGTTAAGGAGCCTATGAGTTAATACGTCAGGATCATTGAGTTGTATAAAGTCTCTGATCTGCGGCGGAACATCGGGACCGAAAGAGACGTGCAGGCGATCCTTAGATGGCCAGGATCAATTAGATCTCTACTAATAGGAAGAAAAGGCGTCTGTTTCCTAGACGCAGTGGGATTCTTCCCCGCTGGGCACAACCCCTGATTGCGGATTCCATGTATTTCTGTCTATAGAGTAAGACAAGTAATATAGCACATAATCCAACGAGGAATAACCATGAAAAGAACCTTGATGAAAATGCACTGTAACCCATGATGCTTCGAGATCCATCCTGACTTGTAAGCCACATCAAGGATCGGCTCGGCTATACTCGCTGCTTCAAGCTTACAGTAAATGACCTACTAAGTAGAAATAAGAGATCTGTGAGTAAAATCAAGTGATCTAGACTGCTTCTCGGATGGCGCCGTATGGTTGATAACGACATAGGTACGTCTATATAGTCGTACAACATTTTGATACTAGCCTACGAGATTCTATCCATATAGCATCGACCTAGCGCGCCGACTTTAGTCTGCTTGGAACCTTGTCGTATCGCACCTGATTTAAATCCGAGGTTTATGGGGTTGTGTGAGTAACCCAGTTCAGGAAGGAAGTTTCAAGACCTGCATATACAGTAGCTATTTTCTTTCAAGTGGCTTGCGGCAAGTCAAGTACTTTCAGAGCCACAATCAAACTGTGAACATCCTGCCGGGCAGTGCTGATCAGAGTACGTTTCGGATCAGACAACACTCCTCTATGTTTCCCCTTCAAGACCTTTTTACTACGCGAGGTCTAGATCGGTCACTCAAGGCCGGGGGTCTGATAGCTAGTACAATTCAAGGTGATCTGAGAAAGATAATTCGTCGCCCTATTGTAGCCTCTACCGCTCGTGGATCTGCCCACAGCGGCCTACGGAGAAAATAGCTACTAAGTAGATCAATGTCTAAGCAAACCTGGCTAGTTCGAAACTGAATTCAACTCGATTGGCTCACGAGAGTCTTCCGATATTTCAAATATCCACGTGGATATCGACGGCCTTTGCAGATAGAACGGATCTTGTATCGACCACGGCAACTTGCAGAGGTTACCGAGCTTCCGCGTTCGAGTTATTTTAGGTGGTCCTATCAGCGCAGTAAGCCGAGAGATGGTTAGGGAAACTCGAAGGGCCTAATAACACACAAACACGCCTAATGACTTAAACATGCCGGCACATAGCATAATGATCCTGCTGCTGGGATCAGACCGTGCTGGGGCTGTTAACTTTGACTTGTTTCAGGGTCCAAATCTGTACCGACGACGTTGGATCGGCTTGTGGCGATACAGGGACAATCACATCCCCTACCTGGTATTGCCCTAGCTATTGCAGCCGCGTTTGGCCATGGATTATTTAAAGGACCGAGGAAGTAAGCCTCCAGTGGCTGTTCGGAGGCAATATGGGCCATGATAATCCTCTTCTGCTACTCGAGCGGCAACATTAACAACAAACAACTTAATCGGAGCCTCTGGCAACTGAATATCGAATCAACGATTACTGCAGCGTGTTAGCACTAGCATAAAAACCACCAAGCCTAAGATGTGGAACGTAGGACATCTAGATCGGTCATACGACGATTCTGCCGTTCAACAACTCCATGTACGTTGTTCCTTAAAGTCTCTATAGAAACTCATCAGCGCCAAATCCATTCCTCCAATCCGAGCGCTCAGTTACGCTTCCCGCACGAATATCCCTCACGCATGGGTGATGCCAGAAGAGGGTCGCGTGTGCCGAGTAAAATAACGGCGTTTGTTTGTTAAACAGCGTGATATTCGGGAATTACAAACAGCAACCAAGGAGTTTTAAGTGTCTAGGATAACTAACACAGAAACTTAGGTGACGTCGTCAGATTATCAGCCGTCGACGCTTGCCACTGAAGCTCCCTTCTACACAACAAGGGCACCTAGTACGAACGGCCACCACATTACTCAAGGATATTACCCTTCCGCTATATCGGCAAGTGGTACTGCAGAAGATCTTTCTAGGTTCCAAAACCACCCACGTGCGTTCTACAGAGCCAATACCAGCCGCGTCTACTCAGCAAACGAGTACAGCTCTACAGATGGGAACCCGGAGTCATCAAGTAGCGCTTCGTTCATCGCATCCAGAGCAGGTTCTTACGACTCGTCGTTTCCCCAGTCGGTGACGCCAGAGTCAGGGATGAGCAGCCATGTTGACAACTACAACTGTATGTACTCACACGGCCAAGGCCCGGCGGGAGTAGTCACAAGTCCGCCTGAGCTGTCTCCAACGTCAGGACATCAACAACACACCAAGAAAAACAAGGTGTCTTCTCGTCAGCGCAAATCAAAGCAACCATATCCGGGATTCGTTCCCGAGAGCCTAGCAACGCCGACCAGTAGCAGCAGGTCGAAGCTGCGCAGCGCATCCCGTACCTCCAAGAACACGCACCACAACCCTCCGGCGTCGGCCGAGGAGCGCAAGAACCGCGAGACGCATAACAACGTCGAGAAGCAATATAGAAACCGGCTAAATGCGCACTTCGAGAGCCTGCTCAGCGCACTGCCCGAGAGGATGCAGAGCGGCGAGGGGGATGAAGGCGGCGATCTTGACGCGGGAGACCGACGAGTCAGCAAGGCCGAGGTTCTTGAGATGGCTAGGAGACACATAAAGGCGCTAGAACGCGAGTGTTCCGCTCTCGAGGGCGAGAGGGACGAGCTCCGGGATAACATGGAGAGGCTCCGTTGGCTATTCGGTCGATGCGAAGGCGGCCCTGGCGGCGCCGAGGGCTCTACGTTCATGAATCCCTCGTCTATGCCCTGAGAACCGGCATTTTATTTTCATGTTGGACTATTGATACTGGCCTTTTTCCCCTTTGTCTCAATTCTTTGGCACTGGAGTACGGTTGGGTACGACTTAAGACGGATCACGAGGAAAATGGGATGTAAACGTCACAATTACGGCTGGGGAAGCGTCTGGTACTATGGCTATCTTGCTTTTTTATGTAAATTTTGCGACTCTATATTGTACTGAGCATGATTCTAATTTCGACTCTCTGAAAGAGCATTACCTCCTCTCGCTACATTCTCTTCAAGGGCCTCGTATACACCTATCAAGTGAACGTAACAGTTTGCGTCGAGATACATCCCGTAAACGAAAATAAGTTATCAATCGATACAACGAAGCGTAAGCTCGATGTCAGCATTGAAATAACGCAGACGTTAGACAATACTTCATGACCTTAACGAGCTAATAGCTTGGAACACGCCAGCTTTCAACCGGTATCTATCGAAGCGACCCAGTATTAGACAGCAGCACTAGCAATCTCGGATCCCGTCAAAGCAGCAGATGCCTCGTGTTCGGGTGGAAACGCCTGTCAATCCACATCACTGCTACCTCGCAGCCCTACGTAACGAAGAGAATACATAGTAAGTTTGACCGCGCCAGGACTTAAGCTCCCCCCTCCTACCCACCGCAGATGCGATCCTTTACATGCAGGCCAGTTCCGTGCCGCAGGGAGCGCCTTTCCCGACAAGTACGTATGTCTTCTACACCGGGCTTGCCAAAAGCAACCAAGTCTTCCATTGGGTAACGTGGCGAGCCTGTAATCTCGTGATGACTGGGGTCAAAGTTGTAGTGTCTCTTTGAGTGGCCTGAATTATTGGCGGGGGGATTACCTAATCTTGCCATTGCTCACTAGATAGGTAGGTACTGTAACGTGACGTGACATCGTGTCGATTTCTACAGGTTGCTGCACGCCGCCAAATGCCATAGCGGCATGGTATATCGGATCGGATCGAGCTCGTGCAGAGTTCAAAATTATATTCCTGAGTATTAAGAAGCTCTTCGCTGCGAGGCTTGCATGTTAGTTGGAGTTGTTTATTTTCTCATATTTGACATACGTACTTTCTAGCTTGATCTTGACGGCTGGCGTTGGACTTGATAGATCTTACAAGAGATAGACCCGGAGGGACCAAGCATGGAGGGGTTCAACATAGACCCCGGAGCATATGTCGGGCAAGATCAGCATACTCCCTCCACCCAATGTTAGGGCCACTCGCGGTACTGAACCGGGTCCGAGATCCTGGGGGTGGTATAGAGAAAGTGCATATTTGATGAATAAGTCAAGATGATGCGAGCCGTCTAATTAGTCCTACACTCCATCCCTCCCGTGACAAACACAAGGCCCATGACATAAAGTAGTATGCAGCATTTGCAATCCTTCCGTAGTATCCCTGTTCATGTCAAGGGCGCTCAGACTTTTCTGGATGTAGGACGAAACATTTTATAAAAATAGCCCTTGTTAAAGAAAGCCAATCGAATATTTGATGCAGGACGGCGCAGCTGGAAGGATAGGATGAGAACAAAACAAAAACAAAAACAAAAGAGCGGAAGTGGCACCTCCGACGGGTTTGACGGCGACAAGACGTGTTAACAGCAACTCCACGCCCATATATATCACGGTGACACGCAACCGCCTACAGCATGGCGTTTGCTTTGGAAGAAGAACGAGGTTAGCTTTGAGAGACAGCCGTTGCGCATACAGCGCCTTTGTGAATTGCGCAAGCGCTTGAGATGGCGAAATGGTACGGGTTATTAGTAACTACTCTGGAATCTATATCGGTTGTAAATCATATTTGACGGCCCAACACAAACAAATAGGGTATAAAGACGGCCTCTGTGGTAATAACCCATAATAGTAGCCGGGATGAAAATGCCATGGATGAACTCCTATCCAATGCAAGCAGCGGTCCCGAATTCCTCAATCTGCATAGGATTTCTATCAATTCCCGACAGCTTCGGGTTCGGGGTAGTTAATTGCTGTCATGTTGTCCGTGACCAGGCAAGCTAGTGACCTGGCTGTCGCCAACTTCAGGATTTGAATCCCCCCTTCTCCTTTTTTTTCGGCTAAAAAACTGTCCTATCGTATTACTAAAGCTGCGTGCTCTTCCACGACTGGCTTCTTGCCCTGTTGAAGCGGGTTCGTATTCGTTTGGGATATGGTCATCCTCACCATTCCTAACAAGCAGTAGATCAGATGCGCCCATATCGTCATCTTCGTCTGGAGAAACAAAGAGATTGGGTCTCATGGTGGCTCTCAGCCGCTTTGTTGGTCTTCTCTTGATGGGACTATCCTCGCGCCTAAGTAATGTGTCCGCAACTACAGCGCTGACTGTAGACGATAAGGGTGATGGTGATATAAAAGCATTAGAGTAGTGGTGGTGGCTGTGAGACCGCGGCGCGAGCGTGGAAAGACGAGGAGTTACTGGGCGCTCTGGGGAAGATGGGGAAGGGATTGGTGGCCGAACGCCGAGTGAAGACTGTACAGGTTCCGAGACGGCAACAGAAATTACGGAGTGAATTGTAGGAACGCTATCCGCTGATATTGTTTGAAAGAGGCCGGGATGGACAACAGACTGATCTTCAACAGAGTTCCTCCAAGGATTACTGTGCAGGAAGGGTGATGTGTCAGATGGTGTGGGTAGGTCTGACTTTGAGGTAGACTGATCGACTTTTCGATTTGGGGGTGTACGTATAGGTTGTTGACTTCTGAAGGGGTTTCCAACGCGCGAGAAGCTACCTCGTGATGTTTGTGACGATCTTCTCGATGTCGATACTGATATTGCCTGTGTCGGGGCCCCTCCGGCTTGCTCGGTACTACTATTGTATGGGCCAAAGCCATCTTGGTCTCTTAGACCTATGGTCTCTTCCACGTTCTCATCGTCTGATAACTGGTCATCATCGTCCTGACGATGTCGTCCACTGGTAATGAGAAATACGCCGAAGAATGTCAGCAAACAACCACCGATAAACTTAACAGCTTGTTCTAAAGCGGTGCGCTCGAAATCTCGATAGAGAATAGCGCTCCCAATAATTACGGATAATGTGAATAGTACGAATTGGATGGGTATAACTTGGGTTGAGTCGAATCTCTGAAGGGCCTTATTTACGTAACGAACCTGCATCACCGCAGTACCAAGGAGAACGATAATCAGGCCGTAAGTCACTGGAGTAGCAAACGCTTTGAAAAGGGTTGAAGAAAGCATAGATGATACGCCTTTAGTCGTCAAAGCAGTATAACCACCTGGCTGTGTATTAGCGACTGTAACGTAGATGATACGGGGCACATACCAAAAAGCCCAACGAGACCCAAATCGATTAGAATGGTTCTATGCCCATACCTTGGGCTCGCCCACATCAACACGATGATGAGGAAGACAGTTACGCCGAGATAGATCTCGAACGCCATGGTCGTGATCGCATCCCAGACGTCGTGAGGATCTAGCTTGGTTTCCTCCCCCTTCGCGCTGAGAACCACGGTGATAGCGCCCCCAACGGCGATGAGTACACCCCAGAAATCCCGCTTCCGAAATACCTCTCCGAAGAAGATTGGAGCAATCACACAATTGGATATCAGAGCCACAACACCTAAGGGTGATACAATGGATGCTGGCGCGAACCCGTAAGCCAGGAAGTTCCCCATCTCCCCCACAGTCATTAGCACTTGACCTAGCCACCAGGAGGGTGACTTCAAATATGTTGATTCAACCTTGGGTGTATCGCCCGAGGATTCAGTCCAATTTGACCCATAAGACCGGAAAGACTGGGTGAGTGGGTCGGTTTCAGTGGCATTGCCATCGTCGTCTTCCTCGACTGGCGAATTATTGGGTCGTGTTCCGACTGCACCGCCGTTACGATGGTTGTTCTGAATACGCTTCGAAGCCTCCTTAGCTTGCTCTCGCGCTTCAATACGCTTTCGATGCAGTTGGAGATGACTGTAGCGCTGGACGTTTAAGGCCAGGGCGATTAGAACGTTCCCAACGATGGCTGTTACGATGCCGATGAGCGAGCTCCATTCTCCCAAGCCAGAGCCAGAGCCAGCGTTTTGGTGGGATTCGTCATTCGCCGTCGTGGACCCTAGCAAGTCGCGAGCGCCACCAGCAAAGGTTGATAAGACGGGCATTATGCCGAGGAGGTGGGAGGTGGGACGTGAGACGTTGGGACGTGAGACTACGGAGGTGTTGAGGTGCGTCGGTAGTCGCGGCGGCTAGCGAGAGGCGCGCAAATTCGCAGTGGATGGCATCAATCCTCGCTGGGTATGGACGCGTAGTAGGCGTCCCTTTGAGGTCATTTATAAGGTGTTCGATGTGATTGAGGTGAAGGTGAGTCGGGAAGCGTGGGTTGGCTTGATGACGGGTCGGGCTACGTAGGTGCTCGGGCGGGTATTGTCGCACGGAACCCTCGAAGGATCAAGGTACCTACAGGCTACCGGTATGTTAAGTGCTTGGGTAGGTACCTACAGGTAGGTAGGTAGGTAACGTAGGTAGGTAGTATTAGTTTAGGTACTTTGGGTCGTTTAGTATTAGTCCCATGACAAGGAATAAACACTCGAGGTAAATTGATTGGGAGGTTGCATACCTATATGTTGGACACGGATCTCGAGGTTTAATAATACATGCTACACTAGATAAGTTGGTAAGCAGAGCGCGAAGCTCTTTTGTGTTGCGTGGGCTGGGGGTTTAATGGGTTCCTTCTGCTTCAATGTCGGCTAGGTGACTAGGTACCTACCTTAGGTACCTACCTAGGCAGGGTAGATACTGGTTAGGTCATCCGGTAGTTAAATCAATAAAACGCCACACAGGCCAATTCGACGACTAATAACAGAACGAGAAACAAATGAGAAAAGAAAAGAAAAATCAGAAAAGAAACAGAAAAAGTCTAGCGCCTGCGCATATAATCCGAATAGAGAAATGTATTCATTTTAGAGTTATAGATTGGAGATTTGGTATTTTGTCCGTTCCTCTAGGTACTATATTGGCTTGTGGTGGCTGTTATCATCAGGGCGGTATCACATACAGTTCTCACCGTGAAGCAAAATGCTGTCTATGTAGAGCTGGATTTCGCGAAACCTCAGCTCTACTTCTTTTATCGAGTGAGTTTGTTTTTGTATTATGAACTCTTTCATATAAGATCTTTGTAGATGAGTACCGCAGACATATACTAAGTGGCTACTTAGGTAGCTAGTACATGCATAATGGCCTATGTAAGTACACAGGTTGGGACCTGTTTTGCAAGGGGCTGGGCGCCAAGAGGAATTAGGTAGGTCCAAGTAGCTTGCAGCTAGGATGTGATGTACCATGTATACAGACAACTTTCATACCTCTACACTATTTCTCTACTGTACCCGATAGTACTCTTTTTACATTATTTTACATTATCGCCAACATACATGTTATCCCACCCCATCTCCTCCCAAGTTTAACGAACCAGCTCATACATCATTTCCCTATCGCAATGAGCGACGAGGATGAGGATCTCCAGGTCGAGGCGCCTGACTTGGCTGAAGATGACCCCATGCGAGCCTTCCTACCTGCTTCCTTTGGAAAAAGGTCTAAGGATACCGATGTAGCTGCGCAAATGGACCGAAGTAGGAGAATTGTTGATCAGAATAGGGCACAGGTTGTGAAGCCTCGGGATCGGTCACAAGGCTCTGGTTCTAATCTCTCAAGCGACAGCGATGGCGATTCGCATGACAGCTCCGATGATTCCGACGACGAAGACGAATACCCTACGTCACACCAAATGGTCATGAAGACCCACGATCGTGCTGTTACTACCCTGTCGCTTGATCCCGCCGGCGGCCGCTTAATATCCGGATCCATCGATTGCACTGTCAAACTTCACGACTTTTCTTCTATGACTCCGACCACCATCCGCGCTTTCAAAAGCGTTGATCCCTTCGAGAGTAAGCGATCGGCTGCTAGCGCCGAAGCACATCCTATAAATCATATCGAATTCAACCCTCTGGCTGGAGGCGTCTTCCTATGCGTATCTGCTCACCCTCAAGCTAAGATCATGTCGCGAGATGGTAACGTCCTTGCTGAATTTGTCAAGGGTGACATGTATCTACGCGACATGAATCACACGAAGGGTCATGTTTCAGAGGTGACAACAGGAGCATGGCACCCCACGGATAAGAATATATGTGTGACCGCTGGTACAGACAGCACCCTGCGCATTTGGGACATTAACAACAAGCGCTGCCAGAAGGAAATTGTTGTTTTCAAATCCAAAGCACCAGGTGTTGCAGGCAGGAGCCGCATGACAGCTGTGGCTTGGGGTACCGCCGCCCAAGGAGGCAGCAACATTCTTGTCTCAGCAGCGCTGGACGGGTCTCTAGTCATGTGGAGCGGGAATGGGCCCTTTACACGTCCAACGGCGGAAGTTAGAGAGGCGCACAAACCCAATACCTGGACTGGGGGCATCGACATTAGTTCTGACGGGCGTATGGTGGTTACGAGAGGAGGCGATGATCTCATAAAATTGTGGGATACGCGGAAATTCAAGGAGCCGCTCGTCTCCGTTGAGCATCCGTCAACATCCCGTGAATATCCCATGGCTAACATTAAGTATGGACCGAATTCAACTAGCATCATCACAGGCTCTAGGACAGGGCATCTTCATATCCTAAACCCGGGGAATCTGCGACCCGAGTATACTACGCCAATTACTGCTGGAGTACCATTGATCACTGTTAATTGGCATCCAAAAATCAACCAGATAGTTACGGGCTCTGCCAATGGAGAGATGCACGTGCTTTACAATCCTGCCACATCTACCAAAGGTGCAGTAGATGTGATGTCACGCGCGCCCAAAAGACGACATGTTGATGATAATCCCGAATTTACCACCGACATGTCGCTTGGGTTATCAGGAGAGTCTATTGTGACTCCTGGCGCTCTCTCAGGGGCTAGGAGGACCGGGGGCTCTGGAAGGTTGAAGGACCCTATGAAGCCGCAAGTTCCCCAGCAAACTCCATTCATGCGAAGTCAGCCAGACGCAAAGCACATCAGCGAGAACATACCCCTGAGCAGGATGTTGCATGAGGATCCTAGGGAGGCCCTGCTCAAATATGCAGATGTCGCCAATAAGGACCCTATGTTTACAAATGCGTGGAAAGAGACACAACCGGTCACTCAATATGCGGAGGTGAGTGACGATGAGGAGGGCCCTGATAAGAAAAAGACCAAACGATAAGAGTATAATTTGAAAGAGCAACCGACTGAATCTTGTGCCCCCAAACACTTTATGGCAAAGCTGCTCCAACATGGTGAGATGGATCCTAGAAATGGCTGGTCGCCCATACCGTGACCGCCAATAATCGTTCACCACGATGCTTGTTGATACCTCTACGGTAGGTAAGTAATTTATAACTACGAGTCTCACAAGAATGAACAGATACCTCTGCGTGTGAGATACTCTCCAGAGGCTACCCTGACTACGATGAGGTTTACTCTCAATAGTGGGTACTAATAACGACGGCTATTCTTAGTAGTTAAGGATGTATGAGTGTTGCTTTCGTGCGCTATAAGAACTAGGAGCAGTTCTTGTAAAATGGACTACTAGTGACCATAGCACTAGTCTAAGCTGTGTCATAGACTGGTGATAGTACGGGCACTGGCTATAATACTGTAACGCAAGCACAAGAAGAAGGCTACCAAAAGTCACCGCATACCTATTTATAACAAATATAAAAAAAAAAAAAAAAAAAGAAGGATAACTATACAGTATTCAATGATACCATTAAATAGAATACCTAGCATGCGTGTTCGCTGCCCACAGATGTAAATGTACATGGCACTGAGTACCTTAGGTATGTAAAGCTGTGCTGGCCCATTTCGGCGGAGCAAGCCAATCTTATTGGCTAACCATAGAGTCTCTTTTTTCGGCAAAAGGTTCATCCGTTGTCCTAGCGTCACGGCTGGCCATTGAACGCAGAGTGGCCAAAGTCACGAGCCGAAATGGGGCACGGCCCACGGGTCTCTTGGGGAGGAGTCTGACGGTTTCCCTTGTGCGCATTCCTCTCATCAAACCATCTCTTTTCCACGCCATCAATCGCGCATCCAAAAAAGCGAGCCGCATCACCCAACCCCATCTAAATCCATCGACAATCATCCAAAGTCACCAACACATTTTGTTCTACGCGATTTTTTTCGCGCCGCCACTATCGCTAACGGCTTTTTTTATGCGCCCGTCCCAGCCAACCACACCAGTATTTTGACTCCGTGTCCTTCCCCCCCAAGCTTTTCCTCCCCAGCGATTCCCGACCGTGAATCCAAAAAGAAGATTCGCATCCCCACCGACTGCCACCCTCTCTATATTACCCCGGACCGCGCAACACAACTACCTCTTCCCCCTAAATCTCGTTCCACTGCACCCAAGGCATTTCGCTATACCTGGATACCCACTCTCCCCCGACCATCTTCAAGTTGTCAGCCGATTAAACTTCGGCGCAACCCGTTCCCTCGGACTCTTTCGAGCCGAGTAATTCGCGACGCGACTCTGTCCTTGACGCGATTATAACTCCACAGACCGTCCTCTGCTTCACCCTAGCCTCTCTCTTACTGCCTCTACTGCCTAGCCCTAGCAGTTCCAAGAGGCAATTCACTGTTGCTGTCGTGGTGAGTTATGACTACTTAATCATAGCTTGGGGTGAAGATAAGCTCTTGCCGGATCTACATATACCTTCTGAATCCGTAATCCAAGATGGCTTCAGTTCAGCAAGCACCCGCTGTCCAGCATATAGGGCCGCCGCCCTTTAACCAAGCGCAGGTGCAGGAGATGTTGATGGTTCGTTGCCTGATGTGGCCTCTGGCCGCGCCCATCCCCCCTTTTGTATCACTATACTGATCTTCGGGTTAGAAATTCCAACAGATGAAGAAGCAGGGTGTTGCTCCAAACGATCCGGAATTCATTAAAACGAGTCAGTTTTTGGCCAAAGTCCAACAGCAGCAACAATTACGACAGCAACAGCAACACATGCAAACGCAACTGTCGCGTAATGTTCCGAATGGCCATGTCAATGGAACTCAACCAGCTCAGTCCACCCAACCGCCTTCTTCCCTGAATCCCTCGGCCGTGTCAAATGTCTCCGGCCCTACTGGGCAAAACAACACCTCTTCCCCCTCGACCAACCCCACTGCTGCCCATTTCTCCCCTCAACAACTGGCTTTGCTAAGGCAACAAATTGCCGCGTTTAAGCTTCTTAGCAAGAATAATGGCGTACCATATCAGATGCAACAGGCGCTTAGTGCTCAACGACAACGGCGACAAGCGGTTGCCGAACAGTCAACACAGGCCTCTTCAGTCCACACAGCCGCCACCGTCTCAGGTCCAGATGTAAACAAAGCCGAATCTGCATCACCAGTCGAGGAGGTCGAGAGCGAAACCCCCACGGGTCTGAAGACGAAGATGTATAAGAGTGTCAAGTCACCATATGCCACTGATCTTGTCCGAAAAGATATCAGTTATTTTGACCATGGACAACGCAAACATCGCCTCATAATTCCTAGCATATTTCCTACCGGTGTTGACTTTGAACAGTTGATGCATGAACGTGAAATCATAGTATACAATCGTATGGCGGCCCGCTATGCTGAACTGAAGGCGATGCCGGGTAATATCGCTCATTGGGATACAACTAATGAGGATCTGGACCCGGATGATACCGTTAAGCGCAAGGCAATAATCGAGCTAAAAGCTCTCAGCCTATACTCCAAGCAGCGAGCGTTGCGTGAGAAGATTGGTCGCTCAATGATGCATTATGACAATCTAGCTATGACCACTAATCGGAGCCAATACCGCCGAACGAAGAAGCAAAGCGTCCGAGAGGCTCGAATCACAGAGAAACTTGAGAAACAGCAGCGTGATGCCCGTGAACATCGCGAGAAGAAGAAACACGTCGACTTTCTACAATCCGTCCAGCACCACAAATCTGATATCCAGAATACCGCGGTATCTGCAAGGAGTAAGATGTCGAAGATGGGTCGAGCTATGTATGCTCATCATTTCAACATCGAGAAGGAAGAGCAGAAGCGCATTGAGCGTACGGCCAAGCAGCGTCTACAAGCTCTCAAGGCCAACGATGAAGAGGCTTATCTCAAGCTTCTTGACCAGGCCAAGGACACTCGTATCACCCACCTGCTTAAACAAACCGATGGGTTTTTGCATCAGCTCGCCTCATCCGTCAAGGCCCAGCAGCGCCAAGCTGCCGAGCGCTACGGGGAGGAGCCTCTGCCTGAAGAAGAACCCGAAATTTACGAAGATGACGAAGAAGCTGATCGCAAGATTGACTACTATGCTGTGGCTCATCGCGTCAGGGAGGAAGTCACCGAACAGGCCAACATGCTTGTCGGTGGTAGTCTCAAAGAGTATCAAGTCAAGGGTCTGCAATGGATGATATCTCTATACAATAACAACCTCAACGGTATCCTCGCTGATGAAATGGGTCTTGGTAAAACGATTCAGACCATTAGCTTGGTCACCTATCTCATCGAGCGCAAGATGCAGCAGGGTCCTTACTTAGTCATTGTTCCTCTCAGTACACTTACGAATTGGAACATGGAGTTTGAAAAATGGGCTCCCTCTGTTTCTCGTATAGTCTATAAGGGCCCGCCAAATGCACGCAAACAACAACAAGAAAAGATCCGGCAAGGTACCTTCCAGGTACTCCTTACGACTTATGAATACATCATCAAGGACCGCCCTGTACTGAGCAAAATTAAGTGGTTCCACATGATAATCGACGAAGGTCACCGCATGAAGAATGCGAACTCGAAACTAAGCGCGACTATATCCCAATACTACAACACCCGGTTCCGCCTCATTCTGACAGGCACCCCACTGCAGAACAATCTCTCTGAGCTTTGGGCCATGCTCAACTTTGTCCTTCCAAACATCTTCAAATCTGTGAAGACATTCGATGAATGGTTCAACACTCCATTCGCAAATACAGGTGGGCAAGACAAGATGGAGCTGAATGAAGAAGAGCAAATCCTAGTCATTCGCCGTCTTCATAAGGTGTTACGACCGTTCCTTCTCCGTCGTCTGAAGAAAGATGTGGAAAAGGATCTCCCAGATAAGACAGAGAAGGTCATCAAGTGCAAATTCTCTGCTTTGCAGACACGCCTTTACAAACAAATGGTCACGCACCAGAAGATTGCCGTCAGCGATGGCAAAGGCGGCAAGACTGGAGTTCGTGGCTTAAGCAACATGATCATGCAACTCCGGAAGCTCTGTAACCACCCCTTTGTTTTTGACGAAGTTGAAAATCAAATGAACCCGATGAACACCAGTAATGATCTTTTGTGGCGCACGTCCGGTAAATTTGAACTGCTTGATCGCGTCCTGCCAAAATACAAAGCGAGCGGACATCGTGTTCTCATGTTCTTCCAAATGACCGCCATCATGGATATTATGGAAGACTTCCTTCGGTTCCGAGGTATCCAATATTTACGATTGGATGGTACTACCAAATCAGAGGATCGGTCTGACTTATTGAAGACTTTCAATGCACCAAACTCACCCTATTTCATGTTCCTGCTCTCGACTCGTGCCGGTGGACTGGGTCTAAATTTGCAAACAGCAGATACTGTTATCATTTACGATTCGGATTGGAACCCACATCAAGACTTGCAAGCTCAAGATCGTGCTCATCGTATTGGACAGAAGAATGAAGTACGTATCTTGCGACTGATCAGTTCCAACTCGGTCGAGGAAAAAATTCTCGAACGAGCAAGATATAAACTTGACTTGGACGGAAAAGTCATTCAAGCCGGTCGCTTTGATAACAAATCATCGGAGACGGATCGCGATGCTATGCTGCGTACACTTCTAGAAACAGCGGATATGACGGAGTCAGGGGAGCAAGATGAAATGGATGATGAGGAATTGAACTTGCTCCTAGCTCGTAACGAGGATGAATACACCTTGTTCCAGAAATTAGACGAGGAACGAGCAAGAGATCTCATGTACGGATCAGCTCCGGGATCCAAGCGTATTCCGCGTCTGATGGCGGAGAACGAACTTCCCGACATTTACCTCAACGAAGGGAACCCGGAACCAGACGAGCAAGAAGAAACTCTCGGCCGCGGTGCTCGTGAGCGTACCCGTGTGAAATATGATGATGGTCTAACAGAGGAGCAATGGCTGATGGCGGTTGACGACGACGACGATTCACCTGAGGCCGCTGCCGCTAGGAAGCAAGCTAGGAAAAATAAACGAGAAGACAACAAACTCAAGAGAGTTACCGTAGTGAACGCGTCTAGCATAGGCTCGCCCACCGCGAGTCGTGCCAGCACTGAGGAGGCTGAGACCCCCCCAAAGAAACGGGGTCGCAAACCGGGAAGTAAGAACGAGAAACGCAAAGCAGAAGACGATGACGGGGAACCTCCACCAAAGAAGCGTCGGGGACCCCAGGGCCGCGCGAAAGTGATGGCTATCGAGTCACGGGTTCCTGCAGAAGTACGCCCTATACTTCAGAGGAGTCTTCGTAATCTATTTGATGGTTTGATGTCATTGGAGGTTGACTTCCCTCCGGATGAGCCTATTGAAGAGGACGAAGATGAAGAACCACCAAAACGACTCATCATCGGTCCTTTTGTCAAACTGCCGTCGAAGCGAGATTACGGTGACTACTATGTCCTCATTCACAACCCCATTTGTATGAATCAGATACAAACGAAGTTTAAGAAGGAGGAATACAACAGTATCAACGACATGCGCAAAGACATAACGTTGATGTGTAACAACTGCAGAACCTACAACGAAGATGGTAGTCTTCTTTATTCGGATGCCAATGTCATGGAGGTAGGTTTTATTCGCTTCCTGCTTACGCCTATTTTACTAATTGCTATAGAAATTCTTCAACGATAGAGCTCAGGAAGAACTCAACGAACGTCCAGAGCTAGTAGACCTCGAGGACCCCTCCAGTTCCGCGCCCCCTACAACTAGCGCAGGTACTCCACAGCCATCCACGAATACCACTAGGATAAAATTGGTGACCAATGGCACTAATCAACTTAACGGAGGTGCCACTGGCGGCCACAGCGACGGAGAGTGATCTCCGTGTATCCACCATACCCTGTCTTGTTCGCTAAGTCTGCTCTGACTGCTGGAGATTCACGAGATTGCCATCACAAGTTCGTGCTTACGTTCACTGTACGGCAGAATGCGTCGGCGTGCATTTTTCTCTGGGAATTTTATTTCACGGCGTTCAATCGGGTGTTTAATCGGAAATAGTTTATGAGGGCTGGCTCGCTGCATGTGTACGAGAAACAGAATATCGAGTTTGGCAAGGTAAAGCAATACCCTGGTTGATGCCTTGTTTTTAACAAGGACTGGTCTTCACGATGAGACACGGACGGGGGGTTCAAGTCATGGTGTGTACTCAAGCCCGGGCGTTGACAGAGACTTACATTGTATGAATTAATAGACCACTACGTTGGTATCCTTTTCTCTATGCCTTGTGTTAACAGCTGAGTTGGCTTTACCTACCCCAGGTAGTTGCTGATACATGTACAAAAGTTTCAGGACTCGTCTCGACGTATTTATACAATAAGAAACCGAATTATATACTTAAGTATTATTTCGGCGCCCTTCTCACTGAGTGAAACTAGAACTCTAAGGTTATCTTGGAAGGGATAGGCCTATGTAAGTTACTAGATTAGCTTATTCCATATAAGTGCAAGTACCTAAGTCTATAGTCTCAGAAACAACAAGAGTTGTAAAATGCCAAGCTCATTAGCCGAATGTCACCCGCATACTTGCTTGCCCATCATTAACCAATCAAACTAGTGTTTCTCCTTTTCATCTGGCCGCATCGGGTAATTTTCTGTTAAATCATATTTTTCAGTGAACATTCTGATAACTCGGATGAGTTGTCTCGGTCTAACCGTGGGCCAGGAACACATTTGTGTCACAGAAGATGCTCACCATTAGGTTTTATGAAGCGCAGTCACCGAACTCGTGACGATGGAAAGGTTGGAAAGTATTGATTGCGTAGCAAGTCACGGCATTCCTGCTTAGACGCTACCTAAGCGACTAGTGACGTCGTAGCCCATGTTGGTACGGGCCAGTACAGAGCAAGGTGGTACCATGCCATAAATAACTTACCGATTTCAAGATAATGTCCTCAGTACCAATCGGAACAGCCGCATATCTAGACACGGACCTAGTTGTCTCGGGTCGTACCCGATCTAAGCCGGGTCTTTTCTTCCCCCCCATTCTTGGCTTTTACCTCGTCATATTGCCTCATCGGGGCAGGTCAGTCGGTTACGATTGGTTTGCTTTGCTCGTCTTAGCGTGGCACTACTCATATGGCGGTTTGTTAGATGGCACACTAGATCCTACCGGGAATTCATTACGTTCAGCCTTACCGAGACTGGTGATGTGGTCAGCCGTGCTGTATCACTTAAGAGTCTCTCCTGTCGCAATAATCAACAATATTGGGGGCTCTTTTATTGACGATGGACTGTCCTAGGTATTACGGATTGTTCGTCTAGCCGCTGATGGTGCTCAGCTACTAAGGCTAGAAAATTACCTTCGCGTACAGAAGAAGTCATAGTTGTCTGTGTATTCACAATATCAATACCCTACCCCCTAGTATTGCGGGCTAAGTAACCCGCAGGGACAAGAAGAGAGCTGTATTGACCTGTTCCGTTTGCATATAAGCGAGATGCAACATCAGGCCGAACCGCGAGCAGGTCGTGGTGGATCACAGTCCGTTGAGGATATTGGAATAGATGTGTGACATGCTTCCCTTTAAGGCCAATGATTCAACTGCCTTGGCCGCGGTACACAAGCAACGCGTCCTTCGACTCGAATGTCACGCACGCATTTCTTGGCTCTATGCCATCGCCGGCTTGCTATACAGGTCCATTCAATATATAAAGAGGTCAGCAGACCTACGTCCTCCCTTGAGTGTCATGGGGTAAACCTAACAACATACCAAGTAAATATACACTAGCAAGACTTTTTCTCATCGTCTAATCCAACACCGCCTCTATATACCACACAACAACCGCGAGCCATGCATATTATCAACATCTTGGCTGGCCTGCTTGCCATTGTGGCGGCCGTGGCTGTCCCACCAACTGTTGATGGGGAGCTGGTACGGGATGATTCCCGACCGAAACAGGACAGCGCAATCCCGTACTGCCAGTGCACGGCACGGCGGATTTTGTGTTGCTCGGATTCAGGTTGCCAATCTCTAGGAAGCTGCTCTGGTTGAATACAAAGCAGCCGTAAGTAAACCCCTCTTAGTATGGAACATGACTAACCAGCTCATAAATAGTCAACCTATGAGCTATGGGTCTACCTATTTGTTTGGTAACATAGTAATATTAGAGGCTTATTCTGGATTACGTGTTGTTCGGTGGGGTCTTTTTGAAGGGGTTTTTGGAAGGGTTTTCTTTCTTTTTCTTTCACACAACGCCCTAGATGAGATTGGGGGGGTGTCAACTGCTCTGCTTCACAATCAGGTTGCTCTCGCTCTTCGAGAGTGGAATAATGGATATGGATATGCCACGGGTGGTCAGCTTGTTGCTTGGGTAGACACTGTCGTTACATGCAGGTACTAGACTGTCGTTGGCTGCATATTGCTGGTCGTACGTCACCTTAGGTTGGTAATGAGCCTGCAACGGAACACTTCACGATAACTATTTCCTAGTTTTATTTTCATAAATTAATACCTGTAGTGCATCAAATTCATAATCCTACTTTTGCTATGATCACCAGCAATATAAATATGGATTGTGCCGGTGCTTGATAGAAAGCTATGATGTACATGATCGATACACTATGCTAACCTAGTATGATACTATCTGATTTCCACACATACTAGCCCATACCAAGAAACATATCCCGTAGCTAGCCCTCGTTCCCAATACTCTTTAGTGCTGCCCATGGCCAGGTCTTTATATGGTATATCTGAATTCTGGATGACGGCGCCTGAGCTTATTTCCATTGCCCTATGTCAACATATCATTACGATCCCTTCGCGTCTGCTTCCTGTTTTCCCATCCAAGATACAGAGTCTAGATACAGACAAAATGAGACGGATACTGATCGCCCTAAGACCGACTAAGTGTCCTATGGTGTAGTCCGGCTGGTCCATGGGCAGAATAATAAACGTTGCGATAAACGCCGAGGGTATTCGCAAACGCGATCAAGAAGCCAACGACCGTGGCACGAACAAAATCTGGAGCAATCTTGTTCGAAACCCAGCCCTTCACGCACATATTAGCTTTGGGACATATGACTGACCACTTTGCCGACCAATCTTACTGTGATTAATGCTGAGTGTCATGAAGGGACCTTGTGCCTTCGTATAATCAGACAGCCGTGTTACGATCAAGACGGCGAACTATGCAGTCACGTTTGGCGGAGCCGTGAACAACTGCGCCCGCGTATATTCATATCCTAAGCCGTTGGTAATGGTCGAAAAGAAGGGAGAGCCTCTGCATTTTCGAGTTAGCCTTGATCGGGGTTATTGGGAGATGAATGACCAACGTAGAGCGGGAACATGGGGGCGGGGGAAATCAAAGAGGAAAGTCACTATTGAGGTGCTGCCAATGCCATCCGAACCCAGTGCCAGTCAACCTGTTCGTTGTTCGCGTCGTCCTCTGAGGCAGCGCCATGAATTTGTAGTGCTCTGGTCAAAATTTTTACCGTGGTGCCTTTCTTGCAAAGGGGCGGCCATCCTCCCTCGGGCTGTGATTGCCGATGTAGGTAGATGTGGGAGAAGGAGTCAAAAGTACCTGGATAGTGAATAACTGTTAATGAATAGAGTCTATATAGAATAGGCGTATATTCGGGGCCAGGTTGATATATTATTCCTGTCACCTGAATAGGTCAAGGTTAGTGAGACAGCGATATTGTGTTCTTAAGGCACGCACACCATCCAGTCAACCCCTATATAAGTGACTAAGGGCAATATGATGTATATCTTGGCTTTGGATCATTTCGGCTAATAGCAGTGTGTAGCGAAAACTTCCACCCAATTCGGCGTGTCTAGATTACTCTAGAACATAATGTCATAAGAATGGATTAAATATGGACAGAGATAAATATATATGTCATATTAGAATTGGTGATTTCAGCTCAGTATATAGGAGACGTCTGTTGTTAAAGGGTTCGTTTGGTTTCGTTACTGGGTGTTGGGTTCAGTTGATAGACTCTCCAATCCAGCTGACACGGTGATCACGATACAAGACACCTTCAATGCCGGATTTACTTATTGAATTCAAGTAACCAAAGTCATAAAATAGGACCGGGGTATACTGCATAGTGTTGCCCTTCACTGTTCCAGGCCCAGCTCAGCTAGGATCTCTGCATTATGCTCCCCAACCTCGGGCACCTTATCCATTCGCGTGTCTCCCGGGGTCGCAATGCCAGGAGGCAGGAGTACCGGTATCATACCCTTTGGTGTCTCAACTTCAGTCCATCTTCCCCGCGCCCGCAGTTGTTCATGGTTCCATAAGCCCTGCATATCCTTGACCTGTGCGCTGGCAATCTGGGCTTTATCAAGCCGACGCAACACTTCTTCAGCTGATAGGTTGGCGAAACATTCACATATGATTTGCTTGAGCTCTTTGCGGTTCTCCGTACGCAGCGAGTTGTTGGCAAACCGAGAATCCGTAGCCAGATCCGGTAACGCCAGCACGTCTGCGCAAAGTTTAGCCCACTCCCTCTCATTCTGAACTCCGAGCATCACTGAGCTGCCTCCGCCGGTTTCAAAGGGCCCATAAGGGTATATTGATGCGTGGGCGGCGCCGGCGCGTTTGGGCGCTGATTGCCCATTGTAAGCATAGTACATGGGAAAACCCATCCACTCTGTCATTGCTTCCAGCATAGATATATCTACCCTGGAGCCTTTACCGGTCTTGCTGCGCTTTATCAGCGCAGCTAAAACGCCTGAATAGGCATACATTGCAGATGCAACGTCCGCGATCGAGATACCGACTTTGGCAGGTTCTGTCTCGGTACCCGTAATAGTAAGCACGCCGGCCTCACTTTGAACAAGAAGATCATAGGCCTTCTTGTCGCGGTAGGGGCCACTATCTCCATAGCCCGATATGTCACAAACAATCAAAGATGAGTGTTCATCTTTCAGTTTCGCGTATGAGACACCTAAACGATCTGTCGCGCCCGGTGCAAGGTTCTGCACCACTATAACACTCTGGATCAGGAATTGTCATTTCGAGTGTAATCGGTGAGTTTTTCGAAACCATAACCAGAATTTTAGCCCGAACGAGCGTCTTTATACTCTAGAACTCTCTAATAAGAACAAAATGACTCTGAGAAGTACTTACAGACGTCGGCTTTCTTAAGCAGCTTCTTTAATACATTGAGGTCTTTCTCTTGTTTCAAATCGAGGGCTAAGCTCTCTTTTGAGCGGTTTGCCCAGACGAAATGGGACGCCAACCCGTCGACTCTTGTGTCATAGTCGCGTGCGAAGTCTCCCACCACCGGCCGCTCCACCTTGATTACTCGGGCACCTAGATCAGCTAGTTGGCGAGTACAGAATGGCGCCGAAATAGCTTGCTCTAAGCTGACGACGGTGATACCATCAAGTGGTAAGTGTTTCCTGGCTCCCGTCGAGATATATGCTCTTTGTTTGGCGGGTTGCCGTCTTGCCTCGAGACATGCCCTTCGACTTAATGATACGAGACAAGTTGAAGCTCCGAAGGACCAGAACGTCTCGTAAGTCGGTGTTAGGTACAACCTGATCGAAGTAGTCCATATGTGATTCGGAATCTGAAAAGCCATGACGAACTCTAGTAATAACAGTAACAATGTGACTAGATGACTTCATGAGATGCAGCTCAGACTTGATGCAGGCGGCGTCGGGTGCGGCATCGGTGAGTTTACAGATCCAAATCACACTATAGCTTGACAATATGAAGCCGAATATGCCCGGTCATTATCATGGAATCAACTGGGGTTACCCTAATAATGCCTAGTTGCCTACTTTAGAATCGCCAACCCCCTCTTATTCGGCTAGGGTTCGCCCAACACACTTAGACCGAGATTTGCCATCCCACTTAGTAATTACGAGTGGCTTGTCCTATACCCGAGGTTGAATGCAATGAATTCCTCTATCGATTCGGGTTGGGGGACTGCTTACTTTTGGCCCCTCTTTGCCATCCAAACTCGTTCGAGGAGACTATGGACCGTGTACATGTAGACTACTCTAGATAGAGCAGATTGTAAAGATGAGTATTGTGATGACACTTGTTCAAGTACGAGGAGCTATCTCGCCAATGTAGACAATGCTCTTGGTGCCTGTGGAGATATAGCATTCCCGTCATATTTCCGGAGGGGCTATTGTCCAGTTACTGTCCAGTGCGGTACTGCTAGTATTGCGCTTCACGAGGCTACTGAGCACATCTCGCGGCTCCTTTGGGAGTGGAGAATTGGCATATCCGATCTAATTCCGGACGGACCTCCTCATAAATAGTTACCTACTTTGTTGAACGACTTACCCCACGATTCTACCCATAAGGCTAAACTCTTGGTCTGATCTTGGTCTGCTCTCGGCAGTGGAGAGATAGTATATCCGTCGTGTTTCCGGAAAGCTACCTCCTGGACACACTTGTACTACATTAGTATGCTAGATTACGTGTTGAGATATGTCATTTAACGATATAGCATGTACAGAATAAGTATGCAGTGTTATCAGACAACTAGAAATACTCCAGAATACACCAATTCAGGTGCTAATCGTGTACTAGACTTAACAGTTGTTACATTGGCAACACTCAAGCACACCCAAGCACACTCTGTATTTTCCCCGCAGTGCTTCATACCATAGCGCTTTTGGTACCTTTGGAGAAAGTGGTATATCCGCTGTATTCCCGGCTTCCTACACGATGCCATCGAGGTTGAGACAACCTCGCTGAGTCGTTCAATAATTTATTTAAGTCGGGAGGCGCCCCATACGATGTTTCCATTCCTGTTACCATAATATAGAACGAAATACTAGAGACTTAATTCGTGTTTTTCTTATTTATTTTCTCAGTCCATCGAGTAAGCGTTGCATCGATGTCTAGAATCCTTGTGCGCCAACTCTGTACGAGGATAACAGTTGGCAGCTCCCCAATTGCCTGTGAAAGAACTCGCATATTACCTTCGAATGGACGTAATGCATTCTCGACGACAACCCGCCGGGCGATCATGGAGATGACGGGATTCACCGAGAACCAACTGACGGTTAGGGAGGCCGTGGGTGCTGTGTGCTCACGGTTTCCTAATACGTACTGGCAGGAGCGTGATCAGACTGAGCAAGACCCCAAGGACTTCCACGCCGCGATGGCTAAGGACGGCTGGCTGGGTATCGCACTGCCAGTCCGGTTGGGAGGTTCTGGACTTGGTATATCCGAGGCTACCATGATGATGCAGACCATCACCGAGTCGGGGGCAGGCATGGCTGGTGCGCAGGCTATCCACGCAAATGTTGTAGGTAAAAATAATACCCGCTATCATTTTCCTGTCTAAGCCACTTTAATAGTATGTAGGCTCCTTTTTGGGCTAAAATTAAGCCTTGGAAGTTTTTTCACGCTCCCGAAATACTGTGTAGATCATAACTGACTCCAATCGTGCAGTACGCGACCCAACCCCTAGCCAAGTTCGGAACCCAGGAGCAGTTGGAAAGCACAATACCTAACATTATCTCGGGTCGGTGGCGGACATGTTTCGGAGTGACAGAGCCCAACACGGGGCTGGATACCCTAAGACTGCGAACGGTCGCAAAAAAGCAGGACGACGGCTCGTATAGCGTGACAGGACAGAAGATATGGATCACGTGTGCTCAAGTAGCGAGGAAGATGATCCTGCTAGCTCGGACGACACCACTGGAAGAAGTGAAAAACCGAGCGAGGGCCTCTCGTTATTTTGCATCGACCTAGATCGAGACGTCCCCGGCCTCGATATGCGCAAGATCAAGAAGATGGGCGGCCGCGCTATCGATGCTAACGAGGTGTTTTTTGACAATTACAAGATACCAGCCAACACGTTGGTCGGGAACGAGAACCAGGGCTTCAAGATCATTATCCACGGCATGAATGCCGAGCGCTGCCTGCTCGCCGGAGAGGCGCTCGGCCTCGGGTATGCGGCGCTCAAAAGGGCGTCCGAGTATGCCCGCGACAGGGTAGTTTTCCAGAGGCCTATTGGCATGAACCAGGGGATCGCACATCCTTTAGCAGACGCGTATATGAAGCTCGAGGCGGCGAAGCTGGCGACGTACCATGCGGCGAGACTTTACGACGAGAGCCAGGAGGACAAGTCGATACGGCAAGACACCATCGGTGTCGCGGCAAATAGCGCCAAGTACCTAGCCGGAGAGGCTGCGTTTACGGCCTGTGAGAGAGCCGTAATGACACATGGCGGCATGGGCTACGCGATGGAATATGACGTGGAACGGTGGTTGAGAGATTGCCTGGTGCCTAGGATCGCACCCGTCAGCCGAGAGATGATCATGAATTACATCAGTGAGAAGGTGCTGCAACTGCCCCGAAGCTATTAAATATATGTACTATAATTATACAATACAAAACTAACATGATATCTCCGAAGAAGTAACTAAATATCATGCTTATAGCTTCTCGTGCAAGGACGTAGCGACGTCTTTAGCTTCGGAATAAATAATAAATACTGGGTAGCATTTGCCGAGTTAATAAGTTCGGTGCGTTTGGTACGGTAATTCTGTTATCATCGTTAGTAGGTAGGTAGTCTTGATACGGCTTTCCCAGCTCGTATGCCGGATATATTTTGGCTTACTCTCATATACCTTTCTCGATTATACTTTGAGGTGCAATAGGCTTGAGTCAACCTCACACTTTAGCAATAGTTGTCGTGTTTTGGGGGCCTTGAGCTTGACACGATATTCTATAGTAATACGAAGCTCGATTACTGGTCTTCTTCGAGGGTCACAAATCAACTGCCCATTATATCAAGCTCTGTAATCTTCCGAACATATTAGTACTACGGATGGTTGGTATGGATCACTAGGCGCGGTGGAAACATATATGAGCTTTGTGGCAGGTTTGCGGGCAATATATTGTGTATATATGGACGATAGTCCGAGACAAATCACATTATTGACTCATTTTGTCTGAAATTTAGCACATATTGAATGAAGACCGACAGCTTCTACCGCGGAAGAAAGGTCGGTGATATCGAATGGGTTGACATGAATGAGCCTAGATGAACTCGGATGTTGAATGGTCATTTCTATGGCACTCTGGTGTACAAGTAGTCATCACGACGAGTTACACGCATGTCAATTGACACATTGAGGGTACTGATGACGGTTTCTGCTTGAGCTCCGCAAGTGTTTATACTTGAACGGGTCGCATGCGCTGTGTTTTCTCTGAGTTGCTCTTCTTAGGTTGTAAGAGCGAGTGACTCTAATATCTCACCAAACCTAGGTTCATTAGGACAAGATGAATATTAACAGAGTTGCTTTACTGATATGATACTACAACACTCGGAGTCAGTAATTGTTATTCTGAGCGCGCTGTGCGAGTGTTTCGGAGCGGCAGGAAGATTCTAGGACATGATCTTGGCCCGAAAATGGGCCTTTATCCTCAACAAGTTGCCAAAGTAAGAAGAAAATGGACAATGGAATTCGCCTACACAACCCCGCCGGATCAGGGTAGCAGAATTCTTACTGGCAGTGCTGCCGCGCCCTTGGAACATCTCATATTGAGTTACCAGTATTTCGTGGGCCTGTTGGTTTGACGAGTGGGACAGACGTACGTAAGGCGGACAAATGGTTCTCCCTCGTGTAGTAGTAGTATAATGACACCAGGTGCGATATGGGACGGTAGCGCCGTAGCGCCGTCGCAAGATACCGCGTGTGAATATTCATGAGCGGCTAACGTGAGAATACCACAATACATGCGATGACAAACCGGCTAGTCATGATCAAGGAGATTACAGGTCATTCCGGTTATGCAGCGGATGCGAGGACCTGCTGCGTATTGATCTCGTTAGAAGAGGCGCGGTTTTGGTTCTGCATAACGAGTAGTACGCGCTGAGACTAGAAACGGACGATGACGCAAAGATCCCTAGCTCAGGGCCTCATGTGCGAATGGGCCGTGGTACCATTCCAGTAGGACTATAGATGCACGTGTGTGGGCGCACTACTTACACAACGGCGCAGATCATAGCATCATTAGCATGTGAGGTGGCCCGTCGCATAGACGGGTATTATTAGGTAGGTATTAATAGGTGACGCGACGCCACATGTCCATCAGCCATCATCATTTAAGCAAGGTCAAGATCGATTAAGTTGGCGCCAAGTTGGTTTGGCGAGGTTCTAGAAAACGTCTTCCCCCCGGCTCCCTGCGAGCTACCGCCTTGCCGGATCGTTTGGTGGTGGGCCATGGGCTTGGATCGTAGTGTAGTGTACTAGGTTAGCATTGCTAGTCAACGATGTACTATACTAGCAATGATGGCTGAACCTTGAGAAGTACACTACATACAGTAGTAAGTAGAAAAAATGAGGAACTTGCTGGGATCCCGGACGGACGACTCTTCGTGTGAGCAAGGCATAATGGACGTATTTCGGTTCCTCCGGCCGTGTTGACCTGAACTAGATGCGTATAAACGTGGTGCCGGTGAGGTGGACAAAGGATGCGCGAAGGAATGCACTGCTATGTAAAGACGGACAGAAGATAGGGTATTGGTGGTTATTTTTTTGGTATTTTTGGTATTTAGTATTTTTGGTAATTTTTGTTTTGTTTTGTTTTGTTTTGTTTCTTCTTATTTTTGTTCTTCTTCTTCTTCCTCTTGTGGTAATAGCAGGCATAGTTTAATAGTTGACATCATCTTATTTTGAAGCGCATTAGCCTTTCGGCATCGCCTTGATGATGCGCTGTCGTTAGATGCACGAGCCACGGCGCTATACTATGCTGAGAAGGGGCGTAATAGGTTCGTTCAGCACGGGGTTCAGCAAATTACCCTCGTCAATGCACCAATGCGCTAACGCGACAGCCGTACCTACAACAGAGGTACCTGGATACAGTTTATACCTACAGTTTATACCTACAGTACCTAACTACAGTACCTAACTACAGTACCTGCCTACTTACATGCCTAGCATACGTGTAATTCATCATGTGCGCCGCATCTCTGCCCAAATCAGGACAAATATATAAGTATCCAAGGAAAGGCTGAGCTATTATTAGTTAAGCAGTCCGGCGAAGAAGGATTCCGCGCGCCAGCAAGTTAGCGAAAGCTAAAAGTCGTTATTCCAGCAATGATGACCCTGCAAGCTCTCTAAATGCCTGCTACTCCACCACCTGTCAAAGACTTTCCCCTCTCACTAGGATGTGCATTATAGACAGGGACTCCTCGAAACACTTGGTTGTATTAGCCAATATTAATCCATCTTAATGCATCTATCTTGCCTTGCTGCAATGGCCCGAGAAGTCGGGAGCAAATTTAATCTTACGAATTGGCACTTTCTATTGATATCTCAAATTACATAGTACATACATACCTAGATAGGTCTTGAATAGGTCTTGAATAGGTCTTGAATAGCTCTTTGGTGGAGATGAGCTGCACTGTAACAGAGATAGTCCCCCGGGGTGGGGGTTTTAGGGGTTTTTTCTTCTTCTCTTTCCGTGGCGGACCCGAAACACGGGGGAGTATAGGTCGTTGGCGTCAGGAATTACCAAGCAAAAAGAATGTAAAAAAAGAAAAGCGCCCAAAAGTCTCCGAGGTTAATGAATCGTATGATTCGTAGTGCAAGGTATGTACCTCAAACTATAGGTATATCAAACTATATCAACCTTGATCAACAAACACCCTTTCGATACTTTCGATGCCGGCTCCGTAGATCAGGGACTCGGAACTCGGCGGATACGGTTTGCAACGTCACAACCTTGATTGATTATTGATTGGTTATTGACTTATTATCAGTAGTATTAGAGAGTCTGAGGCACTGCGGGGCTCAATGTCGTCGTGGGCTCATTTCCACGGCGGCAAAGTAATCGGATAGGTGCTACCTATTTAGTCTTAACTTACGTTAGGTAGGTAAGTAGGCAGTAAGTAGGCGGTAAGTAGGTAGTCAAATCGAGGTTTAATAGTCGCTCAAGTAGTTGGTTGGCCTCGATAGAGACCCTTGGTGTGGCATCCCGTATCGCGAGCAGCCATTCGAATTCGAAGCCTTACCTGTAGTTCCACAAACGTGCATATATGATCTACTCAGCAGTTATGATTGGGCTTTGTGTGTTGTTGGGTTGTAATGAGCTATTACCTACTTTACGAGGAACTACTTAGTATGTAGTTCATCCGAGGCATCCAATGAGTTGGTTGGGTACGGCAATGACCGTCATGTTAGCTGATGGGTATCGGTAGGGTGTGCACAGGACTATAGTTCTTGAAGGCCAAGACAAGAGCAATAATTAGTAAATTATTTATTCTTTTAGTCTATTAGACTTGGGATGAACGAATAGTACGTCACGGAAGATTATTAGCATACCTAGGTACTTACTTACCTAGGTGTAGGTATTATAAGAATGCATGAAGGACTAGACTAGATACCTACCTCCTAATCCACACTCCTCGGTTAGAACTGTACCTAGTGTCAGTAGGTAGTTACAGGAACATACCAATACGGGTTGGTGGCGCTTAGGATTACTGTGCTACTGGCTGTTAACTTGCTAACACGGTTGGTTGTGTATACCAGTGTAGAAGGTACCTAAGATACTAACCTGACGGTAGGTTAAGTACCTACCTTGTAGTTTGAACAATTCACCCATGCAAACCGTTACTCTAATTATAGGTAAGTAAGTTGGATGATTTAGAACTGTTAGACATACCTACTTCAGGTAGATGATGATGTAGGTAGGTGCCTACCCCCTCTTACTAACATTTGAAGTTAGGTACATAAGGTAGGTACCTACTTACACGTAAAAAGTACTTGTGTAGGTAGGTAGGTAGGTTAGCCATGTATGTACTTCTAGTCTAGACTATCAGGTCCATACCTACTTCCTAACCTTTCCCTCTCTCAATTTCTTTCCTTCGACTCTCGAAACGACGTCCATTCGTAAAATAAAGAAAATACCCGGCAATGTCCCTAGTTCACATGATCTCGAGTCATGCCGTGGCTTAGGTATCTGTATGAGGCTCGCAATCCCTGCTCATGCCCTAGAAGCTCTGAAGCCCTTCTAGAAGCCCGAACCCACTCGCAAATTTCCCCTAGTCGTCGGCCCTAGTCGTTCAGCATAATACATCATTTAATTGCTTGAATTGCCTGAGACGCGTGTCATTCATGCAACGCCGCATCGTGGAATATCCTTCGTTCGGCTTGGGATCTCAGATACCAGAAGCGTTTCCTACCATGCTGCAATTGGCTTCGAGGCTCCATCGCATTGGATTGCGCAATAACACACCGTACCAAAAGACATGGGTCACGGCTCCTCCCACCGTACCGACCTGATATCCAAGGCGGTTCGATGCCTCGACGAGGTTGACATCAGACGCTTGTAATTCAAGCACAGTCATGACTGGGATCGCCGTCTCCGATGATGCGATAGGACAGAATTGGTCGATTGTCATGATACATCCTCTCTTTGTTGTTGGCCAGCTACTCGCTGCCCATGCTCCCATGCTCCCATTCATCATCAACCCCCCCCGCGTCCCCCCTCGAAGGTGAGGGACGTATGAAGGCGTAAGGGGCCTCTCGGGGGGATTTGTGGGCTTTTCTTCTACCTGGGTAAGTAATTGTACTTCTCAGTCTCCTTGCAGAAAGGCGTTGTTGCCTATCTTGGCCTATTCTTTCTAAGGTATATTTTCCTCCGCTGCACTATCCCGGTGTCTCTGTGTACTACCTGGTCTGAATCCTTCTCGATTTCATTTGAGAATTTGGCTCACACTAAAATCAGACTTGAACAAGGCAATCAATCGGTTCTACACTAAGAGCCTCAAAACACTCCGCGCGCGCCCGCACGCATACAGAGGGCAAATTTGCCTGGCTAACTAGCTAGCTAGCTAGTGGTTTGAGGACTGGATTTCCCTGCCTTGCGTCTTTTGTGTTCGGCAATCTACTTAGCATAACCTGGGGCTACTTTGCAACCTTGCTACTCCCACTGCCCTATGGCATGTCAGCATCATAGCTCTCTGCTTCCTTATTATAACCACCCTAGTCTCAACTATAACCCTCCTAGTGGAGGTTATGAGCGGCCCAACTCCCCGAACTTGTTTCTCATTTGCTTTCTAGCAGCCGGTCTTTGTTGCGCCACCCATCAACCGGCAGTCTGACCTTTCAGGGATTATCACTTGGCTTTTCCTGAGCAGCAGGTTAAGCAGGGACCTGGTTGCTGTGAATCGAGGTGTGGGACACACCTGTATTATTGCTTGTCATGCTCTCTGTACTACACGCATGCCCAACCGTATGGTTAGGGCTTGTTTCAGCTTTTCTCTCTCCCTTCTGCAGTCTTGCTTTGTCTTTTTCCACGCCATTTCTAAACTCGAGTATCGTCGGGCCACAAGAGTCCCGCCGAGATTAGCTTAAATACAACCTTGCAAGCGTTGGTCGCGCCGCTTGACTCTATTCGTGTGTTCCCCTAGTCTATTAGTCCTCTACCGGTTATACCCTGTTCTCGATCCGCCGTGGTGGTCGTCCGCCCCTAGTTGCATCATCACCTCCGGCCGGGGCCTTGTCTCGTTTCTATATCCGGCCAGGCTTAAGATTTCCAAATTATGCTACCGTCAGTGTTAGCCAAGGTACGCGAACCTATACACCCGTTCAGGAACTATACTTGTCTCGCACAGATCAAATTCGGTCAAGTGCTTTGACTTTTGGATGAAAGTGACCTAGTCCAGGTGCTTACCTGTCAATCCCAACCGCATCCTAGTCTAGGATGGTAACCAAGAGGGAAATCAGACGATATAATGCAGACCGTTGCCCGCGTGCCCTAGTATCCTCTGACATCTTGTCACCATATAATAGAGCACTTAAGGAAAACAAGAAAAAGGGCTAACCCCCAAACTCAAGTTCTTAGGTGGCAACGAATCGCGCCGAGCTTGACTCTTTATTTTTATTTTTATTTTCCCTTTAGTTGGTAGAAACCTATCACTCACCATATACCTACACCAACACCAATCCCACAGCATCCCACACCTGAAAGCTTCATCTACGAGAGTCGCCACGCACCAACACATGTACTGGGTTGTTAGACGCGCGATACATCAACCGATCTCTAGTTCGACGGCGAGCAAGTACGACGTCTGCTCTACTCAAGACAAGCGACAAACGCCCACCTGGGTTACAGCTGCCCGCGCACCAGAAACCCCGAGGGGTTTCCATTCTTCAGATTCTCTCCGTTCAGAGTCCGGCGACCGTTCAGAGCGGTTCGCTCTGGCGGGACCCATGTTTCGAGGACACGCTGGCGGGCAACTATCGAGTAGGACCAGACTACCATGTCGAATACTCTCCACAAGAGTCGCACCCGGGGGAGCAAAGCCAAACTCCACACGCATACGACTCACACCACCATCATCGAGCTAATCCAATGCAGCAACATACAGGACACGGCGGCCTCCATGAGCAGTCCTCCTCGCACTCTCATCACACCATGTCGCAACATCATCCCGCCCACCACCATCATCACCAGATTTTGATGGATCCGGGCCATCTCGGAGGACACCCGGCGGCCCGGCACATGGGCCATCAACCTCCACACTATGGTGCAGGCCCTTCACCTCATTCTGTCGTCGGGGCGCCATTGTATCCATCCTTGACACCAACTCAGCCACATAGCGCAGGTTCGAAACGCCCGCGCCCAGACGACCTCGACCTCTCTGTACCTGGAATTACTGATCTCGAGCAAGGTGACCTCGATCCGATGCAGCAATCTTCCATGGGAGCTGCCTACGCGCAGGCGGCTGCCGCAGCAGCTCCGACTCACCATCATCACAGACTTCCCGATCAAGGACCGCCGTCCAAAATGATGAGGCGTGAAGGAGAAGGAAACATGGGTGGTGGTGTAGGAGGCGCACCAAGCGTGGTAGGACAAGTTGGGATGCCAGCACCTGCCCCTCGACCAAGGGGTCCAAAGTTGAAATTTACGCCGGAAGACGATGCGCTCCTCATCGACTTGAAGGAAAACAAGAGTTTAACCTGGAAGCAAATAGCGGACTTTTTCCCCGGGCGCTCTTCCGGAACTCTCCAGGTACGCTACTGTACGAAACTAAAAGCCAAGACAACCCAGTGGACAGACGAAACGGTAAGACTACCCTTGACCAAGCATTGTCTATTTTCGCCCGACAAAGATAGGTTGAATACTAATGTAAGAGCAAACAGGATCAAAAGCTGCGTACGGCACTCCAAGATTACGAAAACGAGAAATGGCGCTACGTCTCAAACAAGGTCGGGCCGGGGTTTACTCCACAGGCATGTCGCGAGCGAGCCGCACAGCTATCCGGAGAGATGCCAGAGGAGGTGGAAGCAGAAGAGGGCTTATAGCAATCAGGGTCCCCACCAGGCGCTTCAGCTCCTGCGTCTGGGGACATTGCCTATCCTCAGCAGCTGAAGAGATAGCAACAACCTAGATCCGAACGATTATCGAACGATTATCGAATTGATCTACCCGTCGAGAATATTCAACCTAATTTGTAGCTTGGGCTAATCGGTGGCAACGGTACGCACCCAGAGCCTTGGATGATCCCAAGAGCAACTTAATTACGAAAATCAAACCTTCAATCGGCAAGCCAACGTTCTAAACCAGCCACTGCCCAAAAGACTACCTATTCTATCGTTCTTACAAGCAAGGCGTTTGGGGTCGGCCAGCGTGCTCCCGAGCTCCCACTTCCGCACTTTTTGTACAACAGTTTTGGTAGTGGAAGGCGGCTGGCTTGGTGCATACTTTATATTTCCCGGTATATAAGACGGTAACTCTTGGTTAGAGGTGCCCACAACACGCTACGATGCCTACGTTCTTCTTCTCTACTTTATTGCTCTCCTTCTCTAAACTATTATTATTCTTCATGACAGGGCGGATTTTAGACCAACGACGGGGGCGAAGCGAAAATGGTGTGTTTTAATTGGCGTTATTACTATTCCTTTGGCCCAATGACCTTCAGTACATAATGCACGCGTCTGGGACGTCACATAAACATGAAGCATCTCCTTTGTATTATTTCCTTCTTTTATTTCGGTTGATTGGTCAGTTGGTATGGATGGGCAGACGCAGACTACTTGACAGGCCTCCCAGGGGGTGGATGGGTTCTTCATTTTTGATTGCATTGTAAGAGTGGTTGCAGGTAGATTGGGAAAGAAACACTTTATGTATTCTAATAACTGGTTGGGCGCGAAGGAAAGATACCCCTCGAGCGATGATGATGACGGAAGGGAAGAAAATATCGAGTAATGGTAGCCTACAAGGGCCGCAACGGATGGAGCATACGGCATACGGAAAGCAATCTGGTCTGATGCAGGTACCATCAAATGACAGGCGATAAAATTCAGCAATACGTTTCAGGCAAAATATGTGTTTTGGGGGGGTTCATGTGGGAATCAGTCGATCGATGGACAGAACAAAAGAAAGAGCATCGGTAGGTCTACTGGCAAATTCCAGAGATCACCGGTAGCCAATTTCGACCGGGCCAGAAGCTCGTATGAGAAACTCAGAAGGATCTGGCACATCTGAAGGGTACTTATTTGTCACGCTTGTCGTGCCGCTTCTATCCACAAAACAAAGATATCTACTGTCTATTATAACCCACCGATTCTAATATATATTTTCCGAAGTCAACACTACGAACTGTGTGATGACTGGGTGAATAGGCGCCTTAGGTAATCATGGTGTACTCTTTCACCTAAGCATTACATGGCAAGAGTGCCGAGCATACAGTAACGCTAGGCTGGCCCCAGCCTCATTCAAGTGCCAAGCCCCCTACTACTCTGTATGTATTTTCCCATTGTGCCGATAATGCTCGTCAGATACCTATCGCAAATTTTGATCCCTCACCTCTAGGTAGTTATAATAGGAGTAGTATTGACCACCAGCCACTCGACTTTTCTCTCACCCGGGCGGAGGCCCTTGGAATCTGTGAGGGCCAAGGGATCGATGACAGCATGTTACAAACATGTCTATGCGATAGCAAACGAACAATTCAATTGGCCGAAGTGAGCTTCCGCTTCAACTCGCTAGTCGTCGCAGGATACTAGAAACAGCGCACAAAAACGTGGAGGTGGGACCGGGGAACGCTGGTCTCTAACCTGGCCACAGTTGAGATCCCTTGGCTGCAGAGTAGATACAACGAGGGCCTGTTGTTTTTGAGCAGATCCTGCTACTGAATCTAGGTACTGCATATAACATATCGTCTGGTACCGCACACGTTCGACGGCGGACTTGGTCAGGTCAGTGCCGCGTGTGAAAATGCGTGTATGCGCTGTCATCGTCACACGCTTAATAGCGTCCTACTATAGCCTGAATCCCCTGGTCACTCAAGCAGCCACAGCAACCGAGTTTGTGTGGACTTTTTCGGTCGCTTGTTTTCCCTTCCGCAGTAACCAAGCGACACCCTAGTTGGACCAAACGGGCCGCAAAGCAAAGAGGAGAGGAAAAGGAAGGCCGAGGAACTACCAGTGCCTACCACGGGTCGGACAATTCAGGGCACGGCAAATACAGTACCTAGTGTATACACCCTTACCTTGTAATAGCCCAGGGACAGGGCCTTTCTGCATCGCGTGGTGTACAATTGGGGGGGACCCTCGTTCGTTTGTCTGGTAACCCTAGCCTCGCCCGGAGATTTTTCGATCGACCTAACTACCGATTCGAGTTCGTCTGTTTCCCCAAAGTGGGAGATTGTTGAATCTCATCCCTTGTATTCTTGATAGTGTAGTGTAGGTATATCACTATATACCACTATGTTGGGTGCGGCATAGCTGCCGAGTCAACCGAATTTCTTTTGTCAACGGAAGTGTAATGTAAACGGTTGTTAAGGTAAGAGTCGCATAACGGGTATCAATAGGGAGCACTGAGGAGTCATTTTAATCAAGTCTAGCTTATGATGGTGAGAGGTGTATAGTCCTCCATCGCCACAGCTTTTTACCAACTACTAGCACCTTACTACTGCCACTACTACCACCACTACTACGGCGTGTGTATCTTTGGTGATGAACAAGCATACTATGTAGGAGTTCGCTAAGTAACCTACTAGCCTTTCACCGCCGTTGTCAAATGATCAGATATTTGCAGCAGCATCGCCTAGTGCGATCTCTAGTAGCAGTATCTTACCTCGTTGGTCAAGCTCAATATTGTTTTGATGTCAACTACTGGTAAACATGGAGTAAGTTTGGAGCTGCAATGCTACCCCGAAGAGCATCAGATCACACTCACCCCGGTCTCTGGACTACTGTACGCACGTTACAGATTCTCCAAGTGGCCCGCCCTCGCGTAGCATTGCCTGCCCGTTATCTACCCGGAGAGATCAGGGACAAACCGCATAGTGTGAAGACCGCGTTGCTTCGAGTCATGCGTTCTCCGACCAACAGTAAGAATGTTGTCTATCTGCTACTCTGGCCTCTAGGTTATCTATCCATATGGCTATCTATTTGGGTAAAGTGACCCCTTCACTTATTATTGCCTGAGCTTACGCTACTCGATGCCTCTCCGGCCTTACGGTGAGGGGTCATCATGTCGTAGAGCGGCTGTTGCACAGCAGCATGCCTTGGGGACCTGATGGCGCAATGGGGAATCGCTTACGGCGTAAGATCATGCTTGCCGAGACCAGATAGACCAGGTATACCAGGTACCCTGCAAGGTCAACGGTGGGAGTCTTGCAAGTGCCTAGACGAGCAGGGACCGGTGCAAGGGCCCTGCGGGTCGGTCACTGCGACCAAGCTGCAACCAAGCTGCAACCAGCACGCGTTCATCACCGAGGTGGTATTCGCTCCCACCTGCTCATGAGGGGAATACATAGTAGGTAGGTACTACAGGTACTGCTGCAGATACTACAGGTACTAGACTACTGGTACAATATGAGTATGGAGTTGGGCCTGCGTTGGTCCTCATTGCATCTCGGAAACGCCAACCGACCCCGTTTCGAACTCGAATCGCGTGCACGACTGGCGCACGACTGGTGCAGCGTATCTGCAACTATCTGCAACCGGATCTGGCCGCTACTGCTTCAGTGGCCTGAGCTAAGATTTCATGCGTGAGATGCCTCCGTTGATAGATCTACCTGGTCTGTTTTGAATTGGGAGGAGATCCGTGACCTGTTCCATGACCTGTTCCATTCACACACAGACATCCTTGGCTGCCAGGTGTACTGCGTAGATCGCCCACACCTCGATAACTTTATCTACATATGAGTAGTACTGTAACGCTTAGCTTGCTTAGCTGCTTGTTAAAAAGACCATTGCTCCGCTTCACAAGCTAATACCAGACCCAGAGCTAGTTTAGGGTGCATTTACCTACCTCTATCACATGTATTGCTCGTACAGACTCGCCAGACTACGCAAGGAACCGTGTCCACACCGGCCGGCCAGACCTCGACGAGATAATTAGCCCTCAAGATTTCTAGTGGAATGCAGGTGCCGCCGGGGGGATATCCCAAGCGGGCTAGGCAAGACGATCAGCGGTCTGTTTACATGCGACCATTTCTCCACGTTCATGCCAGATATCCGCAAGCGTTTGGATGACGTGAGGCTCCAAATCTACGGAACCTCATCCGATGTACGACATACTGTACATATATACACTACATATATAACAGGTATAACCGATATATCATTTCATGCTACGCTGTAACGCTAGTTAGCAAGCTATAGCAATTGTTATATCTCTGTTGTTGTTAGATACTACACTGCTATTGCTATACGGCTAGTACGCACGGCAGTCGGTGTTATTGTCATGTCATGTGTCAAATTTAGCTTGCCTTGCGATGGATGAGCGTTGCCTCTTCAATGCCGAGACAGATTTCGCTTACCAGAATAGGTAATTCATCCACGAGAGCGAAAGGTGTTTGTCACCGCACAGACCTTGTTGAGGAACTCGGTTCGATGCATTATTCTGGTTGGCATCTCTCTTGTTCGTGGGACAAGCGCCGCCTCAGCCACTCGCTTGAGCCAGAATTTTGGACCTCATTGTTGCTCGTGACGATAACAGCGCTGTAATAAGAGTCTGGAGCGGGACGCTGACCATCACGTTCCCTTGCAAGTCGAGCCGATGAGTCTAATAAAGATCGCTCTAAACCAATCGGGGATTTTACGACCGTTGTCCTTGGAAATGACGAGAGTACATTTTGGCGCGGATGGATCGCGCTATTGACCTAAAGGGTAACGGCGGGTGGATAGCTAATTTCAACGAGATGGTTCATGGAAGCATAGCCGAGAACAATACAATGACAAACTTGGTACACTAGACTGGCCGAAAGAAGGCATATGACTTTGTTCCGACCGAGTTACCTTACTGTAGAGTCTGTAGGACGTGTACGCTAGGAAAGACGCTGTGTGTGTACACGAAAATCCACCGTGCTATCAAACTGGGTGTTTTTGCTATTTAGGCTCTCAGTAATGTAAATCAATCTTATGGTGTGGTACTTAGTTAGTATGCTCGGCTACTGGGTTACAATATAGCCAATAAATTACTATGTAGAACAGATATCACTCCCTATTCCCCCCCTGAACGATAGAAACACATGTGTATGTATCTCGTACAAAAGTATATTCGTACGGGTTGTGCATCGACTATCTATTTACGTAGGGAACGTGAATCGTTGCCTATACCGGGGGATAGTACACGTGTAGGTCAATGAGGGTGGCAACGAACTATGATGGTCCCGTCCGCTATACGAACCGCTACGCTGGATTGAAAATAGTTCTCAGTGAGGACTCAACTAGGAGGTAGAAGGAGAGCCGGGACACGCGCTGTAGCCAAGTTGCGCGGTGCTTATTAGTCGCACACGCCTCACGCGTCCGACTCCAATGAGCGCGAGAGAAGATCAGGTCAGGGTTGCAGATTCTACCTATAATTACGATACAAAACTTACTCGCTACCGTGCCTTATCGTTGCAGGCTCGTTGTTCTCGGATATTGGCATCCAGAGGTAGGGATTAACGGGACTATTATGATCAAGTAAGTCGGCTCCGTCAGCAGCCCCTACCTATATCGTTGAGGTATTAATAACACGACAGCCAAATAGGAAACGCGAGGGAAACAATAGTAGCTGCCGGATAAGCCAAAAACTGGTTGTGACGAACCGCTACACTCCCTCCCTGCCGAGTTATCCTATCCTGCCTACTTGCAGGGGCTGAGTGGACGGTTGGGCGCATTGAGACTCGCATCGACAGTCGAGAAGAGCGTATCAATGCGAAGCAAGTCGTCATCCCTCAACATTATGCGAGAAGTTGGCGGTGAGGGGGAATGAACGCCCTGTGATCAGCGCATCTTCCGGTTCCGATTTGTAAGTCGTGCGTATCGAGATCCTGTATGCCCTTCGACACGACCTATAGTACACTTACTTGGTAGTCCTAGGCTGTACTTGCCGATATAGCATATCAGTGCCATTTACACTATTCTGCCGTGATTTCCTGATAAGCTCGTGGTAGTGAGATGGACTTGAGTTGCAGAGTACCTTGTGGCTTGGATCAAGTGCACGGAATCCATCAGTATCTTCTGTGATGGAGGTCGTAAGAGACTGTATTCACTAGTATCACTAGGAACTAGGACACCCAGGCAAAGCCCTATCCGCAGGTCACGTAAGCTTAATACATACCTACTTGTATAGTTATTGTGGCTTGTTGTAAGAATAGGGGACTAAACGGATGCACACGGCACATTCCGGTGATCGACGAAGGCTCAACTATACCCTGATCCAACAAGCTATACTAACTAGAAGACCTCCTCCGATGCTGTCACAATGACATCCTCGTTGGACACAGTTTGGGTAAGGATGAACCTCTGCAGCTCGTATTGCATCTATAAGAGGTTACTATCCCGTTGTGCGCCGTAAATCTAAACTGCAATAGATATTAGGCTCGGTTCATCCGTAACTGTTACCTGGTTTACTCCCTAACATCCAAGATCAGCGTCCATTAATAGTCATTGAATACCTGTGATGAACTAATTGACTTGGAAGCATAGACAGTGCCAAGAATAACCATTGTCCTAAGTATTTTCTAACTCCGGCCTTAGCAGCAAAGTGTGCCCAAGCAGGATGACTTCTAAACCTGTTGCCAAAAGGCAGTACTCAACCATATTGTGATTTATGAACTTGTGCAATGCCTCGATAACTCTTGGACTTCCCTCTATTCTAGCTGGGAACGCTAGATGGGATCAGGGGTATAAACCAAGTGATATATCAAAAGCGCTATTCCGTGAAGGGGACCGACGGCCTGTGTACCGTGTAGTTCAATCCATATAATCCTATGTTATAGCATCCCGTCGGTATGTATTATCAACAATAACAATAAGCATTATGATCCTTCATTATACCGTGAGAGTAATATCTGTATCGTATAATGATTGTCATTATATAACTAGATAGTATCAAATTTGCAGAAACCCTCATTCTCCTCGGGAATTAGCTACCTAGATATAAAGCCAACGGACCACCCCCGCACGGAACTGAAGCGGTCACATCTAACTGGCACAACGCTGTAGCCTATGGCGATTGTCAAAATGGCAGAGTGTCAGAATGTTAGAATGTCAGATTTTTCTCTTATTTCCGAGTCACGAGGTTGATGACAGAAGGTGATACAAAGCTCTACATGTGACATCAGCGCCTGTGTAAGCTCCAATTCATGTCTCGCATACGATGCTATAAAAGGCTTACTAGAATTCTCTCCGGAATAAGCCTCGGCCTTCAGTAATGGTTCTCTTCTAGCAATTCTGTGCAAAGTTCACCTCTCGTGAGCATAGCCTTAGCCTTTACCAGCTCGGTAAGCTTCTCATGTGTCGGTAACCGAAGCCCCTTATCGAGAAGTCTCGCCGTGTCTACTAGCCAACCGTTGAAGTCACCGATCTCGGTCGGCTTGCCCGCGCGTAGGTCTTGGAGCATTGAGCTCGTGTTGGTGCTCACCTTTGCACCGACATCGAGGACCATGTCTTGAAGCTGAGGGAAAGAAAACCGCTCCAAGAGCTGTTCCTGACTAGCCCTTAAAGATTTGGCCGTTGAGTTCTCTGAAGTTGCCCCTTTTCTTGCTGACTCGGAGAGCAGGAGCTCGTCGCTTTTCGAGCTTCGAACCAGCGCGCCGAGCGTCTCGCTAGCCTCGCTCAAGAGCTTGTCTATAACGACCGGTATGGCATCATCCCGAGCCACGAAGATCTCGCCGTTCTTGCACCGCAGGACAGCCGTCAAGGGATTGATAACAGCGTTGACGACTAGCTTTTCGAGTTGCGCGACCCAAAGCTGCTTTCTCGACACCTCCCGCGCATCTAAGTCCGGCGCATCCGTGATCATTTGCGTTAGATACCTTACCTGCTCCTCGCCCACACCGTGTACCATCACGGGCCCAACCAATGCGTTCGCCGGGGCGGCGTGGATGCTTTTGAACGGGCCTTCAGACGTGACGCCGTGCGTCGTGACACATGCGATCCAATTTGGATTGTTCCCATCCGCGAACCTCGCCCGCACATACACGTCCCCGATTGGCGGCCAGAGCTTACACATCCCATTCTGAACAAAGGCGACGGTGGAATTATTACCCAGATATCGGCGGACCCTGTCGACCTGGGGTAACGCATCCGACGCCTTCGTCGTAACGATGAGGTTGCTGATGTTGCGTCCGCCAGCGACCTCAGCTACATGACTCCCATCTGGCGCCACGTCCGTCCACCACTCGATATCAAAGTCGACACTTTTGTGCACCTGTCCGTGGCGTGTGAGCTGGATTCCGGGCTCCGAGACCCAGTGCTCGAGGAGCTCCTTCCGGTGCAATACTAGGGTGATGGGCGGGCCATTAACGATTTTGGACAGACACATGGCGTATAACCGGCCGATGTTGCCGACACCTAGGATATATATCCTGCGGCGCTCATCATCATCACCACCACGGTCATTGGTTCGCGTCCCCATACGCAAGCCCTGGTTGGTCTCACGCCCCGTACCACATCCTGTCGATAGGTTCTTTGGCGTCCACGCATATAGCTTCGGCGCTTTAGTGTCGTCCTCTATGATCCGTCGTAGCCACTCTGGGGAAATCTCGCGCGGATTTTCAACGTTGTGCATCTGAGCTGACGAATGTAGAAGCCGTATAGGAACTCTACGCGTCCCTACGAACTGACGCGGTAGTGTTGAACCGAGTGCCGTTGACAGCCTGACGACGCGCATGATTTCATCTATTGAAGTGGCGTCTGATTCACATCGTTTCAAAGTTCAAATAAAGAGTTCATGAGCGGTTCATATCTTGGCCGAAAGTATTACACAAGACAAGTCTCCTCAGCGTGTTATTCGTTCGCCCTTTTCTAAGAAACCGGTATGAAATGTAGATACTACGAGGCGCGAAGGGGCCCAGGGCTGTCCTGTCTAGCGGCAAAACTTCGGGCATATTACCTACTGTACTATCTAGTTGGTACTCAACGCCAACCAGGGCTTGAAGATAGGTATACATAAACATGCGTAAGGTGACTCTATATAGGAATAGTAGACAATAGGGGGGAAGGCATATAGTTGAGGGAGACAATGATGAATCCGTAGCAATGACCAGCTAGTTTTTTATAAATATCTTTTTTACCAGACTTGCAGATACCAACTGGAATACTCGAAAGGTGTTGTCTAAGCGCTTTTTTCTTGCCTCTTCTCAAGATATCTAGAAGTGTAGTTCTAACATACGTCTCGAAACGAAGAATAATAGCAGCATCGCGGCAATGAAAAGGATATGAATCAGATGCCGCCTTCGCCAATCTATAACTTACCCTCCAAGATCGCAAGTCTGTAGACTACTCCCATACAAAAATAAAAATAAAATAAAAATAGGTCTTGTCGGGTTAAGGGGCTTCATTCATATAGGTGATATAGTATCTACCCAAGTTCGAAGTCACCCGCACTTACGAAGAAACCAATATATCTGCATCGTATCTCCATTCATGCCACTCCTATCTCTTCACTATTATAAACAGATCACTACACAAAACCGTCGGAAACAAATGGCTCCGCTGCAAGAACAATCTACCGCGTATTCCTCTTTCTCCAGAATAGGTCAATGAGGGGTGCTATCGGCTATTTTACCCGTGCCATGCCCCATCCCGTCCATTTTACCGGCGAAAGAGAGGCCAAAGGGGGGTCTACAAGCCAGGACGGGAAGAACAAAAGGGAAAAAAAGTCCGTCCGCAGATCGCGAATAGATTGCTCTCACAACTACCTGACACTGCAATTCTAAGAATGTAGACAGACGCCGAGATTTATATTGCGTTCGATATGAGCGGGCGGGTTGGATGCGGGTGATGAGCGCTGGTACAAAAGGCGTAGTTGGTCTCGCTGTCGAAGTTCGAATACACTCGCAAACTGATAGACCGTCCAAGATTCTGTATCCGGCGAACAGAAAGACAGCAAGAGATCTGAAAACGGAGCGATCGACATCGAACTCAGTCTAAACACTCACCGAGCGAAACCGCGGCCAGAAACAGATCCAGTCTTTTCAAGATGCTCTCGACACTCCTCCAGCTCGCGTCCCTCGCGGCCCTCGTGCACGGCCACGGGAACATTGCCACCCCGCCGATGCGAATGCCCGGCGACGCGACCACGTCGGCGTGCGGGAAGTCCGTGGTAGCCGACATCGTGAGGGACAAGACGTCGCACGTCGAGGGCCTGCCGGAGCTCGCGGCCAAGGACACCGGCTACAAGGCCGCGCAGTGCAACCTGTGGCTATGCCGCGGCGTGCAGTTCGCCGACAACAAAGCCAACGTGCAGACGTACAAGCCCGGCCAGACCGTCGAGATCAAGATCAACCTTACCATCCCACATGTCGGGAATGCCAACGTCTCTATTATCGACACCAAGACCAATGCCATCATCGGGAAGCCCCTGCTCAACTGGCCCTCCGGCTACGCCGACGAGAAGCAGTTCTACGGCAAAACGTTGCCAACCAACCAGACCGACTTCAAAGTCGACATTCCGACGACGCTTGGCAACCAGTGCGCTACTGCTGGTGACTGTGTAAGTTATTTAATTCAAACCTGTTGACCACCATGTGAAGCGAGCTATATACTGACGTGAACCTGTGCGTTAGGTGATCCAATGGTGGTGGTACGGCACGGGCGCCAAACAGTCATATGAATCTTGCATCGACTTCACCGTCGCCGAGGTTTAAAAGCTGGGAGCAATTGGGTTGGAAATTTAGAGTTGCTTTGAAATGTAACCTTTTTGTGTAGTTTGAATCGCTATAAATATGAACAAAGACCTCTTTCCGAGTATCCACACTTTTTCAACGTAGATATACCTTAAGAAATATTGAACATTGGTGAAAAGCGATAAAATCAACTATACAAGTGTAAATATTCCTGAGCGTGACTGATCATCCCTTCGACACACCCAGCCCCAGCCCAGATTCCACGTAATCTAACACTACCTATTGTTCGAAATATACTTAGTGTTCAATATATTTTTCAATATCCACCCAGTACCAGCCGTCATCATTATACAATACCTCCACCAGGTCGCATCGTTTAGTAAGGTGGGTTAGATCCCATAGGAGGGTAGTCTTCGGGCCGCTGGGGAGGGGGAGGAGGGCCCATGGAAGTAGGGCGGCCGTCACCGAAGTGCTTCTTGCGTAGGGCAGCAAGCCTCTTCTTCTTTGTGACGGTATTGATATATGTACCAATAACGAAGGCAACGAAATTGAAGAAAGGCATCCAGGCGAACTCGGGCAAAAATTGTTGAGCAAAGGCAAGGCAAATAGGCGACGTGATCCAAGAAACCTTCATCACTTTCATAAAGCCCACACGAACAGTGGCGCGGACTTGATGGTAGGTTCGCGCACCAGCAATGAGGGCCATAGCCACGAGATACACTGAGTTCTGAATCGGCGCAATCTGCAAGACAATTCGCGTAAGCTGGGGAGCTCTGAATTAGAGGGAGAGAGCTGAGTCCTTACCACCAAGTTGCTGACAAGAATCTGTAAGATCTTAGCCCTCAGACTTGTGCGGCCCTTGAAGGCCTTCTGTAGCAACCAGATCAAGAAATGACCTAGTGGCGCGCTGACGAGGGCACCATATGCGGCCATCTTGGGTACCCGCGAGGTGAAGTAGTTGCCATGCTTGTTACGATCTTTGGCGAGCCACGAGGCGAGGAACTCTTGAAGGCCGGCGAGAGTACCGGATGTCAGCATCTTTGTGCGCAGCGGGTTCTTCTCGAGCTCATTGATGTACGCCTGCATTACCTAAGGTCAGCTCGACACTCTTCTTCACTACCACGGAGCGCGAAAGCAAGAGGGTTCGGGATAACGTACCATCAAGTAGCCCTTGGTGCCGGCATTCTTCTTTCCACCCGTGATGGCGGTGCCAATAGCTTCGGCGACGGGGTGCTTCCCACTAGTCCCGGGTAGAGGACCATCGCGAGGGCCGCCAGAAGCAGCCTTTGCAGCGCCGCCACGGACGGTCTCAGTCACCTTCTGGACGGTGTCCCGCTCGACCTTGAGCGACATGGTCCCGAACAATCAATCAGGCAATCAATTAATCAATTAATCAATCAATCAATCGCACGGAAGCTCGGGATACAAGCTAAGCCAGAAGAATATCAGCGAGGTGCGCGCGGAGTCGGGTTGCAAAATCGAACGTGTTCAGGCGTTCAGAGGCTGTTGTAGTGGACCAATTGGTTTGTTTACACAGACGTGGTAAGCCTCGGTAAGATTGTTTTTGGCCGTGGTAGCCTGCCAAGTGCTCCTAGGGGCCCGAGAGAATTAAATCTCAGAGTAGGCTTACGGTCGCGATACAAGAGGCGTCGCCGTCAGATCTGGCGGGGTTCGAAGATCATCGGTATCGTGGTCGTCGTCGTCGTCGTTGGGAGGAATTGGGCCGGGCGGTGGATAGGTAGAAGGAGGAGGCTGGTCTCTTGGTTGGCTGGCTGGGCGAGGTTGGATGATGGGCAGTGGACGGCTGGGGATTGCCACACTACCTGCCCAGCAAGCCAGCTACTAGCTGTATCGCTCATTGTCGCGCGCGCGACGTGGATTGTGTGGGTCCGTGTAATATTTAGGGGCCAATCCGTTGCCGCATAACAACAACTGAACCGCCCAAACCTGTCAGCTTCCGACCCTTTTTGTCCTAGGTACCCCAGTTTCATGTTATCAATCCTTATTGGATGGTCTCGGGATTAGATACTGTTCCTTCTTAGGTACCTACACTACAGTACAGTACTTACCATATAGGTAGGTAGGTACATATGCAGATATGTATACAGGTACCTAGCTCTACATATGTGCAACATACATTAGTATACATACATATACACTAGTGTACACCAAGAACATTGAACTACTTTTTAAAACAATCATGTTTGATTGGTGCATGTGATGATATCTTCAATGCTGCTCAGAGGAGCCGCAATGTTAAACACTTGATGGTAGACAGACCTTATGTGATAAAATACCTAAACCCCATTCTCCTAATGTTTCATATTGGTTGAAATAGAAAGGTTCTGGTTTTCGTTAGAATCAGGGCTGAGACTAAAGTCTTTACCTTCCTCTAGTAACTTACCTGCTCTTGTACCACTACACAGCTGATAGTGGGCATGTTCAATGCTCTGCCTTCAAGCTCATTTTTGAAACAATGGAAAGAACAGTCTACAGGTATCAACATAAGGCATTTAAACCCTGGGCTGCGGGGAGGGTTGCAGAGGCAACCAACCACAACCTTAGGTAGCGTTACCCTGTGCCACCATTCAGCTTGCACATAAAACCATGAGTTAGGTACATCTGATCCGGTGGTTGCTAATCACGTTCCCTCAACAGGACCCCTCAATATTAATATTTGATACTGACTCTCAATACCTATCATCTCCCAGGGGCCTTGTTGCTTGCTGTAGTTGGAGCGCGGACACCACAACAAAAGATTTACTGAAAGAGCAACAATGCTTACAATATACTGACCTTGAAATCGTTTGAATCAGGAACATGGTAATGCACGTTGCCCACCTAGCTATGGATCCGCAGCATTCTGCTCCGTCGTCCACCGTGGCGGGTGTACCTCCACCCGTACCGGTTTCGACCTATTCGACCTATCGACCGCAAATATTCCAACCAACCTGCACACACCTCAGCATGACGCGCGTCTACGATTCGGCTTTTACGTGCTCCCTTTGTCGTCAACCTGGCCAATAGGGATGGCTTTACAGGTGCACGCAAGATCGGGAACACTTGATTGTAGATGCTCTTGAGAAGAACCAACCGGTAAGCTTGATTCTGACCCTGTGTCGACGGGAATAAGCTAACATGAATCTCCTAATCCTCAGGTAAACTTCGACTTTCTGGGCACTGTATTCAGCAATGCGATTAGCCCAGGTCCTCGAAGCCCAGAGAGAAGAGCGGATAAGTTTAGTTTCTTCGGAGAGATCACCGCTGAGCAGATGAGGACCTATTCGCCGACTCAACTTGCAATCATACTAGAGCAGAGAGACAATGTAAGCAGATGCGTAGATGCGTAGATGCGCCACAAAATCTGAGCTAACTAGGGTAGTTATTGGGCGTTATCTCAAAGCAGCACCAAGCCTCTAGCACAACACAGCAGTTATACTACCCATCTGGAAGCTATCGTGGAAGCTTATTAAAGCCCCCCTCCGGGTTCATAGATACGAAGCCTTGGGTTCCTCGTGGGGAGGACGAGGAATGCCAGGCCAAGTATTGCCATCATTGTCGTCCCTCTTGTGAGCTGCGCTCGTACCTGAGCTTGGATGGAATTCTCAACGGCGAAGTTCCTCCTACTGCTGCTACCGGCTTCGGATTCCATCGAATGAGAACAAGGCCGATTGTCAATGCTAGGATCGTGAGAGAAATCGGACTGCGACCAGTTCCATGGGTACAGCGCTTGCACATTTAACCTTGAAGCAGTGTGCTAACTGCATATAGCCCCGAGCTGAGCCATATATATATCCCTCGTCACCATCTTCGCAGTCAACATTGACTCTGTCTGATATCATCGAGGATCACATTCTGGAGCCGGATTACATTGATCCGGAACCGTGCCTTGAATTGGGAGAGGGTTCTACCATTGACAGCGTCATCTCGACACCGTCACAAGTCAGCGCTTTTGAACAACCCCGACTAGCCTTCACTCCTCCCTCTACCCCGACAAGCTGGACAGGCATGGCTCAGCAAGGCAACGGTACCATGACTTTTGAGCACCGTCCCTTCGTATGTGATGGTAGAAGGTGAGCTATGAGTTCATTCGTGTAGATGTTAGTTACTAAGCTGTGCCTAGTCCTGAATCTCTGAAGACGAATCTGGTAGTTCGTCACCAAGTTATTAGGTCTATCGCTGGTCTCATGCACCAGAAATTAGACGAAGACGAGATAGAAGAATTTCAGTCTATCTGTTCATTCGAGCCAACCGACCAATCTAAAATCCTCGGAGCTAGCCTGGCTTCGCTAACACCACGAATTTCGGGCGATGACAGCGGTCAGGGAGGGGTCACACCGATAGAAGGCCGCTTTCACCATGACTCTCTCGATGCCGTAGATGGCATTTCGGTAATGGAGGAGAGTGTTGAGTTAGGGGACCCGGATGTCATTACTCAAATTTAGAGCACAACTTCACCGTTGAGACTATGTTGGCTACCTACTCGCTGGTTGGGGATGCGGGCAGGCTTCCTTGCTGGATATGGGATGGCTTGGCGGTGACATGAGTAAGAGGCAATCGGCGATGTGTGTTACCAAGACTTGTTAGAAGAGTAAGAAAAATATGCAAAAAAAAAAAAAAAAAAAAAAGGTGCTTAAGAGGTTAGTACCCGACCATTTGTCTCATTCTTATGGCACACAAGTGTAACATGCGTTCAAGTTAATAATAAACGAGGTTATTGTTGATGATAAAGCCGAGTGCTCTGGTTGGCCGGTTTAAGGAGCTACTATACTATGTTAGTACCTACTCAGTATGTAAGCATTTCTAGCCAGGTACCTGATGTGTAAGAGGGACTATGTAGGTAAGTAATGCGGGCCCATCCCTAAATCGGCATTTGACATCATCCACCCGCCGAAATAATTAATAATTTGCTTCCTCTGCTTAACATCAAATCAAGTTTACTCTGTCCGTCTCTTTGCCATATATTTTTGCTTGATTAGCCAGGCCACCGAAATGCCTCCCATACCGTGCGCCAACCCTCCTTCGGCCGCCAAGCTATTCGTGCAGCTCTACGCGCGCCGCAGTGCCTCCTCTTCTCTTGCCGCAATACATGGTTCAAGCTCCATTCTCGATGTCCTACTCCCGCCAAGGACGCAAGGACGAGCCTTTTACGTCAGTGCAGCCCGCAACAACGCCCCGCGAACTATTGCCACGCCAATAGCGAGTCGGATCGGCGCGAGTACAAATGCGCACCGCCAGGCCGTCGTGGGCAGAATGGTATTTAGTACCTCCAGACCACTGGCCAAGACCCTCGCCGTCCACAATCCACAGATAGACGACGATGGGAATGATATGGCGTTGGAGATCACGCCCCGCGCGGCTCACGTACGTGATGCCTACTCCTGGTTCTACTGTTCTCATTGCGCAGCCGTGTGTGACGATCTACCTAACTAACGAGCGATCAATATAACAGCGCCTCTCGCAAATCATGTCCAAAGACAAGAACCCGTACCTTGCGCTACGCATCCAAGTTGAGTCGGGCGGATGCCACGGGTTCCAGTATCTCATGTCGCTGACGACACTTCCCTCGACCCCCGGCTCTCGGCTCGAACCAGAACAAGTAGCCGAGGATGTAACGCCATCGACGACGACATCGAGCACGCCCTCAACGCCCGTGCTCAACGAGGACGACACCATTTTCGCCTTCTCTCCAGACGGCGTCGAGTCCGCGCCCCTCACGAGTCCCAAGATCATTATGGACCTGCCGAGTCTAGAGCTCTTGAAGGGCAGCAAGGTGGATTACACCATGGAGCTGATCGGCAGCCAGTTCAAGATCGTCGACAACCCCTTGGCGACAAGTAGCTGTGGTTGCGGAACGAGTTTCGACATCAAGGTGTGACGACGGCATAAAAGCCTTTTATTTTTATTTTTTCTGCCACTACCTCTCAAGTACGCTCTCGCTGAAGAGGAATGGGCTTTGCGTACGAGCGGCTTTTGAACATAGACAAGGTCTAAACTAGACTATCACCGCGAGCATTACTTTCAAGTTTAGATCGACTTGAATGATCCGGCTTTACCTCGGGACTGACATGCATATTGACTATGATAAAATGATACCAATACAGGCACCTTGTCCATTGCGGAGTGCAGCAGGAATTAACGTTTGTCAGCAGACCACCTATGTATAATACCATAAGGATGATGAATGTAGAGAATGAGCGGCTAAGAGACCAATTGTTAATAAGAACCACTCTATAAATGATTAACTATTAAAATTACTTATGAGCACCGTACTTGAAACATGGTGCCAGTACTCACGATACACGGACTCGATTTGCTAAGCTTCTTTTATATGTGACTTTTGATATACAACAAATATTTCCTTAAACGATGTTTTATAAATTGATGTGTTCCTAGGCTCATGCTAAATATTAGTCACTGAAGTCTGGGTTTCATAGTACCTACTAAACATCTGCTAAAGCCTCTTTGGAACACTACGACACACCGGGGTTAATACTAGTTCAAGCTTCACCGAGTAAATTTGATAGTCAATGAATGCATTTAAAGACGAACACAAGACCAAAAACTTTGGTGAAATGATCATGGTATTGTTGCAGCTAGGCATGAGCGTCTCAGTGCAGCACGAACATAGGGGTTGGGACTGAGAGGTCGTAATCATCACAATTCTCAATTCATTGATAGCTTCCGAAGCCTTTTATAACGCCGCCAGCCATGCATAAACAACACCTGCCAATCCTGAACCCATTAACCCGCGAGAAAATCAGAGCTCTTAGTTCATCTGTCGAATCAGAGCGTTGATCTTCTCCTCACGGTTACCCAAGTCACCACCCTCAATGAAGTGCTTGAATTTTCTGGGGCGGAAGCCACCGTTAGGGTTGCTGAGCTTGAAGGGCCACAGGAAGTTGGAGGCCTGCTTGAAGTTGGGGCCAACGTTGATGATCTCGTGAACCAGATCCTCTATGCAGATGATACCGTACTTGCCAAGGCTCTCCTCGATGATGGCATTGTCGGTTAGGGGAATGCGCTGCTTGTTGACCTTGCCATAACCACGCTTGTAGATGAGCTCCTTGATGCTCTTTAGGTTGGGGTAACCGTAGGCAACCCAGGGTTCGACGATCTTGATCATCTCAGCGGTAGCCTTGGTGACGCGGACGAAGACACCGTTGTTGATCTGGAGAAGACGGAGGAGTTGGAGGATCTTGCGGGGCTTGGGGGCAATCTTGTTGATACCCTTGATGCGGATGACGAAGATCAATTTCTGCTCAGCAGGGACGTGGAAGTTGCCCTCATGCTTCGCAATGCGGTTGAGGCGAACCTTCTCACGCTCAGCATCGCGGTACTCGTTCACGTACTTCTCGGCACGCTTGAAGATGACAGCGCGCTTCTCCTTGTTGGCCTAGCAAGAAGATGTGTTAATATTGTGATCAGTGATGCCAAGATAAACAATAAGGTGTTCTTCTCCTCGTCCATCAGACCCGAAAGATGGTTAATTTTGCAACAGCATTGACATTGTCTAGTCGCAAAAGGTTTTTATGCATCACAACGATTCCTTAATAGCATATAAAATACAAAATGGACACTGACCTTCTTCTTCTGCTCAATCTCAGCACTCTTCTCAGCGCGGGCCTTCTCCTGGCTCTTGCGCTTTTTGAGGAGAGTCTCAGGGACTAGGACCTGGTCCTTAGTAGGGACGGAACTGTTCATTCAGATTAGTACATAGTCCACAACATACATGGCAACATGTATGGAAGAGCGCCGGTTGGAGAATTGCCGATTGCAGTGCGACATTCTCAGCGGTGGCTAACTCGAGGAAATAAATTTAATCGGTGAGATGCTTTTAGAAACTCGTCTGTGAATGCACCATAGATGCAAAACAAGTGATTCCCAGCATATCCCTCATCCGACAACACCTCGGAACAAAAGTCCAAGACAGAATGCACACAACACAATCCAGCATTCAGGCAGGTAAGACGATGTCCACACTGCTAAAAGCTTCGGTGAATGTGGCAGTTGAATTTCAGAGAGAAGGGCAATGCCTTCATCTCCAACGCCCCAATCAACATCTCTCAGTCTGCAAGCTATGTTTCAAGCTTAGAGAAAAGAGGGAGAAGATCAGGATAGGTCGAGCTGGTTTGCGATGCTTCTCACACCATATCTCAGGTGTACAGTGAGAAGCCAGGCCATCCCAGCCGAGAGGACCACGACAATCTACAACAATCCAGGGCCGGGAAAATATATCCAACACTCTCCGTATCGAAGGATAGAACAAAATTAAGGAAGGGTATCATACGTAGAGGCAGCCATTATGTCGAATTGGCGAGAGGCTGGAACCGTTTTGTCGACTGGGTGGGTGTTTGGCGTTGGGAGTTGGAAAAGGAAGGGAGAAAGAAAGTTCTGGCGTATGCAAATTAAAGGTATTGGGATTGTGTGAATGTGGGTCTAATTTGACTTGGCGCTTGGACCACACCGCTATTCCACTGTTTTTCTGGTGGTGGTGGTCTAAACCCTCTCAAGCGAATCCCGGAAAAAAAAAGTTAGGGCACACCTAATGGCGCCCACCGCTAGATTTCTGCCCATCTGGATACTTTGACCGCCTGCCCCGTTAGGAGACTGCCCCACCAACCATCACACATCTACAATTGTCTCCGTGAAACCTTCATCGCCGCTCTCTTCGCAGTACTAACCACAAATCACCCAGAGAAGCCGCCATCATGCCTCCCAAGCCCAAGACCGCGCAGCCCAAGGTACGTGACCGCCGCAGTCGAATCTGATGTCTCGATACTAACGCAATTTCCAGGAGAACATCTCCATCGGCCCTGTATGTGACTTGACTCCATGATCTTGAAAATGAACGTGGAAATCTAATAGTTATTTCTTTCGGCGCTTAGAATGCCAGAGAAGGTGAGTTATAGATCCTAAAAACAACTAGAGCTTTCAGTTATGACATACTAACTTTCTTCCCCCAGGCGAGCTTGTGTTCGGCTGCTGCCGCATCTTTGCCAGCTTCAGTTAGTCTCCCATCCGCATCCTCCATGGTTCAGCCTCTCCTCTACACTTCGACTCGATATTCGATCGTTCCGTTATCGAAAAGCCCCTCTTGCCTGCCGAACCGCTCTCGAGATTATCATTATACCGTGCTGCAGGTTGGACTAATATGGAAACTAGACGACACCTTCATTCACGTGACGGATCTGTCAGGCCGCGAAACCATTACCCGTGTAACTGGTGGAATGTGAGTGATTAACCATTCATGTGTTATAGGCGTTATATCTATGAGTGAGGGTCCTTAGGAACCTGCTTACACCAGATATTCATCTACTTGCACGCCCTTTTCAGACGCACGTACTGACTCAATAATAGGAAGGTCAAGGCTGATCGCGACGAGTCTTCCCCTTACGCTGCTATGCTTGCGGCACAGGACGTAAGTTATCCGGGTGCCCTTTGATAAGTTGCTGGTTCCTTGGAGAAGATGACTAAATTTTCGTTTTATACAGGTTGCTCAGCGCTGCAAGGATTTGGGTATCAACGCCCTCCACGTCAAGATCCGTGCTACCGTATGTCACACTTAAAGCATACGACCTTGACTTCGGCTGACAATGACAACAGGGTGGTAACGGAACCAAGACCCCCGGCCCTGGTGCTCAGTCTGCTCTCCGTGCCTTGGCTCGTAGCGGCATGAGAATCGGTCGTATTGAGGTTAGTAATTCAAGTCCTTGTTTTCCCCATCTTAGCATGTCTCAGCAGCCGGAGTGGCTGAATCGGGAGCTTTCTACTCTGTTGCCCCTGCTTGCCCTCAAACCCAACGGTAATACTGATTTGAATATCTAAATAGGACGTTACTCCTACCCCCTCCGACAGCACCCGCAGAAAGGGCGGTCGCCGTGGTCGTCGTCTCTGATCGCCTCATATCCACTCCTCTTTCCCCTATCGACCTACCGTTCGTATGGGTTTGGCTGTGGCTTGGGCAGTTATTCAGGCGTTCTCGAGAGCATCACGCGGTTTCTGGCACATTTGGGCTTGAATTAGTCCTCGTCTCTGTGGCGTTGACACTTACGAGGAGAACGGCGTGCGTCTCTATGAAGAGAAAGTATGCCTGGTCTCTATTGCCCCTTGGGGTATGGCTTTGCTAAATTGTCACATGATGCTTCTGGCACGGCTACAGTAGATAGACATGAAAAGAAACGTTGACTCGCGAAGAACATCAAGAGCGTTTTATCCAGTCAGGGGCAACGGGTCTGCAATCAATGACTCTGTCACTGCTGAGTTAGCCCAAACCTTATTTGTGACACATTCATAGGTGACCCAAATTAACAAGTGAACAGGTAGCCGTTTGAAATTGTCATGGTGAAAGTAAATATTAAATTTATGCATATCTCTGAAATCAGACGCAGCACATAGATCTAATCTGAACGAACGAACGCCAGTCATGCATTGCTAGAGGCGATTGCCTATATTCCCGTCAATGCTCCGGTTCCGCAGCCCAGCCCCAACGCCTGTTGACCAAGAGCAAGGCCGGCATATATACCACCCATGTTAAAGCGTTAAAGCGGTTCAGTGTCCGTTCTACAGGACCAATTCGAGCAACTGTAGTCCTTCCACTTCTGGTTTCTTTTTGGGGAGGGTGGAGGGGGTGCTTTTCCACCCCTTGGTAGTCTCCTAATTTGACCACCCTAAGGTCTCGTGAGTTAACAATGTCGCTTTTTAGCACACTGCGTATCCATTGTGATCAGAGCCTCCCTAGCCCTCCCGCAGAACCCAGATACCGCGCATAGAAGAGCCCCGCGAGTCCATCTTGGCGACCCGATTCAGTGCCTCCTTGAACTCGGCCGTCTGCTCCCGGGTTTTGCAGTGTGGATTAAAGTGGTCAACGATAAATTTAGTGGGTACCTTACCGCCGTGGCGCTTAATGAATTGCGGGATAGCTTTCAGGAAGTCATTCAAACGCATCGTTGATCGCGCTGGACGCGAACCTTCCGATCCGGATGGTGAAAGTCCCTGTCGGTCCGACAGGTTGGACAGAACTGAAGCTGAGCCAGGACCGCCGCGCCCCCGACGAATGTTTGAGGGGCGGCCTCCTTCGCCAATTTCGCCTGTCCACGTCACTGTGCCGATAGGAACGTGACGTGCCTGCTCTTTGGCTCGACGAAGCACCGAGGCTGCCTCGTTTGCGACCCGGGCCGCTTCGTGTTGGAGCATTGCGCGGTCCGCGCGAGGTTTCTGTCTGTCCCCGACAATGGCATCGTGTTCGTGCGCCGATTGAACACCAGATCGAGCGAACAAACCCTCCATAATCCGATCCTCTTCTTTTGTAGCGGACTTCTCCTCCTCACCACTCTTATACTCTTCTAAGCTGGCGATACCGTCAATGCGCTGTAATCCGTTATGCTCCTCGCCGCCTGATGATGTACTTTTATTGCTATTAACTGGGTCTCCGTGGGATGAGTCTGTCGGTGCAGGTGTTGTTCCTGTTGTGTGAATGTTCACCTCGGATTCCTTAAAAAGCCTCGCAGTTTCTGTCCCTGCTGCTTCCGATGATCCCAACGTAAAGAGATCATGCAAATCATTGAGGTTGAAAGTAGTGCGATGTTTCGGGTCCTTCAGCACCTTGTTGCTTAAGAACTGCTTGAAGATCTGTCTATGATATATCTTTTCTTCAATCGTGCCAGCAGTCATCAATCGGTAAATTGTGACGTCTTTCTTTTGCCCCAAGCGCCACGCCCTCTCGCGTGCTTGTATATCTGTAGATGGATTCCAGTCAGGATCATAGATAATGACGCGGTTAGCCCCAGTCAAGTTCACCCCCAGCCCGCCCACTTTCGTCGTCAGCAGGAAAAGATCTATATCCGGGGTTTTGTTGAACTTATCGACAAGGACTTGTCTCATTTTGATAGGCGTTTTACCATCCATTCGCAAATACTGGATGTTGCCAAGAGCTTGAACGAATTGCTCGAGAATATCAAGCATCTGCACAGTCTGGGAAAATAAAAGTGTCTTATGGCCAAGTTTTTTCCACATCCCAAGAAGTGCCTTAAGGACCTGCATCTTTCCAGACTTATTGGGTGCCCCCCAAGTTTGAGGGTGTCTAGCTCTAATATTGGGATCAACCAAATCAGGGTGATTACAGATCTTGCGGAGCCTGTCGATTCCAAAGAAAGACTGCGTGTTTCCCTTAAGAACATCACCTAGTTCCTTGGAGTCGAGGAAGAGTCGATAAGTGTCATACTGTAATTTGGTGAGCTTGCAGAAGAGTACCTGTTCCCTCTTTTTGGGTAGATCGGTGGCAACGTCAACTTTGAGTCGCTGCAGAAGGTATGGACTAATGTTTTCCTTAAGCGCTTCGGCCGTTTTCTCTGCTGTCATTATTTGTAGGTGTGAAGCATTAGCATATCCGCCGATTTTGATGGGGATTTCAATTTGCTTTCGGAAGTCGACGAGCGTTCCCAGTCGCATGGGATAGATGAAATCAAACAGCGACCACAACTCTACTAGGTTATTCTGTATTGGCGTCCCAGAAAGAATGACTCGGTTCGGTGTGCATAATTCTTTGCACGCAATAGTGACAGCGGCATTGGGGTTTCGAATTTTGTGTCCCTCATCGAGCACTGCATAGCCCCAATCCATGGTAGCTAGTACATCGCCATAAATCTGGACGCTGGCATAAGTGGTGACGAGAATATGACCTTGCTGTACGACGCGATCAATAATTCTTTTCGCTGCCTTGTTCACAATCCGAGGTTCAGTTCTTCTATCCCAGTTTCTGTCTTCATCTTCAATCTCATTTTCTCTGCTCATATTTAGCATACCCGATCCGGATGAATGGAGCATTGAGACACGTAACGGTGGCCACCAACGATGGAACTCGTTGACCCATTGCTGCAGAACAGTAGCGGGCGCGACCACCAGGACAGGTTTGTCCAGCTTTTTGCTGTAGTGGAGCGCCGCAATAAACGAGATGACTTGTACAGTCTTACCGAGCCCCATTTCATCCCCAACGATCCCTCCTACTCGTTGAGAATACAGCTCAGCGAGCCATTGAACTCCAGTTTTCTGATAATCAAATAGGGCAGGATAAATGTCACCCGGTAGCTTTAGCCCATGCTTCAAATGATGATCAGGTTCGTCCGGCGATGGCTTGAACCATTCGTCTTCATTTTGACTTTGAGGCAGCTCTTCAGCATCTCCATGCCCAGCATGCTGACGCCGTAGTCTTGCGCGACTTCGTCTGCCAACCCAGTCTGTAAGTCGCCTTTGATAATTAGCTTCAATCCCATCGTCAAGCTTGCTCAAATCGACTTTTCCATCGTCTTTGGGGGCCCTCTTTGCCTTTTTCGTCGGGCGCTCCGTAAGATCATAATCTTCAGACTCCTGACTTTCGGAGAACTCTGTCTCGGGCCGTTCGGTCACATGGGGAGCGTATTCGTCCGACGATGCGTCGTCTCGCACAAGCCTTTGTCGCTTCCGTGGTCTTAATGAAAACTCGCTCTCTATGGCCGTGGTAGCTAGCTCGGCATCCTCGGCGAACCCAGGTGCACGTAGATTTTGGTGGGAGCGTGGTTCATAGCCAGCTTGCTCTTCAAGTTCATCTGCTGCAGCTTCCTCTTCAGCATCGGCCAGGACATCGGCTAGTTCTCCCCCAACGCCTTGCGCACGTGCTTTGATGTCGAACGGGGTTATTTTTCCTGTTCGAATCAGGAATTCACGGTGGGTTTCTCCAGGTAATTTCTTATTGCCTCCTGCAACCTGGTCTGTCTCCTGGGCTTCTTGATGCCTTTTCTCGATGCGATTTTCGAATTGAAAGATATCATGCTTGGTCAGATCAAGTTCCGAATCAATGCGAGCAATTTCTTCCCGGATTTTCTGCTTCAATTCCGGTTTGCCAATAGCCTTGCGAAATCGCTCCTCTTGAGTTTTCTTCTGCGCCTCTAATTTTGTGATATTACTCCGTGCCTTCTCGATACGTTTCTCGTCCCTTTTATCTTCTGCACTAGCAAATGCTAAACTAGCTTGATACGTGATATCTCGTTCTAGATCGTCTTGGTTGCGCACATCCGTAGCTAGGTTCCTGAGGGCAGAGACCTCGTCAAGTGTATCAATAAGGTCGCTGTTGCCATCTTCGTGCTTATCATTATTGTCGTTGTCAGCGACATTTCCATCGTGCTTAGAAGAAACGGCCCGCCCTGATAGCATAGGCACATCTGTTACAACAGGTTCCTTTAGACCAGAATTGTCTTTAGGTTCCGAGGCATTGCCGCTACCTGATTGTTGTTCATCGTTCGCCTCCATTTTAGGTAGGAGGATATCGGATAATGGTGTGTAGATATGCGCCGGGGGTTGCGACTGTAGGAATCGGCGACGGGTATAGATAGGTAGGGTCGGCAAGTCGAGGAATTGGCGACAGCTAGGGGTATCGAGAAAGGGATGGTTTCTATAAGGTTGGCACAACAAGGTTCCTATTAAAAAGTAAGAAAGAAAAAAGTGGTCACGGTGTATTCCTCGACTGTAAGCGCCTTCCTAGATCCTGTCTATAATGAAGAAAAAGACCGTAGCTAAATATGTGAAAAGTGGAAGGTAGGATGGTTGATAGAGTCAAGAGATCGAGTGAAAGTGCACAACAGGCATTGCAGTCCCATCATTACAGCCCTGTCAAAGAAAGCAGGACCCTAACAGCACAAACATGAGCACCCTTTCATCTTGTCCGCGCATGAAAAAATGTTGTGGTGACAAGGTGGTGGCCTTGTAGGTAGATCAGGCAAATAAAGAAGCATTCCCCGGATGACGCATACAATCAAATGGTTAGTTATTCGATTAGCATGTGGATTAATAATCCATGTCACTTGTCCAGAATAGGCAATGCAAAGTGATGGACCAGGCAACAAAGTGCCCACAATCCCCCACCCCCCACATCTTACTATATACTTCAATACACTACAAACTCCGACAGAGGTATTGTTTAGGTACTTGTCTATGCGCCTACTTTAAGGTACCTAGTATGTATTCAGTTTATCTATTTGTGTGAATTGGCCTTCATCAGTGTATGTTGTGTGAATACATGGCACTATCTATACCTACGCAAGGAATATTAATGATAAATCTGAGCATTACCTACTATAAAGTTTCAGTGTATATACATGAACAAAGAGACTAATTATTAAGGCGATAGTATACCAACACAGCCGGCTGCCCATTCAAGCCCCCGTATATCAACAAAAGAGGCAACGATGATAACTGTGTCATTTACCAGAATAACAAGAGTCTTTATGGATCTGACACCCTCGACAACAGTAGCAGCTACCCTGTTGAGGGTATGGCCCTTAGTGTTCGTGAGATGACTCTTTCGGTCATATTAAAATATTACAACTAGCTATACTCCTAGTATAGTCAAAATCAAAATTCATTATAGGTACGCGTACCGCGCACTGCGCACCGCGTACCGAGAACTCCAGCTCTGTAGGGAGAATGGGGGGGTATTAGAATTGACATGACAAGTTATGCGGGTAGTCATGCATCAACCTTGCGCCATATTTCGTATATCTTGTTCCGTATCGTCTCATGACCTCGAGTTCTAGGATGGAAGGTCTGGCCATAATAAGTTGGAACATACCACATCGAGCTCAGTGACAAGAAATCCCTACGAGCAAGACGGAGGGTTGGGTCATGGTGTTTGGCCATTGCCATATAACACAGAGCAAGCATCCCCCAGTCGCCAGACCTCCGCGCGGGCGCCAAACATGAAAACGGATCAACTAGAGGGGAGGTCGGAGATAGAGCCTTGTTGACGGCAGAGAGTCGCTGAGTTTGAGTGCCGTTCCTTGCGTTGTCCGGTCCGCCTACTAGGAAGAACCACGTGTCGGTCCGCTCGTAATCCGGTTCTGTAACATTCGGCTCGCAGAAGCGGTGTCCATCGAATGCGGCATCATAGTCGACGAATATAATTTTGTCATTTGTGAAGCCATCGTTGATGCTGCTGATCGTCTTGCGAAGCTTAGCATTGACGGTAAGTACAAGGGCATTCATTTCAATTCTCAGCTTCTTGGTAAGCCTTGGGCCATTGTACCAAATGCCGAAGCTCATGTCATCACACCCGTCGGTGTGCTCATTGAAAAATCTGGCGTATCCTGTCACAGTGATAGAGAACCGCGGCTTCTTCTCCCAGCGGACCTTATCGAGGATTTCCATCACCACAATCCGTAGGTGAATCTCAAATTCATCGCTCTCCAAAAGGCCGCGCGAGTGGGCAAGGGCGGTCTCACAGGTCCCCGAGTAAAAGTTGTAAAAGCGGAAAACGCACGCATTTATCACTTCAAAGAATCCAAGATCGTTCCCGCCAATCGACAAAAGCGCAAAGTCAACAGGGAGAGAGGCGTTAAGGAGGTCGATCTGACTCTCATCGCCTCCAACCATGACATTACTAGTTGTGGCGCCGGTACACGATAAGAACTGGAAGGACGTCGGTCGGCGGTCGGCGGCTATCAGCTGGGAATAAGCATGTATGCCTCGTCGGCAATCATTTTCTTCGCCTTCCACGCCAGTTCCAATACCTGCACTATACGAGTCCCCGAGCGCAACAAACCCAGTGCTAGGACTCGGCCCGTCATAACGAGATGTAGATATTTCTTGATATTTGGTGCCGAGATTTTGGAGAGCATGCTGGGTCTCAGGGACTATGAGAGGCTGCTGCTCGAAGGCTGCGGCAAGATATGAAAAAACCACAACAATGAACGTGGCCTGGGTATGCATGGTGAGACTAAGCTCGATTAATAACATCCGTATTCATCTATAAATTGAACTTAGTATTCAGAGCTACAATGAGGCTAATATTTCTACAAGAGGCGAGGAAGAGCATGGTACCTATATCCGTGGTCAGCTATGTAATTGAGCAGGCACCAGTTTTTGGGACAAGCTTGGGCCAATCACTCAAGCGCATGTCCCAACGCTAACAAGGTTGGGGACCCAATTGGTGCGTGGCTGTGCGGCTGACGTTAGAACCCTATTCATCTAGGTACTTGCAGTAGTATCTTATACATAGCAATTGAGCAGTGTCTCTCTACGACACTAACTGCAATTAATAGACAAACAAGGGGCGCCTGCGAAATATAATCAATTCTCTTCTGACAACCCCTTATCAAACATGCCGACCAGAAGGTTATGGCTACATTATAATCCATGCCTCCTACAGGCTGGATCATGCAGTATAGACGCCCCTACTAATAACACAATCGGTGAGAACCATGACTCCGAAGAAATATTAATAGCCATAACTCCTTCTTTCCCCGCCCCCTCCGGTCCTGATCAGGCGCACAGACACCACAGTAGACCCGACCGAGAGAGAGATGTAGTATAACGCGCAAAACTAGCCGTGTCACTGATGCCAAGCGCCGTGGCAGCATGACACGAGCGCCCGTTACAAGTCCACCTATGGTAAATGTTAAACCTTATTCACGTATTCGGCAAACTGAGATCAGTGTATCAAGTTCCGTATTGTATAGCATGAAAGTCGAACTCTAGGTCTCGAGTTCAGTTTACAGAGGACTATAGAACAGCCAGAGGACTGTCATAAATGTCTTGAAAACCCTACTTCGGGACTCGTCAACACCGTTAAACCTGTCCTTGAAAACAGTAGCAGATTTCAACAAGATGTTTCGGTTTATTAGGATTCCCCGATTGATTACGGACGATTGGGAGGACGCCGATTGTATGAACTCCAGCCTCCCTAAGGCACATCTGGATCACTCATGACAGCAGGCGGTGGGCCTTGCTGTTGCTGCTCCTCTTGGACCGTCTCTTCATATAGGGCAATTTGGAAAGCAAGCTGCCGCGCGGCCGCTTCGATCATAAGCATATACCGTGTTTTCTTATCGGCACCCCGAACTTGTGCCATGGCTTGCTCGACCGTATACCGGACGACGGGGTCAGATGAGGCCGGAATAGACGCGAAATTGAAGGGGGCCATGGCTTGAGGCGGCACGGGAGGTAACTGAAAGCTCATAGCATCTCCTCCCATGACCGGTCCGCCGTGTGTAGCAGGGTTCCGGGTTTCTATGCAACCAGTTAGCGCTGTGGTTCCGGGACAGAATAAGATTGAAAGAATTTACCGTGGAAAGAACATCTGGCTCCCGAGGCATTGAACCAGCAATTGGCACAACTGCCACACATTTGTCCGTCCACAACGACACACGTAGTCCACGGCCCATGGCCCTTGTGACAATTCTTACATGGTATAGGAGCAGCTTCACCAGCAATGTGAGCAAACAAAGCCTCGACGTTGCTGCGTCGTTGCAGGTTGAGGGCCTGCTCTGGACGGCGTTGCTGAGCAAGTCGCATACCAGGCTCTCGCGCTAGGCGTTTAGCGAGGGCGCTCTCGACAACCACATTATTGTAGCCCGACTCTCGAGCTAGATTCTCAGTAGTGCTCACATCAACCGGTGGGCCGTCCATAGGAGGACCATGGGGACCAAGATCTGGATGGTGTGGCTGGTCATCAGGGTTATTTACACTGCTTGCGAGAATGCTCGCTGCGGTCAAGTCGAGTGACTGATGATGCTGCTGGTGATGATGTTGCTGTTCTTGTTGCTGTTGCTGTTGCTGCTGCTGCTGCTGCTGCTGGTGATGAACGGCGGCGGCGGCGGCGGCGGCAGCGGCGGAGGCTTCTGAGTCGAAGTCGGCATGGTGTTGTGATTGTAGGTGTTGTTGATGTTGGTGCTGTTGGTGGTGCTGGTGATGCTGGTGCTGTTGATGTTGGTGTTCTTCTTGGGTGTGATCTTGTTCGTTCTCGGCGTCAACGTCACCGTCATCGTCATCGTTGTCGTCTTCTTCTTCCTCTTCTTCTTCTATGATGGGCCCCTCGAGGTCTGGGTCTTGGTTGGGAACAGTGTCGCCTCGACGAACCACACGACCTCGCGGGGTGGCGGTTGATTTGGTGACCTTAGCCGGACGGCCTCGTGAAGGTGTAATGATGCCTTTCATAGCTACTTTGGTACTGGATTTGATGTCGCCTGTTGGCCTGCTGGCTGACAGTTGGTCGTCAGGTCGATGAGGGGATTCGATAGATGGCGATAAACGCAGCTGGTTGCAGCTGCGGAATCTTACTCAAAATGCGCAATGCCTTAGTTCGGAAGGAAGGATGGTGATTTGTTAGCACAGACGCAGGTGGCTGGGACGGCTGCACTAAGATTTTCATGGTTGCATGGGTGCCCCACATATCTATCTACGCAGTAACGTAGGTATTCATCAGATAGCTTATCGATAAGGATGAAGTGTCTACGCTAAGTACCTCAGTACTTTGGGCAACTCCCTAGTCTAAACCTTCACCAGAAACCCTAACCTATATGTACATAGTAACTACATCCATCTTGTCGTCATGCTGATTTATATGAGTTTTTTAACCGAAACAAATCATTCCGTAAAGCTCCTCGGAGCGATAGCTCCAGCCGGCTGGCTAGAATCAACATCTTCAGAACTCATGCAACATATCACGAAATTGTTAAAATCAGAGACTATCAAGTTCCTACCTCGACCGAGAATTCATTCCTCGTTCAGGTATCCCTAGAGGCGTTTCTCTTTGAATATTTTCATCCGAGCCGTTGATATTCTCCTCGTGTCTATGCGAATCGAGGGCAGGTTGTGTTTCCAAGTAGAGCATTTGTTCTGAACGTTTCCCTCAGGGATATTCGTCATTCTAGATTCGTCTTATCTTCGATTCCATAATACCCAGTATCTAAATTGAGGACACGCTGTAAACCCTTCAGAATGCTGCTGCTGCTGCTTGATCAAGTGAGGAGTCCACCCGTCACAGATACTACGTTCGTCCAGTCTAGACTAACATCTGGGTCGAAGACGTTTGCACTGACGACAACGGAGATGGAGCTTGTATTATCGTTAATTCCCCTCCTGCCACCCAGTGTAGCTCATGAAAGTAGGGCCGTGTTGTGTCCTCATCGTGGTCCAACGATCGACCAGCTGCTTATCACATGCTGGTCAACTTACCTATGTTCTCGGTTGCCCAACGCGTCGCTGATCTATTTCTAGCGCCTAGCTAAATCTTAACAGGGTGTTCGGGAATACGCCAAAAACCTTACTTGAATGTATACTCGTTATATAGCAATGACTGTAATTTTAGTAGCTACTTATTTCTATGTCTATCGGACCTCCGACTGAGTGAAATTATCGGACTCAAGGTGCATGACAAACCATCACCTTACCTAGGTATCTGTACGCGCCGTGGAGATGACGAAGCGTATCTTCTTTGCTGCCCTTCAGTAGCACAGCATCGAATCTTCAGAAGCAGACGGGTCTAAATCATTGGCATGTAAATGGAGGATTCCTCTTTTTCTATCGCCAGATATTAGGAACCCAACCAAATACCCTGGGTCATCCGTTCACTTCCGCAGGGCTACGAGAGAGGTTCCTGAACCAATCCCGGTTAATACGTCGTTATTCCGAAGCATTTTCTAAGATTTTACCTTCGAGTCGGTAAGGGGAGACTCCGTGTTTGCATACCATTACCTGCTTTGGAAATGCATAGAACGTCAACTCTGACAACATGTCGATCGCGAATAAGAAATTGGTTAAACTAACAGCTGAAATATACCAGACATCATGACAAGTAGTCAGCAGGCGGCCGAAAGGTCGCTCTACAATCAAATGAACATCTTACCGAAGAAAGAGCTCATACTCGTGTTCTCGGGCTTAGCCATCGCCCAGCTCATCTCGTTCATCGATCAGAATGGGATTGGTGTGACCTTACCCACAATCGCGCGGGATCTCCATGCCGAAAATACGATTTCATGGGCCGGGACGTCGTCCCTCATCGCCAACGCGACGTTTCAGATGTTGTATGGTCGACTATCCGATATATTCGGCCGCAGAGTGGTCTTCTTAACTGCCCTTTTATGCCTCACCACCGCCACGCTCCTTTGTGGTCTGTCCAAGAATGCTACAATGTTCTACGGTAATTAAATCTCGGCATCTTCTTTTGTTCTGTTTTTCAGTCTTCTTTTTAAGACTATCAATACACACCTCCTCCAAGCCAAAGTTATGTCCTGAGAGCTTCCGGGATAATAGTAATAAAAAATCACGCTTGGTGTGGCGATTGCTGACCCTAGATGCTGTAGTGTTTCGTGGCTTCGCGGGTATTGGCGGCGGCGGTGTCGCTAATCTGTCCACGATTATCGTTTCCGATATCGTCACTTTGGAGCAGAGGGGGTATTTTCAGGGCATCATCGGTTCCTGTGTTGGTCTAGGGAACGTCATCGGTCCCTTTCTAGCTGCTGCTTTCGTCACTTACGCCAGCTGGCGTACTTTCTTCTGGACTACTGCCCCCTTGGCTGCCGTCGCGGGATGTGTCTCGTTCTATATGCTTCCTTCGATGCCGCCAACGCTGCACTTCAAGGAGAACGTCAAAAACATCGATTATGGCGGCGTTTTGCTTTCTTCCATCGGTATAATTTTCCTCTTGATTCCTATTAGTGGTGGCGGAGCGTATTTCCCTTGGACTTCCTCCCTGGTAATCAGCATGCTTGTTATTGGCTCCGTTTCATTGATTTTATTTATCTTGTGGGAATGGAAAATAGCGAGGTTGCCCATGATACCCAGTAAGAGGAATAAATCTCTTTCCAACGCCTAATCATAATATCGCTAATGTATTTAGTGCAAATATTCCGTAACCCCGTCGTTGTTATTCTCCTGGGGCAAAATTTCCTTCTCGGGGGTGTCTATCAAACTTATCTATACTACCTTCCGCTTTACTTGCAGAATGTGAGAGAGTACTCTGTACTACGAAGTGCAGGTATCATCGCTGCGATGGTCGGCGTACAGGCAGTGTTCTCTAGCCTGTCAGGATTATACATTACGCACTTTAAACGATGGAAAGAGGTATTATGTGCCGGGTTCGTTTTGTGGACACTGTAAGACTCACCACTTTCCATCGTGATCATATCATACTGACGCCTACTACTAGTGGTGCCGGACTCGTGTTGTTGTATAAGCGCGACAGCTCACTAGGGTCGATAATCGGTCCCCTCGTCATCTTGGGAATCGGTATCGGCTGTACATTCCAGCCCACAGTCATCGCTCTACAGGCTCACGTAACACAATCGAGACGGGCAGTCATTATTTCAAACAGGAACTTCTTTCGTTGCGCCGGTGGGGCTGCTGGCCTCGCTAATTCAGCAGCTGTATTGCAAACGGTTTTGAAAGCGAGCTTACCCACGGACTATCAATACCTTGCCAACAATGCATATGCGCCACCCAAAGTTTGGGGTCCCGATTCTGACGCAGTACTCGGTGCATATATGGCTGCTAGCCGGGCAGTATTTACCCTGCAACTGCCTTTCGTCTTGTGAGTGCCCCTGAAGCGCCTTGTGCCCTTTGGACGTGTACCGGGAGAGGTCACTACTCCTGTCATTCCTGTAAACTCCTAGAACCCATGAGACAATCCACCATATACAAAAACTACTGACTCTTAATTCTTAAATAGTATATGCCTCCTCGGGTGCTTGTTTTTGAAGGACCACGGTCTTAAGTTCCCAGAAGAAAATGATGAGGAGAGAGGTGAAGAGTTAAACTATGAGAACCAAGACTCGAGCTCAAACGAAAAGGTCACCGCTACGGCCAACAGCTCTGAAGAAAGGGGACAGATTGCCGCAAGCGAAGATGACTCGTGCCCTAGTGGAGCATGAGATTCATACGTTGCCGATCTACCATTACGAATATAAAGAAAACAAGTCGTTCGGGCCCCGAAGCTATATATTCTCGTATTCTTGTTTACTGCTGCCCTCCTAGGGCCGTAAGAAAAGAGTGACAGCAAAGATGGTGGCCGCCTGTAGAAAATCCAAGAGAAAATATCCGGCTGGTGCTTCAGCAGCATACTCCTACTTTCCACAACATAAAGCTTAGCGAGCCGAACCGATAGACTTACATACACGCAACACACAAAAAATAATGGAACTTTACAAAACTTACGAAAGCACGGAAAGCACGAAAGAGTCTAGTTGGTAACATAAGATTTGAGTAACGTACCAGAGAGAAGTTCTTACAAATTAGGCTAACAGAACGGACGATGAAGCCGCTGGAGGGTTTTTAATGCAGATGACGACGCTTTGTTGCGGAACGGGCAATACCGTCTTAAATTCAGTTAGTGCGCCGCACCGCAGCTAGCTGTGTAGACAAATTCCAATAGGGGGTTCGAACTCAGCATGGCGTTCCGACCGACGCTTCTAAGTAATAAGGCAGAACGCTAGCTAACACGGATCTTATCACCATAATGCTGCAATATCGAGCTTTTACGAAGCTGACCGAACGGCTTAGATCTACCGTTAAAGTATCATGTAATACATGCTGACCTGATCACTCCATGGGAGACAAGTTTTGTAATAATTCAAAGTCCGGCATCCATACCAAAGATCCCTCCGGCTGGTCAATCCAGTTAGCAAGTTCAGCAACCACTTTCCAGGCATCTCCATCTTCGCCATCGGCTAAGTTGTCAAACTGTTCAGTAGTGAAGTCAGTGTTGCTATTCGTGACGTTCCTCATCTGAACGGCGGCTGTCTCGGCCAGGTTGTTGACCCCGTTTTCTAACTTCTCCATGGTCGCATTAACGAGGACTTCGAAAGCATCGCGGTATTTCTTCACCCATGGCGCTCTCTCCCCCATAACGAAAAGCACTAACGAGCAAGCTCGAATATCATTCGACAGACTGTAAGACCAGATAGTATGTTGTTGTGTCCAAAGACCGTAAAGTAAAGTAATTCCCGCGACGAACACGTGCTGGACAGCAATGAATGAGTGCCCGTATTCCAGTGATTGATGTAGTTTCTTATGTGCTTGACAAACCCCTCCAGCCGCCCGAATACAAATTAGATAATAAGGATCAGATGGCGGTAATAATGGTAGAAATGGTTGTATTAGCAAACGGACGGCGCGATGATAGTGAAGCATTGGGTAGTTTAAATCAATGTCGCCGAAGCGCTCCACAAGTGATGTTTTCCAGGACTCGAGGTCTTGATAAAGTTGGTTCATCTTGGACGTAAGCGCAGAAAGGGGCTTATCTGCTCGGTAGATTGAGAACTGAATGCGCGACTCAATCCTTCTCATTTTGAACAGCCAGAGCGCCATCGAGAGAGAGCGTTTCCTAGTTGGGTTCGCCGTCTGTGTGGGCTCTATTTCGCTCCAGGCTTCATCTTCAGGGTCCAGTGGCAACTCCACATCAATTTGTCTGTCCGGTATACTCAGAGGTCGTCCTAGGCAGATGGCGATAGTTCTCTCCAGTGAATAAACACTCCAGAATAGCCGCCGACGCATTTGTACAGTATAACGGTCTATATTGCCCTCGTGCCGCTTTGTATGCAATCCTAGATCGATACAAGTCCGCATAGCCAGGCCAATCATATACCATATGCCATAACTGGAGCTTCTGATGTGATATAAAACTAGAAGTAGCATGGCCTCTACGTTCTGGGTAGTCTTCGACTCTCGAGCAGTGAATAAATGTTGTAACGCAGTCATGTAGTAGTTCTTGCTTCAGATATCAGCCTGTTGTGGTAAGTCTGTGTCAATGTGGCTGTCATACCTCTGGTGGAGTTGGTGCATTTCTTTCTGTAAGTTGTATCAACATTGCACCTATAGCATAAACCATGTATAATTTGAATAGACCAAAGCGTTCAGGTTTGGTAAGCTGTTGCACTGGAGTTGAGTTTAGCGTCATGCGCTTTGCGTGGAGGTCCCAGATCTCTCTTTCGTCAAGAAAGGGATACCGAGTCCTATTTATAGCATACGATTAGGGACTTGATTCCATTTAAGTGCAGTAGGAAGTCAGTTTGAAGGCACTTTAATCCTTTACACCTTTAAGGTAGAACAGGAGACGTTGGAGTAGACAGGGTGGGCTTTAAGAGTGATGAACAACCCGCAGATACGTACTGGGGTTGATTTAAGTATGCATTCAGAAGGGCAGTGCCCTGGTCATCGGACGGCGGCTCAGCACTGCGAGCAACCATTTCTTGTCGATTGATAGCACGAGCTCCTCTAGAAATTCCCGTGCCGTCAGTAGTGCCGAGCCGAGACCCATCGGCATCGAGAGGCAATGCTTTGTGCCAGACAGTTGCTTGAACCATCTCACCTAGGGTTAATGCCAAGTTAAGGCCGGAGGACGCGCCAACGTATGCAGGAGCCTCAATATTCCCGAGGGCAAGTAGCTCGACAGCCTCAGCGAGAACATTGTTCCTAGATTGGGTCCGTATTCCGCCGGTCGGCGGCTGGGGCACGCCTGATTCTTCTTGGCGAACCTGTTCAGAAAGACGAGCTTCTAAAAGAGCAACCCGCTCCTCGAGCGCACGAGTGTATGCTGCTGGAGGCTCGTCTTCAGATACGGCAGATTTGTCACATTCCGTCCCTGCCTTGCTACAGTTGGAGCATGTTGGCCATTGGTCATCACACTATGTATGTCATATCAGTAAAGCGAGAAATCCAAAGGCATGGTAGACACGGACCTTCTGTTTCCTATGTTTGCATCTCGTACAAGCAGTTCGTCCTCTCTTTCGTGGATTATAGGTCCCCTTAAGATCGGTGATAGCAGAAGCGACAGGTGATAAACCTGAGGACATGGTTATAGAAGAGCTCAAGCTAGTAAAAGGAGCTGCTGCACTTAAGCCACCAGTGAGAGGGGATCAGTGCGACGGACATCCGACTATCTAGGATGACACCGGTTTAAAATGATAGGTAGGTAGTTATATATACGAGGCTTTGTACTGTACGGTAGTATGTATGTAGAGAGTACTGGCAAGAAAGTGATTCCGCCGAAATATCGGTAGTCCGTAAAGTGTCGGCTATGTCCTACTGTCCACTTTGAAGTTATCGGAGCTTCCGTCTCTACTTACTTACTTACTATTACGTACCTACCTCTTAAGTAAGCGGGTCTGATCAAGTGCCAGTTAAGTGCCAGTAAGTGCTGGTAGGTGCCGGTGAGTGCCAGTAGGTGCCGGTGGCTGGCCGTGGCGGTGACAGTACTAGGTAGCACTCAGTCCACTATCGGATACTGCTGATACGGCCTGGAATAGGTGGTGTCAGCAGACTGTCTAAAAGTGCAGGGAGAAAATGCATTGTCTAGATGCAGCATTTGAGAGCCTTGATCCCACCATGAGCTCGATAAACTGATGGCATAGAGTGATTAACTAAGACGGTCGATATACATATCTCACTTTAAATTACCCGTCATAATAACAACAAACAGTAACGAATTTTGTTGAAAGAAATCATTGATTGAATAGTAATACATATTTTCACCCTCGTGTGAAATACCAGGAGCTGTCAATCACCTCAGCATCCTAGGTTGTGAAATATCTCCTGACCCATTCCATCCAGCTACAAACATCCAATAGATCGGATCCCTAGGCGCGACCAAGAATGTTCGCCTCGTAGATACTAGTCAGTTTGCCAGTGTTGTCGTTTTGAATCTATTCGTTCACACAGTCAGGTCAGTCTGCAGGTAGTGATCGTTCGGGCGTCATGCATATTACGAACCTCGTAACGTGGCTCGTCAGGAGAGGCCTGCACATTGCGCGAAGCCTGCATGCCGGGCTCGAGCAGCACATCTAAGATTGTACCAGTACTCTCAGGTGTGTTAGAATCGGGTCCTGGAGAACAATTGTCAGCCGGAGACCGAGTTTCTCACAGATAGGATACGTTAAGCCAAATGCGTCTTGGGCTTAATAGGTTGAGTGGCACTCACCCCCGACTGGCTTGTAACGGACAGACTGTCCATTGTGGTACTTTGGTGCCATGGTTACGAATAGTTTGAAGAGGCTAGGATGATAGGACAACTTGTGTGATCTAAACGTCAATAATTGAATATGTAAGTTGTAGGGGATGCATTGATGGTCAAAAACATCATACACTACGATTTCCCGCCGATAATTGGTGTATATATACCAAGATGCAGTCAGAAGCCCCCCAGAAGACTGAATCGTAGAGTTTCGCGTCAACGTCACTAAACGAGTCAATTTGATACCCGGTGTATTCTAATCCATGATCAAATATTCACATGCAATCCCCGTCCCTCATTCATTGCTCGTAAAATCTACCGCTCGTAGTGGAGAAAATGATATCCATGATGAAAACTGCCCCCCCGTAGACATCAAAAAGTCACTAAAATCCACGCGGCTCGGAGCTTCTCTACCACGGCTTTGTGGGCGTGTAGTGAACAGCCTCAATGTTATTTCCTAGTGGATCGAGGACGAATGCCGCGTAGTACGGCTCAGAAAACTCAGTTCGAAGCCCTGGCTTTCCATTACAGACGCCGCCAGCCTTTCTACAGCAGAGGGTTCGTCAGTATAACGTCACATGTCTCCCTATCGAGTAATCGTCCAGAAAAGTGCGAATCGAATCTCTGCGATCGATCTATGAGGTGCTAGACATGAATGGATGATCAAGATATGACGCTAGGATGGCCATAGATTCAGCCCAAGACTTACATAGCCGCAGCGTACCACTTATCCACCACATCCGGAGAGTCCGCATCGAAAGCAACGTGTGTGCGTCCTGGACGCACATCTACATCACCGTCCGCAGGGAAGGCAGTCTGCTCGCCGTTACCAACGTGCAGCCAGAAGTCGGGGAATTTGCCGGCTGGTTTTAGTCCCAGCATGAAGTTAGCCTGGTCGAAATAGGTGACGTAGTCCAGTGGTGCAAGAGCCGCCAAGTAGAATGATCGCATCCGTGCGAAATAGGCAGCGCCGGTTGCAATGGACACATGGGAGACAGGCATGGCTGTTATCTAGGAGAGGAAGAAACTGAGGAAGATGGACTCGTTAGATTTGACGTGAAAGACTTCTCGGAGATGGAAACGGAATGAGGAATGAGCTTGAGTCTCGAATATAGATACTATGATGCTAGCAGTTTTTGGGTGGGACTTTACGGGCATATATACGCAGCTCCAAGAGTTGCTCAACACTAAGGGCATCATTCGTGATGCTCGATACGCGAAGCAGCTTACATTCACGGAGTTCCGAGTTCCATATCACAACAAAAACACACCAAATGTGCTCAATGACTCAGACTTGGAAGACGTTCCAATGTCCCAGATGTGTCACAGCGAACCTCGTAGGGAAATTACAGATCCGTGCAAATAGTGGTAACGAGTACCATGGTTCTTGGTCTTCACAATGGCCCCATTCCCCACGACACAATTGCTGCCTGGCTAATACACAGAAGACAAGAACCTAGCTCAGTCAAGTCACCGCCGCTTACTCTCGTCTTGAAGTTGGGTCAACCTCGCTGCATCTAATTATCACTCAGAATGCTTGCTAGCCTTCAAGAGAGAGTGTGTAGTTATTGCCCACAGATTCACAGGTTTACAACACACAGTGAGAGTTGCACGGTAGCTTCTACCCGGAAAGCACCTAATATATACAGCTAGGTCATATATACGCCTTAGAGTTACATATCCCAGCAGACTAGGGGTTCCTAGTCATCCTCATTGCTGTGAAAGATTGCGAAAGCTCAGCGTTTCGAAACTGTTAACAAGACAAAAACGCGTCGTGCGTTAGCAGCCGTGCTTGTAGATCGTTCTAAGACAAAATAGATCAAGAAATTGCGTGCAAGCGCTTGACCCTGTGATTTCGGATGCGTCCCGCAAACCGCCGTATGTGATATAAGCCCGTTTCGCTTCACCAATGCGCCACTCATCAAGAAGAAAATTAACTTGGTTCCGAAAAAAAGGTGATATAGGCGAATCGAAGATGATTCCATCATGTCCCATGACCAGTGGGAGCCGAAATGCAGTAGACTTATACAAGCAGCAGATTAAACTAACATTAAACTGTGCCCCGTAGACGTTGTTTTCGAGCTAGCCAGTCTCCCAGCATGTTGTCCAATTGCTACAATGGTTTTAGTCAGAGTAAAGGCAAAGAAGAGCCATTATGGCTTGAGACTTACAGTTGTTATCTCAGCTAATTTAGCGTTTTGCTCACGGAATAATGAGTTTGCGATGGGGTGATTGGGGTCAACAGGTGGTGCATTGGTCTTATCATCATATACCACCACTAATAAATCGCGAATCTCGGACCCCGAATCAAAAAAGGCACGTAGGTTAGTATCGTTCCATGTTGAACCGGCCGTTGCTGATGCCAAAGGAGTGATGGAATCCTGATTTCTGGGCGTACTGCTATCTGAGTCTGCAAGCTCTGGCGACGGTGAGGATACAGGTGAAGAGCGGTCTTCCTGGCTTGAGGTATCGCCCATGAGAGCAGGGGGATTCGAAGACGTAATAGGAGATACTTGAACAGGAGACTCTGGCAAGCCTGCTGCTTCGCTCTGCTGTGGTATACTCATAGAACTGTCCGGAAACGAACCTGGGAGTCTGGGCCGCAGTAATTTATCATCGGAAGGCTCTCTTTTCGGTTCAGCAGGAGGGGCTCTGGTGGGCTCTGGCAAGACCTCTTCCTCTGTGGAAGAATCGAAGTCATCGAGTTCAACTCGTGACTTTGCCTTTGTGACCTTCGGGGGATTCAATTCTGCATCTGCCGACAAAATCTTGGACACTCCAGATTTTTTGTTCTCATCATTTTGGCCTTGTAGTCCTTGATTTTCGGGCTTCTCTGACTCTACCATTCTCACAGTCGCTGGAGGGACGTTGGCCACGTTGTTTGTCTTAACTTCTGCAGCCAATGGAGGACCACGGCCTGAATCTGCTGCCGTTGTAGGAGTATTCGCTGATTTGCGGGTGGGTGACAGTTCAGTCCGGGGCTGCTGCTTCTGAAGCTTGCTTGGATTTCGTTGTGGGCCTTTTTGTGGCGAAGATTCCATTTCATCTGGCTCTTCAACCATCTCCGCGTCCCCAAATCCAGCTCCGGCATCCATAGACCGCTTGCCGAACGATTCGTCATCATCATCAAGGGACTTCTTCTTATCCTTCCGCGAGAAGAAACTCCGAATAGCGCTCGGCTTCTTATTGTCTTTCTTTTCCCTATCCTTCTTCCTCTTATCATCTTTATTTTTATCGGGCGCAAGATCCTTTTCGAGACTGGGTCGTTGACGCAAATCCTTCGAATCAGTCGAGGCTCGAGACTCATTATCATCTCGCAATAATCCGGGAGTGAGTGTGATCTTCTTCGTCTCAATGGTCTCGTCTCTGAAAAAGGAATCTGTATTCCTAACAGTTCCATTTCTCGTAGTTCTCTCTGTCTTACCGTCAAAGAATTCGTCACTACTTCTAGCCCCTAGTTCGTTGGCTGATGGCTCGCCCTTGTCAGCCTCCTCAGATCTAGCGGTGTCTATTTTCACCTGCTTTTGATTCCGGGGTTTCAGTGGCTCAACCTTGGCAGACTCATCCTCCTCCATTATATCGGCCGTGGCTTGCTGAGAGGTAGCTTGTTGTTGCTGGTCTTCTTGCTGTGCGGCGTGCTGCGAATCTTGGCCATCATCCTCTTCACCTTCCTCGTCGGAATAATCTATCTCAGAGTAATTAACGACAGTGGGCGGTGCGAACGAAACATTCTTTGCTTTGCGCCTCTTCACAGCTGCCATGATTGGATTTCTAGTCTTTTCAGCTTGATCACCAAGCATTGTTGCAGATAACTACTTAGAAGTTAGAATGTCTTGCGGGTCGGTATGACTCATGCATATTTACGTCGATATTCCTATGTTTATTGAGTCGCGCCAGCCTTTCAGTAGGTGTCTCAATGTGTTCAGCTGGTAAATACCCTGGATGAATCATTAATACATGTATGTACTTTCCAAGGTGAGAGAAGATCGTACCGATGCTACTATCTTTGACAACTCGAACCAACCACCAGTAGCTATTACTATCGTCAAGCAGAACCATCGTATCGCCTTTCGTAGCATTGGCTTGACCTTCAACCGTAGCGACAAAGGTATGTAAGGCGTAAACGAACTCGAAATCGATATCCTCTGCATCTTGTAAGCACTCGCCACCCCAGCCAGAATCAATGAATCTGCAGTCATCAGTGAAAGAAAAGTCATCATCTTCCTCTTCATCATCATCATCGGAAGCGACGTAAGGTATCAGGAATTCATAAGGGGAGATAATGTCATCTTCGGCAGGTTCGTCTTCGACGCTCGTCGGTCGACTTAACGAAAAGTCTTCGATCTTAAGATCGATTCCGGAATCTCGGTCTTGGCTCAAGTAATTCTGTTGACGAAGGCGTTCTGAATTTTCAGTAATAGCCCCCATACAGTCGGAATCTTGTACTTTCGGCTCCGAATCGGGTAGTATCTCGTAGTTAGGGACATCGTTGTGGCTGTCGTGCTCGTCCTCGTTCGCTCCAGTATACCCACCAGGAAGAAGATGATCATGGTCAAGTGCATCAACAGAAGCCTTGCTTGACTGTTGACATGAAAGCTCAAAGGGAAGGTGTTCAGGAAGTTCGAGATATGGTGAAGAGGATCTCGCCTCTGTCACAACCGGAGAACTACACAGGTCGTGACTCAAAAGAGAATTGCGCAAAGAATCAATGCGCGCAGGCCATGTAGGCAGAAGGGTGCACCCACCATCCTCAATTGAAGGCGAACTCGAAATTCTGTCCATCATATCATCGTCTAGGTCGTCTTCGTCGGTGTTGACATCGATATCACCATCATCGTCATCCGCATGACCCACGACGCCTCCATTCTGCGCAATGGCCAGCGCATCCTGTTGCTGCATCTTGTTGCCATTCAAGGAATCGACGATGCCGGAAGCAAGTTGTTCAGCGTATAGTTCTAGGTCGCGATCGTTATCGTTACCACCGTTACCATTAGCCCACGAGACCCTCGGACTTCGTGCCTCTTCCTCCGCTCGCTCTTCTTCTACCTCTCGTATCGTCCCAGCCTGATGCGGCGCAAGCGAGCCGTTCGTGTTTAACGTAGGTTTCGAGCTAGAATGTTTGTGATCTTTCGCAGAAGGAGCGTCGTGATCTTGAAGATCAATGGAATCTGTTTCAGGAGGTGGGAGTGTTAGCAAGCACGAGACGAGACAGGCCGAGTCGCACCTAGCAGGTGAGTAGGAAGGTAGATAGGTAGACAGGTAGGCAAGAAAGTAGGAGCAACAGCGTTGTTAGTTCAGGTCCAACTAATTTAATTCCCCCTTCTTTGAAACAGCGACAGGTAGATCAACTATCTAATTAGTGTACACTTTTGGTACTTACCGGCACGAATAATCTGGGGTCTCGTCATCTTGGCCGGCAAGTGGTCGAGGGAACCAGTGGCATAAACCTAGAGGGGATAGCCTCAAAAGAAAGCGATGTTGAATGGATCAATTCATTAAGTGAGAGAGCGAGTAAATTTTCTTTCCCTTTGAGATTGTAGTGTACAATATTGTAGGTACTGTCGACTAATGGCCCCTGTCGTTGGTACTTAGTACTGAGAAGTTTGGATGTCGGGCTGGCTGTCGCTTGCAAGGGGTTGGGAGGAGGCGGGATTGGGTCTGCGATTTGGGACGACTGCTTGTCCACGGACCAGCTGAAGAATGCCGCGCTGCACCTGGTTTTTTGTTTTTTTTTCTCTTGATACCTAGTACAGTAGTGCTCTGTACTTACTCAGTAGTGTGTGCAGCAGTAGTGTACGTACTTCTGTACAGGTAAATATTAATAACTTCTTAGACAAGGGTTCGAGGGTACTCGTGCGATTGAATGGCTAGATAGGCTAGTGTAGTGTGATGAGGGTGGTATCGAAGACACGGCCCCAAATATGAGGTTGGTCTGGTGCAGATCTCGGCAGGTTGCTTGGATCACTGCTTGAACAGCTTAGTAGCGAACTAAGGCGCAACACAGCAAGGATATGGGAATTGTACCTGGGCAGTGGGTACCGTCAAAGGGGAAAATAAAATAAGAAGAGAACCTTGAGGAAGGAATAAAAGGTGGCTACCTACCTGCAAACTGTATAACACTAACGTATTCCTAGGTACTTCCAAGGTTGTTCTTTGGGGTTAAAGTATCATTGGCTCTACACTACCTACCTCTGCCTGTAAGTAGATGGATAAAATTCAAATAGGAGGTACCTATCCCATCACCAACCAAAGACCGGGGGGGATGGACCAATGAATGTAAATTTTAAATGGGGAATGAATGGGTGGGTCCGGACTGGCTTGAAACAACCCGGGCGAAATTAATTACCACAGGTAAACTAGGTAGCCAGATAGGGGAAAGGAAGTGGAGGAAATGCCCTGATGAGGCCTAGATAGTTTCACACTAACACAGCAAACGCCCGAGGTTCACAAGCCCACTGCCACATTTCATAAAGGTTGGGGAACACAGTTGAGCCCGGCTGAATTACTCGTCCCTATTGGCCGGCATGATCTGTAGCACTGTGGCTGATGCACGTTCAAGCAACATCCGTGATGCCACACCCGCACTTTTGGCAGGTTAAACCTTGTTAACATCTTAGTCTCCTTTGGTGGTGATGATGATAGTAGGACACAGCAGAATTATACTCTACAAATCGTAGAAGAAAAAGGACAAATAAATAAAAATATAATCAAACATGAATAACAAGGCTTGAAGTACTTAATACTATAATTAAAGCGATGCCATATACGGAATCAGGAAATCGAATTGCATGGATCGAAAACTGTTGTTAGGTTAAGCACAACAGGAGCCTGCAGTCACACGGACACCGACGAGATATAGAATATGTAACTTCAAACCCTAATTGTCCAGAAAAAATCAAAGCTTGTAAGATGGAATATACAGAATATTCGAAGTATATTTCGACGTTATCTTTGTTCGATTTGTTCAAAAATGCCTCTTCGTGCCTTATGCGATGTAGTGATAGTACGACTTCTTGCCTTCGCGCCGGACACGACGGCCTAGTTTTCTCACACCGCGCCAGAGCGCTTCTGAAGAAGATATTTCGCTCCTTCCCATCTTTCTAGCGGCGACCATGTGCTCGGCCATCCACGAGGCCCACTGATAAGGAGCAGCTGTGCCCCCAGGTAGAGAGTTGAAATATTCCCAGTTGGCGACACCACCGAAATTTCCGTTCTCTGTGACAAGTTCCTGTAGAACGGGAGCCTGCGAGTCAAGACTGACGAAGCCATTGCCGTTGGCAGGGTTGCTCAACACTACAACATTTGGGGTTAGTAACACTCATCTTGAGTAAGATTTATGAATGTTTCGGGAAACATAATAGACTCTCAAGACATAATTGCCTAAGGAGGCTTTCACTCTTAAACTGACTAAAATAGGAGATGAACGCTTGCGGGAAGAACTTACGGCCCATCACAACCCGATTAGCAGCGAAACCATCATCAACAATGCTCTCGTAATCCCTCGTACTTGCTGCGCTGCCCCACCCAAAGTAAAATTCTAGGTGTTATAGATTAGCGGTTGCTTGCAAAAAAAAAAGAAACCATGACGCAGGTGAATAGTAATAGGGATGAAAAGCTGTTATTAGAAACGACTCACGGGCATTGTAGAAGGCAATCGAACTACCGCGCTGTGCTTCAAGATCGAAGTAGTTGAAGCCACTCAGGTTACCACCGCCCTCAGTGAGCGCAGACGCAACAGGTGCGAGAGTGATAACTATACGAATTTATGTGTTAGAAATTATCAGTTATAGCAAAGATTGGTTCATTTCTGGGGTCTTCGGTAGCATGCAGGATCATATGGGAGCAAATATTTTGCCAAAGGGGGAAATAGAGACTCAAGAATGCGTACTAAACTCGTCGCCGAAATCGGCCTTGAGGCGGTCGATCTGCGTGCATGGAAACATGTTAGTTGACATATCTAGGTTTAACATCATAGAACCTGCCAGATCATACAAAACAAGGAACTAAGGGATCGGGCACGGGAAGTTTTAGTACACACCAAGCGAATGACACCTGCGAGGGAGAAGCTTTCCTCGACATCGAGGTCCAACCCTTCAATGTTGTGTGAGCCAATGAGATTTTGTAATGGCCCGTAGAAGCGTTCGAACGAAGCGTCGTCGCCGTCCAGGCGCTCAAAGGAACCTCTTGCGGCTCCGCCAACCATACACATGACCTTAACGCCGGCTGCCTGAAGCTGTGCAGCTTCGCTCCACATCGTGTCAAAGATGGGGCTATCCGGGGGGTTGTCGTTTAGATGAAGACCGCTGTCATCATCAATGATATGCAATGCAGCAATAAGAACATGCGTGACAGAGATAGTGTCCTCGGCTTGGATCAGAGGTAGTAGGGGGACGTGGGTCGTGTCAGTTCCCAGTCCAGTCTGATAGTATAGAACTACACGGTGGTCGTCCGGTGGTGCTGCATTAACAGTGCAAACAAGCGGTGCCAGGAAAGCAAAGCATTTGGCTAACCAGCTTCCAGATTTATAGGTCACCATCTTGAGGGACTAGGCTATCGTAGTTCGAATCTATGTCCGGGTGTCTAGAGGCAGCAGGTAGCAGGTAGCACACCGATCGGATGTATAGGTCTGGCATGTTGGTACGTCTCGACTACACAGGGCATGCGCGATGTCTTATATTGGAAAGGTCGTCCAGTTGTGCGTTCGTGAAGTCCGGACCGCGGCCGGATCTGACATGATCATCGGGCCATTATTTAGTTAGAGAATGCTTGATGTTTCTGCTCATAGCTCTATACCCTAACCATGCATGTAACATGACCTGGTATGAAGGAAGGGGTAATATGCAAGCCCCGTGTGCACCATTAATGGTGATGTATACACTAAATTCATCGTGTGAATCCCGCGGCTTACACTAGATACAGGCTGTGCACACAGCATTAATATTCCTCTGCTAAGCCTCGAAACACCAAGTGGGATTCCCATTACGCTCTCAGCTTATTGAATCGTTCAACGAAGGCTCACCTTCATCTTATTATCTTCATCGCTCATTCTAGAGCTCGTAATGGCCGAGAAGCCCAAACTCGGACGGCAGTCAACGTTACAGAAGCTGCACGAAAGCTTAAAGCCGGGCTGTTCCCCAGAGCTCAGAGAGGCAGGTGAATAATAATAAGGCCTAAGCGTATCGCTTTCACAGGAAGGTACCTAGTAATCCTATAAAAAACCCCCTCCAGGAGTCTCTTGAATTGGTAGGTAAATGCCGTCTCAATAAGTTGGGTGTATGTACACGGCAGGTCGCAACAATGCCGGCGCTAAAGTAATTCGGTCCTACCGTGAGCAAGGACTTACCACAAAGGGTGCTTGCCGTGGTCGATCTTTTGATACTCACGGCATATCAATTCCTAAATATGTGACGGTATAAGAATTATAAATGGGAATATAGATGTAGATAAAGGGTAGGTATGTATAAGGATAGTAGAACTCTGTTCGTGCGGCTCATGAAAAATGTAACCTAGATCCCACCGAGCATATGCCTACTTTTGCTCCCGTATCTCTACGAGAAGGATTGGTTGCAACATGTCAGACTCCTTCAGTGGAATTCCTGCGATGATCTGACCTTCTCTCTTTCACTTTCTTGCTCATTACGTAAGCAGCACCATCTCTTTAAAGGGTTAAGCTATCTCTACCTAGTTATATAGGTACCTATGTAGGTAGGTACTTTATGTACCTCTTGTGGTAATTGGGATGGATGGGGCGGCGCATGTACTTTGCTGTACCTATAGAGCTTAAGCTTCTACCACCTAACCCATGTAATTAGGTATTATTATAAGCCTATTTATTACAAGCCTTGTAAGCCCCCCAAACCCGCTAAGAAAGTACATTATAATTGATTCTTGTTACCACCAATACGTCTTGAAACTACTCAAATCCACATATTGCCAAATTAAATAACAAGTGACGGTCAAGTAACAGTCTGTCCTCGTGGCAAGTTTTTCATTAAAGATCGTGCATCGATTATTAACACTACTAGGTACCTAGTATTGTCTATCTACTCCATTATGGTATGCAATAGAGCTGCGAGTCGTGACAGATGCAACACCTATCCCCGAAGATCGTGATATATCCAACACCGCGATGCTAGTATTCTTCCACATAGAGAGAGCAATACTGACCGCCGTGCTCCCCAGACCACTCTCCAATCCCAACTCGCTTCGTAGACTATTGGATAGACCAGGCAAACATTTGCTCCTGATTGTGAAGTCTAAGGCGATAGCGCCAAAAAGAAGAAAAAAAAGACAAAGACAAAGACACCAATCTCATCACCCATCATAGCCCTTTATAGAGAATTAGAATATACATCATTTCACTCAAATCCGAGAGAGGCTATAGTATAATTTTCTAAATCTCCAATCAGCAGCTCCCAACTCGGCAACTACTCACTAGTACTATTTCGGTATGTGAATATTGTGTCTACTAACAGGGCTACATGTAACCCGATGGCCCCTAAGAATGAAACAACACGATATTTGCAATGAATCTGGCGACCCGAAGCCGAAAGCCCTCATCGTTCACAGTGGGTATGATACCAAAAGATCCGGTAATATAATGCACGTATCCTCAGAGCCTATCCTATATGAACAAAGGTTTTTTTCAATGGTGATATAGTATTGTTGCGGGCCCGGTTAGACGCCCAGCTCTCCTACATACCTAACTTGAACATAACATGGGGAAGCACTAAAACTCTAACCTAGATACGTATTGCGTAAACGGTAAGCAGGAATACATATGTGGCATCGAGAATAGACTGAAACATCATGATGAGACCAGCTAAACGGAATGTGGAATTTAGTAAAAAACGCCAAGTTCTTCCCATCACTCCGTATAGTCGGCTCTCGATTAGTTCACGTGTGCTTTGAGACATTGATTGTTCTGTCATAATTTTGGTACCCTCATAGCTCATCTCATAGTCCCCAGTAGTCATTACGCGAGCAACTTGTTCTTTCTAGCTATCCACATATGTATTAGTAAGAAGGGATAAGTTGCCATGTACATTTTCCTCTATTCACTAGAATGAGAAGCCAAGGCCCGTCTTCACCAAATACTGCTCGTAAATCACACATTGGCGTAAATAACTGACGCCCTTGGAGCTGACTGCACACCTGTATGTTTCGTGACAGACATCAAACCATACACTATCAAGGTTGAAAGTACGGGCTATTGACACGCTGTATTGGAGTTGATAGGAGCAATCTGCTAGACTGCCTTGTGTAACTGGGACTGCTGGGGGGTGGTTATCGAAAGCAAGACGATATAGATCGAGTGCATAAAAAAAGCAATGAGTTCGAGGATGACGTCGTCAGTGATGGTAGTTCATACCCCGCCGACGTCATTGCTTTTCAAGCACCCACTTTTTGTGACCTCAAACTACCTAGGTACCATGAAGCTATTACACCAACAGTCACAATTCGGTCAATCCAACACACCTGTAAACATTTACGTACTTGATTTTACAGTATGCGAATAGACAAAATGGTACGTAATACTGCCGAGGCGGCTTGTGGCCAGAACTCGAGTGCCACAAATTCGGGTCACATCCCTAGCAATCATTAGAGAGCCAATGGTCTTGCCCGGTTAGAGGAGAGCATTGCGTCAAGCAGCTTTGTCCGACGGGTATCATTCGCCTTAAGAGAATAAATGCCTGTTTCGCGTTATCTCACCCGCTTCGATGCTGCTCTCGTTTCTACCAAACCTAGCCTAGCCGATTATTATAACCTGCCTTGGTTTAATATCCTGTTCCCAGAGCCTCTAGCTCGAATAATTAAGCCAGCCCTTCACAAAGAAAAGACGTCAGAGGTGCCCGAGCTTTTGTTAGTGTCATAGGAGAACCTCTCTACCCCCATGAAATATACATTTAATTATTAGCTTCCCTTCCAAGCCCTTCCAAGACCTCTCATGACTCTTGGTTTATTTTCTAAATCCCCAAACTTCATTCACCCTACGCAGTAAACCACCTCTAATACCCACGACCACCTATAAGAGCCAGATAACATATCCAACTACTCCGTATTAATCAGCCCTCCCACGTTTTGCACAAGCTCAGACCCCATCACACTATGGATACCATCAACAACATGGCCGCATCCGCTGCAAAGGCAGTCTGGGGCGAAAATAAGCCAAGCACTGAAGAGCCTGTCTCCGGTCGTTATGGAGACACCACAAAAGGCGAGCCTTACGATGCTGGAAATCTGGGTATGTTGAATTCGTTGCCATCTCTTCGTGACGTCATCGACAGCTTCCCTTCTAACCTTTACACCACAGAACCCACAAGCGCAACCACCGGGAACGAAGCGTCTACTACTGGCTTGACTAATGATCATTTTAACGGCGACGCTACCGAGGATGCCAAATTTGTCAAGAATACTGGCACCGCTACTGAGGGTCATGATACCGCCGATAATCCGTCATCCGACCTCAAGGCGAAGTCTGGCCCTAGCGACTCCAGCAAGGGACAGGGCGACACGAGATCTCCCGAGGAGCCCTTGACAAACCCCAAGTCGGCTCCTACAGATGTCAACGACACCCCCGAGGAGGGAATCAACGAGGCCCAGGATCTCGACGGCCCCGGTCCCAAGCCTCTTCGGGAGGTAGCCAAGGAGAAAGGTGGCGATGCTGGTAACGATAGCGCGTCGTCGATAAATAACACGAACAACAAGAAAGACACTAAGGAGATTGGAGAGGAGGAGAAGAAAACCGAGGGGACCGGTGAGAAGTATGTTCAGAGCAGTGGTCTACAAGCAGACGGCGGAGACTTTGATGCTACCAACCCCGGCGCCGGTAGAGAGGCTGATCGTAAGTCATCCCTGTATCACTCCTAGTAAACTATTAAGTTCTAACATGACTTCTCCCAAAGGTTTAATGGAAGTGAAGGGCATTCACAATGCCACAGCCCCCGGCAGCACGCCCGACAACACGACAGATGCCGGCGATAGCGGCAGCCCTACATCAGGGAAGAGGAGCTTTGGTCAAAAAATTAAGGATAAGCTGCACCGACACTAGATGTTGGGTAGTTATGGGCCAATATGTCATTACCCAGGCGTTTTTGTATTGTGCCAACGTTTCTTGTCCGTTGTCATAAACTCTCGATATACGAGCCTAATTAATCATTACTTACTTCCGATTGAGTCGTAACACAACACCCATACCCGCTAGGGCTGTGGTACACAGTCGATTTTATATAGTATGTTTAGAGTAATGGTACTGCATTCTTAGTGCCGGCGAAGAGGTGTACTGCTGGGCCCGCCTAGAAAAATGTTCTAGCAAGGAAATAAGGCTGTATTGAATATATTAGGTACATTTTATTAGTCCCTTAAGTATAGCATATTGGATGTAGCAACCCATCACCGTTAGTTCTCGATGGAATATATAAGCTCGAGACACTTGTGTTAGTGTTAAAGCTCAGCATCTTCGCTTGGCATATACGTTGTTCAAACTTCGTAATATTCGTTTCAATCATCGAGTATCCTGTACAAGACGCTTGTGAAGTCGATGTGGAGTTCATCTTCATGAATAAAATGTTACAATAGACGTTGACAAATTAATGTTCTAATGATATGATTTATATATATAATCTTGGTACCCCGTGATTTGCGTAGTTTTCTTTTTTCTTCTCCCTTAGACGTCAAATGTCATTTTCGATCGTGTTTACGGCATAAGAAACAAGGGGGGGCCATGCAAATCAATCATCATTATTGAGTTGCGCCAACACTATCCCATACAGGCTTCTAATGGAGTAACGAGGCTTATTAGGGCGTTTGTCATAGTAAGGCGCAAGATGGGTAATAAGTTCATTTGGCTGTGTAGAGGTGCATGCGTTACAATGGCCATGATAGGCAGTTTAGATCTTGAGAAGTGTTAGGCCTGGTCAGCTAATCATAGGTTTAGGCCATGATTCATGCTGTTAGGGGAGGGATCTAACTCATTATTTTAGTAGCCATTGATACACACATACTACTTCTTTATTTCGCGAGTGTAGCATCGTTAGAGAAAAGAATACCCCATGTAGGTTATGGAAGAACTTGGATACGCCAAAGACCGCAAGGCGGGCCAATGAACACATATTCAGCTATACTTCGTTAAATTAGAAGAATGAACAATTGTTTAGCAGGCCACTACTTAAATGTATCGGCATGATAAAGATGCTAGGAGCTGCTAAGGGCGCTAGCTATAATGTCTTATTCTTGAATGGAGACGAAAGGGAGTACCATAACCTGGTCAAGCCTGAAAGGCTTGAGAGAGAGGACGACGGAGGTTGCGAAACATCACTTCGTCGTAGAAAACTTATCACGAATATAAATATAGGCAAGTTGCCTACTACTATATAGTGAAATACACTGAACTAGAAGGATACGTATTGGATTCCAAGGAGGAAACGCCGCTTATTCTTCGACTGTTTTATACTGACGAAGATTCGTAGTCTCACTATTATGATATCATTTTCTTGTGTACGCTAATGACGTTTTGATGAGAAGCATGTCTTGCTTGTCGCAGATGTACAATCATCTTGCGGCATGGTGAAGTCACATGTATGATATACAAGTATTGTGAGCAACTAAATATATTATCAACGTTTGCGGATACCGAACGAATCTTTGATTATATAGACTCGTGAGACCGTACAGCATATATTGGACCTACAAGACAGCCATTGTCTTCAATGTAGGAATCAGTCGATGTCTCGGGCTTCACTTTTTGGCGCCCTAGATGATTACTCATAAATCGAGTACCTATATTCTCCAAGGTCTAGTCAAGCTCTTGGCACAGAAGGCTATACGTGTTTTATTCAAGATTGATTTTGAACTCATCAGATATTTACAAACTCAACGTGCTAACCTTATATCTCACCTACCTATGACTTAGCTGTTTATGTCACGTTAGCTAGTTACAACAGGCGTGGTAGATAACATTCGAAACGGAAGCATAACGGATTTGATTCCATTACTGAGTCCCATCAGTACCCCCCACCGGTTCTCAAAACACCATCCTTCTCCATTCCTTCTAGAATGAAACCCCTACATCTTGAGCTGTTATCTTTTACCGAGCCTTTCCTCATTCATACACCTGCTCCGTCGCATCTCCGCCTGACAGTAATCCACTATTAGTGACATGCCAAGGCTCGGATGTGCATGAAGGATTCTGACACATTCGCGTATCCTGCGAAACGACCTACACTACACAGATGAACCCATCCTACATATTTATGTCACGCGAACCCCCACCCCAAAAGCCCGTCCTAGTACTACCCATCCCTTCAAGACGTATTGCCCCTTTCCTCAGCTTCTGCAGCTCGAGGCTCTCACCTGACTCACTTACTCGTCTGCGTACACTATTTTCACCAAGTACTAAGCTGAAAACGTGACATATTTACTTAGTCAGCATTCGAGTGCCAAAATAATGAAGCCAGCCAGTGACCTAGTCTAGCCAACGTCTCTCATGCATGGTCCTTCCTCCTGCACGGAGTTTTGCTAGGATACGCATCCTTTTAAGGATCTCTCCCGGCGTCTTGTTTCTGTTCAGTGTGCTCTCTACTATTTCCTCCCACAACCTTCTCTTTCCTCGTTAGTCCTCTTATTCACTACGCTTGTTTCATCACCAAGCAATAAAAACACTCAGTACCTTCCTTTCTGATAACGTCCACTACAGTCTACAGTATACATATATACTAAGTAGTAGATGGATAATTCGGGCTAGTATTGAATTGTCTAGCCAAACTCAGGACCGAGATGTCTCTCTATCTCTGGTTTGCACCCCTGTCCTTTCCTTGTGTTTTCGTATTCGATGCGTATAAGTCCTATAGTACAGCAATGGTTATGATTCCAATTATCTGCCGTGGGTCATCTAGTAGATCTATCACGGTAGGAAGGAAGGGGAAATACGTTTAGCTACACTACGGAGACTATCTTCTTCACACATGAGTTCCTCCCCCCCCTAACCTTCCTTATTTGCCAAGTATGTAGACACACCCATTTTCTCTCTCCTCCCTCACCGTCTGGGTCACGTCTCATACGGAGACCGAGTGGTGTAGATTAGGCGTACACCCTGCATCCAAGATCGCCAACAGCGAAGATCACGAGGACAGGAAACAACGCGAACAAGTCTAACAGAGGTCCGAAAATAACACACCCTAAAAAGCAACGCTGGTACTGTATAAGGTCTTATGCAGCGCGCTCGGTAGGGTAGGTAGTAATACAAATGGGTGCGGTAACATGAGTACCAACACCGACAGCGGCACATATAAGTAGCAGCATATGTACTGATCTAAACTTAGAACTCGAATGGGTTTGTTTTGGGGTACCTAGAATACCTGTGTACCTAGTGTAAACAAGCTCTCACCATGATATGCTTACATGTACCGACTCTTAAAAAGGCCCCCGCGCCGTAACGGTGCGTCCCGCCGATGGCGTCTTATACCCAATCATGAGCTACCGATCTTCCCTTTGTGGCACTAGACTATCTAGCAGCTGAACCATCATCATCTGCTCCTCACTGTATTTTTCCTTGGGGGAAGGAGTAGAATAAAAGGGGCTTGCATATACCAAGTGTTCATCAAGGTTATAGTTGCTACCTCTATATTGTACCAGAGATCAGAGGTTGATAGGTACGAGCTGGTGCGTTATTGTGGGCGAGCAAGGACATCATTACTAGGTAGGTACCAGTTAAGGTACTGTACACATTACCGACACGTCACAATGTTTCGTAAGAACACCAAAATAGGTACCTAAACATCATACATGTAACTAGCAGCTACCAAATGATACACCACTAACACTAGATAAGGCACACTCAAGTTGAACATAATCATAACAACTCGTTTGTATAACACGTTGATTGTAAAGTCAATTCTAGCCTTGATCTATACCGTTAGAGAGAAAACAGGGTAACACCAACACTATCTTAGTTTCATACACCGTGCAACATCTGAACTCCTAGAGCGACTCTGATATCAAGATTTAACAAATCCTGTGCTAAGCTGAGATCACCTGTCACGCCTAGCTGTTGACCTAATTGCACCTCCCCGTCATCATCATCATGAAGCAGAGGCTCTTTGTGTTTCCTTCTGTTAACAGTTGGCCCCGACCCATTTCCAGCAAACTCAAATAAGATTTGGGATGTTGTATTTCCATATCCATGACCGACATGCCGTTGGAATCCCATGTTTGCAAAGTTATATTTTGTACCCCGCTCCGTTTGGAAATTCTGGTGCACTCCAGCTTTTAACATTACTGGGAGTTCTTGTCATATTCTCAATGGAGGCTGACCTGGGCGTCAAGATGTAACTAACGCGGGTTGCACTAGTTGATGTGCCCTTCTTAGCAGCATGTTGTTCGATATAGTAGTATTTTGTACACGAATTTGTTTGAGTGTTGCCACAAATCTGTAAATCCTATCGAATACTATTCGAGGCTTATATAAGCTGTGCTGCAGATGCTCTATCGACAGGTTTGTCTTTCGCCGTGCATGTTCTGGTTTGGACCACGCTTTTCCTGTTCTAACTACGGGAAAGCGGGAATCAATTATGGACACAGTGAAACACAGATCTCACAGCTCGAAGACTTCAACCTTCGACCTGGATATTTGTGTTTGGAATGCGCAGCGACACTCATCGTGATAGGCACACTGGAATTCGTCAACTAGCTTACAAGAAGCCAGATTCAGCCAATACTCTGAACATCAATCAATGTTAGCGATGGAGACTAAGCAGTAAAAGGGGAAGGAGGTCCAGGGTTTGCAGTTAATGTAATGCTGTATTGAATAGCCACATACCTCACAATCTTGTCTTCTTCACGCTCACGTGGCTCGATAGACAAGCTTTTGTCGTACATCTCGTGCACATCACCTGCAGCTGACATGTTGCTCAATATATAATCTTGTAACTCCGGAACCGGCTGCAACGAATATGGTGCATTTTGGTATTGCTGGATGTCGCGAATTACTTCGGCCGTTTTCGCACGCTTGGCGAAATTTATCATATTCGTCTTCTTCAAAATCGAAGGAATGCCATCTTCTATGAAGGTCAGATCCGTAAGATACACACCTAAAGAGGGCAAATTGTCAGTAAAGAATTAATCTAATTGGCCAGGAACCAAGTCTCACCGAAGAAAGGAATGCATGGAGGGTTGGTGGTATGTAAAGCCTCCCTATATTCGGCAAAGTTCTTTGTACTGGCCATGAGCCGTCGCATACTCTCTAAAACCGTATTGGTACGAGCGGGTACTTGGTCCCAAGTTCGCTTCAGACGAGCAATAGGGGCTGTGGTGAGAGCGGAAATGATAGACGTCAGAGTAGAAAAATTGTTCATGCCACGGCATTTCTATAATCGTTAGTAACCTATGTTGCGGCATAATAGTAAGAAATGGTTACTTACATCTGCTACAGTCACAAAATGTCTTATAACAACAACTCGCTTCTTGACGTCCTGCTGAGCTAGGATCATTTCGGCAACCCAATTTGTCATTTGGTTCGAGTGCAAGATGAGGGCCTTCACGTTGGGAGCAGGTTCTGGCTCCCCGTCGGTAACCTTCTTTTGCCATGTTTTGTTGAGACATTCTGACGGCTTGATCTTTGCATAGAGCTTCGACTCGATAATGGTTAATTGACGCGCAAACTCTGTCACATCGATATCTAAGAATTTGAGTTTCTTCATATTCTTTGGCATAATGGGCGTCGGGATGTTGTTAGCCAATGTCTGCACGAGGCGCTTCTTGGAGATCTCTTGGCCAGTAAGATGTGCTTCTAAAACGGCGAGCAGACCTTTAGCCCCTGGCGTTTCTGTTGCTGGTAGAGTGAGTTCTGCGAATTTGTGGACATCACGAATTATTTGTATGGATTCTTCATTGAGCTCCTCCATCCAGAAATTCTCGAACCAGCTCTTCAGAATGTTGACGATGCGGAATCTGATAAATTTTAGTTTTCGGTCTTTCCACGCGTCATACTCGATTTTGCTCAGGCCCTCGGGAGGCTGGATATTAAAACGCTTAACGAGCAGCTCGAAAAGCTCTCGTGAGGTAGTGAAAGATCGATAGGTCAAGAGGAAAGTATTGTTAAAGTTGGGTTCGAGCTTATCGTGACGAGTGAGTTGCTCTACCAGAGCTAGCAGGGAACCACCTTTGACTGCGGGTGGTGATGTCTTTATATCCCATGACAGGTCGTGCTCCAAGTCGAGGCGTAGGTATGGCTCTTCAACTTGCTGAATGGCACTTTGAGGAGTGGGGTCATCTCCCAAAATTTTCCTAACTTTTGACAAGTCGCCCTTCCTAAAGTTGTTGTTGTTAGGGGCAGTGCTGTCTCCCTCGGTGTATGATTGCGAGCCAATAAGCTGTGGTCGGACCGATAAATTTCGAGATTCGGATCGAGCATGCGCGGTTCCATTATATGGCGCTGTTTCAATCCTGCGGAGAGGATCTCGTGTGAAATCCTCGCGCGTACGGGAACCCTGCTGTTGTTGCCCTTGCAGCTGCTGTTGAAGGCTGATACGTACCTGATCGGAGAAAGCCCGTAATATAAATGAGATGTGCGTAGAATTTGTCTCTAAAGCTCTTGCGCACTGTCGAACATACTCTAGCCGATTCTCCAGAGATTCTCCACGGACCTCAGCCCACTCATCTCCCAACGGCCCAGCGACGGCTTGACAACCCAGGAACAAATCGGAGACATTGTCATATAGACTCTGTTTGTTCATGGCAAAATCGACAAGCTGACTTGCTCGAAAGTTATTTCCTAAGCACGAGAGGTCGACCGACTCAATCATAGCAATCCAAGGCTTGACCATTTCCAAAACCTTACTCCCTACTAAGCAGACGTGATTTCCAATGAGCTCATGCTTGTAAGGCGTAATGATCTTGTCCGAAATGTTGAGGCCTTTCTCCAGTTCTTTAATACTTGAGACTAGCATTCGCATCTGTTCGTCTAGTCGTTCGAGCAGTTTGCCGTCGAGCACAACCGTTGGCTCGAGCATGCTTTCGTCTTCATCCAAGAAGTTTGACATGATGGAGTCACGTGGGCCTACCGCATTATTCTGCCAGCTTCCACCGATGGTGCTCCCGATGACGAAGCCGGGAAATAGCCGGGGTATTTCCTCGCCTCTTTGCTGTCTTGCAACATCAACAAAGCTATATACTCCCAATAGAACGCCGTCGGCTTCTTGCATGCATTTCTGCACGGATTCGGCATTTGGCCAGTCAGCGGCTGCGATATGTGATGAGATCACTAGTTTAGAGAATTTTGACATCATATCACGAAAGTGCGGGTAAAGCGCTTTGTTGGTAGATATGATGGAAGGCTGTCCAGAATGATTATCGGTGGTGCCGGAGCCGGCAGCAAGAAGTAGTCGCAGATGATCTGAGATATCTTCGGCCCGGCTGACATATTCGGACCGGTTACCATTCGCAATCGCCTCGCGGTATCTGTCTATGGCCTTCTTCATATTCGCTACGAGCAAATTCCATGTCAAGGTTTGCGCCCCACCATCATCGAAATAGGAATGGGGGATGGGTGCAGATTGTGGTAGAGCGAAGCCGGCCCCCGTGAAGGATGTGGCAGAGCCAAGTATTGGTGCAGGTCCTAGTCCCGCAGATGTTGGGATCGTGGTGTTGGTCAAACCGGTATCGGCTCGAGATCTTGTCCCCGTTGAAGCACCGTTGATCGAGTCCATCGAAGGTGAAGGTGATATGCCTATGTTCCCGTGGGCAAATGCGCGGCGTTGTCGTGAGGGCTAAGGAGCAAAGTAAGTAGCTAGCCCAATTTAATCATGCCATGACCATAGTACTTACTAGTGAGCTTATCGAACCCATCATTAGTGATTCACCTTCGAGTTCAGATGTTGAAGTAGCTTCGGAATCTTCATCCTCATCTTGTGTCAAGCCTCGTGCCATCATCTCAGGTGGTAGCCGCGTCTTTTCCGGGATGTTTACGTGCATTCTGTCGCGAGGCCCGCTCTCATTAAGCGAGGTGGGTGATTCGAGTGGAAGCTCCGAACTGCTTTCGCCTGTCATAGTATTATAATAGAATAACCTGCCGTCAGGCGTAGCCTGTGGAATCCAGAAATCCGCGCCAGACCTGCTGCTCGTGTTTTGCCCTCCTTCCAGGGGCAATGCATTCAAATCATCGAAATCCGATTCGTTTTCAGCCTCTGCTTCGTCCTCGTATACAACACCATCTTCAAATTCATCGTCGCCTCGGTAGGCTTCACCATTCTGCGCCGTGTCGGGTATTTCGTCGGGACTTGTAATGATCTGGCAATAGTTGCTAGGAAACCACCCGCGGACATTGTTTATCACACCATCCCACCATCCGCTCTCTAGCTGTGTGATAACCTGGATGACATCGCCTTCATGAAAGCTTAGACTTGTCCGGTCGTCGGCCTCGTAGTCGTAAAGCGCCCGCACATATATGGTGCCCGGAGGCGAAGCACCCATAAGTCCATTCATTTTGAGACTGTAATTGTAATAGTTGCGATCACCGCTGGAACGACCCAACGATGATGCTGAGGCGGAAAGATCAATGGCAGAATCGGAGTTGGTATCGTACGTGTTAGAGCGAGACCGGTTGCGTGAGTTGTACGTCTTGGAGTCTTGTGCAGTGCCTAGTGCAGTTACTGGAGACTGTGTCATGAGCATCGTGATATTGAGAGCTGTCCGATTGTGGCGAAGTGGAATGGAGAACGTGGGTGGAATCAAGTCATAGTCTGCCTGGACTAAGAACACGCAAAGTAATCAACTGGATCGTATACGAGGCAAGAAACCGAAACCGGGCTGTCTGCTCGGGCTTTCAAAAGATGGGAGGTCGTCAGATTTCGTGCAACAGAAATGGACAGCGAGAGGTTCCGTTTGGATCAAAGACACAGAACAATTCTTCCTAGTTGAAAACAACGAGTGTCCGTGCTGGCTGACGATAAAAGGAGGTATTCGCGCGCGATAGGCTGAGGAATGAAAGACAGGGGAGAATAAGGCGGAGTGCGACGGAGCAAACCAAACTGAATTCTCTGTCAATGCTGTTCTATTGGCCTCGTATGCCGTGCCAGTCGGATTTCCTCAGAAGCGTTGTGAGTACACTATGTACACCAGGTGAGCATACACCAGAGGAACCGGCCTATAATCTCAAGTCGAGAATTGAGTACTGGTTCGAAGAGGTTTGAGTGGTGGAAGAGGCGCCCTGCTTGTTTGGTGGGCGACTGTGAAGATTAGTGAGTAAAGGCAAAAGGGCGAATTCGACGCTGACTGGGGGGTTTATTGGGGGGGGGGGAGGACCCTCAAAGAAGAGGGAGGTTTGACGCTGCTTGCTCTGTGGTGTACGCTAAGTTATGTACCTATGGAGGTAGCCTACAGAGATTACTTGGTGCTACTGTACCTAAGAGTACCTACACTAATGTACCGTAGTAGCATGGTTCTGTGAGCAAGGATTCTAAGCAGGGGGTCCGTCCTCCTGGTTCTGTCCCAGTTTGCCTGACAAGTACCTAATTTTTTTGGTCGGCCCCCAGAGAGGCCATAGCGTCTTAAACCACTTAGGGGCTTGGTATGTACTTACATCTAGGTTAGGTAGTCGCTGGCCTATCACTGGCTGCTAACTAGGAGGGACTGAGGCTGCCAGACACCAGACTCACTTGAGAGTAGACTACTAGGTAAGTAGGCTAAGTATTGTGAAGAAGACTCTAACACAGAGGTACCATCACCGCCCCAGTACCACATACTTACTGTGTATACTCAGTATGCAGTACATGTGCTGTCGTCTTGAACGTACATACACTACATTTATGCATGTGCTACTACCAGGTAGGTATTACAACTTCAAAGTGTGTGCACTACTGAGTACACTACGTTGGTTCTAAACTAGACCTAGATAGGTAGTGTGTATTTATCGGTACGTTCTGGCCTGTCACTGGCGATCCACCTCATTCAGAACATCTACCTGTGTACGTAATGTACATGTACTAGGTAATAGGAGGTACTAAGATAGTGTAGTCATGGATTATCTCCAGTTTTTATTTAAAAAAAAACCGTCTTCTACGCACGTAACGCAACAGTATTCCTATTTACTAGTACTTGCACAAATGCTTTCACTTAGGATTAGATGATACAGAATATTTCTCGTACATCATAATGACATACTGAAATACGTAGTAAATGCAATGAAGGACGAGATTCAGGTGCTAGAGCTCGTAGTACTCGGTAGTGATATCCTTGGATTCTTATTTAACCATCTGGCGATACCATCCGTTTTGAAGGTGGGTTGCGATGAGCCTTGACCTGATTTCAACCCGCTTTCGGATCAGAGGCCAGGGATTGAAAAAATATCACCCGTATAATACGAAATCGGAAATAGGGTTATAATCAGCCTCCCGTCCCGGAAGGACCTAGCCATCCCCTTCCGTGCCAGTGCTGCACAACCCCTCTTCACATCAAAGCCTTGAAGTTCTATTCGGATCGAATATGATGCCCTCGTCTCGGCTTTTGCTCGATGCCTATTTACAAAACTTCCAGGCGGATTGGGTAACGTTGCGAGCTGAAATACCTGCCTACTACAAGCCCCTTGTCTGCCCGCTAAAAAAGAATCCCTAGCTACTACACTACAATCAAATCACGGTACATATTTCGTTACTACTGAGTACTATGTACTGAGTATAAGGCATGGGAAAGGTGTGAGTGGAGGCGTACAAGGGCTCTGCGTACTTTTCCGAACCAAGTCAAGGGAGTTGACAGAAAGAGGAAGGCGGGGGATGCAACCAAAAAAAGCATCAATCACTTCTCGGGTCCTGCAGAATGCAGTTGTGTTGCTTTGGATGCTCGGATCTTTGGAGCGGCAAGAATGTTGAACTTGCATGTGCTGTGTTGCAGCCTGCTGGCGTACAGATTGCACATATGTTATGGTACATTCATTCTGTGTCACGATCCCGCTCAGTAGATCAGAACTCGAACGTTGGTTTCATTAGACAGAGCAGCCAGAGACAAGGCACTAGGACTCATGTCATGATCTGACTTGTTCGAGTGAAGCGATGGCATCATCAATCCCGGTAGCTTGGTCTCCCTAGTGTAGATACCTACTACGTATGCTACTCATCACACCGACCTTCCTCTTCAACGACACCTACATACTTCCTGGTTGTCAGCCATCCGGAGACGAGTAACAGCGATGGCATATCGAAGACGACCTCACATGGTGTATTGGTAGTACGCGCTACAGGCAAAGAAGAGGAAACATTGAATATGTACATTTCAGGACTGTATTATGCGATTGGCCGATGGACAATAATGCTCCAAGCACTTTATTCGGTCTTCGATCACTCGGCTCATGGAATGATGACTAAATACCTCGAGAAAATCCTGCCGTTGTAACAGCGGGCCTCCTAGACTTATTATCCGCCTACAAAGCCCCCATCGATCCTTTGAAGTTGGTCCTGCGTTACCTCATGTGGTGTCATTTCGGCAGGTAACCATTTACTGAGTATGACAGCTCCCTGAACTGAGTACTAGTATGGCATGTGTAGCCTAGGTTCCAGATGTGGCCGCTCTATCTACGGTACTATATCCGTGTTGTTGAGGAATGGCTCCGTTTATTTGTGCTAGTAGGTGAAGAGGTGAAGAGGTGGGATAGGAGCGCTAATTCTCCATCTCCCACATACGCTTGCAATAGTATATGTGCCAACACTTGTGCGGTAATTGTTAAATATGTATAGTACCTATATGGGTATCAAATTATATGATTTTATTCACCCACGACGTAGTTCATACGAGTAGGGAACCGCCCGAAAGCGCAGAATAGTCCTCAGCTAAGACTAGATTCTGCAAGGCCACTCCCCCGGGCCTTTTATTGTTAACCACACTAAACCAATATGGGTAGCACGTACTCATATAGCAATCTACACGTGGTGAACGGCAAGCCAGACCAATCTAGCGTAGCATAAGAGCAAGGGATTGTTAGCTGCAGTTTGCAAACGCATTTCTTCTCTGGGGCATGTTAGCCAAGAAAACGTGTCTTTACCATCGGTAGTTTCATAGAAATAGGAAGGTCATGTTTCCTAGGAACGAGAAAGATTTAAAAGGGAGCCAGCGAGGTGTCCCGCCGACTCGCCGTGATGGATGAACCTGAGTATATAGCATGTATTATTAGTTGGCGGTATTGGTACGGTTTTCATGGAGCTACTCAGTAAAGTTCCGTTAAGAACGCTTGAGCCTCTTTAATGAGCAGGGAGCAACCCGGTTACAAAATCATTCGATTACAGTATACCATAGTATGATGTTCTGGCCATCTGTGCTAGCCATCCGTGTACAGTATTATTATACAGTACAATACCACCACACTTATTAGACTCAAGGTGAACCACCGGGAAAGCCAGTCCGCAAGTTTTTCTCCGCATTTTCTCGTGGGCCGAACCCAAGGAACCGTTTCTCTCACAAGGATCACGATAACCTCTTACTAGTATTTACTATTGCTAGGGAGGTTGCTAGGTCGAATATGTACTTACTATGGTCTCCGTTCAGTAAATAAGACCTTGTTAGGTACTCTTTTTACCAGGGCTGTCACACTACACCTATTTTAGTAAGGTTTTCAACTACCCTTGAAATATTGGTACCTTAAAATTTTATAGCATATTATAATTGCTTTTTTTCAGCTTTTTTTTAGCTGAAGTTTTTTATATGACTAAATTACATAAGATAGTCCCTTTTGCGTTGGTTATAACTTCTTTATATATAAAATTACTTAAAATTACTCCTTTGTAGTTAAAATTACTTTTTTATAGTTAAAATTACTCCTTTGCAATTAAAATTACTTTTTTGCAATTAAAATTACTTGTACGGCTATATTACACTATATCTAACTACGCTATTATACTTTTACTTGTTGATTTTATTATTGTTATAACTATAGCTTTATTTTATTATACTATTAAATACTTTTAAAACTCTTATTTTAAAGTAACTAAAATTATATTATAATAACTCTTGTTTTTTATTAACCTTTTTAGCAGCAAAGCTATTATTACTTAATGTTGAAATACACTGGCAACTGCAGGTGCTTATAGGGGGGGTGTAGCCCCCTAGCTGCAGCCCTGCCAGCAAGGCTAGCAGTCATTACAGGTGGCGTACATGCCACACCTGTATAAGCCACCTACAGGTGGCTTATAGTGGCTACAGGTGACGTATATATAGGGCTAGGGACCCCTAGGGACCCCCTAGGGACCCCTAGCAAGGTTGATACAGGGCTAGGGACCCCCCTGGGCCTACTAGCACCACGCTAAGTAAAGGGGGGACCCACTAGGGTAATCAGTCTAGGGTAACGCCCCACAACTAACCTATTGTAGGGGTCATCCCCTGTATAGGGGTTCATCCCCTGTAAAGGGGTCCTGTATAGCCGAGGTTAACTCCACTGTAATCCACTGTAATCCACTGTAAAGCCGAGGGTTTTAGGTGGTCCAAGCGCTGGAAATGGTCTATATATACAGCGCTTTCCGCTGTATTCAACAGATAGAATTCTAGTCAAGCAAGCAATACACTCCTACCTTCTCCCCTATATTACCTCACTTATAGTGGATATTATCCACTATAAATTCCTTGCTTCCAGCACTGTTAGTGAGCCCACTTCCACTGTAGCCTAGGTCCCCCCTTTGGATATTAGCATTTTATGCTAGTATACAAAACCACCTTTAATACTTAATTAACTTTTAAAAATCTTATGTTTATATGCTATATATTAACTCGCTGCTTTTAATATCTAAGATCTCACGCTATATAAGCTATTTAAAAAGTCAAGTTAATAAAGCTCTATTTTTTCTCTAAAGGCCTTACTATTAAAAAAGCCCCTCTTTTACTTTTAACTTAGCTAAAAAAGCTAAACTTATTAACTTTATTAGTACCTTATTAGCTAACTATATTATAATATAGCTAAAGATTTTTATTATATTATTTAATAATAAATATAATAAATAAGTTATTTATAAAGCTTTTTAATGCTTTAGCTATAAATATTATATAGTTAAAGCAAAACTTTTTTTTAGTAAATTAAACCAAATTAAGTAGTTAGCGTAAGCTTATAAACATATTAATTAAACCTTTAGTAATTAAGCTTAAATTCTTTAGTTAAATAAAACCTAGGTTATATATAGCTATTATATAAAGCAATATATAATTTAATAGCTTTATAAAGAATTTGTTTGTATATATATAGTTAAAAAAATTTAAAAAAAATAAAGCTAAATATTTTAAAGTAGCTTTTTTAGTAATAGTAAAAGCCTTAATATATTTTAAAAAAAAGCTTAAGGTATAATTACTAGCTTATTATATTAAAAGTATATTATACTTATTATTAATAACTATATTTAATATTATTATTATTATAACATTAATTTAGCTTTTATATAAAATAACGCGCTTAATTACTTTATAATAGTAATAAAAAATAAATTTTATAAGCATAAAATTAAAGTTATTATATAGCCTTTATACTTTTTAAATCTTAACTTAATTAAGATAGTTTAAAACTAGATAAAAAACTATATTTAAAAGCATTTTAGTTATTTAAATAACCTAAGCTATATATAAAGGTGTTAATAGGTTATAAAGGCGTAAAAGGCTGTCCCAAAGTCATTTTTAACTTAATTGCTAGCAGAAATACCAACGTGTTACCAGAACATAATTCTGGCTAACAGCTGTCATATAAAATACTAGCCTTTTTTTTTTGTATAAATTGTATACAGATTTCCTATGTATCTTACCTTTAAACCAAGGGTTGAATTCGGGTTAGTCTAGGTGGGTCATAATAATATTACTTTACACTACACTACATGGCTACATTTTACACCCCTGTACCGGTGTAGTATACTGAGTAGGTAGTCTATCACGGCTGTGACAAGGAACATACTTATACACGCGAGCCAAGCTGTTGTATCCAGTACTTTTGAGAAAACCAACCCCAACGAACTTCAGACCTAGCATGACGGTTGCAGTACTCGTTGAAGAAAATTTGGAAGAGAACATGGGCATTAGCGGAGCCACACCATGCTACTATACCAACGTAGGAACATCTCCTTCACCGGTACACCGCATGGATCACCTGGACGAGTCTAACTCGATGAAGAAATCTTCTAAATACTAGTAGGTAGCCGTTTCGTTGCACCGTTTAATGGAAAAGTCACGGCTAAGCATTCGGTACAGAGAAGGCCGAATGTTGGTGTCGTCTATTTAGACGATTTTATTGCAATCTAGTGTATCTACAAGTGCCATCCTGTGAAATCAATGCGACGTTGCTCTCGGTTTTTTTTTCCCGCCCGCTGGACGAACGGTATGCCACTTTCTCACCCAGATCAAGATTCCGGGATATAGCCAAGGTGACCAGGACCGCAAGAAAGGCTTCTTCAAGAAAGGTGCTCTTGGAATGTAATGCATTCCCCTCACTCTTCCCACAAGCCGAAAACAGGTAGCCTAGGAAAAGAGTAGCTACGTACATGCAGGATTTGATACCATGACATAAAACGGCGAACCCCGTCATCGAGACTGTGTGTGCTGTTTCGGGAATCTGCAAATCGGGCTCGGTGTCCTCTTCCTACGCTCTTGTTCTTTCACCGACCTTCTGCTTTCGAGGAGGACGGTAATTCTTTTTTTGGTTTGCATGAGGACGCAACCTTTACGCCAGCTGTGTGGCAGTAGTACGTAACCATGTACATATAACGCATTCACAGCTGTACGCTGGCAAAATACCCAGCTGCTTGGTAAGCCAAACGCACCCGAACTGCCACGAGTTTATGCTATATTACGCCCGACACGGACAACGCGGGGGATAAACACGCACGGCATGAACTACAATGCACTTCACGGGGACGGGATAAGATAGGCATAGTAACCATGTGTGTTCCCATCCCACAGAAGACGACGAGGCATGAGATGCATCTCTGAGATTCGCAACACTACGTCGCCAAGGATTGCGGCGCGATGTTACGTGGGACTTTGATTCAACAATAACGAAAGGCCCTTGCGCAACCCCGGTGATGATAGTTCTCACTGGTAGACCTCATTTTACGGCATTACGGCGCTCGCTGTTGTACCACGTCAAAACACCATGTATGGAATCGTATGTTCTACGGCTTCGCTAGGAGATGCTAGTAAAAATCAGATCTCAATAATATGCGCCATGCGCTTTTCCCCAGTCCCTTGTTCTTAAGATACAGGCCCCGACGCGGTGGCATTTACTGCAAGAGAGAGAAAAAAAAACCTAGGTAAATCAAACCAACCAAACCGTCGACTTGTCCGTCACCGCATACATTATACCCACTTCATTACCAAAGAGTCTTCCAACACCAATCCGCTCGTAGCAGTCCCTGTCTTTAGTTTCGAACCCCGGGACCTGCACGCGCCGGAGATACAACACTTCATATGCTGTCAGATGCGGGCTGAAATTACCCAGAAGCCACCCTCCCTGTACTTTTCTATCCACTGCTGCAATGAGCGCGAAAATTCCCCCGTCGCACTCGCAAGAGGTATCGGTCTGGAAATCCGGGTGTTCGACCGAAGCCCACCCGGCGATAGTACCGGGTGTCTCGGGCGTGGTGACGCGACGCCACATCTCGCGGCCGAATCTTAGCCCATGGCCCGTGATGTTTGCGGCAGCGGTGCGGTCATCGTCGTCCGCGAACAGGCCATGGAGTCTTATTTTTATCAGTCGTCCCGATACTCCCATGGCCGCGAAGCGCCCGTCGTTGCCGTAGATATTGTTCGGTATATACCCATCCGCCAGATCGAACGCTGGGCGTAGGGATCTAGGGTCAACGGGCACGCGTACAAAGCTCTCGAGCACACAATCTGCAGACGAGCGGGAAGAATAGGTCCACCGCACTTCGAGGCCCGAGGTGATGTTATTCCCGGTCGCGGTTGCGATCGTAGTCCCCATCGACGCCCAGGACCACGTTGGAATACCCTTTGCGCGAACACGAGGCCCAGATTCGACTTGTTCCCAGAGAAGTTGACGGACTTCAGGGAACCAGGAGCCACAAATATACGTGTACCGTAGTGTCTCATCATCGCTATTTGCTCCTGACCCCCTACGCTCACTGCAACATTTAGAATTAGTTATTGCTATTTTGAGTATTTTTGAGGCGTAGGAAGTTGCTATTATCTGACTCCATAATGGAAAAGAGCCTCCATGCTCGCTCTTCAAGCTGCTCAAACAATAATAGATGAGGCCGAGTGTTACTTACTGCTGCCGCGCCTCAACGGCGCGTCCGTATTCGCTAGCAACTCCAGAGAGCGCCACGAGGCGGTCCTCGGGAAGTTTAGTCAACTCAAGGCGCGAATACTCTTCAACGACCTTACACCACTACAACATTCGAAGTCAGCAACCCCTATTGTGAGCGTGATCTGGGGCCATTTTTGGAGCCGTGCGAGGTTCTAAGACAAGACTTTGGCCCAAAAATGAGCCTCGACTTTCTAGAAGTCGCCAAACCAAGAGGGAAATAACGCCGAGAATTGCTTACCCCCGACGCGATATTTTTTACCGATGAAAAGTTCGTCGTAACTAGGGGAATTAATCAGTCATCGCTATTTGACATGGAGACCTAAGGCGTTCTTAAGTGCAGGAGCTCACACAGACATGAGACTAGTCCGCACAAGAACATCGCTTCTCAAAGCGCGACGAAAACAATTTGAAAGTGACTGTAGCCGTTACTCACCAGAGTTCTTGAACGATTTATCAGGTTTCTCAGTAGTGTCCCATTCATCACCGTCCTCGTCGTCCCTAACGAACTTGACATCATCGCCAGCGATGGATTTAGGGTTCCCAGTCTCGCACTGGACGAACAAGCCAAAGTCCGCAAAGGCCAATATTCGCCGGCTTAATAGCCACTCTTGGTACACCCAGCCGCGGCCGAGTAAGTCACTCCTGCCCACGGCATTCTTGTAGTCTCGCGAAATCGCCTTACCACCCGTGCATTGAAGATAGAAGTGGCCCTTTTGCGAACCGTGGCGGTCTCGGTACGGGAGCCGCGTCACCCGCGCGAGATCTTTCGTCTCGAATTCGCCGAATAAGCCTCCGTCATTATGCGTCCGGGTTGCGGCAACGGTGAGCCACGCGTGCTGGTAGTAATCTGCCATCTTCGCCGATTCTCTGTTCCAGTCGTCGGCGTCATCTTGTACGATGCAGAGAGAGTCGATCCAGACGTAATTCACGCCGAGCTTGACAGCAAGCTCGTAAGCATCCGTAAATAGCGTCGTGGTCATGGGTGTCTTGCAGTCCTGGCACGAGGTGATGGTGCATTTTCCAGTTCGGCAGTCGTAGTTCTTCTTCAGTGTCTTCACAACCTCGGTGTCGGCGCACCAGCGGTGGCTTAGTGCTATGTATTTGCCCTTTTGCCCCTGTGTCTCGCGTAGTACACATTTCCTTACATGTCCATTTTCTGACTCGATCTCGATACATCGCGAAGGCAGCGAGACTTGCTCGACGTCGAAAACCTCACTCCCCGAGAGCGTAACCCTGCACCTTGAATGGTGACGATGACATTTGCTATGCCAAGCGCGGATTGCGTCAAAGTCCGGCTATTTAGTAATTATGAATGAGTAATTGCCGCCCATAGTAAACGATATCAAAGGTTTCGGGTGTTTGCAGGAGTGACAGAAGTAGAAACCCTCTGATTAGGACTCATGCTCCTAAGAAATTTCAAAAGGAAAGGGTGTATGAGAAAATCCAGCGTACTGACCTGGATGCCTGTGCGATTGCTGGCGAGCAGCGAACCTGTGATGTCCCTAGAGATGTATGCCGGCGTGCCTACACCTCGGTTAGTCTGCTATTTTGAAGAGTTCATTAAGAGACACGGGGAATTGATGGCCAATGCACTATCTATGCCCCTTCGTGATAAACATTCTTACCTGGATCAGCAGATAGATGAAACCATACAGCGCGGTCAGTTTTGCCATCGCGTGCCGTCTTGTCCCGCCCGGCCGCTATATACGCTCCCAGAGCCTTGATATTCAGAGGTTGCTGCTCGCCTTCGCCGAGGGGCTCTATATCCTTCCCTCTGCGTATATAGAAATGCACCCAAGGCGGTCGTATTTGACTGGTTAACCATTTGATGAATTGGCCCAGATTGTCGCCCGACAGTCTCCATTGCGTAGAACCTGCCCTCTTAGATTGTTTTCGCATGGCCATCCATAGATGGTTTGCCCTCCACCCACTTTCGGCGGAAAGCAAATGTTCAAAAAGAAGGCTGCAGAATGAGCAGCCTGCTTCGGCGGACTGTAGTAGACCAGCCACTAGGTACAAAACTCAAGGTTAGTTATCACCATTTCAAGCATGGTCGGTAGGTGTTTAGAAACTACAGGAAGCTCCTAAGACTTAGATTCGACTTAAAAAGAGAGCCTCTCTCCTTTAAATGTAGGAAAGCCGAGAAGAGAACAATTCGGAGGATCGCTTACGTGGATAGCCCCGATACTCGAACCCCCCTTGGCGAAAGGAATATATGTCGAAGTTTTGACAACGCGAACATAGTAACGACATGATGAACTCTGTTGTATTCAATTGAGCGTTAGCTGTTTAAGATAAAAACGATGCCTGATCCTTTGTCTTCCTATTTAGAATTCTCATGATACAAGTCCTAGAGTATGTAACGGCCGTAAAAGATTCGCGGTTCATTGGTGGAGAGGAGCCTCGTGATGTTTTGCCGGTTCGAAGGATGCGTAATAACCGCCCATCATAATCAGGGGGCTGAAACTAACCACTTAGGGAAAATTGATACAGATAGGCTGGACAATCAAAGACCTCAGCTCTAGCACTCAGCTCTAGCACCTTTAATATTCCACGCTTCATCTTCATTATGACGATAATCCCTTCCTCTCACGATGCCCTGGTTTGGACGTGACGAACGTCGACACACTGCAGAGCAGATTAAGGCGGTAAAATGGCGGCAATGGGTGTTCATGCCCGCAGTTCCCGTGACGATTGCGGCTTTGGTCATTAATACTATCGTCATCATCAGTGCGCTTGAGAGCTTCGTCAATTACTCGAATGATAACACCGGAAATTTTTCATTCTATGATCTCCCCGATGGATTAATCCGGTCCAAGATAATTGCGGAAGTCTCTCTCAAGGTTGTCCTGCTTGTCGTACTCTGGGCAGAGACGATCCATTTCGCCATCTTCTTTCACCGCGACGACTACGTGCACAGGCGGTGCGCTATCCAAGCAGGTCTCTCACTCGTACTTATTGTGTTTGCGGCAGCGATGAAAGCCGTAGAAAATGAACTCGTTGCGGTGCCGTTGACTTTCAACACGTCAACTACGAGACGTCCTGAGTTAACGCCTGAGCAATTCAAGGCCGCATACATTTCCTGGCGGGATTTTGTGATTTCTCAGACAGGACTGATCGTCTTCGTCGTTGCAATCACAAACGCCGCTATCCATGCGATAGTCATGGTGTTCTGGCTTTGGTTGCTACCAGCACGACATAGGCTCCCAAATCGGTATGAGCCGGTGATAGAACCTAAGAAAAAGAGTAGAGCAGTGGGGAGTAGCACTCGCTCTAGTTACGAGTTGGTAGATACAACGGATTCGACTGGTACAGGTCGGTTGGAAGTTGTTTTCCAGGAACACGAGCGCACAAGGCTTTTGAACAGGAATGATTCAGCAGTGAGATATCCCCAACGAAGTGTTTCTGTGATGTACCGAACTAAGAATCTGTGTAGAATGCACCTCAGAACGTTACCAAAGAACCATCCCCTGTGCCTATCCCATCTAGGGGTCCTCAGTTCGATCCGATAGTCCGTTACTGGATGGTGAATCCTCTACGCGACGGGGCATGGCCTATAACAGCCGCCTTCCTGGTTTTCTTTTTAGTTGACCCCATCCTCGAGACTGTGTTCTACAGTCTTACGAGGATACATGGCCTGCGATGCCGATGGCAAGTAGTCCCCAACTCCCCAATCAGATCCCAAGATAAGATCTAACCCAACTTCAAAACATAGGTATTGCCATTTAGCCTTTGCCTATCCCTGGCCCATCGTTCTCTGGGCAGTAATTATTGTCATCTTGTTACGCATGAAGATGCCATTCGACCGCAGGATATTCGCCAAGGGACCAAGGTTGGATGTCCTTGTTACCGTCACCGCACTCCCATTCATACCTCTGTGGTTTCTTGTCCACATTACCCGTTTTGCTGAGTTCTCACAAGACAGCGGTAAAGACTACCAAGACTACATTGAAAGCGATCCCGGCCGCTCAAGAGTGTACGGCATAATTTCAAGCTTAAAGATCTTGGAGGTATCATTTGCCATCATATTAGGGATCGGTTTATCGATCATGGGACACACAGTCTACAACTTTTATACTGCAGGCAGGAGCTCCGGTAAATACAAAAAGTAGAGTTGTAGACGATCGAAGAAAAAATTATATCAGGCTCTCGTTACAGCCTTGCTTTTAGACCCCTAGATGTCTATCCACCCAAAGATATATCAGCCTCGGTTAGACATATCAGAATTGGCGCTGAAACGATCGAAACGTATGAGCCGTCTAATTTACGTCTTGAGAACCTTGCTGAAAGTGGTCAATATAACGTGGGTATAGATTTGCATAACTCCAATGAAAATACCTGAGATAGTATCTCACCCAGCAATTATTGAAATTGGGACATTACTGGTCAATTATTGGGATCCTCCCTCTTCGACTGTGTGGCCCATCACTCCATCGTTTGTTACCTGGCTCCCCTATTTTTCTCTCTCAGTTATACATCTCTTAGTCATCTTTCACTGTTCTCCATAATACAGTCATATCTGCCCAGAGTATACCAGGTGTAAGGCGACTAAGATAGGCATATATGTTGAAAATTTTATGGGTAGCTACTTGGAACTCGTGGAATCATATTCGAAAGTATGAGAGACGAAGTAGAATGATCCCCTTGTGCCAGAAACTATAATGTGATACAAATATACCCATTTTTGTGCATTAGGTTAAAAGACGGAATATAACGGTAAAAATTCAAGACGGTGTACATTATCATACACTACCCTCACGTAAGAATCACCTAGACAAATGGTCAGACTCCTGACGAATTTAAATCGGAATTTTCAATGTCTCTGCCTGACAAAGCGGGATCACCTTTCCCCTTGCTGACTACGCGTCAGCAATTGCGTGAGAGACCTCAGACCTAGATAGGGAATACCTGCTCGTAAAATTCCACAAGCAACCTAGTGTATGTAGTATGGCGGTAAGATTTACCAGGCGGTCCGTTGCGTCCACCTTGAACTTGGTTGAACTTGAACCAACCAAGTGCTACTGAGACGAGTATTATCCACCCCTTATGTACATTATGTACACGTACGGGATTTGTTCCGCCAACAATCCTGCGGTGGTTGGCAGGTCTAGCGCGATAAGTGAACCAGATCTTGACCGCCACACCTGCTGTCAAGACTCGGAAAGAGACCGGAGGACAAGCCTGTCGCCTACATATACAGTAGTGTACTTTACATTGAAGTGAATCGAAGTAACGTGATCATAGAGGAATGCGAGCGTGAAAGATATTGTTAGCTATCTGACAACAATGATGATGAACTGCTGCAAGTCATTTTCGACCTTGTTTAAAACCGGGCTTGCAGTCTTGCTAGTAAATCCATAATTAAATTTAACTACACTATGATGTGAGACAAGCTTCAGGACCAAGTGGCAACAAGATGTGCAAGCCACACGCAGGAACGAACCGATCGTCAGGAGAGCACATGTCTGGTTCCCGGGTGTGCACGGGTGTTATTATCAGCGATGACCGGACGCTCGGGTTGTTCTCCAAAAAAAGGTTTTTTTTTTCTCTCTGTGTATAAGACTATAAATATAAGCAGCGAAATTGCAAGGACGGAGCCCCACCAATTGTTTATCTTTGAAAAGCTGTAATGTTCTGTAGAAGCCGTGATGGAACTCTACGTTAAATAATAAAGGGTGTTTTCGTCGCATCCCTTGCGATAATGTTTTACCTACTAGACAGGTACGTGTAGTATCTACCTACCAACTTTTCTATTCGCAATTTGCTTTAGCAGGATGGCAATAGGTACCGTGCCGACACGATACGTACCATACGTACCTAGTGTAGGTAGTAGTGGACCTGCCCTGGCTCTGTCTACTAGTAGTAGTTATACTATATACACTACAGTAACATACCTAGGTACCTAGTGTAGGGACTGCCTACTATGTAGGTAGTCAGCTGTCGATACACTACCTACAACGATGAGCTGTTCGAGCGCACGTGGAGCCCGACCGGATAGCTCCCCGCGCACTCAACACCTTGTTCTTGGTTTTTCACCATGCCAAATCCAGGCCCCTGCTCCCTCAGCATTGCAGTAGCGTGCACTGTGCGGTTTTAGTATATTGATGGTTGATTCCGTACAGTGCTTTGTAACCGGGACATTATTTTTCGTGGAGAAAAGAAATCGCTTGTCAGAAAAGCAGTCTTCCAGTGGGACCTACCTATTCATAAAATTTTAAATACGAGCAGTGTACTGTACTCAGTACACTACTCATATCTAGAGATGATACTCTACACTACACTATAGGTATATCGAGGGGTACTGAGGAGAGATATATTCCCTTGCATTCAACTTTCACCCTTTCAACCCGACGTCAGTCGAGTGGGAACATTATCCTTAACTTATACTAAACACTAGGTTGGGGCTGGCGTATAACGACTTGTGTGTACACTACAACCTACCAACCTCAATATGCGGAGATAATACCTCCACATATGCTGTCATGCACGGTATGTGGTTGCGACTCTGAAAGTCGCTAGCTCGCCTTAGCTAGGGGCTGCAATGCCGCATGAACTTGGATCATAAAGCGGTTGCAACGGTTTGCTCGTGTACTACTAGTATATAGAAGCGGGAGGCAAACCGATCAAAGCTACCTACCTGGAGGTTCGGATGCGGTGAACGTGGCTATAGCACCACTTCGTGGTTCTATCCATGACTACACTATAATTATAAATATGTCGCTGTCGTGAGGCAAGACAGCTTGTGGCGACTGGGCTCGCCTTGCAACCGGCCAGAATACTCTACCGGTATAGCCGGCGCGTTTCATAACAAAACTACACTATGCTTGCGCTCGTGGTAATACCCCTTACTTAAGATTAATTACAGGTTATCAATCGCTCTCAAAAGGACTGAAATTACAGAATGAGCACTGAACTAGCTTTTATGCGACCACTTAAGACCTTGTTCTGCCAGTGGGGGTTTTCTCCGTCCTCAAAATTCTAATATTCTTCTAGAACAGCAGATGGATCTGGTAGCCCACCTGGATCCTTCACCCTGGAAAATTATTTCAAATCTTCTAGGTAAATCTGTTTGTGGGGCGATGAATATCAATTGCTGACGGGTTTGATCCAGGCAAATAGGATTGTCTTACTTAGTATTGAGGTGAGAGAGAAAAAAAAAACGAAAAAAGACGTGTCTTCAGTTTCTTGATCAATTAATTTCCCTTATGGCGAAATATATCTGACCCTCCCGACCTAGGGATGCGATAGATTGAGAGTGTACACTAGGTAGGTAGTGTACATCACCAAATATACCCATATCTCTGAGTCTAGTCAGCCCCCTTTAGGATCGGCATTCGAAGCTACACTATGTGTTAATAGTGTGTGTACATACTCGAACACAAGGCGTAGGTAAGGATTCCCCCGTCAGCAGGGTGAGGGGTTCCTTTTTCGCAGACCAGCCTCAAGACCCCTCAGTCAAGGCCGTTTTGTGTCGTTAGGTAGTAGTGTACATGATTGTACCGTAACTATCTACACCCATGACAGACATCGATTTACAGCCACGTAACTGTACTGAGTAGGTAGTTACTTTGCCCCGCGTCCAACCTACTCATACACATGACAACCAACCCCTCTATCCCGAAGCGTTATATCCTCGAGCAATCATTCAAAACCTAAGAACCCATGTCCATGAATTGTACATGTACTTGTGTATGTTAACGCACGCTTGTCCCGGCTTTTCAAGGATTGGTAAGTAAACGTGGTCGGCTCATGCAAAGAAGCAGACAAGGAAGTGCTAGAGGTTTCGAATCCAAAACAATATACCTTACAGATAGATTATCTCGAGTTCTAGAAGATTAATAAAATAGCGTGGGGTCACAATAGCCCACCCAATTTCATATTATGGGTAGCGCAGTCGACAAGGTTAGTTTTTATGAGCAAGGTGTAGTGTACACTAGGCATGTTTTCGCCATCGTGAATTAGATCTCGAGGGGCTAATGCTTTTACAGATTTGCAGACAAACCCCCCCAAAAAATAAATCTTGATGACTGTATACACTACATGGTCGCTATATTAAATCATACTTTATCGACGGGTGGTCTAGTTAGCTAGTACGAGAGATCACAAGACTACCTAATTGTGGGAAGCCTACATGCGGTATACAGTAGTAATGAGGCGGCGAACCTACGATAGGTGAGTGTTGCACGTAGTGTATTGAGCATCTAAGCTACTGTTCTAGATGTCATCATACAGTACAATTGGACGACGATGCGCTGAGTGATCACGGGAACGGAAGCGAATATTGTTGAAGAAGCTCGTGCGTTGGGGACAAGAACCTAAGCCAGAAAGGTATGGTATACAGTTGCGTACCTGAATACGTGGTTGGTTCCTAATAAGGTAGCTGCAAACCCCACTCCGGAGTACGCAGCATGATGTACCTTGACACAAGTTGACAGCCTTGCAGAAGTGCGAGAGAAAGTTGTCCTAAGTCATAGGTTAGCCAAAAACTGAAGGGGGGGGTAAATTCTGTCAACCGGCCAACTGGAAGCCTCGGAAGACGACCCAGCTAGCTACTAGCTACTAGTTACCTAGGCCCACATCCAATCTCTTGATAATCTACACTAGGTAGTAGGCTACATGGCTCGGATAGAGCTGCATATGCTACCAGGCCTATTATGGAAAGCATCGGGGATGAAACCCTTGGATCTAGTGTCTGCCTGTACACTAGTGTAGATAGCTTGAGGCCACACGGCTTAGGGTACCAGCTCAGAGTCACAAAGTTATTTACAGGCCTTAATACGCACGCACACAGTATCATTCCTCATTTCTGATAAATACACTGTATCGGCATAACCTGTTATTAGAAGGTCTGCCAATGATATCTGTGCACTGTCAGGTGGCTGGGAAGATATACTACTACAGGCACTGTGAATAATTAATGAAATATTCACAGTGTATTACCTAGGTAATGCACCAAGTCTATCTTTGGGATTGCACAACGGCATTCCCGCACAACCTCTCTCCTGCAAGGAACAACACTGTAGTTGTTTATCCATCCCACTTTTCTCCAGCTAACCGACTGCCTACTGTACAGTAGTAGTGGTCATACATTACAACTTTCAGTCCGTCCGACTTTTCCCTCCCTCCACATAGCACCGCTCCATAAGTTAAGTACTATGTAAGTTTAGAGGGGGGACATCATGCATTTCTCGGTTCCTACCTGTTGCACCACTATACCGCCTCTCTTTCACTAATAGCGGTGAAGGCGAGTTTATTGGCATATGTAGGTACTTTACCTATTCAGATATAGAACACCTCAGACCGCCTGGCGACACCAGCTGGAAGAGGGGCGCGGGGCAGGTTTTTCCTCTCGCCGGGCGTCTTTCTGGTACACGTAGTGCTTGCTCCAGGGGCCATGAACCCACTGGCGAGCTGTTCATCCCCACTGGAATCCCAACCCGACGGCCCTGTCACCCCGCCAAGATTTTCCTGGGCCCGCTGCGCAGTGGACGACTACATTTCCGACCTGTTGAAGGGTTCTATTCTAGCCAGGTGCACCTAGCGCTACAGTATGGCGTTAGGTAGGTGCTTACCAGGTACTTACATGCAGTACCTAAACAAGGTAACAAGTGACACGATAGCCAATTTCAAGAAGTACCCTCATATCTGTGACAGCTGGCAGAAACCAATCAAGTTGGTAGCGAGTTACATCGTAGTAATGCCTGGCTGTTCGTGGCCCAAAGGCACGGAGACTACTTACACTAATAACCAGCCATTCCTACACTGGGATATTTGCCCCGCCTCATTCCTGATCTGAACACTCACCCGATCAAGACCCCCTCGCCGAAGCCACACTATTACCCCACCCAGCTCTGCCAGCTTCACACACACGAACAACGGAACTCACCTCCTAAGCCACCCCACCCTGGCAGCAGCCCATCTTTCGCGTCGCGCTCAATAAGCATACGAAGTTGAGACGGAGATACAGTGCCCACACTGTGCATTAGTAGCGTCTGGAGTTCCCGAGGTCTTGCATTGGAGCAAATTTAGGTGATACTGTACTATTAAAGTCTCACACCTCTTTTTTCTCTGCCTACCTGGATAAGTACTGTACACTATAGCAGCCTACTGCACTGCACTGTACATACCTACGCTAGATATTCTTACAGCCCACCCCCTCTACGGGGCCAAGCAAGATACAGTGGTTCCCCTCCTTGGGCCCGCCCGCCCGCCCGCTGGCTCGCTCCTTGTGCACACCCGACACTAACATAGGTAGGTAGGTACCTATCTACAACAGCCAGCACCTACCTAAGCAATACCCAGCACACCCAGCACCCGCCCAGCACCCAGTACCCAGCACCCAGTACCCAGCACCCAGTACATCTACCTTTCTGTACAGCACAGCACAATTTCATTCCCTCTTCTGTCCCTCTTCATCCCTTCCCCCCCATCCCCTCCTTTTTTATTTCCTACTTTTTCGCATTTCTTGTCCATCTACCTCCCATAACCATCAACCCCTCTTCGAACTAACCTTCGACCATTTTCAACACTTCGCGTCGCCCTGCTTTAAAGGACTGTCGCGCAACATCTCAGATACGTCGCGTATCGAGACTCACTCACGGCCCAGGCCTAATCATTATTTCCCACAGCATCCCATGACCCATATAGCCATTCAAATGACCAGCTACGTCCAGTCGAGTCAACAAGACACCCTTTAAATCCCACGGGAGCGTGCGTGCGAGTAGAGGAGCCAGGCGATTTCAACTATCAGTCTGAAGAAGGGTCAGAAAACTAGCACCTTTTTTTCGGAGCAGTCAACCGCAGTCATTGTCCACCAAGTCCAAGTCACCGTCGTTCTCGTCGATTGATATAATAAAGTCTACAACACAACAATATTTTTATCATCATCAGTCAACGCACCCGAACCCAACAACGCGACAATCAGCCAAGATGCCCGGCGCCAGCGTGGCCGTTCTCTCCACCTCCGCCTCATCAACTCCGGTCGCCCGAAAGACCTCTCTCGCTCAACCAGAACGCAAATACAAGTGCCAGTTTTGCGCAAGGGCATTTAGCAGAAGTGAACACCGCAGCAGACATGAGCGGTCGCGTAAGTGGCGCGAACCATTTCTTTCTCCCACCACCCCCTCCTCCGACCCCTCTTCTCGCTTCGCAACTCCATGTTACCGATGGTGCGACCCGACTGACTACCCCTCAACACCATGATTCATGCGCATGCGCTTTCTTAAACTAACTTGAGTCGTCGCCAACAGACACAAAAGAGCGTCCATTCAAATGCATGAAGTGCCGGAGTACTTTTGTACGAAGGGATCTTCTTCTTCGACACGATCGCACCGTCCATGCCAAAGATGGAGGTGTCCCTCTTCATAGTGACGGGAAGCGTCGTGCTGGCGGTGCTAAGGCCCGAGCCATCAATGGCCCTTCCAAGTCATCCATTGCCCTGGACACATCTACTCTGAGCGAGCAGATAGAAGCTAGCAGTGACGGGGCCTTCGACGTTGAACACGCTGCCATGTTAGTCGCCGACCTTCATCACAAAGCTACAGCCGCCATGCGTGACAATGATGGCGGAAGTCCATACGCTTCAAGCCCGGCTATGAGCTATCCTGCTGGTGGTGCGCCTTTGATGGACCCCGCTGTCATCTACCCACCCGTCAATGCTGCTCTTCCTCACAGCGTTCCCTGGGATGCCTTCACGTCACAGTCTGTGGCAGAAGCCAAGGCTCAATCGGTTTCGTCTTCTGGTTCTGGTTCGTTCGAGTCCCAGCAGTCCTTTGCTAGTGTGAGTACAGTCCAGGCACGCCCCAACCCCTTACCATTCGTCCCAGGTCCCAGCTGCAATGGTCTCGTACCTGCACTGCAATCTATGATCAACTCGCTTTCCTCTACCAGCACTGGTACTTCCGCTTCCAGCGAACCCACCACGTCTAGTTGCGGAATTTCACAGGCTGACCAGGTCCAGGCCTCGGCCGGCTTCAAGGCTCCTCAGGTTCTCAATGATGAAGAGCGCAATATGATATTAGATAACATTCGAGCTCATGATAGCGAGCACGCCATCCCGGAAGGGTTCCGTGTTCCTAACCTTGGCTCAATGAATCGGTATCTAGCGACCTACTTCGGCCTGTTTCATCACCATCTTCCATTTCTGCATCCGTCATCTTTCAATGTGACTCAGGTGTCTCCAGCCATTTTACTCGCTGTTTTATCCATCGGTGCGCTTTACGCCTTTGACCAGGATCAGGCATATATGCTGCATATTGGATCCAAAGTTTTGGTAAACCAGTTTCTGCAAAACAAAGAGAATTTTAGCTCCCGAAAATGCCCGTTATGGACGATGCAGAGCTCACTGCTGAACATGATCTTCGCTAGCTGGAGTGGTGATCCGAAGGGCCTCGAGTGGGCTTGCTCCATTAAGAGTCTACTCGCCAATATGGTCGCGGGCAACCGCTACGAGCTAAAGCTACGTCAAGATGCTCGTGACGGTGCTCTCCCATCCCGTGCCGACTGGGTAGAAGATGAAGGCTGCCGCCGAACCTACTACGCTGTGTATATTTTCTTTGGGCTGTTGACATTGACCTATAACCATACACCCGCCATCAGCTTTAATGAATTTGAAGACCTGCAGCTACCATCATCAGAAGCCCTTTGGAACTCGAAAGTCACCGACGATGGCGCCTGGTATGAGCAGTTAAAAGCGTCTCCGGGAATCACCTTCATAGTTGCTCATGATCATCTCTTTCAAGGTGAAACACTCAAGTACAGCGCCTTTGCAACGCGTGTTATGATAAATACATTGTTCCTCGAAGTGTGGTATCAGAAGCGCAGTCCCGAAGCCCTACAGGATGTGGTCACTGAGTACAAGCTTCGGCTTGCTCTGGAGACATGGGAGAAATCCCTAGAACTTTGCGAACCTGAAGCTGATGCCGTTCCACTGAGCGCACCGCACAAGGGTCATCCATTGATCTTCAACGCCCAAGCTATGTACCGCAACGCCCGTCTCCGCCTCGAAGTTGATCTCAAGGCTGTGCAAGAGGCCCTTCGATACCATGACCACTACGAGGTCGCTGCGGCGATGTCAAAGGCTCGAGATCGTGTCAAGCGGTCTGGTGAAATGATCAAGGTTATCCAGGAGTGTTATAACTGCATCGAAACTGCTGTTCGCCAAGGCGTGCGCTGGGTTGCCCGTACATCACCTACCAACTGGAGTATTGAGCACCCTCTCTGCGGCATGGACCTCATGATCACGCTCACCTTGTGGCTGTACCGTCTGGAACATGACGAGGAAGCTGCCACAGAGGAGGAGATGGCCATGTACCACAAGGTTCGATTGCTGTTTGAGAAGGAGTCCGAGGGTACCCTGAACTCACCGCAGCTCAGCGGTACTGTCGCTCACCTTTGGGGCTCCATGCTCGATGAGGTGGTCGTTTGGGGGTAAGTCTTCCATATTCTTCACTAAGCAAGAAATTCACTTCTAACATTAATATCACAGTATCACGAGACTGATGGGCGAATCTTTCCGTCTTCACTCCCAAGCTCTCATCGGCTACGTCGACGACGTGGAAGCATCTTCCAACGTATCGACACCGTCGATGATATCTCAGGGGGCAGATGAGGAGAGCTTGTATTAATATTTATGACGAGACTCACGATTTTCTTTTGTTCCTCTTTCCTTGAACTGACGGATGGGGAGGGTTTAATTTACTGCGCATATACCTGGCCGTTTTCCTCGTTGTTTCATTTGATCCAGTCAGGACCAGGCGCCGGGGTTGGTTGACTCTGGAGTTCCGTTGTGTCTGCGTTTTGTCTTTGCATCCAACGTCTGCATCTAGGGTCACTGGTAATGGGGGGACTGGATGGCAGACTAGGCTCTCTCGGTGACCTAGCGGAAAGGATATCAGCGCGACATGCGCACATAATGTCTGATGCAGGACTGGCTGGTCCGTTGCCGGAACTTCTCTTCCCGTCTGTTCTATTAGCTACGGCACTCATACATTTGTTTAATGCTGTCGTCGGTTTTTCTCCTTTTTGATTTTCTCCACGCTCTCATCGCATTTCTGTTTCTCGATCTGATTCTCTCTCTTTCCCCTTTTTGATTTTTGGCGATTTGTCATATACCTTGTTCTACATAGTCGCTGTGGCTTTACTTGTCTTTTGTTCTCTCTTGGTTTCCTTACACTCTTTTGGTCGGCTCCCTCACTCGTCTCCCACATCGTAATAGAGCTGGCAGTTGGGGGGCTTGGTGGCGAGGGAGTTACGAAAGGAATTTGCGAGGCCCAATTAGCAAAGCGGAAGGCAGCACTGCGCGCACCAGATTGTTTGATACTTGATTTTGATTGGAATTTGTTCTCTTCAAATGTATAGATCGATGTTGCGCCGGCCATTAAATGAAATTGCATCACTTCTCATCACTGCAGCCCATAAGAGCTCAGCTGCGTTTTGCCACGTGTAAATTCACCCCCTCGTGTTTTATGTTGTATGAGTGAAGTGTGAGTGAGTGAGTGAGTGAGTGAGGGTATGTGAGTGGGCAAATAGATGGTTGTATAGCACTGCTACCCAATTCTCTTTGCAGTATCCGGAAATTGTTCGAAACCAAACCAAGCCACAATCTGGATACTCAACAGAGCAGATGCATATGTCATTGATTGTACCTAAATCTATAACTGACTAAAGTGTCTACTTAGACAGCTGGTGTACAGTGATCTCGTACCTTTAATTGGTTGCACAATGGGTGACAAACGTGGAAATTAGGTACATAGTACAGGTTCATATCTACCTGCCCAGACTATGTATTTCTGGTGGGTGTACTGTATACAGTCTGTACTGTATGCGTGTACATGCGTGTATCCGCCACGTCTATGCACCCTCGTATTTCTTCCAATTCATATAGTATTTTATTCTTTTCCTCAAGTCCTCTATGCGTGCAGGTGATCGTTTTGGGTGGTCATTTCCTTGGCTTACCGAGGGCTGGCTTCCGTTATCTTATTTTCCGTGCTCTTCTGATGAAGATGTTGCGTCCCACTTTGAGTTGTCGGTTTATGAGTCCATTCCCGTATTGTTTGCTGTGTTCTGTTACATGTGTTGCCTCTTTTTTCTTCCCTTCTCTTCTTCCCTTCTCTTCTTCCCTTCTCTTCTTTTCTTCTCTTCTTTTCTTTTCTCTCTCCTTCTCCCTTTACAGGTTATGGGTTCGGTTCCATAAAAGTACTTACACAGGCATCACGACCTGCGTTGGTTGGTGTTTTCCTGGACCCCCATTCTCGGCAACGCCTGTCTACATCTTTCATATATCCTCGTGTTCTAGCTGGGCATGTAACCAGTTGGCGACGGAGACGCCATTTTCTGACCCCTCTCGCTTTGCCTCACTTTGGGCTCGTTCTTTTGCTTCTGCACCTGTCACTCGGTTCTGGTCACGGCGTATGCCATCGCTGCTGCACGGAATAGCATAGCTAGCAGCTAGTAGCACATGGATTCTGACGAATATCATGAGGCTCTCACGACCAGTACACGCCTCAATGGCTTCATCTTGGATTTTCGCCGTCTTGTCGCTCCTCTTCGGCTCGGCCACCAGCGATTGCGAGTGCGGATACTCGATGACCACCGGCTCTGACGGCACCCGACATGTGTTCGCCGATTTGCACGAAACCGACTTCATCCATGCCGACATCACGGGCGATGGAAATGGGGATGCTAGCCATGGATGGGCACCGCAGGGATACAACATATCGAGTCAGGCATCCCGTGGTCCATTCGGAGAATCTTTCGCCGTGCAGAACGTTATGTCTAACACCATCAAAAACCCCGACACCTTCGACGGCCCCGGTACTCTCGGCTTAGATGCCGGATTGCTTCTCGTTGTCCGAAACGTCATGCAAGAAGACAGGGTCCCAGTGGCCGAGGTCTCCACGACAGACCTGTATTATTTCTATGGCACTTTCCGAGCCGGCATCAAGACCACCGATGCACCCGGAACTTGTAGTGCTTTCTTCTGGGTAGGTGTCCGGCTCATCGCACGACGGACGCATCTCTTGTGGCTAACAGGTTATTCTGCTGTAGTACCAAAATGACACGCAGGAGATCGATATTGAATTTCTCTCCGCCGAGTTCGACAAGGAAAAGGGCATATTTCCTGTCAACTTTGTCCTTCAGTCAAAAGAAGCAGCCTCCGCTGGTTACAACGCCGCCAACACGACAGGATTACGTCGGGTCAATCTACCTTTCGACCCATCGACGGACTTCCACGAGTATCGCTTTGATTTCTTGCCCGACAAAGTAGCCTTCTACGCGGACGGTGAGCTGCTTTCCGAGGCGGAAGGCTCCGGTGTGCCTACTACACCCGGGCATCTCCTGCTGTCGCACTGGAGTAATGGGAATCCGGGCTGGTCGCAAGGCCCACCGACCGTAGATGCGGTCACGACGGTTAGCTACGTTAAGGCGTACTTCAACTCGTCGCTCGAGCAACGGCAGCGAGATTTCGCTTTAAGATGCAAAGACCCTACGGCAAGCGGTGCGATCTGCGCCATACCTGACCATAACGCCACCTTTTTCTTCGGTAACGGCGACAATTTGACGCCGAATCAAACAGATTATGGCGATCCGGATAACGGTGAGCCAGGGAACGGGGACGGGGACGGGGACGGGGACGGGGACGGGGACGGGGAGAATGGTGCTGGCGTGTTAGTCGTACAGACATGGGCCTTTTGGGTTGCTATGGCTATTATATATGCCTGTTTTTAGCGTTGAATAGAGGTCTGCATGATTTGGGAAAAGGAAAGGGGCGCCGGTAATTGTTGCATCATCTCATGGGCGCAGGTTTACAATTTCTCTTTTTGAGAGGAGGTAGTGATCAGGCTTTATTGCTACTTATGATAGATAGACCAAATCCTCTTCATTGGGGTTCTTCTCGAAATTTCTAGGCTTTTGGACCTTAACGGTTGATGAAATAGAATATTAGAGAACTATCAGCATTGCTATCGACGAGATGTTTGTTAGCCGTCCTCAGAGAAGCTTCTAATACGCGCGCCGCACATGTTGGCTATATTATTGTTAGGAACCTTGTCCGCTGCAATCGGATATGGAGAGATACCCTTCTAGGTTAGGTAAGTAGGTCGCCATCGTGGGATTTTATTAATTGATGCTCGAGGAGAACGCTCGTGATACCTACCTCCTGTCGATCACCTGCTGTGTTGTCTGGTCACACTCTTGATGAGTGAACAACTGTCTCCACTGCGCCGTCGGAAAGGGGTATGTATGGTCAGTATGGTAAGGTACAGAGCACACCCAACCTGCATTGCATGCATGCATGTGCTTGTGTATTGTGAGAGTGGGCAGCACATAGTATTGTTGTACAGACAGGTGTAGGTTGATGGACAGGTAATTGTGTTCGGACCGTCCCGGTGTATTTATGCGGAGGTTTGCGTAACGGGTTCACGACATTGTTATTATTCTTGTCATTATTATTAGATTATTGTTTCTCTCGCGCTTACGCAGGGGTGATGAGGGGTTTGATGTCATCGGGCCGGGGATGTGATATTTGTTGTACGCATCGAAGCTTTCGTGATATAGATAGCCGACCATATTAATGAACTTGAGATATATTTATATATATATAATATTATAAAGTATAGAGCTTGGCTTGATATGTGGTGGTAGGGTGTTGAATGCAGCGTGCGGCACAGTACCTAGACTACCTAGACGTAGATAGTATTTGGATGGCTTTCTCCTCACATATTACTAATGGCAGCCTTAAGAGTTGACATCATTCCCTTTCATTAATTTGGTGTTTTTGGCACTACACAGTGTTCATTCCTCGCTCTGTTGCCTATCATCACTCTACGGAAAGCTACGTATATTCTCTTATGAACAAATCGAACAGTCATGCACCAACTGCGCTTGGGGGAACCATACAACTGCGGCAAGGTGTCCCGGCATTTTGAGGGGAGGCCAGCAGCTGGAGGGGGGGTTGCGGGGATGAAATGGGTCACGACACCCCTCTGAGTTGGAGTTGGGGAAAATACGGGGTAGATGAAGTACTAAGTGCCTAGGCAGACAGGTATGAACTAGTAGTACTAGTAGTGATCTATCTAGTCTAATACAAGAAGTCCTCGGCATGGTAACATAGTCTAGTGCAGCCAAGGTTTATCAACATGCAAACTAGAGTACGTATTGTGGAGGCCAAAGCTGCATACTGACCTCCAATACTCGACCTACTATATGTAGCTATATGTAACTAATATAGTCCTGTGGGTGGGTAGACGAGTGATGGCATTGGTCCAGGATCTGCTGATACTTGGGGAAATGCTACACTACCATCCTACAGTATATAGTACGTACTTAGTACAACAGCATATCGTGCTTCCATCACTGTATGGAGACGAGGGGAATACGGGGAAGAGCTCCACGTTACTACCGTCCACGTGGGTGGTTACTGAAAGGAGAACACTCTTAATGCTATTGGGAGGGTATAAGATCGCTAGTCGCCTTACTTAGTAGATGCTGCTCTTGGGGCTCGTGATGTTGGCGTTTCATGTGGTACCATCATTCACGTATAAGCGCGATGAGTATGACTTACGCACAACAAAGTGAGAGTTGCTTGCTCGCCAATGGCAGTCTAAGAGTCTTTCTCCTCGCCTTATTTCCGCTTACCGCGCATGCATAGTGTGAAACAATTCACATGGAGTTGGTCTAAACTTGCGAGATATCCGCTGTTGATTACGGCCTATAGTCATCTGCTGGTAACACCCCAATAAGAGACCGAGGCTATTCCGGCGACATGTGGTCTACGGAAGCAGAGAAACTATTGGGATGAGTTTCCTACTTGAGTTGAGAGCTCCGGGGGACATGTAACGACACGCGGCGGGTCTATTCACTAACATATCAAATGCTGCCGCTTGGCCGCTTGGTTGTCAACCAGAAATGCCTTGGCCCTTGGAAAGCCGAACCAGCATATTTCGGAGTCATAATGTGACGGTACTTGAGGGATTATATAGAGTGTCGTGGGCGATCTTCGGCTTATACGTAGTCACATGAGAAAAGAAACCCCAATGATGGATGGCGCCTTGGTTCAAGACATGGAAATAAAGACATCATATTTTGCTCCTCGAATCGTGGGTTGGCTTACTTGCATTAGTGGACGCCCACATTAGTTCTTGTTTTCGTCTCTGTTCTGTTGTAAAACCTGCTTCACTCCTACATATACTATGTTCCCCGGCCATGGTTCAGCCGTTGGTTCTGCCTTGACGAAGCTTTTCCCCTGTCGACGAGTGTGTGATGTATTCTGTATTAAGGCCATGTATTAAGGCCATGAGGCCTCCGTACCAGTTTCGTGAACTTGTCATTACGGCGGTGCTCAGCTCCACAGCGAAGACTTACATGCCACAGATGACGCACGATCAAGTTGAGAGGGCTTACAAGCAGGGAGTTCATGCTTCTCATGGTGTCTTAAAGACAGTCATACATGAACTCGCAAACCGGATCCAAGCTACGGAAAGTTGAAGCATCGTTCTCAGTAGTAGATGCCCACCACGCCCTGGCACATACCGTATAAGATCAAGACACCCTTTCTAGCCCCGAACCCCTAGTTTACGTAAAGACCCAGAAAACATTATGGTCATGATGACGCCCACAGCCTCGCCTTTGTAACCCTCAGAGACGATCCTGCTGGGTCACAAGTTGCCGTGCGAAGCACATGGCCGAGGAGCAACACAGTAGGGTCATCTCACAAGATATCTTGTTCTTCTCTTCGTGATGTTGATGATCTCTATCATGGATGAGTTTCTGTTCATTTATTAAGACGTCTTCTTGTTTGGTTTAGGCTTATTTCTCGAGGTTTTCTTCTTCACGTTGCTTCTCACTGACTCAATTGATGCATCTTCATTCATTTCTTCCTATACGATATTCCTCTGCTCAACTCTATATCCTGTCTTTTCCTCACTTCGTTATTGTTCTCTCTAGTCTATAGAAATACGGCATACATTACGTTCGTACTAAGTCAGCGTTTCTTTGCTAACATGACGAACCCAACGACTCAGATCGCCCTCAAGAACAACACAAGCTCCTCGGTAGTATACGCATACGTGACGGGTCTAGATATCAATAAGAACAATGCCTACGGGTTCTTGCAACCGGATGGAAAGACGCTGTACTATCCAGATTCGCCATCGCAGGTACAGCAGCCTCTTGCCGTCGACTGCGCGATCCCGTTAGGTGCCCCCGGTACCACGACGACTGTTACGATCCCTCAGCTCGCTGGTGGCCGCATCTGGTTCGCCGTCGACAACAAGCTTACTTTCCTCCTGAACCCTGGTCCTGGAATCGTCGAGCCTTCTGTCACGAATACAGATGATCTTAATTATAAACTCAACTGGGGGTTTTGCGAGTTCACTTGGTGAGTAATCTCCTTTCATAGTGCCCATGATACCAACCCAGGGGGACGAAATAGCTACTCGTCCCCGACCCTCATAGTCATGCATTTGTTCTCTGTTTGACAGATATAGAGAACATTGGCTAACATTGTTTCCTCTAGTATGTAAACAACATGTCTACTCCTCCGGCTGAGACTCATAGTTCTTGCACGTTCACTAACCGCCGATATATAGACAACAAAGACCAGCTATTTGTCAACATTAGCTACGTCGACTTCGTAGCTATTCCAATAGCGCTTGAGCTCCTCAACACGGCCGGAAATAAACAGGTTGTCCAGGGCCTCCCTACCGACGGCCTCGACCAGATCTGCGCCCAATTGACGCAGCAGGGTGCGTCTGAGAATGGCATCTGGGATAAGCTGATTGTCAAGGGCCCTGATGGCAAGAATTTGCGTGCCATGAGTCCGAATAGTGGGCGTATTGGTAAGTTCGCTTTTCTTTCCAGTTTTGCCCCTGACGATGCCTAGCTTCAGAAACCCCTTTCAGACATATCCCGGGCAACCAAGCCCTGGGCTATTGAAGCACACCCTTCACTAATTCCATCTATCCCCTGACCCTATCACACGTATTCGCTAAAGACATGAATACCTAACTGACGACTCGCTCAACTCTAGGAAACAGCGGGCTCTTCGACGGCTACTACCAGCCCTACGTAGACGAAGCCTGGTCAAAATACACCAATACCGACCTGAAGGTCGACACGCAAGCGCAATGGGGGATCGTCACCGGCCGGGTGTCATCAGACGGACTCCTAACCTTCCCCAACGCAGGCACATTCGCCAAGCCATCCGCCATCGACATCTTCAGCTGCAGCACGGGGCCCTTCGGGAACTACCCCATTCAGACGAGAGACGAGATGGGCGCGATCGGGGCGCGTCTGGCCGCGGCGTTCAACCGCTCGACACTCATCTCTAACCCCGACCAGCCGGACGCCATCCAAAACGGGGCGAACAATTACTACAAGACGAACCCGACGAACCACTACGCGCGCATCGTGCACGGCGTCAACCTCGACGGACGCGGGTACGCCTTCCCGTACGACGACGTCGTGCCCAGTGGTGCGACGGGCCCCGATCAGGCTGGGACCGTGTTCGACGGCTCGCCGGAATTACTGACCGTGACTGTTGGCGGGCCGAATGGGGGCTCGGTGGGTAATGGCCGGGAGGACAAAGGTGCTGCCGGTGACGGGGACAAGGAGAAGAAGAAGACGGCTTTTGATTTCCCGGCCTTGTTCAAGAAGATCATGGCCATGCTCAAGGGCATTTTCCGTAAGTGAAACAGGTAAATGAGGGGATGGAATACGTGTTTAGTTCCGTTGCTGGCTTGCTTAGCCTCGAGGTCTCGTGCTTGGATTACTACGCTCTTTAGTTCCCTCTTGAGGTTCTGGAGTTCAGGGGTGTGTTTGTTTGCCTTTTCCCCATATACCCATTCGTTTTGCCGACCCTTTTTTTTTTTCTCCGAAAGAGATTCCCTTCCCTTTACCTCGAGCTTCTTTTCCGTCTGTCCTTAACTCGGCCTCCTCCCGCTTTTACATCTCATCCTACTTCTTCAGCTTCGTTCGTTGACCAATAGCCACTCGCTTGAGAAAATCGCTGCGTACGAACCCCAGGAGGGTTCATGTGGCCATTTTTACACTCATTATAACCAACCCCTTATCACCCATCAGCTTTTCCCCCTCCCCTTCATGTATATAGATCACGTCGGGCCACCATCTGGGTTATCCATCCCAAGCTTGTATATAGCCTATTTGCATTGTATATAGAAACCTGCATAGTCGAATCCGAAACATCATCTTATCATTACTATCAGCAATATGTGAAGACCGTGTCGAGATTTATTTACATTTTGGTGCGATAATTATTGCCGTGTGCCTCACAGGGTCTTTCTAACTTATGGTAGGGAATCAGCACCAACTGTCTAAGCGTGGAATATATGGACACAGATCCTACCTTGTCATATGAGGGATCGCCTGTGCTCTGGAGAATGGAAGATAGTTCAAACATGGACGACTTCACATGGAGAGGGGGCACGACGTTGGTTTTGAGTTGCTATCATTTGCTTATTAATTCAGTCATCAATGTTGACTCCGAGTATCTTCCATGCCTGGAGCAATGCTCCCTGTTCCAATTCCGCGGTGCTGAGTAGGGGGCATTACGTGAGACGGTATGAAAACCGCTCATCTCCCCGGACTAAATCAACAGAGTGGGCGTATCCTTTCCTTCTTCCACCATCAACGATTCCTACCCGCGTCATCCATGAGACGGCTCACCGACTTTGGCCTCGCGTCATCCTCTGAAACGGAATGCAGCATGATCTTGGTTTCGGTTTGTTGAGTGTTGCCCGCACACCCTCGGCTCCAGTCGTAACCAAGAGCATAGGCGAAGAGGCTGCCATCGTGGTTGAACGCCGTAGTGGTGATGGCGGATGGGGGCGTACCGGCGGCATCAGGAGAGGTGATGGGAGGGTAGCCTTTTAGCCGAGAGTGTGCGACGCGGTCCCAGAAGCTGAATGCGCCGTCCGACCCGGCCGTTACGAACGTCGTGGTGTATACTGGGTGGAACTGGACGTCATTGACGGCCCATATATTATGTGTCTTGGTGCTCGCATTGAATTCGCGGTGGCAGCGAAATGTGAAGTTGACATTCCTGTGGGGAGAAACAAAAAAGGTCCATATGTCAGGTCCCAGTCCAAGAAGTTTAGGAATGAAAATGAATGATGATTAAGAGAGAATGGAAGGGTTCGTTTCATCGAGAGGCAAACGTAGCGTGTGTATGTGTGTAGATGGAATATATAAATAAGGATGTTGAAATACCCGATGTCGTCTTCGTTCACGGCGTTCATCCCGCATCGACCCTCGATACTAGTCGTACCCCAACCTTCGCCGTTCGGGAAAGCCGTAACGGCCTTCGTCTGATGCTTGAGTGGCGACTTGGTCTTTGAGAGGAATGTCGTTGGGTTATTGAGGTCTATGAGGTGGATGTCAAGGTCTGCCGTCGCGATGACAGCAAGGTGCGCCTTTGCATCCAGCGAGTAGACGCGCTCGTCGCAATGGAGCGTGACGACAGCTGCACCTTGTTGCCGGGTGTCCCAGAACTTGACAGTCTTGTCCCAGGATCCGGAGACGATGATAGATCCCTGCGTTCCCGGCACATCAACGAAGCGGACGCCGCGCACAGGAGCGCTGTGCGAGCCGACGATGTCCTGCTGGCCCGTCGACAGATCCATTATGCGGATTTTCTTATCAGCCCCGCCTGCGATGATTGTCTTTCCGTCCTTGAAGTTCTCACATGTCAGCCCCAAAAGTTGTATTTACGGTTGGGCGAGTAGGCTCATCTGCTTACCTAGGCATATGATATTGGTTCATTTTTGATCCATCCGGGTTGAGGACGAGGATAGCTGTAGGATTAGGAGGGAGGGCATCGATGACTTACCTTGGCCCAGTCGCAGCTGAAGACGGGACCTTCGGCAGAGAGTGCAGACACTCCTTGCGCAGAACCGGCCGAGGCGACGTCGTAGATACGCACCTTGCTGTCCCATGACGCCGACGCTAGATGATTAGCGACGGGAGACCATGAGAGAGACTGGATAGTATCCTCGCCGTCAGAGGGCAGCGCGACGTCGCCGGGTACAGAGCTCGTGCGTGATGGAGAAGAAAGCATCTTGTTTATTTGCTGGTCGGAACGCCTCTGATTGGGATAGAGTGGTTGATAAGGGAGGATAAATCCAGCCAAGATGCAGGGCGTCTATTTATAAGTGAGATCGACGTGTATTAGGTAACCACGGCGTTTCATTGTCGCTGTAGAGCAGATGTTGTCATGGCAGTCAGCCGTTGTTGCCTAAATATGCATTACCGCAAGGGTTAATGTAGGTAGCAAGTATCGGGGCAACAAGTGAATCTTGCAGTTTGCACCGTCTGCCTTACCTAGGCAGCTCTTAGAAGACGTTTCAAAAGCGTGTTTACGAAAACCACCTAGATACATACCTAGGTACTTAGGCAGGGAGGTATCAAACAGGGGCAAGTCATTCTCCCTACCTTCGCCGTCGTAGAAACATATTAATTGTCTCATGAGAATGACAGAGAATAACGCTGTTTAGATCTACATATGTATAAGGTTCGGTTTCTGTCTCTACACTTTCTACGAGAGCTTGACAGATTTGACAAGATTTGTCTTCAAACCACTCTTTTCTCCAGCGTAACCACCCTTTCCTGGCCCTCCCGAGTACACTGCCTTTTGACTCCTGAGTTTCTTCATCTTGCTTTCGTAGGCTAACTTCTTCTTAACTGTTCGAGGGGTCAGTGTGTACTTTTCCTTTTTTTCAAGTATTACGTGATTCGACCGGTATGTTTAAAGTAGAGAATATACGAAAAATAACATAAAAGCACATACCTCTAGGATTTCGCACTTCTTTCTTCCTCTTTGGAGCGAGGCCCTTGTTAGCCTTGATGGCATAAGTAATCTCTCTACGACCGTCAGGGCCGACCTTCTGGACCTCGACGACACGATCAGCAGAGCCAGCGGCAGTAAGAGCCTCTGCCCTGGCGGTCTTTTCGCTCTTTCGCTTGTTAGAAGCTGCTGCAATCATGTCATAGTATTCCTCGTTCCCTTCGTCTCTGATGGCCTTGGCTGTCTCGTGATCGTCGTCATCGCTGCCCTCTCCGAGATCGGCACCGATATTTGATCCCATCTTGCCACGCTTCTCAGCCTCGGCATTAAGACGAGCGCTCCTGTCCTTGAAACGCTCTCTGTATGGGATATCCATATCACCACCAGCGTCACGACCTCCTGCTGCCCGGCGATTGGCCTTCTGTGCAATCTGTGAGGTGTAGAACCTAAGACTCTTCTTTCGTGCTGCTTTTTCAGCGGCCGCTTTACTGTCAAGGTAGTCCTCATCTCCAAAATCGGAGTTACTATCCTCTTCAGTATTCTTGAGCATAGTTTTCTTCTTGGGGACCTTCTTCGGAGCAAGTAAAGAGTCTAAATCAGCTAGTGAATCTTCGATCGCCTTTGCTTTGCGCTCTGCTTTCGCCTTAGCTCTCTTGGCCTTATTAGTCTCCTTGGGTTGTTTGGGCACCACGACATCCTCATCCGGCGTATCAATGTTCTCATCTTCTGGTGGCGATGGCAGGGTGTCGGCCGGCTTTACAGGCCTTGATGCCTTAATGTGCTCCACCTTTTTCCAGGCATTACGACATTCTAGAAGAGTACTCATGACTTCGTGTTCTCGTAATTCGGATGGATCTAACGTTTTTGCAACGCTGTTGCCATCTCTGGCTGGCGATGTTAATATCCCGAAGTACATGGCTAGGGTAGCTACCAATGAACCAAGAATTCGATCTGTTCACACGAACATTAGTTGTGACGACAGGAGTGCGAACAAGAGTGATGCGTACACTTTACAACGGCCAAGCTTTCAGGGCCTTGACCGTCTGCTTCCTTTTGATGTTCCACTAGCTGAGGTTGTAGCTGTAGAAGCTCGTCGGCGAGGAAGGCAAGCTCCGGGTAGCGGGCTTGGAGTAACCGGTTTCTCTCTTCTGGGCCCATATCAGAGGGGATTTCGACTTCTTTGAGCACTTCGGTGACGACCTCGTCCTGGTCCACATCTTCAGTCTCGCCAGCCAACCATTCGTCTTCGTTGAAAAAGTCAGCTTCAGACATCTTGGCCAGCTTCTTCTTCTGCAGGCGCAGAGCCTCCTTTTCCTCTTCCTCGGCATCTACGGTGGTCTCGATCTGATCGGCATCGTAGTAGTCCTTCCTCGAGGACCCCCAGTAACCATCATTATCTTCCTCCTCGTCCTTCTTTTGTTCCATGTCCGAATCATCGTCATTCTGTTTTTTCCCAGATTTGCCTGACTTCCGTGGTTGTTTGTGCTGGGGTTTGTCATCTTCATCATCATCCGAGTCTTCAGAGTAGCCTAAGATCTCATCGTCGTCGTCCTCTAACAGCTCTTCAGCTTTTTGGCGCTTAGTCTTGGGTCCACCGTCAAATCGAATCTCGTCATCATCCTCCTCGAAGTGGTCTTGATCATCCATAACATCTCGAAAACTAGATATTGGGCCGAGTTTGCTATCTTTGGGGTTATACTCTCGTGGGCCAGACGACTTGGCGGCCGTAGTTGCCTTCCGTTTCTTGCCCATCTTGTCGAAATGTACGCGGGAGATAGTTCGTGGGTAGTTCGTTATTCTGCGAGCCGATGCAGCGGACTCTGGGGAGGCTTCGGGATTACAGCATCTGAACTTTTTTTTGAGGAACCTTATCGAGTTGCTCGTTATCGCTCCCCCACTCTCGTCCCCACCCGTCCCTTGTCCCACTCATCCCACCTTGCTACCTAGGTACCCTATGTGGTACCCCACACTAGGTACCTGCTACTACCTACACTAAGTAACGAGAGGTGCCAAGACCTCGAAAAACACCATTTATTGATACATGCAGGTTCGCTTGCATACTACTTACCTGGGTAGGTAATATAATATCCCCTCCAAGTGGGTGAAATCAAAATCCTCCCGAGACAACTCGTAGCCAACACACCGGGATTCCTTTTCCCATGGATGTCTTTTCACAACCTACGTGGATTGCTATTTCCGCTGGCCTTATTGTGCTTCTGTTCGCCGTGACGATGGGCGGGGCTTGGAGTAAAAACCAAATGCCCGTCGAGGGCAAGGTGAGTAAAGATCGGGGGCACATCGCGTCCCGGGATGGATGGACACATGGACACACGTTTTACGTCGTTGCTGACCTCGGTTCTTCTCGCAGACGATTCTAATTACCGGGGCATCTGAGGGTATGGGCCGTAGCGCTGCTCGACAGCTGGCTGAGAAAGGTGCCAACGTGATTCTCGTATCGCGCTCGGCCAACAAGCTGCAGGAGGCGATGGCAGAAGCGAAGGTACGTGCACCCTTGGTCTATTGCTTGCAATCATGACAACCATAGAGACCTTGACTCCTTGACTCCTTGACTGATGTCTTCTTCCCTGCGCTCCAGGCCGCTGCACGCAACCCGCAAACCCAACGATTCCACTACATCAGCGTCGATGTCTCTAAGCCCGACTATGCCGGTCCCCTGCTCACCGAAGCAATCGCCTGGAATGGTGACAAGCCCCTCGATGTCGTATGGTGCGTCGCCGGCAAGTCCACGCCTGATTTCTGGGTCGAGGCCCCGCTGTCAGTGTCACGGGAGCACATGGACCTTAACTTCTGGGGGAGCGCTGAGATGGCCCACGCCGTGCTACGCCTGTGGTGTGCACCGGATGCCCCCGTGGTGCCTGAACCTAAGCACCTAATATTCACGTCGTCCGTAGTCGCCTTCTTCACCATCATCGGATACGGCACCTACACACCCGCGAAGGCAGCATTACGCGGACTAGCCGACACACTAGCCCAAGAGCTCGAGATATACCCGCAGAAGGTGAAACTTCACATCGTATACCCCGGCTCCATCTCGAGCCCGGGCTTCGAACGTGAGAACAAGACGAAGCCTGAGATCACAAGCATCCTGGAGGAGAGTGATCCGGTTCAAACCCCCGACGTTGTAGCCGCTGCTGCTATACGCGGCCTTGAGAAAGGCCATTACTCCATCACTGTTGCCTTTCTGGGAAGTGTCCTTCGCTGGGGCTCCCTTGGCGGGTCGCCTCGCAACAATTGGGTTGTCGACACATTCATGTCTTGGATCATTACCGTGGTCTGGATCTTTGCTTTACCAGATATCTACAGCAAGATCAGGAAATACGGCAAGAAGAACGGCCATCCGAGCAATTACCGGAGGAAGGACATTCATGAATCATGAGGATGGATTCGTCTATATAGCTACAGTTACGTAACGACTTATAATGTATAATATACCCTCGCAGTATCATGTGCAGCCCTAGTACTAGCGTTTAGAGCACTGTCTTAAATAGATATCCCTAATCATGAATCTACAAACAAACTGATATTAGTCCCCCCTGTTTACCTGATAATAACCGTGCACTTGAGTATAGAAATGATCTACTAAGGACTTAGCCCCATTTAAATTATATAGAGCATATAACAATACTGTCAAAGATTATAGCAGAATATGATCAATGTAGAAACAATTAAGAAACAATTGAGAAACGATGTAAATTTTAACCCAAGGCTTTACCTTACCCCTCTATAATAGCTAGATAAAATAAGCGGTATATATAAGCTATGCACGGTTATTATCAGGTGAACAGGGGAGGCTAATATCAGGTTGTTTGATTGCTCCCTAATCATCAGGATGGGTCAATATAATCCAGAGCATGTGTTACGAGGATTTCTGGAAAGTTATACTGGATATTGAGAAGCTTAGCGTATAGGGATGACAGTATTGGGGCAATATGGCAAGCTCTAAGTTTATGAAGTAAACGTCTGGCTTCAAGGTGTTGGGATTTATGTAAGTCTAATAATGTAAGACTATAGTGAGACGTTACTAATCTCGGTCCCTCTATCAATAGGTCACGCAAACTGTGCCATATAACAGCTTGTCAACAGCCAATGGACAAACCAGGTATACGGGTTGATGAAACCCGACCCTAGCATCCATGGGTATGCCTAGGTAGAGTTCAGGCAACTCGCCCTACAATGCGTATCACTCGCGATGGAATTGTTCGCGGGCACCTGGGTAAATAGAATTGTGTGACGCTGGTGTCTGACCCATGCGGTATGAAATCCGAGTTCACAGTAATTACCAATATGAATATTGGAAACAATAAGCTTCGGGGTTAAGAGCTGGTTCAACAGCCTGGTCAGATATCGACATATCGACCGCCTTTTGCATCCTGCAATTCACGACAGTAAGCCCGCACAATATTTTCATTTTTCATTTTTGAATATATAGAACATTGGTTGGTTTATTCATCTTGTACAACAATCCAACCTTTCTTCGGAGTTTCGACTTACTCCGAAAACTCATGGCCGCTTTGGTATAACTTCGTTGCAATCATCCATACTCTCGCGCCATAGCCCCCATATTGCAACATATGATGGCGGTGCCTCCCCCATTTTATGCGTTTACTCAGGCACTCCGGATGCCTTAACAAAAAAGAGAATCAAGGTAGAAAGGGGTCAACGTCGCCGCCGATTCGTAATTAAACAAGATATGTGGTCCACCGTAGCCATCAAATGCAGTAGTCTCCCACTTCACGGCGTGTGTCGGATCTCATGTGGGTTTGGCGCTGTCCAGAAACTTCGTGTGAAGCCAGAGAAGACGATATTTGGTAAAACATGGGGTAAAACATGGGGGAGAAGGGATGAATATGGTGGACAATTCGGCGCAAAACAAAACACATAGGGATCCGCTTGCCAGCTCGTTGAGAGGATACAGGTGGGTGAGTCATTAGCCAGATCTAAAAAATTACTGGCAGCTGTTGAGTATACGCTGATAAACATGTTGGTAGGTTGTGTCCTCGACACTTGCCGATACATGATCAACTGATTAGATCAGACCGCACAACCGAAGGTTTTCTTGGATAATAATATCTATGCAGCTATTAGTATGTATTTCTTCGAAAATCTCAAAGTTGCGTTTACCATTAACAGCAGCCATGACGAAACGAATTTGCGTTGTGTCAGTCGCGCAAGTGAAGTGCTGTTTGAAGTAAAAGAATCAGTAATTGTCCTGTATAGTCAAGTGATCATGCTTGATTTGAACGGTGTATAGGAGCAACGAGCCCAAAACTTGCAAAATTAGGGGGAAAGACATAATAATGCGTACTGTGTAGATTTGCTTCGTCTCGTGCTGGTTTAAGCTGACGAAGCGGTTTAGGATATAGTCGCAAGCGGCAGCATATTCCTCGCCACCTTCGTAGTCGGGGAAGTAGTTCTTCATCGGGCTAACAGGTAGCTTCTCCTTGAATCGATCGATCTTGTTCAAGAACAAGATGATAGAGGTCTTAATAAACCACCTGGAGTTACAGATAGAGTCGAAGAGAGTCAAAGCTTCTTGCATACGGTTGACCGTCTCGTCTTCGAAGAGCAACTGATCGTATTCAGATATAGCGACCAGGAACAGGATGGTGGTGACATTCTCAAAGCAGTGAATCCACTTCTTTCGTTCTGATCGCTGACCACCAACATCGAACATCCGGTAGGTCAGATCACCAATAATAAAGGTCGTCTCGGTAATACCGGTTGTCTTGACTCGTGATCGTAGGACATCTTGGTCGTTGGGCATGTAATCGGGCGTAGCAATACGCACGATGTTATCGAAGTAGCTTCAAACGCATGTTAATAACGAAGCGAGCCGCTTGAAGGACAACACTCACTATCTCGCCGAGTCGTTTAGTTGATACTCGCGGGATCGCTTGAAACACTCTTGGACACCGCGGTCTTTCCATAGGGCTTCAATGGCGTTGCCAACCTCAGGAGGCAAGACATCACCCTCGATTTGTGCAGGTTGCATAAAGATGGTCTGAACATGGTACTCCATCCGTTGATCCTCCAGCGGCAGTTCAAGTGATTCCATAGCCTCCAGAATGACGCGCATCGACTGGACAGTATTACTGAAGATGATTTCTTTGAATGATTCCCGCTCGTCACGCGAATATCCGCCCTCATGGATCAACTTCATCTGCTTCAAGATTGTCGACTTTCCGGATTCACCAGCACCTATTCATCTCAGTATTAACAATGAGATCAAGACTGCGATCGCAAATTGCATGTCATGCCACTCACCCAGAAGAAGCATCTTGATTTCGTTGCGCTGCATCATTTTGTCCCGCTTCAATTGATTCTCGATCTCCTCATTGCGGGCCTTGCCCTCCTTCTCCTCCGTACTCATTCCACAACCCATAGTGGCGATTATGGACGGGTCCTAGCAAGATGGTGATTCGCAATGTGTTTCAACAGGGAGCACAAGGGTCGGCGGTGGCAGGTCAAGGGAAGTCGTCGTCTCTTGCTATAAAGTGAGTTTGATTAGCTGACGAAATGAAGTTTAAACATAAACGTAAACATGAACTGGGCGACGAGGTGATGGATGTTTCGGAGATGTTGATTGCGCAGGCACCATGTCTTGCCACACATCGAGGTCTGTTTCTTTGAGACGCGGCCAGGCTTATACACACAAAGCAATGTGCATGCACGTAGCCACAACACCGCAGAATAGGACAAAATAGTCGCAGGCAAAGGTAATGTGGTGGCCGAGTATTGACAAGTCGGCGACACGCACACCCGGTGTTGGAGTGGAGAATCAGGTGTTTAATGGTCATTATCGCAGATGATAATGGCCTCGGTGGTTGCGCGCCGTTGATTGTGTGTATGATTGATTGCAGATGATATCCAGGTTCGTTGCACCAAGGAGTTTGACGATTAACTTACCAAAGCAGCGGCGTCTTCAGTTGTACGTGAAGGCGTTGAAAACAAGATCGATGGGTGAATGATGGACCATCAGGAGGAGAGAGCAACGAAGATGATGAGAACGGACGGCGAGGAGGGAAAAAGGAAAAAAGGGCGGTTGAGCGAGATTGTGACCGGGGTGGAGATGGATCGGGCAGACAGTGCAGGATGGTGTACAAGGGAAAAGGCCTTGTCTTTCTGGGTAGTGTATTGTCCTGAAGGGACGAGTGGAGCTGCCAGGCCAGGTTGGCTAGCCACTGTCAGTGATCATGTAGCCAGCCACCTGGGCAGTCACAGGCAGTCAATAGACCAGTGATGGGCGCTATTTTCCTGCCTAGGTAAGCCTGTAGTCTGCCTGTAGTGTGGGCAATTTACTTAGTGCACTTATAGTAAAGAAGTACGCACTTAGGTACAGTGGGTGAGGTGCCTCAGAGGTATCTACTAGATACCTATAGTGTAAATATCACTGTACTAGTACCTAAGGGACTGGTTAAACGGGGAATCCCTGGTGCTTCAGCTCAACTCCTCAATCCAAGATGGGAAATTTTATTGGTGATTGCTTCTACGCGACACAACTAGGGTACATTAGTGCGCTGTAAGAATACATTACCTGCATACATAGAGACATGTAAATACTCACTACTAGTATCCATATCATGATATCTGCGGACTTGGTGTATGTTGGATATGTGTGTTGTAAACTTGTACCTGTTTTTTTTCTAATATACTAAAAAGGGGTTTGCTCTTGAGCTAACCATTGTGGTCTGCCTGCTGCACGATACCAAGCCTCAGCACGCAGGCCGGTTGAGATATCACCTTGGTAGATCAGGACGGAGTCAGTGGCGCTAAGAATCAGGAGAATGGCTGGAAGGGTTTTCAGGGGCCCTATCGAGGCTGTTAGCCCGAAACAGTCAAGTGTTATGTCGCAAGAGCTGTGCAGGCTGCTACACTACAAACTGCAAGGAGAAATAATAGCGCTAATCCTATAGTAGATTAGCCAAATGAATAGTGGTGCGGTTGGTTAATGAGCATCTCCAGAAGAATTCCAGAACAGGGACAGGGTGCTGCAGTACAGTGGAGCTACTGCTAACTACGAGCAGACTACGAGTAGAACTACTTAGGTAAACTACAGTACACTGCTAAGATGTATGAGACATCCAATAGGAGTAAGTACCTATCTACATGATACAGTATGTACAGTATACACTACAGTATTTACCCCTAGATATACCAGACGAATAAATAAGTACCTATCATCCATGATGAATTTCAACGTCAACATACCAGCTGAAGCGAGCGCTGTCTCAGATCTAGGTACAAGCAGTAGTATGCGATATTGATAACGACTAATGTCACAATTCAAGACTAGGTATTAGGATCGAGTTACCTCAGAGACAGACGAGGTCAGATATCCATAGAATGATAAAAAGTCGTAGTATCATGTATCGATATCGCGACGTACAGCATATGTTTTGTTTGCATTTAGCATTCGGCTCACAGCATACACTAGACTACCTAGACAATGTGACAATCAGCTTAAATTTGAGAGACTTACCTTACAAGCATATTATTACTTCGGCTTATCATTGATCCTACGGAATCAATATTCGATTGATGACGAGGATAGGCATCCTTTGAGGTCGACGGACTAAACTAATAGGTACCTATTCTACATCATTCAACGTCAAAGTTCACCATGAATTCATGAGCAATAACATGATATTTCATCAGTTTATAATTAACTAACGTATAACCTACCAGCCAGTGCATTGAGGGATATGTTTTCAGTGACCGCTCCTTACTACTAGTAGTATTGTACCGCCGGTAGTGTACTACGTAGAAGACGTGACGACTACCAGGTATTTACCAGTTCTTTTTCCCAGCTACGCCGTCTACACCTACGCCACCAAGCCGCAGCATCGTGCCCTCTGCCTGACGGAACCGCTTGAATGCCGCCACTGCATGCGATGCAAGCATTCTTACAATCTTACGGATTACATTACCGAGCTGCCTACATGTGTACTGACATCGTGTGCTACAGTTATTTATTAATGTACATTTGCCTTCAAACGGCAGCCCGTTTTATGGCGGTGTCTTTTTTTAACTTTTTTTTTTCGTTCCATGTGAAAGTAAACAACGGTTTGTGCCACGCCTAGACTATTCATTTTCAACCAGGCGTTAATAGCACCGAGATGAGTCCACAAGCAGCGATGGGGTTGGGTTGTTTCCAGATTTCCAAAGCAGGTTATCCCACACAATGCATTCATCCAACTGCATAAAAGCAACCTGCAGCGAGATGTCGACGCCACTCGACAGGGAAGTTGATCTGACCAAAAGCCTCAACACGGGACCTAATAAGTCGGTAATACTACAGTATGGAGCCTATCACAGATAAGAGCTCATCACCTGTCTGACCGTGTCAGCGGTGTCATATTTATTTATATCTCTGCCGAAAAACTTGGGGGTAGTACCAACGACCTAACTGCCTCGAGAAAGTAGGTAAGTGGTTAAACCCAGTCAAACCCGGTCAAAACTAGCAGCCTTTTCCACGAGGCAGAAGATATCGTTCAACAAATGGGTGCACTCTTTCTTTATATTTTAAGGTGGCTGTCCAATCGCCTTTCCCGGTCGACAAAACCGGAGCCCGGACGTGCCGAATTGCTAAGTACTACCCAAGACACACGAGACTGCCGACAAGACGTCGACTCGCTAACTAAACATACACCATACCCGTAGACCAGCATTAGCGCATAGACGAATTCGTGTTTATATCCATTGCAGCACATCTTAAGCTTAGTGTAACGGCTGACCAGTCTTGCCGGGTTTCGGCAGATGCAGCTGAACGGCTTCCATGTTGCCCTCGGGAGGCTATGCCCGGATCGTTGTGAAGGCGAACTGGAGAAAAAAATAAAAAATTGGGCGGGGTAGGTAAGTGTTCACCCAATCTTTCAAACCCTCAAACATCACGCAGAAGCATACCCAATCAGTTCATACGGAACCGATTCGATAGCGAAGTAGGTATCGCTAAGATCGCCACCACCTTTAACCTAGCAACTTTGAAACATGTTCAAGGCTAAGCCAGGTAACTCTTCTTTAATGCGTTGTTACGGTAGAGGTTCATCATCTCGATATTGTCACGCTAGACTAAAACAAGTCGACTTAAATTTAAATATCATCGGGTAGTTTTCGGCTAACCATCTAGACAGGGCCAAACTCGAAGATGATGGAATCAGATAAACCAGCGGCTCACAAGTCTTTGTCTTTGTAAACGGAGAAGTATATTTATATCCTAGGTAATGATCGAATCGAGGTCACGACGCCACACCGCGCAGAATTCCATAGAGCAAATCCTTACGATTTAATAGAGGTACTGATAATTTAGTATAACTGATCTGCAACGGGACTGAATTATAAAACTCCCCACCTCGAAACATGGTTCGCACAGCGCGATTCAATACATTTGAGACGAATACCACCTTGATCCGCTTTGCGACAAAGGGGGGTGGTGGGTTTTTTTTTAATACGAAACCTGGTGTATATAGTATGGTGTACACTACGTACGTGTGTAAATAGGCACAGCATAATCAATAGTAGTGTAGTAGATCTGGCGGTGAATCCAGGTTGTTATATTGTTTAACCCAGTCTAGTATTACCTACATATGTATGTAGATGCGCATATCCACGTCTAGGATAAAAATAGCGAAGAATAGCAGTGAAGGCACAATGTTCACAACCACTCATAAGACGCGGTGGTCCCTGTAATATTGCTTCCATCATTGCTATGATGCTTATAATATAGTTCTAAGCTGGCTAACTATTTGTAGTCAAATCTAATACTTGTACTATAATCAATAGTATGCTTCAAACACTCGTTGACCACACCTAGCTCCTCTTTTATCAGAACTATATTAGTTGGTTAATACATAGTACACTCTACAAAGATGTCCACAACTGATAAGTAGGTATGCGCCAACCTGTGGGGTAGGTTTTCTACTGTATAGACAGTACTTTGGAGACAGTACGTCGATAACACGTACACTTAGAGTTTCGAAACGGTGATAGTCAGGCCTTTAGCTCTATCTCTTCTTGTCTAGTAGTATACATCATCATTACCACTGATCTTCAACAAATCCAAAATCGGGGGTTTGATGTTCGTTCTAGTCAAAGTCATATGGAGAAGTTACCGAACCTGTGTAGTTAGAACAATGTGACGGTTCCAATTGTTACGGTTCCAGCGCATCTGCAAGACACTTCAATTCCCGAAGCGTACATATAACACTGCTTGACACTACTCAATCAAGACTCACAGTACTCAAACAACCCGCATTTCTATGCATGGGCTCCGTGCCATTGCCGGCACGGCACGCCTCAAGATGCAGCAATGGGTCTAATCACATTACACTGCCTGTAGGCGTCAGCCCAGGACAGATTCAGGACAAGTCCTGCCCTAACCGGGCAAAGCCAGTGTCATATCATCGTAACCCCCTAGGTTAGTCAGTCAGTCAGTCAGTCAGTCAGTCAGCTAGCTGACCGCCGGGCTACCGACTTTCCAGGCTTGTTTAGCGGCAGATCTCTCCACGATTTGCTGGATTGGTCTAGTGTAAACCAGGTGTACGTGTGAATCAAGCCCGAGATGTAATAAGGCGGCGACAGTCGGCCATTATTGATATTCGTGTTGATTTTAATGCTTTTCTTTACGCATCCCGTCATCCGCTCCTCGACTTCAGATCTCTATTATTGCCATCGACATCTATAACCGAACAATGTCTGCCGGGATTGAGCTTGAGCGGTATGGCGATAGAAGCTTTGGGAGGATAGGCGCTACAGGTATTATGCGAAATCTGTTCTGTTCTTTCGTCTCCACGGAAGTCAAACTTCCAGTTCACCTGACTTTCGTCTACTAATATATTATACTCCAACTTGGATACCTCCGGCCGTCGCTTACATTCGATCGATATATCACAGACTTCAACCACACTCCTAGTCCCCATGCGGAAGCCAACTACAAAGATTGGCGTGATGAAGCAGAAAAGGAACACAGCAAGAAGAGAGATTGCATGCAACGCGTATGTACATCGTTTGCGCGATTCCTTCAATCTTTATTTCTATTAAATTTATTTCTTGGACTCCTTTTCCACATATTCGCCAAGTTTAATGCATGCTCGAGTCATCTGCTAACGCATATTGTTAAACGAAGAATAGGCCCACGACGCATATGAAAATGGCGACGGTGCTCGCGCGAAGCAATTGAGCAACGAGGGTAAGAAACACGCCGCGAAAGCGGACGAGTTGGACGAGCAAGCGAGCAAAATGATATTCGATATGAACAACCCGACGGCCACCAGCGACACGAGCGACACGATCGACCTACATGGCCAATACGTTGACGAGGCTATGAGCAAGCTTACGAAACGGATTCGACAGGACAAGCAGAAGGGCCGACCCCATCTTCACGTGTACGAATACCACTGTCTCTCACACACATGATGACTTGCGTACATAGCACGTTAGACTAACATGCTTCTCAATGCACCAGCATCGTCGGAAAGGGCAACCATAGTGTAGGCCATATACAGAAACTCAAGCCAGCCGTCGAGGACCTCTGCCGAGATTTAGGGCTCCACTACGAGACCGAAGAGAATGCAGGACGTATATACGTCGACTTGCAGGGCGGACATGTGGCACACATGCCACCCTTGCCCCCTCAGCTTGCTACGGAACACGCTGGATATGGCGATCAACCTCATGGAGGTTATCAACAAAACCACTATCCTGGTCAACAACAACAGCAACAACACTATGGTGGACAGAACCAAGAAGAGCAACAGTATGACGAAGTCGAGAAGCTGCTTACGAAGCTTTTCAAGAAATATTGCTGCACAGTCATGTAGGAAAGGCGCCGGATATATACGGCTAGATTTGTTTGGGTGTGCTTATATGCCTATTTCAAGTTCGTAAACTCGGATAGCGACTTTATGCTACCTACGTATGAGGTGGGTTCGCGATATATATAGAGAATCGTTGGATCTGCAGGATATACAAGACTTTGGGAGATTATAAAGAATTAGACTGGTCTCCCTTAAGCTTGCGGATGAAAGTGTGTTCTTCATTTTATTTCCTTTTAAAAAAAGAAATATCAATATAGATAATATTTCACTGTGAGTCTGTGTATAACAGAAGCTAGAGAATTTCTTTATTACTTTATGTTCGTACGATCTACAACTTCATACGACTGCTAGATACTGAGTATATATTTTGCTTAGGCCAGTCAAATCCTGCCCGGGGACTTTGTCAGAACCCATATAACCTAGGTTAACAGAGCTTCCTAAACTAGGCTGGCATAACGACAGGGGCTATGATCATCCAGAGCCGCCCAACCTACCATATCTCTAACGTATGACGATCTTAGAAAGAAAGATGCAGATGGCACGAGACCTCAGGAGAACCTAGGTTGGAAATATAATATTTAAGAGAAGCCATGAATTTGCTAGGTTGCCTAAATGAGGCCATCAAAAAGGGAGACGAGTTCATTAACAGGTACTCAAGCCACCTTGGTCACTTATACTCCTATTACCGGGCAAATTCCGAAACCCGCAAGCCCATGCATGGTATAAATAGAAACTAATTGTTGGTACTATGTTGCATGCAGGTACAGCACCTGCGTCCACATTTAAAGGCCGGCTACGATGTAGAAAATTGCTCTTGTCGGTCGTCACCTCACATTCATTCATCTTACAGTTTAGCATTATAAGATGGGCATTCCAGGGTATCCTTTCAGAATACATGCAGGGGAATACAGCGGGCTGGATAATGAAGACGGCCCCCAATCTCAATCTCAAAGGGGCGGGCTCGCACGTTGGCTCTCGCCTCTCTTTGGGGACGAAGCATCACCGCTATGTCGGGCGTGCCGTAATCGCAAACTTGATTTCCGTCCGTTAACGAAGAAACCCCCAGGCTCCCTCTGCAACGTCGTCGATGATGACGACCTCGAGACGTTAGAGAATAAACACGCCGTCCACATCAATGATTTCTTAGTTGAAGAGGCGAAGGCGATGAAATCAGAATGTTCACTCTGTAGAGTTCTCTACTTCTGCGCCGACGCATCAAACCAAGACGGATATTTTCTCAAAATGCGAACCATATGCATACTACGACCGAGATACGACTGGTCGAGGCATCGTGGCGAAAGAGGCAGGATCATTCATCGAAACCAAGTTTGGGTCCATTTCCAGCCGATTGAGAATGGGATAGTGTTCGACATGGTGTATACCAATAGGTTTATGCCTACTAGGAAGGGAAGATCCGTAATTCCTGCATCAATTGACATCAAGCTACTGAGGTATTGGCTCCGGCAATGTGACAAGAAGCACTCCCATCCAGCTGTCCCCAGTACGCTAGGTTCACGAATGCAGGCTATAATGAGCCGTGGACTTTTCCGAGTCATAAACACTTCCACCGGCTCCGTGGAAACATTGACTTCTCCATCGGGCTATGTTGCTTTGTCATATGTCTGGGGACCAACGGCCGATCAGTCAAGTTACAAGCCTCTCGAGAGTAAACCTATATCAGCCCATACTCCCACCATTCGCGACGCTGCCGTCATTGCAAACTCCGTTGGTTTTAAATGGCTTTGGGTTGATCGGATTTGCATTGACCAAACTAGCGGAAGCGAAAAGGCGATACTTATTCCCTATATGAAGGACATTTTCGCGGCAGCACAGCTTACTATCGTTGCTGCTTGTGGAGACGGTGCACAAAGCGGACTTCTAGGCTCACCAGGGACTCCCAGGCAAGCCGAGAGACCACTCGTTTCAGTCTCATCAGTCACCATGCTCCGCGTGGCTCTCTCGCTCAAATCTCTTATGGACAAAACCCTGTGGAGTAAGAGAGGTTGGACCTTCGAGGAGTACGTATTCTCGAGACGTTTGCTTTTCATCCTAAGTTCGGAGGTGCTATTTAACTGCGGAGAGTATACCTTTCGCGAATCGATGGGTTGTTGCCCTATGACTGAGAATAAAGACACGGTCTACAGAGCAATATACGGCGAGAGACTCTATTGCTCTACCACAAGGCTTCATAGGAGCCTTCAGAACGAGCCGGCCAACATGGCAGAAGTGTTAGACATAGACAACTTCATAGATGCTCTGGGAGAATATACCGCACGAAATCTTACAGTCGAGAGCGATAGAGTGGCTGCCGTTGCTGGTGTAGTCATAGCGGCTATGAAGAGCCCGATGGATGAGGTCTCAGAGCGGACATTGCTAAGGCATGGGCATCCGTTACACTTCTTTGAGGTTCTCTTGACTTGGGAACAATCAATGTCTCCCAGAAAGACATCACCATTACCGAATAAGCCATTTGCACCGTCCTGGAGTTGGGCCTCCTCGCCTATGAAGGTGTGGTTCAATTCGATACGCAATAGACTCCTTATGGACCCGGATAGCTACTGGTTTCAATACAGCCTCCTTCACAATCATGACATACTTGGTTTGCCAACCGATAACAACTCAATCGGCTGTTCAATAGGATTGCAACCACCAGGTGAGCTAATTGCAGACCAGCCATGGATGGGAAGTCTACCCGGTGATTCAGCTCTCGGCTACGAAGCGGGATCGTCGACGGACTCACCTGCACATGACCCGCTAGCATTGCCCAGACTTCACTTGGTAACGCTTGTGTTCGATGCGCGCTTCATTTGTGGAGAAGGTCGGCAATACAAGCATACACTGGCATCCTTAGGGAGTACGGAAACCAGCGATGATGTGTATGGAAGACTGGGTGTAAACCCCCAAATGCACGACTCTTGGTCTATTCACCCTCAGCTTGAGCCTCGCTACTTTCCAGAGAGGATTGGTTCCGGGCCCCAGCCGTTCGAAACCTTTGCTATAATTACTGGCCGTGTATATTACATGCCACCGCGGTATGGCCAGGGGCCCTGTCAACGCTATTACGACTTGTATATACTACTCCTAGATCGATCCGGGTCAGATGACATATACACGCGGGTGGGTATGGCTCGGTTCTGCGAAATCGATGAAGGGTCTTATTTTTTTAAGGTGATTTGCAATGGGAGACCACGGTGGCAGTACATACGCATTGCTTAGGATTGCGACACCCGTCAGCCTACACATCCGATCCCATGTACATATTCATCTACAGTAACTCGCTACTATCGAGCGATAAGCATATAGGCACGGTATATGCCTAGAACTTATAATTTTCATAGTGAGGATTTTCATGAGTTGGGGGTAAATAGGTGGTCTAGACATATGCCCCTGCATGCAATTACACCCCTTCGCACTCACCGTCGAGCAATAAATAGTCGATCTAAATAGGTATCTAAAACTTGGTTGCATACCAAATATATATATATATTTTCATGCTAGGAACTACATCCCAGATTCAGACATAGGGGGTCCTAACTACATTCCAGAGGACGAAAGTTGAGATGTTACGATATGGCCTTGGCCGCACAAAAAACCTCTGGGTTAAATGGATATTTTAAGCATATCAACCGTCTAGGTAAGTGCTTACCTAGGTACTTAATAGGAGAAGCCTGCATGGCAAGTATCTCGGTAGATATATGAACACATACAGACGCAAAAGGAAAGAATATGCATTAATAATATCTTGGGCAACATTATTTCTAACGATCAAACAAATAATCGAACAAGTATACCTACAATAAGTGGGACCCAGGTGGAATCTTATAACTACAATATAGTCGAGTTTCCTCCCAGCAAGGCGTTCCTACTTGACTATGATAAGGAGAAAAGAAAAATGTTCCAGTAGAACAAAACTTCCTAGGATCCATTCTTTCGAAAAGATTAGCGATCATGTTGTTTATTGGGATATATATTCACATTCTTCCTCGCGAGGTTAGTCGAATTTGTTTGTTTTCCGAAGATATAGGAATATATCTGACATGTCCTCCCTTACATAATTACTTGCTCGAGCGTCAAGGATACCATACGTTTACCAGTGGACTCGATAAGGCGACCCCGGCAACACACGGTAGATTAAACATCTGTGTTAACAGAATCTTTAGCATGAGACGCCACCTCCAGATGCCACGTTCTGGCAGGTTGTGCTCTTCTTGCCGCCGGTGACGTTGACGCCGCTCCAACTCCAATCACTACAGCTGCCCACGCCACACTCGATATAAACCCGGACGGCGTCACTGCCCACAGTGCCCGTGACATTCTGTAGCACAAACCCAGTAACGGTGACACCATTCGTCGGCTTTCCGGAGGTGCCGCTGTACGACTGGGTGACGATTATGCCGTAGTCGGAATACGCGGCATTGACGCCGGCGCCGTCGAGGAAGATGTTCCGGTACGTGATGTTCTGGACGGTCCCCGTCGCCCCTGAAATGGTCTTAATTCGAACAGACTGCTGGGATTTCTGGACCGTGCTGTCGGCAAAAGTCACGTTGGACACCATGTTTACGGTTTGACTCCCGATTGACCCGATCGACAACCCGTGGCCCCCTGAACAAAATCCAGAGCCAAAGTAGATATTATTTCCGCTGTTGATGGCAACGCAGTCGTCTTGGTTCCAGACTTTAGCGCCGGTGATAGTCACGCCATCGGCGTTGTTGACTGTGTTGTGGAAGTTAGAAATTGACTAAGTATATTTTCTCTCCGACTTTTCTGCAAGTTTTCCTCGAAGAAATAATGAAGAAGAGAGGAAACACCTCAAGGGTAGAGGACTCAGAGGAAAACGTACTGTTGAACGCATCCGTGTTCTTCCCTAGTGACTCACCATCCCGATCATCCACCGTAACATCATTGACAGTAAGGTTATAAACTACGTGCATAGAAACATGTTAGTCGAGATATCTGGGTTCAGCATCATAGAACCTCCTAGATCACCCGAGACAAGAGACTAAGGGATCAGGCATGAGAGGTTGTAATACGCACCGTAGTTGAGACTGAAACTATTCTTGGGGGCGTTCTTGATCGTAATGCCTTCGAGCACGGAGTCGTTAAGGTGATTCGCCTTGAAGAACTTGGGCTTGATCACACCGCCGCTGCCGCCTAGCCCATCCCAGTACAGTGCACCCTGTCCATCGAGAACGCTGCCCTCAGCCCCCTTTACTGTTATCTTGTTCCCGCTGACGGAGAACAGAGAACCCTCCCATGCAGCATACCCGAATGTCGTCGTTCCCTCGAAGACCACCGTCGTCCCATCTTTTAACCCCTCCAAGTTTAGCGTTTTCCCACCGGGTACCTGAAGTGACGATAGGACGATCGTTGAGCATGACGCTTTGCTAACGCTTGCTGACGAGTAGCCCAACGACCCACTGAATGTGCATGCGTCTGCGCGGGGGGCAATGGCATCCTCGAGGCGTGGTGATGATGTTATCATAGGGGCAGCTGCTCCTACGACGCCGTTGATCCCGAGAAGGGAAGAGACGGCTACTGTCGCTATAGTTCTCATAAGACGGCGATGCATTGTGAGGAATACAATCTTTCATATACCAATTCTATGAGACGGGGTTATGACTGGAAAAACTATGGTAGAGACGTAGATACACAACAGAGCGGCAGGAAGAGGTCCTGGAGCTCGCCTCTGTAACGATTGTACGAGAATCATCTTCGTTATTTATTCCCTCGTCAGCTATGCCTATAGACTCCACGGGATACACCCATGAATTTATGGATGTATCTTTTAGCAGAGCCGTAAATGCCAAAATGCTTGGCCGATTGGTGGAACTCATCTAGATACGTGTTGCCCCAGTCTCCATCTATCGTTGTCCCTATTCTCCGTTACAGGCCGAGTCACATTTTCTATCTCTGGCGTATATAATTAGTCCCATGATCATTGCAGGCGCGAGGAACCCTTCGATGAAATCCATTTCGAATAAATTACAAGTAGCACTGCGAGTTTAGTGGTGTCGATTTAGTATTTAAACGTATCATTATATTTGCGCTTTAAATGACATTAACATATACAAGGAAGACGAGAAAGGGGTGAGTGCTAGGTTGATTGGTGGAAAGTTCGGGATTCAACAGGGGACGCCGGGTTTTCAGACCGGCATGGGAGGGCCGATGCGCCCATAGATGAAAGCCGGCCATGCATCAGATAGGTACTCGAGAAACAATCGTATCAGTAGCAACAAGTTGATACCATACTCGCTACGCAAATTGTTAAACTAAAGGGGCTAATCTTTACTCAAGAACGCCCTGTCCACCTCTACAGGCGGCTAGTCGGTTGAAGAATAACATCGGTCGCAATTGTGTTTCATTTGCGACAACTTTGTACGACTGTTGTTGGTTCCAAATGCTACGATGGATAGACTTTGCCGCGATGGCATAAATGTTAATTAGCGGCATGGCTCCCAGGGACTTGATTAAGCTGCGCATGAAATATGCCTGATAGGAACTCGACTCCTTGACTACAGTGAGTATGAGGCTCAATACCTTAGCAAAATTTCAAAATTCGGATAAAGTTTTTGTGGTTATGCAGAATAGCAGAATGTGGCTGGATGCTGACATCATGGACTTTTGATTTCGGGCTAGACCGGAAGTCTCATATCAGGGATATAAATGATAGATCACATAACGACGGCGTCGAGCCTCGCCATTTATTTATTTTCTACGTGTCGCGTGAAAGGTGCAAAAACTATGGCTACGGCAAGACCCAGAGTGGCCTACTGGTTTCGAACTGATCTTCGTCTACATGACTCGCCAGCATTGAAAGCAGCCCTCGACCTTGAACCTGAAGTACTCTGGCCTATCTTTACGTGGGACCCTCACTATGTTTACCGAGTCAAGGCCGGTTCAAATAGATGGCAATACTTGTAAGTCAATATTGTTAGTGCCTTGAGACGAGCGTGTTGACTGACCGCGCCGCAAGACTCGATTGCCAGCAAGATCTTTCAGATTCAATCCTGAAGCTCAACCCAAGGTCGAAACTCTTCGTGATTCGCGAGGCCCCACAGACCCTATTCCCGAAGTTATTTGAGGCTTTGAAAGTCACACATCTTGTATTTGAGAGAGACACCGATGTCTACGCACGTGAAAGAGACAAGTTAGTTACTGACGCGGCTAAAAAGGCTGGGGTTGAAGTTGTGACGCGTTACGGTAGAACACTTTGGGATAGCGATAAAGTTGTCGCGAAGAATGGAGGCAAGCCAACGATGTCTATTACCCAGCTTCAAGCTGCTGGCCATAAAGTTGGCGAGATCCCGAGGCCAATCCCCGCGCCGGATCGTCTGCCAGACCCTGGGGAGATACCGCTGCACTTCGACCAAGAGCGAGCTCCGACAACAGTTGACCTAAATGCCCCTCACAGAAGCAAGGCCGACAAGACTTATGATAGCATCGCCGGCCCCAAGGGTGACTTCGCGATTGTGACGCTAGAAGAACTCGGCTTCCCAGCAGCTACTACGCCGCACCGAGGCGGTGAAACTTTGGCACTTAAGCAGCTTGACAAGATTATGGCCGATGAGAAATACGCGGCTACTTTCAGGAAACCCAATACCAGTCCAGCAGCGTTTGAGCCACAGTCCACTACCCTCCTCTCGCCTCACATGCACTTTGGTGCTCTTTCCGCTCGACTCTTTTACTGGCGGGCCCGTGAAGTGGTAGAGAAGTATGGCAAAGGGGCCTCGAAACCTCCTGAGAGCCTGACAGGCCAGCTTTTATTTCGCGATATGTATTTCGCGGCACAGGCAGCTATAGGGCTACCGTACATGCAGACATTGAATAATGCCTATGTGCGATTTATTCCCTGGCATTTGCCATCACAGCACGGGGAAACGGAGACCGGTACCGTTGCTATTAGCGGCAAATACTACATCGACTCACCGCAAGCCGACAAGTGGTTTAAGCGGTGGAAGGCCGGGGTTACGGGATTTCCCTTTGGTGCGTATTGGAATCTCTCGTGCCTGATCCATTAATCTCCATGTTTTGTGTGATCCAGCAGGTTCCATGATGCTGAACCTAGATATATCGACTAACATGTTTATATACTCGCAGTGGACGCCTTAATGCGTCAGCTTCGTATTGAGGGATGGATTCACCACTTGGGTCGTCATATGGTAGCATGCTTCTTGACAAGGGGCGGTTGCTACGTGCACTGGGAGCGAGGCGCCGACGTGTTCGAAGAACTACTCATTGACCACGAGCCCGCTTCCAATGCGGGGAACTGGCAATGGTTGAGCTGTACCGCCTTCTTCTCACAGTATTTTCGCTGTTACAGTCCAGTGGCATTTGGGCAGAAGTGGGATAAAAACGGCGACTTTATCCGAAGATGGGTGCCAGAGCTGAAACATCTCGACGCAAAATATATCTACGAGCCATGGAAGGCGACCCGGGCAGCGCTTGACAAGGCCGGAGTGAGTGTTGAAGGAGATGGCTTTAGTAACAACCGAAATGAGGGTCTGAATATATACCCAGAGGCTATGTTTGATTTCAAGGAGAGGAGAAGCGTTTGTATGTCTGCAATGAAACGGGCCTTTTCAATTGGTCTTCATGGAAACGATGAAGCGGTCAGGAATGGGACGTGGAAACAGCTGTTTGAAAGAGCGGGAGAGACCGAGATGGAAGGAATGGATGGAGTGGATGGGGTGGGTGGCTCTGATGATGAAGGAGAATACGCAGACGATGCCGATGCCGATCACGAGTCACATCACATCCTGAAGGGTCGCAAAGGCGGCAAGCACACGAGGAACAAAAGCGATGCTGTTAAAGAAGGGCCGATGGACAGGCACGTAAAAAGACTGAAGAGCTAAGCCATTCAAGCTTATATGTATCTATGTAGGTACTTACCTCACCTAGGTTGGTACCTGGGAGGTATCCTTCCCCTCTCATTCCTTCGTAGCTGCGGAGAAAGGATACAGAAAGACGCCAAATCATCCCGAAAAAGAAAAAGGTAGCAGTTGCTATCTTCATTCCCCATTCTACGCAGTTGCTATCTTCACTCCTCCTTCTACCTACCTAGGTGTACATGTAGGCACCCCGCAGCTTCACGATAACCCAATCACCCTCATACATCTCAAATTCTGCCGGACAGTCCTCGTGGGAAATCGAGTCATGCAAATTCTTATTTCATCAGGCACATATATCTCTCGGCTTCCACCTCCATATTACTGAACTTCGCCAACAGAGTGCCCTGATGATTGTAAATACATATTCGGAATCCTTTTCACATGACATTGCTTCTACGACATCCATAGACACGAACAGTCGAGTCTCACAACCCCAACCCTCTCCTATTGACTACGAAAGCTACTTCCACCAAACGTGAGTGCTACAGTTTAGTCGGAGATGAACAGCTTGGTACGTAGTGGTGTTCACCATCAGGTGTTGGCACATAATTTCCTATTCTTCTATTATTTCCCTTTTCTCCCTCCCTTCTTAGTTACCCCCTTTAAGTTATAATACTACACCGTTCAGTTACCACTTATATGGGCGCGACTAATCAGACGCGATTAGGTTCTCGAGAATTTCTAGTTTTGAATCCATATCTACCCCGCCCTGAAATGGTACAGCACGAATTAACCCCTGGTGATCCCGGAGCGACGGTATCAATGGATATCGTGGCCCGCCAGATGTCCACCCCGAGTTTCGATATAGGACCTGCGAGTGACATCGAGATTCTGGGAATCGCTACGGCGACTTGCCTCCTTGCATTCTTTCTTTTCTATACGCTATATGTGGGGTTGTGGATGTCGGCGTGTGTCTCCTCTGCTAAATCATATGCCATCAATACTACCCATGTCATGAAGACATCGAGTAAGAGAGGTAGATTCCCACGGTCAGTACGTGAGCGGCCCACCACTCCTCTTTGTTGGCCACGGACTATCTATCACGGGCAACATGAGGAATCTCAAACACCGTATTTCACATGTTCGGCTCGAAACACACGAATGAAAAGACCAGGGGGGACCCCCATCATCACGAAACAATACTACTACACTCAAATCCCAGCTAGAGGGAAGCCGTGGCCGCGTAAACCGCTGCTAATGTCAAACTCCATGATAAACTCTAAGAGGCGAAAAGATATGACGTTGGACATGGAAGAAGGCCTGAGCTTAAGACCCAGTACCGCTGCTGCTGTCGCTGGCAAATATGACAAGGCTATCCCTCCCGATGAAATAACCTCCAGCAGGGAATCGAAAGCGAAGGAAAACCGAGACCATTTCGATAGATCTTTTTTACGCCACTACACCGCGTCTCTATGACAGGCGGATGCGAGTTTTTTCAACAGGGGGCCATGCGACGGATGAGAAGAGAGTTTCAAATAGCCCTAAAGTGGCGCTGGGACAGAAGAGCATTTGCCCCTTCATCAGAATTACCAGAGTTCTTGATTAAGGGGAAAAGGCGGGATCTGGCACACGAGGGTCTCCCAGTACTACGCGCTGGTTATCCTAACATATTAGATAGTCGCGGTTCTAGGTCGCGCTACTTACGTGAAAGCCGGGAAGAATGGCTTTCGTTAATCGACTGCTCCAACTATAGCATAATTGAGCCAGCCAGGTTCGTCCCAATGCGACTGATAGAAAGAGAAAATAAATGCCTAATAGCATGATTTCAAATTCCGTATCTCTATTACCGCATTTTGAGGGATAAACACACACTTCTTATGGTATTTGGCACTCACAGCGCAAGCGAAATTTCCTGAGATATGGTGCACCTAATTATGTTCGGCACCTAATGCAAGATTAACCCTATCACGTCTATGCCTATTATGATATGACCTTGTCTTATCTAACCAGTATTGATGTTGCTGTTGTACAAATGTACATAAAAGATGATGTCTTGGTTCTAACGCTCGCTTTCACTCGTCTCACTCCCCCGAGTCTATTTTGTCTGTCAAGCTGTATAAGACCGCATTTCGTATCCTGTTACATCCTTCTTCCGACAGTTGATCTGCCTAGGCCAGCCGTACATACTTTCAGTTCCTACTCGGATATGAGAGTGTGTGATGATATATTTCGTGATTCGGGTGGTTGTCGGGTCGCTCGGCGAAGTTGGTGGGAAGAGTTGGTAGGAACTGGTGTATGCGCGCAAAGTTGTCCCGAAACTGTGAAAAGAATCTATGCTTTCGTCCTGAGGTCCCGCGACGCTTGCTTCAAGCTCCAATTGCATTCCTCGTATGCGCGACCAGCACCGAAGCCTACGCCCACAAATGCGGGCCATGCGCGCCGCCGGAACAGCAATACAGAAAATACGACGCCAAACCCAAGACCGAGGGTCGATTTGATGAGCATGTTCGAGACGCAACGGTCCCACTAGTAGGATATCAATCATTAGCCTCCGATTCGCTTGTGACGCTGGCTAAGTATGGGTTTTGTTGGTGGTGCGGTAATTTCGATCTCGTGATGCGTTTTGCAGCCTCTCCTGCCCGTCTTTTTACAAGGCGTCGGCCGTGAATGATTATGGTGCAAGGATCTGAAGTGAGTTATAGATTATGGCATTTGAGCCTACCTTCTCGTTTAGCAGCGCTTCGCTCACGGGTCGGGCGACTGCGCTTGAGGGCGCGGGAGCTGTCGTCTCGGGCATTCTGGCGAACTGTGCTGAAACGAACTTCCATGTTAGAGAATTGAGCCAATTGAATGAATGGCAGCTTCAGTCGAGTTGCGCATACCTGATGTATATCGATCGGACTAGATAGGCGTTGGTGGTGGCTATAGGAGGGTTTCTAATAGCTCCGACTCTAAATAGTGACGTTTCTTTCGGCACGAGTTATCGATCAAAGTCGGGATCCAACGAAATGTAAACGGAGCTCATGCAAGCTCAAGCTTGGCCTGGCTTGCGATCTGGAAGGCGGTGGCATGTTGTACCTTTGTACACGTGGAGCGTTATCTTATCGCACGCCTAGCGCAATGCGGCAGTATTTTTGGGGGGAGACAGAGGGGAGCTTTGGAGGCTAGAAAAAAGTTCTGGCACCGGGGACTAGCGCAACGCAGCTACAATAAGCTTTACACCAGTGGCTTGCGATGCCAATTCGCTACAGGCTTCACAAATGGAAGCCATGGATGTGGACGAAGAAAGCCCGGTAGGTGACTCTCTTACTTCCTTGTTTTCACATATTTGGGAACTTGCTTAGTGCCTTGTACAAGACAGCATATGCTAACATGTGCGCTCCAGCAATTAGCACTTATACGGGCTGTTAGGGCCCTCGACGAGGATAGCTCCGTAGCCTTACCCGACAAGGTTCATAAGCTCTGGCTTCTACTTACCGCGGCTAAAAGTATCCGATTACATGGTGTCGAAGAAAGTATACTACGATGGCTGCTCAAGCAGATGAGCGGTAACACCGACAGCGCCGAGCATGTCCGCCGATACCCTCTCACCTGGACAATCCTTGGCCACATTTTCCCCAAGATTCCCGCGCAAGCTCTGGGAAGATCGCTGGCATATTTTCGATTTGTATCGATTCTCAATAAGACCTTGGAGGACGTCACCAAACAAGAGACCCCGGCCAGCGTCCTTAGGACTGGGGAAGACACGACGACGGCGAAAAAGAGGAAGAGAGGGACGGATTGGCCTGCAACGCTTGCAGATCTTCGTACCACTCTAGGCTGCCTTAGGACGGCTTCAGAGGTCTTTGAATCCTTGGCTATTCTGCTAGAGCAAGGCGCTGCTCAGCCTGGGGAGGTCACTCCAGAGAAAAGAGTTGGCGCAGAGCATATCAAGTCTCTATTCTCATCTTCTGGCGATGAGACTAGAGATATAACAGCGAGGTTGTTATTGGTATGTGACGACTCGCTGTCTATGACCGGTGAGGGGCTCGTAAAAGGCCAACAGTCCTGGATTGATACCTTGACTACCATCTGGAACCTACGACTTCACAGCAAGGAAGACAGCCTCGAATTTGCTAGGCATATTTACGAAAGGGCCTCTCTCATACTGTCCGAATTTGAACGGGACTATTCTGCCCGGCTTTCAAAACACGTATACAACACTTGCCGTGAGGTGTGGGTGCCACAACTTCGGGGGTTCTTGAGCACGTACTTTATTCGACCTGCAAGGCAGCGCTTCGCTGTGGATAAGAACATAGATATGCTGAAGTTGGCGTTAGAAGTCGCACAGAAGGATGTTATAGCATCAACTACGGTCATGTGGAGTATAGCAGCTAGAATTCCTCGAGACACTAGTGACCCAAGGTCCAAGATCGAACACGATGAATGGGCCGAGGAGATTTTCCAAGTAGTGGTAGAAGGCCTCAAACCTCTGATCCAGCGAAAGAAAAACGAGGTGCTCTCTCAACTATTAGACGTTGCCTTACAAACCCAATCAATCCCCGATACCGAAACTCTTCGCGTATTACACCAACAAAATGCACTTGACGGACCTGAAACGGACTGGACGTTGCTATCAAAGATCCTCGCTTGCGATGCGGATGTGTATTTAGTTGCTCAAGACGATGAGACCATTTTCGACAACTTGAGTAGGGTTTCGAACGACGATGCTATAACGAAGGAGGAAGTCGTTGCTCATGTTATTCTTCCTCTACAAGCCGCATTTTCTAATGCGCGAGACTTGGCAGGATTTATAAATCAATGGCTCCAAGGTCTGTGTGCAGCTGAACCCGTGGAGCAATCTATATGGTTTGACCCAAGAATTCGCGAGAATTTGGCAACTGTTTTACAAACCTCCTTCTCGAGTACCCAGCTCTTACGACTCCTAGAAGGATTGGAGTCAATTCCTAACAAGGCCGGTGAGCTTCTAGTCGTTCTTGATGGTATTTGTGCCGGACTCACCGATGAAAATATTATCGCAAACGTTAACTCCAAGATAATGTCTATGATGGATCGGAAATGGGAGGACTCCTCCCAAGGTGTCCTTGCGTTGAGATGGCGGATTTTGGGGTACCTAGCCTCGTGGATAGAGTCGGACGAGTGCAACCAGCTTTGGAAAAAGGTCAAATCCGACCTAAAGCCAATTCTTAAGAAAAAACCATTGAACGCCGCTGAGACCTTTGAAGCATTCTCTTGTTGTTACAAAATCTGTCTTTCTAATCACATTGGAGGCAAATACGAAGAAGACCTCACTAAGCTAACTTGTACGATGTTGGGAAGGCTGATCTCATCAGTGGAAACCGAGGCTGACCTCCAACTGCTGAGACCCTATACTGATTTGGTATTTAATCACCTCCCCAGACTCAGTGAACAGCCAAAACAAGAAGTCAACACCTTGATCGACCAGATCGTCAATCTTTTTTGGCGTGTAAGCCACAAGCTCCCGTTATTACTGAACGAACAGGCTCTAGAGCGTGTACGGCCGTTAATCTATAATTATGACATGGCTGACGAGGAGCCAATGGTTGACGCCTTGATGGCGCCATTTTTGGACGCGCTGGATAATTCAGAAAACCAATGTGGATGGACAGAACCAGAAAGTTTCAAGTTGCTTTCGATACTTCTGGAATTCCCAACTGAAAGTTGGACGAGAGGCCGCCGGAAGCGTATGATGGGTTCATGGAAGAAGCAAAAATCGGCAATTAGCTCTCACGCAGCTAAAGACCCGAAATATGCTGCCGCATTTTTACGGTTACTAGTAAAGATCATGCAGCAGCCAACTTTCTATGAGGTGTGTCCCTGCTTCTATCATTATACTCAGACTACTCACTTTCCCTCAACCTTTTATCTTGTGATAACCTTACTAATGCCTTGTGTAGAACATGGAATTTACCGATTTGGTTGATATTTGCTCCAGTATAACGACTAGCGATGCTACACTCCTGGCCTTGCTCGAGAGATTTGTCGACACTACGGTTAGGTAATACTTAATGTTTTTGGAATATAACCTTTCTTCAAAGGCTGACCCTCATTAGACAAGTCCTCGCGAATATGAACGAACTTACACAGTCTTACCTGCTCAGCGCGTCTCAGTACGCTAAGAGCCTTAAGCCCGGAAAGCAACCAGCAACTCGTGCTGAAATTCTCCTATTGAAAACCCTAGCGACTGCCCTTTCTGACTATAGATCCTCTAATGGCTCTTTAGAGCGTCTTGGCATAAATTCTGATGCTTTCACGCAGAAGCTTGCTAAATTGGTGGAACGGGCGCTTAGCGATTTTGCATCAGAGGCTACTGGCTCTTCAATAGCTTCGCTGAGTGATGAGAAACTGCATTTTCTATCAGCCGTTTTAGATGCAGCACACGTCATTGATAGTGATACTGCCTCTCAAATTAAGATTGAGCTGTCAGGTGACACTCTTACTCGACTAGAGAGGGCTGGTGACACTATGGTTTCCAGAGATGTTGCGATTGTATGGAAGCTGAGGTCGTTCCTCATGAACCAAAGTGCAGATCGGCACACTACAGAATCTGTTAGTGCAATTTTGGACGGAAGCGGTGATGGAGTTGAAGAGCAGTTGATATATGGCTTCGTAGATGCTTATGTGCAAGGGAAGAGCCAGTCTATTCAAGATCAGTTCCTTGGGGAGTTGATGGATCGCGGGAGACTCATCGAGGGTTCCATCGGGCCTTTACTAGCTGCTCGAAGATTGCTTGAACTTCATCAAGGTACGTTGGTCACCAGTCAATGGCGATGCATAACAACATCTGATACGAAATATGTAGGGCCCAATGTCGATGGCGCATCAGTTAGCATTGAAGGAGGCCTAGACCTGGCTCAAGTGCATGAGCACTTCACTTCACTTCTAAGCCACGCTGGATCCCTTCCTCACTTCAAGCAGATATCAGAAACCATGCTATTTCTCCTCGATAAACACGCCAACGCAATGACACAGTACAACATCGAAGCAACATTAACAAGTGTTGTCGAAGTATGTTCTTCGCGCGGGCCCAAGATCAAAGGACCCAAAGCAGTGGGCGAAATCTTCGCCGCTCTGTTCAAGCTAGTAGCGCTCATCATCAAACGACATCGTCTCCGTCTCAGTGGGCACTTTCACATCTTACTCACGACCCTACGCGCGCTCCTAACCGTCCTTCTGACGGACCCTAGTTTATCGATATCGAGCCGTCGATCCGCACATTCCCGTTCTCCGCCCTGGCTCCTCACGCGTCTCCAACACCGCCATGCGGAACGATTCGCCCGACTGCTGACGCTAGTATGTGAGCCGAGCGCCGCATCCGTGGCCCGGTCCCGATCCCGGTCTGAGTTGGACTCGGCTACGGACGTCGCAAAGCGCGCCGCAGGTCAGTACATGTATCTCGTCCTCGAGACGTACATCAAGTTACAGCTTGAGGTCGAAGTGTCGCGGGAAATGCGCAAGGCACTCGAAGTAGGCATCTTTTCCGTTCTCGATATCACAAGTGAGGGCTGCAGGAAGGTGCTCAATGAGAGTCTGGATGCGGCTGGACGTGCCGTGTTCAGGGCGTTATTCGCCGAGTACCGCAAGTTTGGCAAGTGGAAGGGCGTGTAAAATTGCCTCTGGATATATAAAAGGCTTTTATATAGACAAATGGGAACAATGAATTGATAATCCGATATTTACATATCACCGAGCACTGAGCACCTAGGGCAACCCGCATTGAACGCTTTCGTGCAAACGTATTTCTTGGTTAACGCGACAGGGCTATAGATAGTATTTAGGTGTAATGATTGAATCCCTATTGGTTTATCTCTTCCTGGATTTGGCCCCTTTCTCCCTCTCAGCCTCCTTCTGCTCCTTGCGCCAATTCTCAACGAACTCGTCCATCTCAACGTGTATCCTCAAGCCCTTCTCACACATAGTCGCATAAACGCTCTTCAATTCGGCGGAATCCATCTCTCTAACCAACGTGCCGAAAGCCTCTATGAAGACATCCTTGGACCAAGGACAGGCCTGGATAGCGCGGTAGAAGACCGCCTTGGACTTGGCGCGCAGCTCCTTCCGAGAGTGGCAGAAGCGGATGTAAGCGACCCAAAGTCCTATGTGGTGCGTGCAAACTTCGGACGAGAGGGAGCGCTCGAAAGCCGCGCGCGTCGAGTGCGCGTTGCCTGTGCGTAGCTCGTAGGATATGGCGAAGACATGACTTGATAGGGATTCATTAGCGCGCGCTAGGACATGGTCTTGCAGTAGAGATCGCACACGATCGTTGACGCTCAGTCGCTCTTCGCGCCACGCGAATAAAGAGAGGAAGATGGTGTTGGAGGGGAAGTATGAAAGGTACTGTGTTAGTTGCTCGCGGAGAAGCCCCGAACGAAAAGGTCTGTGGCGCGTTTTTGTTAGCTTTGATTCCAATCGCGATGGAGGAAAGGGAGAAATGAGGGTTGGGGAAGAAACTCACCCGTGAGTGGCGTGATAGTAGAGCAGGTGGGCAGAAGACTGAAGGAACCTCTCATGAGAAAGGCTGTGTTGCTCACCGCGCGAGACGAGATCCTCAGAGCATTGGGTAATCCTTAAGATCGCGGACGAGATATCACCCTGTTTCTGAGAAATTGGTTCCTTTTCGCTTCGTTGGGTCAAATATTCGAGCAACACTAAGCCCTCTGCGTAGATAACTGCTTGAGCGATTTCGCCCGATGAGGTCTTGTAGTCTCGTTTCGTTACTAAAAACTGTTTCGCCTTTAGAATCTGAGACGAAGTAGCTTCTGTAAGTTCGGGTATTTGTGCGCTGTCAGAATTTGGCCCATCTTCTATTAAGTGACACAGGTGTAAGACGGCTTTTACACGATTTCCATCATCAAGCTCTAGCCATGCCGCTCGGATGCTCAACCGAGCGCGGTCATGGTCTAATATCGATGGTAGACCAAGCGCTGCCGACAAGACGCTGCGAGCTGTGGCCTTGTTATTTCGCTCACGTTCGAGATTGGAATAGCCCAGATACAGATCCACATTTAACGGATCTTGTTTGAGGAGTGCTTTAGCACTTTTCTTCTCATTTCCAGGCTCGTTGATGGATTCAAAAGCTAGAGCGTAAGGGCCGAGCCTGCCGGTTCTAATCACCCGAACGAGCTGCTTCAGCGTGGTCGCTACCCATCGATAACTGCCAAGGGGTATTTTTTGATGGATCTGATCAACATATTTGAACCACTGTGTAGAAGGGAATAAAACTTCGGCAGTGAGAGACATCTGTTGTACTTCATAAAAGAATTCAGGCGATTTGTTTTGTTGGTCTTCAGAACAGTTTGCACTGTCCTTAGACAAGAGGTGCGCAAACGGAACATCTTGTGCACTGCGGACAAGAAAGGAGTCTCTGGCGGCCTCTCCAATGAGATTCCCGTCTTGAAGAATCGGTGGAAGGCGACAAAATATTAGAAAAGCGTCCATTAGTTGCGACTGAAGATGTGGGACAATGTCCGTCGGAAAATATAATAGAATATTCTGGAGGTCGGTAAACATCACAACTCGAAATGGATCGTCTTCGGCTCCCTCATCTAGCGTTCGAGCGGGTATTGTGGCATTTTGAGCACTATTGAGCTCCATGGTGAGCCACGCTCTGTATCCATCACGAGTAGTAGGCGGAACGAGCAGTTTAGATGCGTTAGGATTAGGAGGCTCTTGAGCAGTGACATCGTTTACAAATGTGGCCCATCCTTGCCAGCCATCTTCGCCTAACCGTGGTATTTCGCTCTCCCAGTATTCTTGGAAGCTTATCTCCCATCCTATTGGTGATAGTGTAGAAGGTCGTGCAAGGTTCAGTTCCAAACTAGCTTGCCATGCTGCCGAAGCTAGGTCCACAAAGCCAGCATCTGCTAGAAAGCATGTTAAACGTAGAAAGACGTGTATTATCTGCTTAGAACGTTCGATTTGCTCTGGAACAGTGGAGAGATTAAGAAGCTCCTTTCCTAAAGATTGTAATTTGTCTGTGTAAAGTCGCTTTATTTCATCATAACGGCAGGCTGAAAGTGTTGTTTGCAAGAAATTGATGTATAATTTCCAAAGCTCGAAGCTGTTCGGATATTTCTGCATTATTCCTGTAAACTTCTTTAAAGTGACCTTGAACTCCCATACCTTAGGGCCCTCCACCATTATCTTCAGATTAAGCTTCTCGCGATGCCCGTCGTCATTGATGTGTGCCAAGGCTTGCTCAAGCAAGGACAGCTTGATATCCGCAAAGCTTTTTATCTCTGCCACAGTTGGGGCGCGAGCACCACTCTGGAAATCAAGTAAGCTGTTCTGGTGGTCAACGAGTTCAAGCCAGGATTCAACATCTTCTGGGCATTGGCGAACTTTCCTCGAGAGCTCGATGGATCGCATGGCTATTGGATCGCTCATGCTTTTATTTAACACGTCCTCGGGTGCATTACTATCATATTCCTCGTCGCTGTCGGAATGCTCATGATTGTTACTCTTTCCATGAATAGACCTATAGGAAGGCCCCTCATGATCAGATGACTCCTCAGAGGCACTACCATCTTGCTTCCGTTTCCGAGATGGGTTGAACGATACATAGTCTTCAGTGGCAACATCGTTCTCGGATTTCTTACGCCGTATCCGGATTGGCTGTGAATCCGGACGAATACCTCTCGCGAGGAGGCTCTTCTTGTCACTGCTGAGAAGGGAGCTACTCTCATAATAGTTGCGGATGAAGAACTCTTCACGACTCCCGAGCTTTTCAACCTTCATGAAGCCATCGGCGCCTAGGATGCGGCCATTGCCGATGCGACGGTATCCGGGAATACGACTACGATCATTACTCCCGTACCGTGTGATGAGGCCGTCGCCTCGCTTATCGAGACAGTATGAGGAATTCCCGTCTAATTTCCATTCACTCGGCTGCTGCGGAGTCGGAGAGGGGTGAGAAGCAGATTTGGGCACTGCATCTAATCCAACGGCAAGGTGACGGTGAGGCTGCCGGTCGCTCGTTTGAGCAACGTGGTGTTTTGCATGCTTTGACTTGTCGGCGGCCGCCTCAGAAACATGTTGTATGATATCTGTGGGTTTGGGCTTGAAGGATGCGAATTTGGGCACAGTCGATCTCCTTCCCTTCTCACGAGATGATGACATGGCGGATTACATTTAAGTACCTTAGCAAGAAAGGGTTCATCCAAGTACCTACACATAAACGAGACATCTTTTTGGTTGGGGTTGAGGTTGGGGTTGGGGTTGGGTGGGTCTGACACACCAGCTGCCTACCTTATATATACCTAGTCTACCTACTAAGTACATAACTGTCTAGTGGCTATGTACCTACATAGTAGTCCCACCCACGAGGTACCTAGTACGGCTGTACGCCGCTAGAGTGGGGTTTGAACACGGGGTGGTAGATCTTCTTTACTTAAAATGCTTACATACTACCTACATATGTAGTAGGTACACTACAATAGGGTACCTACTTACCTTAGGTAGGTACTGTAGGTAGGCGCACTTACCTTCTGAGCTACACTAAATAGTGAGTTGGGTTCGATTCCTAACAGCGCTATTGGTATTCGCTTCTAGCTCATTTGACGCATACATCATTTCGGCTAGTACCTACCTGCCTCTGTACCTAGTTACCCCACGTGCTAGACTAGCCTTAGAGGTAAGGTACCTAGGTACCACAAGGTACCTAGTAGACCCACCGGGATCCACCACTAGCTAGCATACGTAACAGTTTGTACACAGTAGATTAAATGGGAGACCTCCACCCCTTCTCCATCCTCAATACAAGACTAAGACTGTATTTGGCACATACCATTACAGGACCTAGTATACCTCCGCCAGCCACCTACAGTACGTTTCCAATTACCTACATTCAGCGTGATACACCCATCGCGACTCAAGAGGGTGGGGACGAGAGGTGGGAGGGTCATCTGGATATTATCTACCTATCTAGGTACATAGTTAGGTACCTATACACTCTGGACCCTTGTTTGTCCGAAGCTCCTCATAACCCCGTCGCAGAACACAATCTCCCCTCGAGCTCTCTTTACGTATGAGTGTTTGTTTGCTGTCTATGCCGACGGAGTAGAGTTTGGTGCCGGCCACGTGAAGGAGATAGACAGATCTCTTGATTTTCGAGTCTGGATCCTCCTCGGACGTCACTGCACACGGCCCAGATGCACATCTACTTCCACTTCCACTTACACATACATACTGCCACTCTCATGCCGCCGCTCTACGTCACAGCTTTGATGCTACGATACTGCACCTCCACCTCGGTTGCGTAGATTCTCGAGTTACAGCCTCTGATATCGATATGGCCGACCACGGAACAGGAGACATCCCCGCGTCCCCCTCGAGGGACTCTCATCTTTCTACCCCTATAGTCCCGAATCCCCGCCGAAAGCACCAGAGACATACGAGACGCAACAGTATATCTGATCCCCCCGATGAGAGCACCTCGCTTTTACGACCTTCCCGCTCCCGTATACGCATACAGAGCCCTGCCGACACGCCTACCCGTCCAATCCATCTTTCACGGAACCAAAGCTACCAGAGTCCGTCGTTTACGATGCTCCCCTTTCACCCCAACATCGTCGTTGACTCCTCCTAACCCCTTTTATAGATCCTCCCTACTATGGTTCCAGTGGTTCTACCAGACACCATGCTCGACATGAGTCTTGGGGCCACCGCTTAGTACAAGCTCTCACAGACCGCCAGGAATCTATGACCGAATCCAAACTATCCATCGCCCCCGATGAACGTATTTGGTACGACCAATTCACTTGCACCGACTGGGTTCACGATGGCATCGCCGACGCGTATCGGGTGAGGCAACTTCGAGCTCGCAAAGATTGGTGGGGTAGGCTCATTGTGTTGTTCGACGGTGCCCAGGGCTGGATACTTAGTGCTGTCGTTGGCGTCTTGGTCGCCCTTCTGGCCTATTGCGTCAACGTGGCTGAGACAACAATATTCGACTTCAAGGATGGGTATTGTGCAAGAGCGTGGTATCTGCGAGAAAAGGTGAGTCCTTTCCCTTCGGCGGCTCCTTTAACAACTATCTTGCTAAATATACATCATCACAGCTATGCTGTCCCCATGGACTGTGTACGGACTGGCGATCTTGGTCCGAAGTGCTGGGTGGCCGCCCCTTTGGACAGAAGTGGACTCAGTTTGCCGTTTACGTCCTTGCCGTTGTCACTCTCTCTGTCATAGCGTGTCTCTTGACCTTGACGACCAAGACCACCGTTCCGTCTGCCTACCGAATGTCAACCCTTGACGAGAATCTAGCCGCCGAACATTCACAAATGCCCGATATCGACAACGAGGGGGGAAGTGGATCGGTAAGCCCGAAGCAGACTCTCAAGGATGAGTCACTACCTCCCCCAATGGTTTACTACTCGGCCGCAGGCAGTGGAGTTGCCGAGGTTCGCGTTATTCTCAGTGGTTTCGTCCTCCACGGATTCCTTGGGTTCAAGACGCTCATGATCAAATCTGTCGGCCTCATAATAAGTGTTGCATCAGGCCTCAGTCTTGGAAAAGAAGGTCCTTACGTGCATATTGCGACGTGTATCGGTAACATCAGTTGCCGAATATTCAAAAAATATGACCAGAATGATGCGAAGAGACGAGAGGTTCTTTCAGCTGCGGCGGCAGCTGGTGTTGTTGTTGCGTTCGGCGCTCCTATCGGCGGTGTCCTCTTTGGATTAGAAGAGGTTGCCTACTTCTTTCCTGCCAAAACTCTGTTTCGGACTTTCTTTTGCTGCATCGTTGCAGCTTTATCTCTGAAGTTTCTCAACCCTTATGGTACACACAAAATCGTCTTATTCGAAGTTCGGTATAAGATTGATTGGGAGTGGTTCGAACTAGCTGGCTTCATTGTCGTGGGGATACTCGGCGGTGCTGCCGGCGCCTTGTTCATCAAGGCGTCACGTCGTTGGGCGCTGAGCTTTCGAAAGATCTCCACAATCAAAAAATATCCCCTCGTCGAGGTTGTTCTAGTGGCTTTGGTAACTGGGCTAATTAGTTATTGGAACGCTTTAACCAAACTGCCCGTTGCAAAGCTTCTGCTCAACCTTGCCGCTCCTTGTGAGAATGATGAGAGAGACAACGAGCTGGGGCTCTGTGTGTCGAGTATTGACGATATACCAGGTGTAATTGCCATGCTTCTCGCAGCGTTCTTCATCAAGGGTTTTCTCACCACCATCACTTTCGGCATCAAACTTCCTGCTGGAATATATGTTCCTTCCATGGTGGTTGGAGGCCTCATGGGCCGCATCATTGGCCATCTCGTTCAATGGGTTGTCCTTCGATTTCCGCATTGGACGATATGGGGTACGTGTCCGTTGGTACAAGAGTCTTCTTGTGTTCAGCCTGGAGTCTACGCCTTGATTGCTGCTGGATCGATGATGTGTGGTGTAACACGGCTATCAGTTACTCTCGCCGTCATCCTATTCGAACTTACCGGCAGTCTTGATTATGTGCTACCTTTTTCTCTAGCGATCCTGGTGGCCAAATGGACGGCGGATGCTGTGGAGCCACTGAGCATTTACGACCTCTTGACGATGATGAATTCCTACCCTTATCTAGACAATAAGCATAAACCTATTTTTACTGGCAAGCTCGCAGACATCGTGCCTCGAGTTCGCCGTGAACGAGTCATCGATATTACCAACTCGCCTCTTGTGCTAGCCACGAGCTTGAGGGCCAAGTTGGAAGTACTCCATAGGGCAGGAGAGCTAGATGGCGGGCTTCCTATACTTAGAGATGGTGTTCTAGTTGGCCTAATCCCAGCCCCAGATCTGGAATATGCCTTAGATAATCTTGAAGACGAGAGCTCAAGCCTTTGTCTAATGGCAGACATCCCAAGTATAGAAGACGAAGACGATGACGCCAGTCGGGACCCTACAGATTTCGCACAATACATTGATCCGGCTCCAGTGGCGTTAGATATAAAAACTCCGCTAGATCTGGTTTACGAGTGCTTTGCCAAACTTGGCCTTCGATATATTTGCGTTCTCAAGAATGGACGCTACGCCGGCATGGTAAGCTCAGCCCTATTGGAGAGATGGTTTTGATATCTAACCGTTGTTATATAGACACACAAGAAGCGATTTGTGAAGTACGTGCGTGAGCTTGAAGAGGAAGAGCATAAATCATAAGCAAGCGGCCCCCCGTGGCATGAATATTCCACGCCTGCTTTCTACTTCACTTTGTTTTTGCGTTTCGGTTTACATATATCCCTCTCATACGGCAAATAATGCCTTGAGCAGCCTGGTATCTGCATATTGGCGTTGAGTTATCCCATGGCGTGGATTGTCGAGCATCGTTCTTGTTTCTAAACATCGTCGTTGATTACTGAATGTATGGGGCTAGATATCAATTATATACTGGCACATGATCATGAAATGGTATCCAAACAACATCAAGGCTAGCTAGTTAGCTAGCTAACAGTGCTCCTTAGCTAAACCCATGAATATGGATTTCCTGTAATGCCGACCTCTTCTGATCGAATGGAAGAAGAGGTGCTAGACAGCTGCGTTGGCGATAGGCACATGCTATAGAGAGAAATAAACAAGCACCAGCAGAGGTGCGAGCATTCCATTCGGAGTCTGTGTCCACGTTTAATCCTTTCGACGGGCACATATGTTCAATCGTATTGTGTTTTGATCCCACATCACATTTGCTTCGGTCCTAGCTTAAGCTCTGGATATCACTATAATAAGCGACAAAGTGACGCATGAGGCTTACTTTGGTGAAGACTAGGCTTACACAATTGCCTATAGCTATGTCCTGCTTGTTTCATTGTCTGATAAACACCGGCTTTAACAGCTAGCTAGCCTAGCCAGCCGTCTAGGTGTAGACCTCCTTTTTATATTTATTTATGCTGTACAGCCGAAAACAAAGGGGTATTATCACATTCCAGCCCACCCTGCGTCTCTCTCTCCTCGACCCGTAAACCACATCATAAAGTCAAGTACCTCTCGCTTAGGCTTTTAACAGCATCCAAATCCCCGCCCGCCCAGCATATCTGTTGTAAGTTGTATGCAGCTTCCTGCGAAAGATCATTATCCCCAAGCACGCTAGGCTCAGAGTCGTCAGGTATGTCGCGCAGCACGCGTTGGTAGAATTCGGTGGCTAAGTGAGGAATACCGATGGCGTGGTAACTTCGAGCCATATTGTAGTGCGCCTCCTGGCGTTCGGCCGCATCGGCGGATGAAACCTTGATATCGTAGTAACGGTGAAGGAACACGAACCCTTGGACTAGGAGGTATTGGCGGTTCTCCGACTGCCGCTTCAGTGCATAGTGAATATAGCACTGGCCGACGCTAAGAAGGATCATCTGGTTCGTGGGATCTATGCTGTACGCTCGGAGGAAGTAATCTAAGACTGGATTAGTATATATGCCAGGGTGGTAATAATTTAAGAATGTAAACTCGATGTAGGAGGATAGCTGCGAACTCACTCAAAGCATATGTGAAGCTATTGGACACAAACAAGATGTGCCCGTAGAGCACGAGTAGGGTTACATCTAATTCCTTGGATGCGTAGACTCTACCGCCATTGGCCTTGGCCTCTTCTTCTTCGCTATCCTCTCCTCCCCCAGACACCAGTGCCCGGTCCATAAGTTTGATTTGTCGTAGCATATACTTCTGCACTGGTCCAGAGGCGTACCATGAGGCCGGGGATGGACAAAGCCTGCATAATGCAGCGAACATACGGAAGGGGTCTGAATCGAATTGTCTGTCTCTCATAAGGAATCGGGCAGCGGCTACACATGTCTCTTCGTCCCGGGCACGTAGGGCGCAAGCTTAACAATATGTTAGTAGTGATATACTAGAAGATTTGAGGAAGTGTCTTACCAGCCCAAGTTACATGGATAAGAAACATGTCTTCTTTGTTTTTGGCGAAAACCTCGGCATCGCGTGCAGACTCACAAACATGGTAAGATTCTTGGAACCTTTCATAGTGTGCAAGGCCAATGGCGTACTCGAGGAATAAGTCCAGCCATTCGCTAAAAGAAACCCCTCGATAGCTGACGGCAGTTCGCTCACCAAGCTGCCGCTCGGTGTTCGGCCCATATGGGTTCAGATCTATCCTAGATTTAGTTGGGTCCCAGAATAACTAATTTTGAATGGACCTTACTGTGTGATAATCTCTCCTTCATCTCGATCAGGTTTCGGTTGCGGGAGACATATACTTGTTTATCCTCGTCGATTCCCAGATGAGTAAGGTACTTCTCCCATGAATAGAACCCTTTACAGGATCTGAAATCGTCAACAAGTCCTTTTGCCGCTCGCATGAAAGCATCTGAAGGACCGACTCTGTTAATATTGTCGACAGGTCCCCGAGCACCATGAACGGTCCTCCAAGCCGTGGTTAATTCCTCGGCCCTACGTTTTTCTTCGAGTGTAACTTCCTCAGTCCGACCAAAGACTTTTCGCCGTGGTCGTGGCCCATGAACCTCATGTCCATCATTGTCGAGTCTGGGTGCTCTTGGCTTGAGCCGACGGGGAGCGCGTTGGTTTCTCGATCGCGCTTTTCTAGAAGCACTGGCGCCGAGCCGATTTCGAGCGTCGTCATCACTGCCTTGGTATTCACCCATGTCTTCCTCATCGTTCTCCCCTTCAGCCTCATCATGAGCTTGTTGTAATCGAAGAGCTTCATTTACGAGAATGTAAGCTTCTTGCTCCTCTCTTGCTGCCTCGTACATCTTTGCCAATTCATAACGTGCATCGATCGATGCTTCATCGTTCGATTCGTCTGCATCGATAGCTGCCCCGAAACACTCTTCAGCCTGTCGCTTATCGCCAGCATCTAGGTAACATCGTCCCGCCGCAAGCAACGCAGCAGAGTCAAGAACGTCGGGAACACTTAGAAGCGGCTCGAAGAAGCGGAGAGCCATACCCCGAAGGTCCGATTCGTATAAAGCAGAACCGACCTCTGCTAGCAGATGTGGCTCATTCGATAGTACTTCGATCCCATTAGGGCCTTCAGGATCAAAATAATTGATGTGACGCTGACGCTGATTAGACGACAAAACCTCTGTATACTGAATAGTTGACTTACTTGTGCTTCATCTATATCTCCTAGCTTGAGACGATAGACTGCTAATTTCGTTCGTAGGTCCAATGGAAGACCGCTACCATAGGATGCTTCCGGATAGTTCCCACTTTGAAAACCTTCGAATCCTGTTCGGCGCGCACTGTCAATATCCCATTCTCGATCGTCATCCTGTAAGTCATCCCAAAAGCTTTCGTTGGAGCGGCCCAGCAGCCACCTCGCTAATGATTTGAGTTCATACAGGGCATCCTTTGTATGCTCAACATAGGAAAGCAGTGCAACGAAATAATTGATGTCTTGCCATTCCAGGGGATGGCAGATATCTATGTCATTGTCCCGAAAATGGGCAAATGCACGGTAATACCAGTCTATAGCACTACTTGGTTTGTAAAAGCCGCGTTTCCCTGTGCTCGCCAAGATCATGGTCATTTCAGCGTATGACCGGAGAGCATGGACATCATATTCGCCATGCTCGAGAAGATAGAGATAATCTTTGGCTGCGGTACGAATCTGACCTCTTTCGGCGGCAATAGCAGCTCTACCATGCCGGGCCTGCCGGTTATTGATATCCGCCCTCAGTGCTGCCGAGTAGCAGATAGAAACCTGTTCGAGGAAGTGTGCTGCATCCTGCGGAAGTTCATCCCGAAGTTCGATACCAATCTCGGCACAATGAAGCCAACCCTCAACAAGTTTCGGTTGAAGGTGACAGGAGAATACTCTAGCGGTGAAACTTCCCTTGGGATCGCCTTTCTCTTCGAGGAACGAAGCGAGTAGCGTCCATGCGCGATAGGTCTCGGCGTTGATGCGTATAGCATCTTCCACCCACTCGATGGCTTCATCGAGCCGACCGTCCATGTACGCATTCGACGCCATATTGATACGGTACTTCACATCTCCAGTAGGTTCGGCGGCTTTTCTTGGGCCCCGTCTTGCGCCGCGGCCGCGGCCACCTCGACCACGTCCTCGACCACGGCGGCCACGTTGCGATTCATCGTCGTCCTCGTCATGATATCTCGACGGCCCTTCCCGCCTATTTTCGGATTCGCTCTCCTCATCCGACCCGTCTCGTAGGTCCAACTGCCGCTCTAAGAGGGCATCAGTGGCAGAGTCCATGATGTTGTTATCGACCTCTAGGCCTGATGCTCGGGTAGGCTGGTGGATCCCTACGGTGTTGAAACCTTGTCCCAAGGGTGAGTGGTGAGCCGCAGTAGGAATACTGGAAGGAGCTGGATACGTGTATTTCGGGGTTGCCCCCGTGTTAGGAAATCCGGTATGATCGGATCTCGGTGCTTTCGACAATCTGGGATCAATAAGGTCATCCTCAGCTCTTCTTTTCTGCGCACCATTTATCTGATGGTTCCAGGCGGCGGTTGGGAAGACTCCCTGCGCTTCGCTGGTAGACATTGGTTTTGGCAGAATCGAGACGAGGTTATTTCGTGCTGTCGTTACCCTTCCCGTGGCATCATTTTCTGTAACGCGTGTTGGTTGGCTAGGAGGTAGCCGACCACGGTAGCCATCATCAGCAAGGATAAGTGGATCTAAGTGACTTGACGGCGGCGATGTTCGCGAGATGGGAGCGTGATGGCTCTGGCCAGAGTCAAGCCGGCTAGTTTGGCCCATATTCCTGCCATCATTGTGTAGCTGAACCTGGGATGGCTGAAATGACGGCGGCTGCAGTGCTCCCTTGAAATGTGCCTGCAAGGCATCAACGGCTGATGAAGTTGGATGACTCATATTGACGAGCCTGGTCAGATTACCAGCATTCTGGGAACTTCCAATGATTGTGATGATTTGCTATCGCAATAGCGAACAACCGGGAACCCGCATCTGCCAGCTTCAGAGCCTCGTCAAAGTGAATGCCAAGCCTGAAGGTGATCATCCAAGATCAAAGTCAACCAGATGGCAGTATCTAGATTCCAATTGCGAAAGTTCAAAGTTACATAGGTATGGCTCACCGTCATGTTATTGCTTGCTGGTTTTGCAGTATGATAGGAATGATTTTCTCAAGGTTTGAAGCAAAGCCAGCCCGTTAAGCTCTAATTGAGATCCACTATTATGTGCGACAAAAAAGGATATGCATAAAAGTGTTATTTCTCACGTCGAAACAAAGCAAACACATTTCAAAACATCCCATTCTTTCTGTAGTATTTGCACCTAAACCTTATTACTATCACTTTTTCTCATTATGTGAATAGAATTTTGCCATCACTGGTATTTTCGATATATGCCTAGTAACAAAACCCCACCCTTTTGCTCCCATTCTCCTTGTTTCCAAAGCCTAGTTCTTGTGCATCGTGGGGAGCCACGCATACAACGCACGACAAATAGAAAGGTACATTTGGTATCTACTTATGGGACCACTACTTCGTATAGTGGTTCAGCCGAACCGGATGATAGGTAGAGATTGTTCTCTGAGAACCGAGGGTATAAGCTGCGAATACTACCTGCAAGCTTGCTGTGATTTAAGGGAGCAGCTTAAGCTAGAAGCTTACCATCGGCCTTTGCTTCTGCATAGAAATTAGTAACGTTTCGTCTGTTATAGATAGATGACCTGGGCATTTATTTACCTTTTACTTGCTCAAAGACCTTCAGCATTTTTCTACGTGCCCCCAAGGCGTTAACGCCACGCTTCTCCAAAGCCTCGTCATCGAGCTCAACCAGATCCGTCCACTTCATATCCTTCAAATTATCAGTGTACTTGTGAAGGCGGAGACTTCGCAGCCACGAAGGAATATCTTGAAGAAGAGTTGGGTCGGTAGGGTCCTCTGGCGGCTTCGAGGTACCCCTACGTCCTCGAGGCGATCGCCCGCGATTGAACTCAGAATGGTCTGATAGGTATCCCTCAGGGACACCTACGCCAAGCTGCGCCATGTTTAACGCCGAAAACCCGCCGCTTAAAAGCGGGTTCTGGTTGTCAAAGGAGGCACTCAGAAATCCATTATTTTGAGGTGAGGCAAACGCCATCTGTTGTGCAAAACCTGCGGGTTGGAGTGCGATACCAGGCGAGTTAGGACGGGATCGTTGAGCACCGAAACCGCCCATCATCTGCTGACTTTGTAGAGCCAAAATCTGATCCCTATTCAGCAGTTGACCATGCTCATTAACCATTACAATATTTGCTCCAGGAATATTGGGCACCTGAGGACCAGCAGATATACCGCCCATATTCTGTCCATTTGCATCATTAGACCGAGCCCGGCGATACTTCCGTACATCATCAAGAGCAAAGCGGTTGTTGACAGTGGACAATGCTGCTAGCTTCATTGCCGTAGCATTTGCAATCATGTCAGCTTGGTGAGGTGCATTGCCTGGACTGAAAGTCGGGTTCATAGGTGTGTTCACCATTGATGCCCAGTTTCCACTTCCGGCACCATAAGGGGAAAGCAAGGGCAGTTCGGAACCTGACTTGTCAGGTGCGTTAAGCGTTGTATTTTGAATATTAGAATTGGCACCGAGCTGAGGACGGGGTGACCGCAAACCTGCAGAAGGCGGCGGCTGTACGAACTGACCCATGGGCGGCTGCCCAGAAGACGAGGATTTGGGCCGTGAAGCCCCTTGATCATGATTGCTACCCCATGGTGAGTTCAGGTTTTGCCCATTCGCATCAATACCTTCAGTTGGTGCAGAAATAGTGGGTGCAGCTAGAGAGCTCCGAGGATCAACTGCAGCACTATTCCGGTTCGATGGAGGTTGATTTCCGGTCTTCTGGGTGAATCGAGCCTTTTCCGTCGCAATGGCGGCAGCAGCATCAGGAAACATAGAATTGATTGCGGAAGGGTCAAGGCCCGAATGTCTCTTGGTAGACGGCTGTGGCTGTAGAGAATTGCGTGCAGAGCCGACGTTCAATTTATTCATAGCATCACTCAAGCGGTTCGACATAGGATCTGTTTTGAGGAGCCAGATTAGTAAAAGGTCATATATATCATAAGGATTCTGAGCCTCACCTTTGTCGAAATTAGCGGGCGATAAAACACCCGACATGGGATGATTCTTGCCCATTTGCTGAAGCACTTGGATAAAGAAGCGAATCTGTACTTGAGTGGTTTGTTGTAGTAGCGCGTATAGGGCGGCAGTTCTTTCCGCCTCTGAAAGAACACGGAACCACTGTTCAATAGCAGAGAGTTCATCTTTGAAGTCTTGGTCCAAGGTCGCTGCAGCCATCTCTTCCAAGGTTGTCTCGTACTGATCGATATCGGCGATCCATTGCTGAGTCATCTTGTCTTGCGGCGAGTCAATATCTGCGGTTCCCTGACCCTGACCTTGTTGACCATAGAAGTCCGAAGATGGACGGATACGGCTCGCGGCTGAAGATCCGGTAAGAGCAGCCATGTCGGCGGAGGCACGCAAATTGGAACCAGTTCCAACGGTTCGGGATGAAGGCGGACGAAGGGAGGACGCCGTGGTGGCTTCGGGGGTACTGTTACGATTCATGTTGGATGCCCAAAGCAAATTCTGAACTAGACGCGCGCTCGTTATGCAAGTAGCTTGCTGAATAAGAGCAACACGCTGAATACCCTAGAGAAAAGGGCTTTGCACTTTCTTCTGTGACTGTCAATGGGAGTCGGCAGAGGAACGCTAGGATACCGCGTATTTTGTAGATCGTGATGTGTATAGATTCAACGTGGGTGATGTGGATCAGTGGTTCGATCGAAAGATAGTGGCGGATGGCCAGACAATGATACTGGGTAAGCCGGTGTATACGATAAAGATATCCCACTATAGAAAAAGCGTGGAGTGAGGCTGATGGAGCCAAATGCAGATATAATGCGCTAAAGCCTCCGTTCCTGAGGCATGTGAGTCGGGAATTACAGCAATATACAACGGCTTCAAGATAAAGTAGTATTATCTAGCCGAAGGAAGTGCAGTGCAGAAAGGCAGGAAGTGTTGCGTCAGTGTATACTAGACAGCAAACACTTCGGGCAGAATGCGAGAAACGGCGGAATAGGACTGTCTCGAGAACTCCTGCAGTGACCTGCTGACCTCAAAGGAGTTGTCGAGAAGAGGAGGCAGGTGGAAAGGGAGATATTATCGCTAACGACGAGAGATTAGATAGTTCGTAGCTGAGGCGGAGAAAAGTTAGCAGAGACTCGAAAGCATTTCCCTCTTTTCCTCCTCGAGCCTCGGCTCCTATGTTAGTCAAAGTGGGGAGACAGTTTGATAATTTCTTCGGACATGAAGTGAGACATGGTAGGGCATATCAGTGACTCGACAGTTTGGGGGACATGGCAAGGCCATTGAGATAAAGAAAGGAATGAGAAAGTGCATGTCTGAGGAGACTACCAAGGTAGCTTGCAGACTTCTCTAACAAAACTAAAAGGAAACAATAGCATGCTTCAACACACCACGTATAATAGTGTAATAAACCGGGCGCTATCTCCATGACAAAATCCAGGCTCGACGATTTAACTTGCAATGCCCGGGTGAGCTAGCAATAACAAGGAAGCATCGAATATGTTCGCCAGTATAACCAAATAGATGTATAGATGCACATACCCAAAAATGAAGGTTTGACAGACCAGTCCGTTTTGATTCAGCGCCAGACCGTTGGGGCACGTAAGTCGCTAAAGACGAGTGGAGCAGCGGAGAGAGCACGTCGTCAAAGAAGGAGGAGAATGGGAAGTGAACGTTTACAGACCGGGGGCCTGGGGGTGAAGAAGAGGAAGATTGAGGGTAGGGTGAGGTAGTGAGCCAGCTGATGGATGGAGGATTAGATAAAGGATGCTGTTGGGAGACTCGGGTGAGCATAAAAGGCTGACTGACTACCTAACTACCTAGAGAGGGATGTGGGGACCGACCATTTTCGGAAGGGACCTGTAGGTAGTCTAGTGTACACAAAGAACCTGGGTAAAAAGCAAAAAGCTAGAGATTCTTGGTATTGAGTACCTAAAGTTATGCATATAAAAATCTTCTCAGGTGCCTACAAGTATGAAGTATGAAGGTACGGCCTCTACCATGTAGATCCTATGTAGACATCTAACGAACGGAGGAATACAGGTCCTAAGGTACCCAGGACTGGCCATCTAATGGGAGGTAGTATTTTATGCTGTTCAAAGTGTTCTCATTACATATGTTAAGAAGTCCCTACCATTAGGTACCTAAGGCATTGCACTGCGCTACTAATTTTGGCTCAGGGGCGTGCTGAGGGATGGAAGCCTAGGTACACTAGAGAGCGTTAAAGTGCTAGATCGATCCGCTACAGATCGAACCTGAGGGTGTAGAGGCATTGATCTAAGGCACTTAGTGCACTTAGTGTAGGTACATGTCGCCACAGAACCTACCTACAAGGTAGACAGGTACCACCTAGACTAGTAGTAGGTAGGTGATTAAAGTACCAGTCTAGTGCACATATACAAGTGAGTACATAGCTCGGTAAGCTAGATACAGTATGCGTAGTCTAAATTCATCCCGCGCGGTGTACGCGCACTCTTAACTTTGTATTGCTAGGCATACCGATAGGTACCTATAAGTACCTAAGAAGATATGTTATCCACGTACCTACCCAGCACCCACAGTTTATATTCTACAGCAAATAAGCAAGCGTGTTCATTTTGATACAAGTAAATCTGAAGTTTTTTCTGTATCAGAACGGGTAGAACAGGTGCGCAGCCTTTGCAGCCTGCCTACGAAGTTAGGATGCGTACCATGCCTCATATGTCCATCAAGTATGCAGCATGACACAACAGAACTAGGAGGAGGACATAAATAATAATGGTAATAAATATAAATAAAAACGTGGTCACTCGCAGCAAGTTGCAATCTGTCAGATCGATCATATGTTTGATATACAGAGCTACCTCAGTATCAACACCTGATACACGAGGTGTGTCCAATAATCCCCCATGGTTGCAACATGCCTGGCAAGCAAGACGGGGAGGTCGAATCAGCATCCAGTCTTTCTGACTGATTGTCTTGCATATCCGAACAGATCCGTTTTCCACTAATTCAAGCCCATATAGCCGCCCACATCATTCCTATTGCTATATATATCCTATGTATATCACCTACCAATTGGTGCTGAATGCTCTCTTTATTTATAGTTCTGAGCTGTCTGCCAGCAGCTCAGTTAATAACTTAGGCCAGAGTGATAAGCCACAGAGGAATTGATGTTATAATTAATATCTGAATTGAAGTGACTGTGGCAGAAACTACATATCCATATAGATAGTTCTGGCATAATTGATGAGCGAGAATGCTCGAACATGTAGCCCAATCTCCATGCACCCTCGCCTTGGGGGAGAAGGAAGCACGGGTGTTTGGTAATTGATGGGCTCAGTTTATTCTCGGCACGAGAAGATATCCTTCAGCAAATGGGCATGGAGGAAAGCCCAGAGCTGTACACACTAATGCCGTATTGGGGAATGTTCACATGCAAAAGATGGGGGTAGAATGCTGGGTTAGGGAGAACAGCCCGATGAAAGGGACAGGACCCTCATCACAGAATAGGTAACCGACAAGAAGACGGTTGCGTTCGACGGTAGCTTCATTTTTTGGCTACTCAGTCGTTCGTGTTCTCCATAGACAAATGCAAGACCGTTGACTCCATGATCATGTCCGCACGTTTTCCGAAAGTGCCCTGTTGTCCATCCGCAGCATCGTAACCCCAATACCGTCTAATCGATCCATTAAACTGTCTCGCGCTTGCCTTCCGCCTTCTCTTTCTGTACCATCGTTAGTCACGCGTCTCGAGGCTCGAGATTATATATTGTCCATGTGAAAGCTTCACGTACTAGAGCGCGCATTGTTCCGTGCAGGGCATATCTGTGGTTGCGTCGAAACTTGGGGTCGACACCCTTCAGCGACGGGTAGCGGTTGGTCTTAGGCTTCTTGATACTGCGAGTTGAGCGGGTTAGCCAGAAGTCCCAAGAACCTCTTTCTATTCGGGTGGCAGCAAAGACTACGGCGCCGTTTCCGGTGCTTTCGTCTCAATCTTCGTCTCGAATCTGATGAGGACATACCCGTTGCGGTGCGCCTTCTTCGACTGGTTGTGCTGGGACGAGTTCTTGGATTCTGTAGGGTTTAATCAGCACGAGAGTGACGTCTCGAAAGCCTTAGAAATACATACTCGCCATTGCAACGGTTGATGGGTTGTTATGCTTTGGGAAAGGAGAATGCCACAGAGATTAGTGTAGTTGAAGAGAAGAGCCTCCCAAATGGTCGCTCGCACAAGGAGTATTCTCAATTGTGGGTGCAAAAATAAGCGAAATGGCAAATCCAAGCCAACCGCTTCCAGGTGGGGCGGCTCCCAGTGGCCTATCATTCTGTGACAGCTGCCACCAGCTGTCAACCCGGCACTAGCTGGGGGCTTTATCCAAGGAGTATCATAAGCAACCATCAGATTACATACTACGTACAACAGCAGACTCAAAGCGTACCAAGGTATACTTGTAGAATCATTTCATCACTACCATAGCCATCATACGGATGTTTCAATTTCTTCTCTTCTCTTTACTTTATTTTACTTGAAAATGTATTAAATACAATGCAAACGCCAATGGCAATACCAAGAACCTATTTAAGGCATCTAAGTACATTAGTTCCAGTTTAATACCCCGTGCATATATATATATCTACGCAGACCTCAGCTGAGCCGAGGTGTATGTATGTATGTTCGTCGTTGTGAGTTTAACATAGGCATATAGGCAAGCCCCTTTTGAGTCTTTTTCTATTTGGCAATAACTGGCAAGGCAGCTTTCGCCTTAGCTGCCAATCCAGCAGCTTTAGCCAGTTGTTCTGACCGAAGCTGGCGAACATATCGAAATAATAGGATAAAGGCGAGTTCCATTCTGTAAAAAGAAAAACCTGTGTTAGCAATAAGAGCTTAATGCAAGATATAATAGCCGTACCGTTCTTTAGTCATCATGAGAATACCCTGCACTAAGAGACCCTTTAGGATTTGCGGACCGATACCCTTGAAGAGGCCGAGAAGTCCTTCGTGTTTGACGATGAACCGCATCACCTCGACGAAACCCTTGAAGTGTTTCCCCTGACGTTGCGGTGGAGGCTTAGACTGCAGGCCAACCTTGGCGACAATAAGCGGTTGGGTCACAATGGTAGCCAGGGCCTTAGACATAGCGCCGAGCACTGAGATTGCAAAGTCAGCATATAGACTTCTAATAGGTTTTTATAAGCTCACAGAATGCTTCTCCTGGGGTCAACCGAGCCTTCCCAGGAAACATGGTAGTCTTTAGGCGCTCGTATGCGCCGTATGTGATGGCAGGGTTAACTACCAAAACCAAGCTAGCCTTCAGTCCTCTCCATAAGCCAGATGGGCCGTCCTCGCCATGGATGATTTCACGAGCCGTTTCTATCAACCCCTTTCTCTCTGTCTTGCTCTGGGTTTGTTGCCTTGTTGTCACGACGGCGACGGGAATCGTAAAGACCTGGGCGATGGCACCGGCAAGGGCGCCTAGAACCAGCTCAGTCGCAGTTGACGGTGGGGTAGGAACCTTTTTTGACTTGAAATATAGCTCGCGTACGACCGAATACCAGTAGAAATATGCAAAATTCGTCGAGGCGACTCCGAGGAGTGCACCGTTGATTCCGGTGTAGAGTCCCTTAACGCCATCCTCGGCTGCCATCTTGGTAATCGCGTCCCATGTTGAGGTATAGTGTGGCTCCGAATCGATGTGCGTATCCCCAGGCTTTCGCTTAACTTGGACTTGGAGGCGGGTCTTAACTCTGTCGAGCGGTTACAGGTGGTTAGCGGGATCATGCAGCGAACTCCTTAGGGAAAAGCAAAGACACGACGAAAAGGCTCGACAGTTAGACGACTTACATATCCAAGGGATATACAAGAGTATTCGCTAAGACAGCGCCAGTAGCACCAGCTACAGCGGCGCCCCACGGTGGAAGCGCTGCGGGTTTCGACTGCACACCCATGTTAGATGTTAGCTCTGTTGCCTGGCAAATTAGATATGCAGAACAGATATCTCGGAAGATGAAGGAGGCAGGTTTGCACGCAAGCCAGCCCAAATATCCGCGATGACGGTATTCGGCGTTTAAGTTGCGCGACTGAGACGAAGACCAGGTAGGTAGTTTAACCGTTATATTGACAGGTTAGAGCTAGGGACTACTACCGCAACATGAGGGAATGCGACTCGTATCGCAATCGGTAGAACAAAGCCCGTTTTGGTAAACAATTGAGACGAGGTGCTACAGAAGTGATCAAATAAAGACCCTCAGTATTGTTCTATGTCCGCCACGGAAGGAGTGGTCGCATTCTTCATGTCATGACGAGAGTTCGAAGTCGGGAGATAGCCGACTCGGAGGTTAAAGTGAGATGCATCTGACCGAGCGAGCCTGTGAAATCATTGCTTTGAACCTCGGCCAATTCCTCTGCCATTTCGGTCCACCCCAGACCACCTTATCGGCAACCAAACCATGGTACCAAGACCTACCTAGGTACATACTTAACCCTAGCACTGCCCTACTAGGTAGGTAGGTAGGTAACCAGTTGGTCTGTGCTAGCTATTAAGTGGTACCTTAGGTAAGGTAGCCAGCCCAACAGCCAGTACCGAGATAAGGTAGTCTAGTACTATATAGGTAATTGCTAGCCTTTACACAGGCGACAATTTTTGTACCATCCTAAATAGATGGGCAGGCTATACTTAGGTAGGCACCTATTAACTCTGCCTACCTAATATTTATTAATAAGGTGCAGTGAGCTCGAATCATTGCAGTCAGGTTGTCTATTCACATACTCGCCGGTTAGCTACAAGCCTACAACATAGTGTCAAATACCTTCCCCGACTTGTCATTTTAACGGCAAAGTCCTATCGTAGCTGCCTGCTGTCCCGCTTGACTTGAGGGACAGGTCATCTCTTCAGATGTGTCGGCACAACAATCTACTACTGTTTAGTTCAGTAGTGACCGGAGGCGTCATCATCACCGGCAGCTAACCTGTCTCGAAACGAGACAGAGCCTCGTGGGTAGAGTAGCGGCCTGGCTCGCTCATGACACACATCGTCATCACCATGGAGGCAAAAGCTCAGGTAACCAAACTCACCCGAATTTCTCGCCTTACCAATACGTATTATCTAACAGCATATGAAATTAAGGAGCATGAAAGGCTGGCCTCGTCCTGTTCCGGCAAGGAAGCTCTTGACCATGCCATAGCGGCTGCAGAGCTCTATATGAAAGCCGCCAAGCAATCAAGTAGTCCGACAGACAAGAAACGCATGAACAGGAAATGCGAGGAGTTGATTTTGAAAGCCGAGAGCTTAAGGAGGCCTATCCGCATAGCAGATAGCGTCAGCATTGTAGAAAGGAGGCTTAAACTACCACGACAAGTCCGCCAGATCCCTACAAGCGAAAAGACTATCTTATATCGTAACTCTCGCCTCCATGGCAATACCTTTCCTCCTTGGGAATCTGATCCAGACCCAGAATATTTCTGTGGAGACATATACAGGTAGCTTACACGTGCCATCTATTCGCCAAGTTTACTAATTAGTTGGAAGTGATGACTCGTCGTTTACTTTATCGCCCAGACAGAAAGCCATCTTAGCAGGGTGGAAACGGCCTACCGAGCTCATCAAGGAGATGTCCGAGCCCATGACAGGCCCGGACAACAGTATCGTAGAAGCGACGGATGACCATGACCTAGTGCAAGATATAACAACAGACTGTTCGGTGGTAGCCAGTTTATGTGCCAGCATGAAGCACCTTCGGCCAGGTCCTACTTCTATACTCCCTGCGTTGATGTTCCCTGTTAGTCCAGATGGGCGGCCGGGGATTTCTGCAAATGGTCGGTATGTTTTTCGGATGTTCTTTAATGGCTGCTTCCGTAAGGTTACCATCGACGACCGCCTCCCAGCCTCCTCCAACCAACGTACTCTCTACGTTGTCGACCGCCAAAACCCCAGTGTAATATGGCCCGCACTAATCGAGAAGGCGTACCTCAAAATCCGAGGTGGCTACGACTTTCCAGGAAGCAATTCCGGCACCGACCTTTGTATTTTGACGGGCTGGATACCTCAACAGTTGTTCTTGCAGAGCGATGAAGTGGATTGGGACGCTACTTGGCGACGAATTAAAAAGGCCTACGATTTTAGCGATGTCGTTATTACTCTTGGTACAGGGCATCTATCTCCTGATGAAGAGGAAGCTCTTGGTTTAGCGGGAGAGCATGATTATGCAGTTCTAGATATGTCAGAGACTCCTCAAAATAGGAGTCTTTTGGTCAAAAACCCCTGGTGTGACGGACTTGTCTGGAAAGGGGTGGGGTCAGCTTCGTCGAAGACACAGGGCGCAGCCGACGACCATCCTGTGAAGCTCAAGCCGGGCTCTTTTTGGATTAGTTTTGACGACGTGACCCAAAACTTCGAATCGCTCTACTTGAATTGGAACCCAAGCCTATTTACCAACCGCCAGGATCATCACTTTAAATGGCAGCTTCCTGAGGCTAACATGGTTGGCTCATTTGCACATAACCCCCAATACTCTATAACAGCTGCGAGTGATGATCAGACATGGATCTTGCTAAGCCGCCACTTCCAAGATGAGGAGCTAGAAATTTCCCGAAAACGAAGTACCACTATGGCCGCTGTGTCTAACATGCTCGGCTTCATGAGTGTATATATATTCGAAAACAATGGCCGGAGGGTGCAACTGAGTGACAAGTCAATTTATCGGGGTCCTTTTGTGGATTCGCCCCAGACTCTCGCAACCTTCGAAGCCAAACAAGGTGTAAGCTACACGGTTGTAGTCGTGGCCCAGGATTTGCCTCTGCCAAATTATTCGTTCACTCTATCATTCTTCTCGCGCAGAGCTCTAGATATTGCTCCCGCACAGCACGATCTAAAACATTATACCGAGTTACACAGCAGATGGACGTATCGCACAAGCGGCGGCAACTCTGTCTCACCCCTTTATTTGACAAATCCGCAGTTCAGCATTACCCTGCCGCATGCCGGGCCCCTTTCGATCCTGCTCTCGACCGCCATGGAGGATATTCCAGTGCATGTAGACCTCGTCTGGGGCAACGGTCAGCGCGTCACAGCTGTGACCGTACGAGATCTTATCACCACATCGGGCGACTACCGCCGTGGCTGCGCTCTCGCGTCGATCCCCCGTGTTGATGCTGGCACGTACACCATCGTGTGCTCGACCTTTGAGCCCGGCCAAATAGCTGACTTTACGCTGCGTATTGGATCCGACGTGCCATGCGCCGTCACCCCCGTGCCCGCTGATGCGGCGGGCCGGTTACGCACGCAGCTCTCTCCCCTCGCGTTCTATGACGGCGAGCTTAAGATGAGAGCTTCCTTTTCTGTCGCCCGACTCACACGCGTCAGCATCGTCGTGACAAGGGGGAATAACTCAAGCTCGATTAGTTTAGGGCGATCGTCAGGTTCAGCAGGCGCGGGAACGCCACGCTCGCATCCGACTATCCGCGCGACCCTTGAAAGGGGTCGAGGGCCTCATAAAGACGTTCTTATCTCGACAGGGCAGGGCGAGTTCCAAGAGGTTGGACTTGGACTGCGGACCGCAGAGTGTGATGTTGATCCCCTAGCCACCCAGTCACGGAGCCTTTGGCTCGTTGTCGAGCAAGTCGGTAGTACCTCCCCGGACGAAGGCGGCATATATGTTGAGTTATTTAGTGATAGACAAGTGCTTGTTGGCTCCTGGGAGGTCGTGTATGAGTGAAGTAGGAAAGGGGAACTGAAAACACTATTGATTATGAACATTGGATGTGACACAGGCATGGGGAAGCTTTTCCCACTTGACTTAGCCTCACCTAAACTTTCGTTTTACATATGCAATTATGCACTGGGAGCCGCTTCGATGACGAAGTAGTGTTCTTGAAATAAAAAGTACGCAAAGAAAATTATTTTAGTGTCTTTCCACCACGCTCCATTCATTGTATTCATGTTGTAATACATAAGACGCTCTCACCAACATTAATTACCCCCTTCCTACATTTATGTGTACAGCGCACTTTCGGCACGCCATGAATATTTCATATCCGCGTTCTTCTCTATACACGAAAACGAGCTGGGCCTGTAAGATAGAAGACTCATTATTATAGCTCCCGTAAAACCATCGTTACTGTAACATTTATGCCTCGTGGAACAAATCCCTGTATATAGTACCTCATACCACGAACGCAACGCAACCATTACGAAAAGTCCTGATGTTCGTACCCGCAATTGCATGAGCCTTGCCTGGAGTTCTAGTCCTTGAATATTCAGGTTTCCAGGGGTTCAGAGTACCAGCATGGCCAACATCATATCCTTTGCGTGGCAAGCAAGGAATAGTCATATAACGCAGCTACATCGAGGGCTTCTGTTACTGATGTAATAGTAGACAGGTACTTGGCGTAGGAACCTACTAAGTATCTTCCCACGTAGGAATGAATACATGAATTGGGAAGGTAAGTAAAGTATATGTACATGTCTGGTACGATAATCAGCTACATAGAAATAATCTCTAGCTTAGTGGCTTGCACGATCTTGTGTGCTCTCATCCTGTCAGCCGCTCGCTTTGAAGAATGTAGTCGCTTTACACAAGAGGCGAGAAATGCTTCGTGGTCTAAGCGCCTCAAGAATGTATAGAGCGCGGCCCATCATGAGCTTAGAGAAGCGAATGTATAAATATGTGACAGAAATAAGTAAAGGGGGTATATTGTATTGCAAAATCATTTCGCTCTTCTCGACGGACAGCAATTGGCGCGCTCGTCCTCGATAACGCAAAGTGGCTATACGCTATCATCTCTCGTCTCTCGTCTTTCATCTCTCATCTCTCGTCATGCAGGTTTGCGAGTTGCTCTGCGTTCTTTCTGTCGTAATAGCCCCCCGTCTACCAATGCTCGTGGGTAGTCGTTATAGCTACCTCGGTGATCTCTCTCTCGACAACGGAGACTATACGGTCCGCCCTCGCTAAGAGATCTAGAAATAGAGAACAAAGACAACGGGAATAACAATGAGCGTGCTATAACACGCTCCCTGGTCCTATGATATAACCGCTTTGCGCCCTACGCCACGCACTCTGGCAGGTGTGGCGCTTTCCGCAATGTTAGCACCATAAACCTCTTACAAGCCTATATAAACCCACCGACCACCAAGTGGCATCTTTCGTTCCCATATGTACAGCTTCAACAGGACTGCGGCCTCGGAGGCATCAGTCTGCGCCGAGGTGCGTATATCCCATGCCTCCAACGCATCAAGGGCCGCCACGACGTCTCCGGCCTCGATTAGGGCCATCAGGGCGTTGTGCAAGCACGTCACGCAATGCAGGATCATCTTTATCCTTATCGACATGATGAACGCGGACATGCCTTAGCCATTGTCAGAAAACGGAACACGGGCATTTGCATTCAGGGAGAGAAATACCTTTGTAGATTATCTGGCCTGGGATATTTGTGCTCTCGGTCTGGGCAGAACGGACACACGTACCCAGGCGAATCGTGTACGAGGCCATGTCGAATCATCTCGTTTTTTCGTTTGAAGCCTTTGCCGCCTTCGCTCCGAGGACACCCCTTTACTGGACAATAATGTGGTCGAGCCGATGAGTGTACATTGGCATGTGAATTTAACAGGTATTGTGTTTGGAAAGGTTGTGCGTTACAGCCCTGGTAAGTGCATATAAACTGACCAATTTGGGGATTAGTCATACTGTCAATGCTCATCCTGTCCGCAATCCGGTCTGTGGGTGGCGTTAGAATCTGGCTTATGGAAGAGCGTTCTAGTTTTGCCCCGTTGGCATTGTAGTCTAGCCCTGGTGGAGATTGGTGGCTGTTCGTGCTTGAGTATGGGTAGGGGCTCAAAGCAGGCAGTGTGTTAGCCGGTGACGGGATACTAGTATTATTACGGTATGCTTCGTTTGGCGAAATGGGTGGAGAAGTATGGGTTCCTGGAATGGCTCCCAAGCGGGATGGTCCCGTTGGTGGAGAGTGAGGAAAGTGCGGACTCGGACGCACAGCGAGATCCTTGGGCGAGCTATGAAGTTGTTCGAAGAATTGCGATCGTATTGATGGTAATGTCTCATGGTTCGATGAGTCGGACCTGGGAGAAGCCATCTGAAGCGGGGCTAGTTCACCATGGCTTCCTGGAGGCAGACTCGTCGGCGACCTTACATTATTTGGGTGCATCAGGACTTGGCTGGGCGTATGTTGCCGTGGAGAGTAAATCTCTGGTGAACTCTGAACAGGATATGGCGATATCGGTGGGGCGAGCACTGGTCTTTTCGTATTCAATATCGGCATCTCTCTTCCTATGCTGATCGCTGAGCTTTCGAGCAGACTAACTCTTTGGGAGCCCTGTGTTTCATGGTTCACGCTCTGTAAATCGTCTACATCAGTTGTCTTTGAAACTGCTTGGGCAGCCGCAAGGGCATCCGTCGCTAGAGATCTCAAATCAACAGATCCTGGTACTGAAGCGGGCTCTGGTGCTGACGGTTCAACTACAGGTTTGGTGAAACGTGATGTTGGTATTGGCGACATGCCGTTACTCCGGATCCCATCCTCATCCTCCGAGTCATCGCCCATCGTTTCTTCCGACTCACTTCCACTTTGACATTCGTCCGAGTTGAACTGATCGAGCGGTCGATACCCTGCCTCCTGAGAAATCTCGGGGCGCCTTCCACCATCGAGGTGCAATATTAGTACAGCATCGCCCTGAGTAGGTTGAATCTTATGCCGACGATTAGAAGACTTCCCGCCAAGACGAGGTGAAAGACTAACTAGAGGGAGAGTAACCGCCGGTGGAGAAGGAGAAGGTTTGAGTTTTAGAACACGAGGCTTCATCAAGGGACTGTTTCGTGGAAATACCTCATCCGGATCATATATGTCGCTAGCTGGAGGGTCGTGAGCAGATGCTGGACCAGCAGATGAATTCATGCTTTCGGTGACTGGCATGGACTAGCCGTTACTCACGCATTGGTCGACTTAGTGCATTGTCAGGACAAGAAACGTTTCTCGAGCAGCCGGGAGTAGGGCCGGCTACAGGAAGTACGACGGTCCGGTCCGGCGTGCCTCCAGTTATTTCTTACACCGCCAGCGCTGACACGATGGTTTTCTCTCCCTCGGGGTTCCCTTTCCCTTTCCTTGTGGAATGCTGCAGAAGGCCGGCAACCGTCCTCAGACACTTAAACGGTCGTTCAAAAAGGGTAAGACGATGCACACGCACACCTGAAAATTGTATATGCGGCGATAGAGCCGCGTAATCAAGATCTTGCGAGGTGTGGGTGCAGCAAAGAGGTCCTCGTGCCTCCGCTATATGGGGAAGCCCACCAAAAAAAGTGCCAGTCAGTCCAGAAGATCCGGGGAAGGTAGATGGAGGCCCACGAAGGTATTTGTAAGTAAGAGATGTGCCGTGTCCAGGGATCCGAGGGCATAAAATAAACGTACGAATAGACTAAATTATAAACGGCCTTGGAGGGGTAATTGAAGGAACCAGCTGCTGCGGCGGCGATGAAGGCGGGAAAGAAACAGCAGTAGATAGGTGGTAAGTACCTGGAGAGATACGGAGACAAGGAAACGTGGGGATCAGGGGACCGTGATGAGATAGGTAGGCAAGGGATAGGTGCTATAGGTAGCAGCTATACGTCGAAACCTATCAGGCAAAGCCAGCGGGCGGAGAGGCAGGAAATCGGCTGCAACGTCTACGCTGTCGACGTGAGACCCATCTCCCAGTTGCTGAATCACGAGCTGGGTACCTATGTAATAATGGGCCGAGGGTGTGACAGGTAGCAGTGGTAGCAGTGGTAGCAGTGGTTGCCGATGAGAGCTGTACTGTACTGTACTGAGTATATACCCTGATCAGCACCCCGATGCTCCTTCCCAGCTTCTACCCCGTACCTGGCAAGCCTGGTCGAATATGTACCGTAATAATAATAAGAAAGATGCTGGAGCCGCTGCTGGAGCCGCTGCAGACCAGCCGCCGCAAGTAGCAAGGTTTAGCGGTCGAACAATCAATTAGAGCGGGGAAAGAGGTGGTTTGGCGGAGGCTCTTCTCGCGTGTGCGCTACCTATTTTGGTGGGACGGTAGCCGGACGTATAGTAGCAACGAGACGCCCTTGCGCGACCACTGCGCGACTTAGACTGGTGGGGGATGCGACAAGGGTTGTTGTGAAGGGGTGGAGGGGCTAGGGAGAAACAAGATGCTGGGGGCCTGTGAGCGGGATCAGACAAATTGCTGGATGCAGGTCGGTGCAATCAAGCAGGTAGGTCAGGGCAGTTTAGGTGGTTACAGCAGGTAATCTGTACTAGCCTGTAGTGCACCGCTGTACATATGATCACAGCCTAGCGTACTTAGTATGTAAAGGTATGTATGTTGTATCGAAGACCAAATCCAACCCGTACAAGGGTTCCTGTTCGATTTACTGGTACCTCAGAAGTACCAACCAGTCTCGTAGAAGATAGTCTAGCGTGGTGGTCAACTGACCTACCGAGCCCGCTATGATCGACAGATGAACGCTTGGTTCTGACTTGGGCTCGACTCTCAATATTGAGTTTCCCGAACAGGTTTATAAGATCCTCTGTTTTGCCGTGCCGTTTCGTTTCGCTTCGCTTCGCCAAACCCAGGATAAGGGATTAGGGTCGGACAAGTAATTATAGACACTTCATGTATCTAGTGTAGACCCACGAGGCATTGTCCGCAGCAAAGATTACGGCGTAAGTGGTAAAAGTAGGTATCGAGTAAGATTACAGGACTTTGGTGTCTGGGAAACAGACGGGCCTGATTAAGGCAGCTGAGCGTCTGTCTTCCTGGAGCAGACTGCTGGAGAGCGCAGAGAGGTGTTTACCTGCCTTCGTGTCCAAATGATTATGAGTGATTATCCGCTCCGAGGGAGCGGTTTCATTAGTCAACGGGGAGACAATGCCGAGTGCCCAGTTTGTTCAAAAAGTCAGTAAGCGACGTGCGGCTGCGACCGAACCCTGTGGCAAGCTGCGGATGTATGTAACCAGAAGGGAACCAGCATTACACATGCATCACCTAATGACTTCGAGAGTGGCTACCCAGGCATGTACCTCAGGTATATGACTACTCTAATCGGCAAGTTGATGCATCCGTCTTCAATGCTTCTCTCGATGTTGATGAGGCGGAGTGCCTGTTCTTATTGTTAAAGTTCGGAAATAAGGAAAAGGTGAGTACAGATGTAAACTTACGTCAGCGTAGGTGAAATGAGTGCGTAAAAGACGGTGAAACTGGCTGGCTCGCTCGCTCACTAGGTAGTTTTAGGTACCCAGGTAGGTAGGTAGGTAGGACGTATGAGGTAGATAATGAACTCCAACAAAGTATGACCAGCGAGATGAGACAGGATACCGTGCAGACTGGTCAATCAACCCCTCTTCACAACTCCAAGGGGGGTTAAAACCGTCACTAAGGCAAACAGAAGCAGGTAGGAGGTATGCCGTTGTCGAGAGTAGCCAGATATGGTTACGCGTTGCTGTAAATCGACTGACCGTCTATCCAATGGTGAAAGCAGTTCCACAGACCCAAATCAGCCCTGCCAAGTGGTAGCGATATGATGTAGGTTAGGTATACGGGACACCTCTTCGGGAGACCGTCTAGAGGAATATTGGGTTTGACAACTGGCTCGTTGCCGGTTCCCCGTGTATAGATGATTAGGACCTTCTTCTCCAGGCGCTTTGGTAGACTGAAAGAAAAAAAAATAGTTCTCTTTCAGCTAGCTAGGGAGGGCTGGTTCCCAATAAACAAGATATGGACGAGTCTAGACATATATCGTTCCCATTACCAAGCAGCTTTCAGTTAGAACAGCAGCCCGGACAGCGAGGAGGATAAGGATATGCAGCTCTAGACAATGATTTAACGCTGGCTTTCCATATGAGATCAACAAACACAACTACACTAGATCCGTCACACGATATGATTGACGGACGTAGCGGATGAGATGAGATGATCAGTACGATCGGGTTATTTTGCGACGGATGAAAAAAATATGGTTTTGAAGAAAAAATAGCAAGGAAGGCCATTAAAACGAGGCAGTCAGAGAAAAAGGCGGCGTCGGAGGCGGCATCCGTGACAAGGCAAATAAAAATATAAAAAGTGCGAGGCATATATGATCCGCCGAGTGACTGTTGCGTCGTCTTATGCCGCAGATTCCTCAGCTGAATGAACGTTTCTCTTTACAGCTAGTCATCTCAGTTCGTTCACTTATTCAGTCAACCTCTTGTGCAAGATCTAGAGTAGTAACTTTCAGATTACGAAGAAGCTTTCTTAACATTAGACATACAATTAAGCATCGACTAATCACTCTTGGCGGTCGGATCGAGGCGTGACATGCTCATCGGCCGCCTTCAAACATCGTGGAGGAACCGAGACCAACGAATGAATGAATCCCGAAAGTAGTGGCCTAAGTACGTACATGTGTATTCAAGTCACTGTGCTATATTTCCTCGTGCTTTGTAGTGTGCTCTTTTTTGGAAATTTGTGGTTTTGCTTCCTCATCGTTACCACGTCATTCAGACACGGTTCTATTTGGGGGAGAGGTAATACTGGGGCGTCATGTTAAGGTGGTCATAACAGCACTGATAACTTCCCAGTGCGAATGGCGTCAAGTGAGGTCGGAGATGCAGTCCTTACACTACGTGCCGTAGGTATGCTTGAGCTGCTTGAGCAAGACATTTGGTTGGGACGGCGCTATTGGATGCAAGGGTAGCACCGCATAACTGTACTTGGTAAGAAATAAATCATATAAAATATCTAGGTACCGCGATGACTGGCCATCCAGCTCAAAAAACTTGGCCATCATTGCTGTTGATATGGATAGCCTGTCTGACCTGCATATGAGGTGCAGGTCAGGTACTCATCGGGTACCTCCCCAACACAGCCGCATTTCACACGCCAGCTACCTACTCCATTAGCAAAGGGTACGTGCGCCGCCCACAGGAGATCGCATTTCACCTGGCATCTGGCATCTGGCATCTGACAACTAACATTATAGGGCGTTAATACTATTGCATATTCTCGTCGAATGCGGAGTTAGAACCTCTGATTAGTAGCTAGGTTATATGCAAGAAGCACATTATAAAACGGGTAGTAGGTATATCTTTTATTCTACAAATTGGATAGAGGTTGGAAGGAGGGGGTGGTTGTTCGGATTTCCTAATACATAGCACCCCAGCTTTGGAAAATGAAGCAATGCCTACTAGGTATCGAGTACACTCATTTACCTACCTACGCTAGTGCAGTGGAGAAACGGAGGCCTCAAAGCTGTCGATACTTAGAGAGCGAGCCCAAATGGGGATGTGTGAGAAAAAGGGCTCAATTGTATGGCTTTTTCACACGTGCCTCTTGTCAGCAGACCTTGCTTGAAAACGCAATTCCGCACTTCTTCCTTCGACCTTACTAGAAAAGTAAAGGCTCGAATGTTTGCATTGGTTCCAGATGACGTTATTCATACCATTCTGCAAATAAAGTAGTGTGCTATCGAGATCTCCAATACCTATATCTATCGGCAAATCGAGGCCCAAACTTGATGTACCTACTTAGTAATGTTACGCATGTTTAATAAGCAAGACCCTAGTATATTGGAGACTGAGACGTGAAGTGAGATTGGAGCAGGATAAAGAAAAGCAGGGCTGCACAAGTAAGATTGTAGTGTCCAAACAAAAGCCCAATGACGATGAAAGACATTACTGCGAAGAACCCCGTGAGAATGAGAAAAGAGGTTGGCTGCCGGGAGCGACGAAGAGGGGCGACCTTATGCGAGTGCTGCTTTCACTCTGGCTCTTGAATTTGATTGCTGATAAGTTCGAAATGGGAAATAGAAAGGGCGGAAGTTGCGGCGATGACGGCAAGGAGAACGGTACCTTATTGGTATCCAAGCCAAGCAGGTCTCTGCGACCAATTATGACAGCTATAACGAAGAGTAAAATATGGGCCAGCAAAACAGCTTCAAATGCTGATTGGATATTAATACAATCAACAGCTGGTTTACTCCGCCTCACGGCAAGGTTGGCACGTACCATGCTAGGCAATGGGAAGTGCAGGCGCAGGGACCATCTTGAGGCCTGGGCCCATATGCAAGCACTGCATTTTGAAGCCTTCAGCCGCCTCCAATGGTTGAACGTCATAGGTACCTTTGCAGGTACGGAGGAGGTAGCATCCTCCCAAACCCAAGTCGGTCCTCCTCCAAGCCTGCCCAATCTGACAGGAGATGCCCACGCTCAATGTTACCCCATCCATCAAGTCATCCTACCATGTACTATGAATGTGAAAAGGCAGGTAGGTCATGGTCAGCTCATCTCCTCTATCTATACACTATACCTCATGCACGATAACTACCCATCGTCAGCCATCAGCGCCAACCTCCCCTGATAGCCTTTCTTGTTTTCCCATCCCATTAGTTCTCTAGGACTCGGCAACCATTTGTATCTCTAACGGCGCTTCCCAGACCCCATCTTCTCCAGTGATGGCTTACTTTTCCTACCCTGAGAAGTACTTACCAATGCAGCTACTTCCTCAAGCATACTCCTTGTAAGCGATATTCGCATCATCTAATAGCTCCAGCGTCCGAGACACCCGTAGGCGATCCCCATGGATGTCGAATAACCGGAAGGCCTATCTTCTTTTATTGTTCCGAACGTCCGTGGTATGCGTCAACGTGGAGGCTGAGCGCACATGCTGTAACATGGTGCGGTACCTTCGATACCCCAATACCCCTTGTCCCGAGATCGACCGAGTCAGATCATCATCCATCTTAACGGCTTTGCAAACAACCAAAGTGTAGTAATGCCCCGAGCAGGGTCAGGTTTACGTGTCACCAGAGTGCCGCGGGGAGGAGTAGGTGTTGTGTTAGTTTTATTGCTAGGTAGTCGTTAGCATCTGCGTTCATATAGTCTCATTTCAGCCGCTCCCGCTGATGAGGCACCTAGTGGGCTGGGGCCGCTGAGCCGCACCTTGTTAGTACTTAACGGTTTTCCAAGCCGATAGGTAGGTAGGTACTTTTGCCTGTACCAAGGATCCTCCAACCCGCTAGGCAGCCAATCAAGCTGCGCAGGATGCTGCGCTGCATGGGCACAACCGAAGAGATGAAATTATTTAAACGTAACCGCAAGTTATTTAGGTAGTTCAAACTCAACAAGGAAAGAGTCGGGAATGTACCTAGACTAGGCTGATTCCCTCACTCGATGGCTCTACTAGTACTGTACGTGAAAGGTAGCGTATATAGTGTACTATCTATGCAGACAAGGTACACTACCTAGCTCTCTCAGAATAAACCCCGGATCTCCATGGCTCCGCTCTTTGTTATGGGGTGTTTCGCATGTGTGAGGTATACCACCTATACACCCGTACGAGGACAATCGCTATAGCTCAGATGTGTAGTATATTTCTCAATAAGTTCCGAATTCAACCACCCCTCTCGCTCCCGAGTCAATAGAGTTGCATAGATATGGTTACCTTCTCACCGCACCTTGCAGATACTGGCTCTCCCTACACCGTCTTTTGTTTTGTGGGGCTCCTACTCTATTGTGTGAGCTAGCTATCCTCTTATTCGCCTTGAGGCCATCAAGTATGTACTTGACAAGACTAAAGAAGGGCCCTACGAACTAGCCAGACTAGTCCAGTCTAAGTCGATACCCTTTAAACTAGAGATAGGTCAGCCTCGTAGTGACTCTTAAGCTCCCTAGCGTATGTTGTTCGACGCTTCGGAGTCTGATAAATGTCAGGTCTTAGGCTCCAAGTTTTTATTATTTTGGCCCAGTGGCCCCACTCGAAGATAGACCACAACGATGCTCGGATAACCAAACCCGATCCCCCTCAGTCTCAATAAATCGACAGATGCTTGATCCGTAACTCACCTTACAGGCAAGAAAGGAATATATTCCGGACTCGTTGGGCTTTACGAAGATCAACAATCGAATCTGATTGTTAGTAAATGAGTGACAGGAGTCTATCTTTGCAGGCAGTTTGTTGCTAGCATGCGACGATACTTCGTGCCCCCACAAAGACTTATTTCGACCCTCCCCGCATCTAACCAATAATGTGTGCTGTGGATGAGCCCTTACTTTGTTCATAGTGTTGTATCATCACGACGCTACTGCTGTACGGACTAAGGATACGCACTATCGGTTGGTGGAATCAGAGTTTGCATAAACAGAATAGAACAAAAAAGGTGCCGACATCGCTTCTGTGACCCATCTTCGACTCACCTGATCTCGAACTACCGTACGTATCCGTGTATAACATATATGCATGTCAGGTCACAACTACGACCATCTGCGTTCTAAGGCGAGATCTACCATACTAGATAGCCAATAAGGCTAGAGACCAAACGCAGAAGCATTCGTGGTCATCATTCCATGTCGACTAAGGAGTCTGACGCTTGTGTCGGGTTACACCCTGTTAGACAATACAATTTAGACGGATTTAGATTGTAATAGGAATTTGAACTGCAAGTTTTGCTTACGAGCCAATATGGAACTGCCAGATATAATGAATGCAGTCGTCTTTGACGGGCCATACAAGGTCTCACTGCAGCAAAGACCGGTGCCCAAGAGTAAGCGAACCTAATCTACCTTGCCCAATGTCCTCTTACATCCCCTGCCTTCTGACTTGTCATCTCGTCCCGCGCGACCTACCCTGGTAGGATACGTCGTGAACCAAGGCCTTGCTGACGTATAAGTAGTTCAGAACGATGGCGATATCATCGTCAAAGTCCTTGCGGCAGGGCTCTGTGGGTCGTATGTCTCAATATTTGCATCCCTGAATCTCCATTGGGTTGACCCTGCCGTTATGGAGAGAATCATTTGACAATTGTCTAGGGAACTGCATATGTTTAGAGGTCATGAGCCAGGAGGGACTGGTTTCATTATGGGCCACGAGTTTACAGGCACTGTCGTTGCAGCTGGAAAGAATGTCCAGACAGTCAAAATTGGCGACAAGGTTGTGGCACCGTTTACAGTATCTTGGTATGATACCATCCACAGCAACACACCCACAACGAGACATCGGTTCTTTGGGCTAATGTTCGTAGTATGAAATGCTTTTACTGCAAGAATGGGTACTCGTCTCGCTGCGTTGATAGTCTACTCCTTGGCTCGGCACGCTTAGATGGTGCGCAGGCGGAATATTGCCGAGTCCCATTTGCGGACGGGACTGTAGTAAAGGCGCCTCCGGAGATTGACGATAAGTCGCTCATTCTCATGGCTGACATCTTTCCTACTGGCTTTTTCGGGGCTCGCAATGCCTTCAACGGCCTTGGAGACCAAAATCCTCATGAATCAACAGCAGTTGTGATTGGTTGTGGACCAGTAGGGTTGTGCGCACTTGTCTCAGCACTCGAATACAAGCCGAAACATCTGTTCGCCATCGACAGTGTAGATAGCCGGCTTGAGATCGCTCAAAGTTTGGGTGCTGAGCCCTTGAATTTCAAGACAGATCCTAAGGGCATGATTGAACGAATCAAGGAGGTAACTGAAGGACGTGGTGCCGACATCGTCATCGAGGTAGTAGGTCTGAAACCAGCACTGAGAACTGCCTATGACGTGATCAGGCCATTCGGTTTCATCAGTAGTATTGGCGTTCATAATTCTGATGTAAAGGACACTTCCACAAAACCTGCTCAGGGGCATTTGCTGACTTCGATATAGATGCCATTTACTGCTACTGATGGATACGAGTATGTTTAAATCCTCACTAGCCATGTAGAAGCCAACACTAACCATAGCGTAGCAAAAATGTCCGTGTACAGATGGGTAGATGCCCAGTTCGATCAGTCTTTCATGACGCACTTAAAGTGCTTGCTCAGAGACAACATGTGTTCAGGTAGGCTGGTTCCTTACACTACCGCGTACTCCAAGACGTTTAGCTGCTAATGTGTCAAAGTTTCATGTTCGAGCATATTATGCCACTCTCCGAAGCAGTTTCCGGATACGAGATGTTCGATAAAATGCAAGTGCAAAAGGTAATATTCGAACCTTGAGGCAGCACTCTGCCATCAAAGCGAAGCACGACACGATTTCTCGATCAGAGTTCAATTCTGTCTTGGTTTGACGATGCCATCGTGGATTAGATAGTAGACAATGGTAGAATCGGCATGTATTGTAGCCAGAACGATCCTCTTAGGGCGTTCGGGGTGAGGCGAGAGTTGTGCAGGTAGTGAATCAAAAACAGCCGCGAACGCCTTGAGAGTCCACTTCTCGGAGATGTGAGTCGGTAGAACCCATTCAACCTCGGGGGTATCGAACATCTTCCCGTTCGGAACAGCACTGGATTTCACCATGGCAATCTGATCGTCCGGATGCACGTAAAGCCGGCGTGGTGGCAGACCAGAGATCATCGGCCGCACGAGAGGTTGCGAGTTGGTTGGCGAGTGAGTCAGTACCTGGAGCTCAGTCCAATCATGCTGGTACTTGAGATTATCGAGGACTGTGTCGGCCAGCTGCTGTCCATGATTTACCTCCGCCATGACAATATATTCTGGTCTAGACGAGCTCCACGCGCCGAATTCCGCTGAATTCCTATGTATTAAATGGATATCTTATCAGAACAATAACTAACCTTGCATCTCGATGTAGCAGTTTAGCAGAGCAACCCAGAATAAATTAAATTGGGACAAATTTACCTAGGTAGGCGGTGTGGGTCGGCAATATGGATAGCCGCTTACATGTACCCTATGTACATGTGTGTATGTAGGTACTAAGGTACTCATCTAGTGTACAGTATCTCTACACTAAGCAAGTGGGGCAAATGGGACAAGATCCTGCCCATTCGTTAGGTAGAATACTAGAATTTGTTTCGGCTTGAATGCCCCACGCCACCGGTTCTGCCGCCGGCATCGAGTTTGGATGACACATTAATCCCTCTCTCCATCCAAGTTTGTCCGATGTGATCTCCAATACGTCCAAACTCCCCATCGTTCGAAGTGGCAAGATGGCCGAGTTGGTTATGGCGCGAGGTTAAGGTACCAATCTTAGCACAATTTCCTCGTGGAGCAATCCGCGTGGGTTCAAATCCCACTCTTGTCAAGATCCCATCATAAGATGGATAAATTTTTAGTATTTGCATGTCTTAACCTTTCAATTTTTTAGTATTTAAATCTTTTTTGGGGGCGATTTTACGGCTAAGCACCATTTCTTAGACCTCACTACAATTTATTACTTGGTTGTATATAATACTATTAACCTTTTATTAGTAACCAACTTTTTTTCTTTTAATTTAAGTAGGCGGTATGTTAGATGTTTTGCATTTAGCTCTACCTAGTACCTCTGTGAGAGACTAAATGTTCTAAGTCAGCTTAGGACTAAGGTTTGTTCATACTAATTAAACATATGTTCTACCATTTAATTTCAAGCTTGCGATCACGTGTAATAGTCTGCTGACCTAGGGGTTATTTTAGCATGCTTTCTTTGCAACTATTTGTTTATTTGTTCATATATATCAATACGTATGCCATATACTAGAGAGGTTAAGAGTTGCCCTTCCGAAGATTTAGGTGGCAGGCCTAGTATTATTGGTTTAATATTGCTCCCTGTGTTCGTCTTGCCACAGGCTGCTAAAATGGGAATATTGTATTCTTGGACCTAAACCCTGCATCGTCTTAAGAACATTTTGATTTCTTTTCACTCGAGATTATATACCTCACTAGGCTGTTAATATGTTTTAGCTCTTAAGTCCTTTCTTAGACGGCCTGTCTTAAAGTGTTTCCTATATCATTTGTATAATGATATGTACTTTAAACCTTCTTGCCTTGCCTTAGCTCAAATCTTATCGCACGGTGATAGACCTGCATCTTATACGACCCAAAAAACGGTAGTGTGTATAGAAGTTGGGTATATCTTGAATCCTAATGACTAACAGAGAATGAAACTGGAGTATGATCTTAAGTAAAAAGCCATTCTAATCTCGATATGACCATCACCCAACTAGTACTAAATCTAGGAACCTCACACCGCCGTGTTAATTGTACAATTGTATTATAAAGGTTACTATTGTAAGAGAGGAGCAATAGTGGTGGCACATTTTAACTGTGGCGTATCAACAAGAAGAATCGCGTTTTGTCTCTTGACACCGCCTCTATTGGTACCCATGATCAGGCACGCGAGTGAAGTTGAAAGTTGGGGTACTAGTATTTCTTTTAATACACTGCGCCCTATTGTTCCTCCTGCAGAATAGGAGATGAGCAATTCATTCAATATGCCTGCTTGGGTTCAAGCTCAGAGCAGGTCATATACGAGAAAAAGGAAGAGAAAAAAAAGAGACTCTATTTCTTATGTCCAAGGATTGTCGTACCCCATCTTTGTCAACATCCGTGACATCCGGGATTTCTCAAAACGTATAAAAAGTTGACGATAATAGAGCATGGGCCATCTATGGATCTCGGGATAGGAAAGGCCGAGGTTGCGTGGAAATAAAACGTAACCGAGGCGGAATAAAAAGTACCAGGTAGAAGGGAGGGGGTCGCATACTACATTAGGATACTGTCTAGGCATCAATGTGCAGGGACAGACAAATCATGATTCTTCTTGTCTAAGGCAAATATCTTTGTAGGATATCTGAGTAGGTACTTGAGATAGACCTAAAATTGTAGCTACAGCAGCACACATGAGGAGGTAGGTATGTATAGAAATAAATAGGAGCTGACGAATAGTAGTGGGTTCGCTGCATTTCTTCTACCTTGGGATGGAGTCCCTGAACTTGATGATACATAGCCCACACTGGCGCACATTGGTACATCATGTGGGCAATGTTCGGATAATACCGTGATATATCAATAGCAATGCCGTTTTCTGCGGTATCCTTGGGTAAGGTAACCTGTAGCGTGGCCTGGCTTGGGACCATAATGTACATAATCTTGTTCAATTTTGACAATTTGACAGCCGGCGTACAGAAGTTTTCCCTTCGATTTGAGATGAGAGTGTAGCCTAGTCTAGTCTAGGCTATGTATAGATGTATACGTATACCTACACTAGATCCAAGCCTGAGTTGCGGAGGGATGAAGCGAGCTGTGCCTTCCGTATACGTGTCCCAAAATGTGGAACTACCCCGGAAGCCAACCAATGAAATGATGGATGGAGGCGATGTTTAAGACCGGATTGAAGCCATCGCCATCCAGCCCTTACCCAGCCCCTGGTAAGTGCTTATCTAGTCCTGGCCTAGTGCTGCTCTCGACCCGATGCCAAGGACCTGTACCTTCTTCATCTTACAATTACAATGCACAGATTGCCGGACTGGGGATGACATTGAATGTTTTGGGGTATTTCTACATGTGCTGTAGAGTAAGTAAGTGAAGGTTGGTACGACAAAATCTGCATTGCTACCACACACTTTCTGCATCAACTTTCTGTCTTACTGTTCCTTTCTTGACTACCTACCTTCTTGCCTTTTCTTATCAGACTGGTTGTCTTACCCATCTAACTGTTTATGATTCTTGCCCGCTTCTATTCGTAATTGAGCTTCTGTAAACAAATATAGGCGCTTACGCCATTCCTCGTGCTTGGGTCTTGAAAGTCGCCCCCGGGTTTCTTATTACCCCTCGTTGGCCTCACAGGTCTCAAGTCCGCCTGCACAGGTTTTTATTTCTTCCATATCCAGTGCCGCATTCATATATCGAAATTCACAAGCATTGCCAGTTGGCTGTCATAACCAACTGCAGGAACCCTGCATAATGCCGCCGTCGGAACCACCCACCACTACTATAGAGCCCACAAAAATTACATCGCATGAGATTATCGAGCGAACGACGTCGTCCTCTTCATCTGTTGAGCAACATGGGCCCATTCTCAACCAAAGAGCACATAGCTCACCCGACCAGGCCTATGAGTCAACCGCCGCCGTAGTTGGAACGGGCGAGTACGCCAACGGATACCATTTCCCACCCAGGTACCCAGTGAAGGAGCAGATCCGATGGGGTATATTTGCGTTCTGGGACTTCTACAACACGGGCTTCGGCTTCTTTTTCACAATATATGCGTTGAACGTCGTAGGTTGGGGTCTCATGATCGTGCTTCTGATCGCTGGGGCAGCGCCTGAGATGTGCTGGGTTCACGGGAAGCACGACTGCGACAACATCGACTCCCCGCGTCGGATTTGGATCGAGATCGACTCGCAGGTCTTAACTGCTCTTTTCAGTGCGACGGGGTTTGGATTCGCCCCTTGGCGTATTCGCGACCTTTATCTCCTGCTTCGATATCGTATAAATAAAGATCATAAAGCCTTGCGGAGACTTGCAGGGGTCCATCGGGCCTGGTTACGCCTTGAGGGCTCCGATCTGCTGCCACCAACGCTTGGTCCAAAGAACATCGAAGAAACCAGGGTGCCTTATGATACGAACAGTATTCCATACCCTCTAGAGACCATCCCCGATGCTCCACCAACCGGTGTCCGGGCACCGCCCTCCAAGCTTTGGAAAATGGACATTATCGCTTGGCTCAACATCTGGTACATTATATTCCAGGGCTTCTTAGCCGGTTTCATGTGGGCTCTAAGTCGCTACAACAGGCCACCTTGGACAACAGGCTTATTCTTCGCTCTAACATTCATCACGTCTTCTGCTGCGGGTATCATGGAAGTATATCAGGTGCTAAATGTAAGAGCGATAGAGGGTGTACCATTGACGAAGAGAGACAGACAGCGGCTCGCTCGCGACCAGGAGCTGGGAATTCCACATTACAATAATATCAAGGACAGGGACCCCGAGGAGGAGGAGAGAAAGAAGGCGGAAAAGAAGGCGAAGAGAAAGAATCGTTTCTCTCGTCGCAGCGAAAAGCCATCATTAGAGAGTACTGTTTGATTGTGCACCGTTGGTCGTTTTGAAGCGACCGAATAATGCTTGAATAAAGCGAGGCGCCGGTGGAAAGACAGTTCTTTTTTTGTACATAATAAAATATTGTATCAGTCCTATAGCTTCAAATTGGAGCTGCAGATGATGATGCTTCAATTACTCAGTAAATGTTGTAACCTAGATGCTTGATGTACCTTACCTATGTAAGTAGTGTATAAGAGATAAGATATGGATCGAGATGATAGAGGTTCTATATGTAACTTTAGGTAACCCAAGTCCTACTTGTAGGCTGTAGGTACCTTAGGAGGTACCTCGGTAGATTGTCAGGGGACCTATAACAGAATAGAGCTGATAAGTCGGCTGACGTACTATTAGGTAGGTACCATTACCCCGAGCTTAGCCCTTGTCCTTGTTCACTTGACACCTACATCACCTACATACTACAGTACCTACTGAGACAAGAGCAAAGGTAAGTGAGGTTGGTCGCTCGCCTTCATCGACATCATTGTATATCCCATGACGATCAAATTTGTGTTTCCTTAACCAACCGAACGAACTTACTGCACTTCTTCTTTACTTGTCTTACTTATCGCGAACGGCGTCATCGATTCGCTTCAACTCGGACTGGCGCATAGCCGCAGCAAACCAAGTCTGCAATAGCGTTTGCATCCGCCGAGTGACCCTCCAGGATGGCGCCCAAGTCCGTCATCCCGTTTTTGGTTGGGATGATGCTACTCACAGGAGTATGCAACACGCTTCTGACCAAGCTTCAGGTTCGTTTTTCCTACCCTGCTCCGCCTATTCCTGTCTTGTCTGGTCCTCTGAGCCGCTGTATGGGGGAGCTATGAACTTGGCTGCTGACCGGTTTCATCTGTCCCGATAGGACAATCAATGTGTTCGGAACTGCGACAACCCCGATCCCAAGAAGCGCCTCCACTTCGAACAACCAGTCCTACAAACAGCGCAGATGTTTGTCGGCGAATCTGGTTGCTGGCTCGTTGTCGGCTTAATGGCCGCCTACTCTCGCATTGTGAACCGCAAGAAACCTAGCAATAACGAATATCAACCCGTCGAGTCTGACGATGCCGACCCGGACGCAGATACCGCGAGCGTCACCTCGGAAGACACGCTTCTACCGCATAAGAGGACTAGTGCAGGGCCCGGTGGCGTCCTCAGCGGCTACGGAATCCTACTCCTTAGTCTGCCTGCCATTTGCGACATCCTTGGCACTACCCTTATGAACGCGGGTCTACTCATGGTCGCTGCCTCTATTTACCAAATGACCAGAGGGGCTCTAGTCTTGTTTGTTGGTCTATTCAGTCTTATCTTCCTCCGCCGGAAGCTGCACCTCTTCCAATGGATGTCGCTTTTTGGTGTCGTTCTGGGTGTTGCCGTCGTGGGCTTGGCAGGTGCCATTCAACCCGATTCTAAGGCAAATGCGACCTCGCTAGTAGCTCTAGTGACTGAAGATCCGGCTGCCGCTGAGGCTGTGCGAGTTATCCTCGGTGTATTGTTGATCGCTGGTGCTCAAATCTTTACTGCTACCCAGTTCGTGCTTGAGGAATCTTTGCTAGAGCGCTCTAGTATCGAGCCCATTGAAGTCGTCGGTTGGGAGGGGCTCTTCGGACTTGCTGTCACCCTTACTGGAATGCTCGTACTGCACTTTGCTATCGGACGAACAGACGCTGGTCGTTTGGGTCCATTTGATGTAGTTGAGGGTTTCCGACAAATGGTGGAGAACAAAGTGGTTCTGATCTCTAGCCTCCTCATTATGATCAGTATCGGGTAAGCTCCCCCTGCGCAATGAGTTTGTAAACTGAAGGATTTAGAACTCGGTTGACTGATTTGTGTGTAGCGGCTTCAACTTCTTCGGACTCTCTGTAACCCGTAGTGTCAGCGCAACATCACGCTCCACTATTGACACGTGCCGGACGCTTTTCATCTGGATTGTTTCGCTCGGTCTCGGCTGGGAGACGTTTAAGTGGCTACAAGTTCTAGGCTTCGTGCTACTCGTCTACTTCACCTTTGTCTTCAATGGCCTCGTGCAGCCGCCTTTTGCGTTTCTGCGCCCTCGCAGCGAAGTCGAGGAGTTGCTTCCTGAGCAACCTATCGAACACAACTAGGAGAGTCAAGATGAGAACCAAAATCGCCCTCGTCCCCACGATGATCACAATCTTTATAGTCATTTAGTTTCCTCTTTTGGGCCGCAATTGTACGAACGTTTGCTTAAGTTTGGCTTAAGTTTGGCTTTAGAGATGGCTCAAATCTCCCAAGCCTTAACAGCAGTATGTCTGAACATTAATCGGACTTTCAGTCAATTCTGATGAAAATGCGGAACTGGTAATACAGTGATTGCAACCTGGGTTCTAAGTGCCTGTTGCGTGAACGAGGAGCCGGGCTGCATTGTTGGACATTCTGACAGGATCGACACTGCATCTTTGCATTGGGATGGCGTTTGAGATGTTTTCCGGCACTTGGGAATTAATAGATGCTTATTACAGCAGGATGGTACTGGTTTATATGTGTGCTTTCTTTTGGCCTGGCACATCCTTTCTTTTTATTATTTTGTCGCTGCCGATACTTTTAGACCAGCGGGTGTAGCAATACAACCATGCATTTGTCTACATTACTACCTCCTATCTACGGAGTCTCTCGTGCTAATCCTGTGGTCGGCCTAGTGCTCTTAGCAGTAGCCTGGGTTTGTCTTATATTAGTATACATCCGTTCTTGATCTCAACAAACCTTAGGTAAGTTCTCAGTTCTTTACGCATGTTCGTTAAACAAAGGTGTGGTCTACTTAGCTCTCGACTTCGTGTTTATATCTTAGAAACAAGAGCACGGGATGCAGGTGAACATTTTCAGGTTAAACATTACGAGTCATTCAGGACGTTCAACTCGAATTCTATTGAAATACCACGTAACCTTACCTAGCGGGGAGTACGTACCTAGGTAATTAGTAAACTGGGTCTGAACTGACTAAGGACTATCCTTCAAATCGAAGTTCACGGGTAAGCTATGACATATAGGTTTCGTATTGTGTATTTGCGTCTATCCATAACCCATGAAAGGAAGTAGTCAGGCTACTGAGTAACAAATTTGAACAAACCAAAAGGCACTTCTCGCAGACTAAATGATCCTAGATATATATTGCTCGTTTCTCATCCCAAGTCATATCCCATAATGCAATAATTCAGTAATAATTTACCAAAACACTAGAAAGTCACTGGCAAATGCAATAAAGTAGGAAATAAAATCCCGAAAACAAGAACACCGTAATAATCCCGTCGCTCTTCTGCAGCTCACGATGATGCCGGTGGAGTAGCAATGTATGAAGCAAGGAAATGGACGGCAATGAGCTGAGCTCTTCTAAGCGCGCCTCGAGAAAACAAATAATAAACCAGGAAAATGATCATGCGCTAGATTTGAGAACCAAGCCTAAATCCGCTTGTCTCCAAAACCCGAAGGAACAGTCTAATGGGGGATGGTTCAACTGCCCTTAATCCTCGTCGAGCGCCACATCGATGACAGGGTGTAATAACTTGTGGGCGCTCTGCCAATTCATTCATCCTGTACACCCTGACAGGCCGTTTTGGCGTCAAGTTACTGGTACGCCTTAACTCTATCTCTTATACAACGGTGCAGAGTAGCTCGGCCTCGAGGATGAACTTTCCCTCCTTGTACTTCTCGTTGTTCTCGAAGGCTTTGTCATATTTCCAGCCGACAGTCTCCTTACATTGGCGGCACGTGATATCACGGACAATGTGGCGGCCTGTCGTCATGCTGCGCTCTGATGGCTCGCCGGCTTCAATATTCACAACCGTGTTGAAGAGATAAGCCTTACCATGCTGCCCACGAAAGTTCTGTATTATACTGTGTTAGTGCTGGGTTTTGATATAAAAAGAGCCAGTAAGGTAGGGATGAAGTGAAATAAGGCACACACAGAGAAAGATAGGCTATTGGGGATGGAGATTATGGAGCGACTTGAACATCACAGCTGTGCGGTGTGCAGACAGGGCCCGTCACGTTCAGCTATGATTGCAGCATGAGACCCTTCTGGGTAAGAGCGCCCAAATAGGGTCCGGACTCCAAGTTGGAAATATAAGTAAGTCGTAACAAGCTGTTCTCAACTTACCCTACTTATGATATCTTCATGGTTAGCAAGATGGGCCTTGCAGTTCTTGCATCCGTAGATCTTATTGCTACTGAGGTACGTGTTGTACAAGAGACCCATTGTGCCTCGAACCCTGCGAGCGTGTTGGGACGTATATGTTGGCAGACGTAGAACCCAGGTGCGGTCGAACACAACCGGCTTGTATAGCAACCCCCAAAATGATCTGATGTGCGCCGAGTGCTGTTTTACAACGGAGTTTGGTGTCCGCCCGCTATGAGCGGGAGACAGCGGTCGTACGTAGAGCCGAGATCAAGACTAAAGGCAATATCGGCAGGTTGGTTGGTTGGTTGGTTGGTTGGTTGGTTGCCTATTTTCTTCTTGCTAGTTTCTCTTCGGATAGGGACAGCGTGTTCGTATGTGTATATTTGTATGCTTTCTTGTTGCAGTACTATGACACCGTTGATGTGGGTGTTAGGTTTGTTGTTGGTCTTGAGCTATCAATGTTTAAATGGTTTATGGTTTCCTAATCGGCGTAGGTACAACTTAAATAAACAAATACCGGGTGTTTGGAAGAAGGAGATAAGCAAGGAGGAAAACCAAGAGCCTGGCGCTCTGTAGAGGGAAGCCTGGGTAAGCTTGAATGATAGCTAGCAATGCTGACTTTACTAGATGCTTCTAGGTAGTTTCCAGTAAGAGAGTAAGAGGTGCAGAAGAGGAGCTGAAATCTGGTGAGACGTCAGTCCAGCAAGACGTTAGACTAATTAATACCGGTAGTCTGTAGACCAGCTGCTGTACACTACAGTGTACCTACAGGTAACTTACATGGTACGTATCGCGCACATCCCTTGGGTAGGTACACTGATGTAGGTTTGCTACATATGTACATGTATGTACTACATGCAGGCAAATTAGGTACAGATGTACAAACCTACATACATACATCATGGTGCGGTGCGCGCGCATTTATGTCACTGTAATGAGGGGCAAAGCTGCACGTGGCCCACTACCTCTACCTACATATGTATGTACCTCTACAGGTACCTAGGTATAGATAGGCTAAGTACCCCACCTAGGCATAAACATTTGGAGCTCTTGTACATACTAAGTAGTAGAATCTGAATTTCAATCAGCTGATGCTATCTCTCAGATTAGAATGAACAGACTCACATGAGAAAAAAACAAGACAGCCAACCCGAGGTACCTAGATAACAGAAGTCTTATATTCGCCGTTTTGAAATTATGAAGATCCTGGGGTAATCACACTAATCCTATAGTTTGCGTTCAGCTACCATCCATGTTCTCAAGGCTTATTCATCTATTTTGCTAACAACTTGACCATTTTAATTAAAACTTTGCTAATCTCTTCAAACTCAAAAAAGATGGGAATTCTTGCTTGTAACATAACTAGCAAATGCTCCATTTTTGCCTTTGTAGCTTGTAGATTTCTCCCTAGGTACTGTCGCACATGCGCCTTGGTAAGGGCAAACAGTTGCAGCCTGCTATCTGCCACCGTGAAAAGAGGTAAAGGAAGTGACTGTATATACAACAAAAAACATCGTGGCTGATCGATGCTAGCCAGATAAATATGCACGTTTTGAAAAAATAAAAATAAAACACCCGAAAACTATAAGCAACAGCTAATTCGCACGCCGTAAAGGATTTACTTTCAAGCATGAAAAGCTCCTCATCCATCCATCCAACCCCCTAGGTCCTCGTATCCGTCTACCAAGAGAAGGCTTCTTCGATGAAGTCTATTGCGCCCTCGTACTGCTTGCTGCGTACCGCGAGTCGTACCTCATCGCTGAGAGCACCAGGACCACAGACTGACACGCCCATCATGCCCACCTGCTGTTCCATTTCCATGCCCATAAGGGTGTCAATGTTAGGCCGGCCGGGGAACATTTGCACCGTTGAAGAAGGGGAGTGGATCTCTTTTGTCGACCGTGGCCGGCTCACAAACAACATGATGCGCAATATCTCACGTCGTCTATCCATAGCCAAGATCTGCGTCATCCATGGGCGTATCCACTCGAGATGCTCAGGGCTTTGGATGATCCAAACTAATACAACCTTCCGGGTGGCAACAGTACCATTGGCAAAGCCGGCTACTAAATGCCGCACGTGAGGGACGGCATGTGTGATACCAACGCCGCCGGCAAAAAGCATAACCGTGCCGTACGAGTCCATCATGTGCTGGCCGCCATAGGGACCCTCAACTAGACAACGTGTGATAAGACGTCCGTCAGGATTAGCTGCAGCTCGCTGGTAGAGCGTGTCCGTCATACCCGTCCGAGCTCGGATGACGAAAGACATGCTGGTCTTCCGCATACCAAGAATATCTTGACGGTTCATGGCGAGCTTGTCACCATTTAGGCTTTCCGCTTCCCCACTCCATGCTAACGAAAATGGGTGGGACTGCCAGAAACTAATTGTAGGCATATACAAATAGGCATGTTGGCCTGGGTGAAAGTCCCAAGGACGGGCCATAGTTACCGTCACACGTACGGCATTGCCAGGTAGAGCTTCGACAAGAGTTTGGGTGCTGCCCTTTCCGACATTGTGATAAATGATACGAGCAAAGCGGGCGAATCGGTCGCCAAGCCAGAGGGGAACCACCGCAATAAGCCACTTGAGCTGGCTTACCCCCTTGATGTCTAGGTGATACCACAGCCCAACAACGGCAGCAACAGCGAGAAGGATATGCATAATCTTGAAGGCCTCATAAAAAGCATGTCTTGAGATGCTAGCGGCTTGGAACAGAATCACCACGAACGCGACAGTAGCCTAAAGAAAGTCAGTCTCACTTCAAGTAGCAAATATTCCTCAGGGGTATAAAAACTTACGATGAACCCATACAGCAAAAATGTAGAGGAGAATGTGCCTAGAAACGCAGGGCCCCAGCCTTGTTTAAGCGCGGAGCCAGCATAGAAGGCGAGAGTATGAACTACCGCCTCGATAGCCACGATACGGCCGAACCACCGGTGAAGCAAGTTCATCGTGTCAAACGAGATGCCCAATAGAGGGATAAGCGGGTTATTCCTCCCAGCTAAGATGAACAAGGGAATCATGTTTACCGTCGCCAGGGTACCGCTTCGATTTCGCACCTGCTTAAGACCATCCGCAGCTGATTCGGCAAAAGGTATGTGGACCAAAGTAAACACCACATTAGTCACGAAGTAGCCTAATACAAAAAGGAATTGGAACCGAGAAGGTAGGGTGCCAACATTGATAGCACTACTGATTTGGAATTCGCGGTTGTGTCGTTTGCGGAAGAGGGGGGCGTATAAAATGTGCTTCTTGACCCATGAGAACCTATCGGATGGTCGTGCAAAGAAACGCTGCGTATCGTTGTTTAAACTGGAAACTGTCCGGACATATGTTGTGATCGCCATCGTCAATCGCCATATGATAACCAGTGCAGATCCAACGGCGGTGATGTAGAGTAGGTAATTAGCCAACGAATGATTTTCCATATCAGGAGTCCATCCTGTGGCCTGGCCCTCGCCGGGAAGGTCTCCTTCCTTTGATGCCATATTGATATCTCGTGGTATTTCCTGCGGTTAAAAGGATGTAGAGACCGATGTAGTCCGAAGTTGTTAGGTGGTCTGCCGCCACAGACTATGTTTTGTACAGAAATATAGTTGTCGTATGTATGTGTTGATCATGAACAGTTAATAGTAATTTTCGTGGTGGGCAATCGAGGTCAACTCGATTAATTCGATCAGGCGAAAGAATGTCCAACGAAATGGAACTAAACAGCCAGCTGTTACCCAACCGAGGGTCGACTCGTCGTTGTTGTCGTTGTCGTTGCAGTCGTGCTCGGTGCACCAGGTTGAGAGATTGATCAGGAGAATCGAAATTCTTACCCGTCGATTCGAGGGGTTATGAATGAGAGATAAGGAGTCTAGCTCATAAAAGAGTGCAACAAGGCACGGTAAATGGGTGAAGGAGAGACAAGGGATTTGTATATCGAGGGACTTAACAGGGATTCCGAATGTTTGTAAAGAGTGACGTCTAGGTATATTCTAGACAAGAGACCCGACCCAGAAAAGAGGTAGGAGAAGTCCGTGAGTATTTACAACGGTGACGAGAAGGGAGGGGGGGTATGGAGATAGGTGAGGCAAGGAACGAAAGGCAAGCCCGCACATCAGTGGCCCTGACACGACGTCTATGACTATGGTGAGAAGACTGTGGAGGTGAAGTGAAGAGGAGTGGAGGGAGACATACTAGGTAGGCCGGTCCATGAAGAGGAGGCCCTGTAAGGTACCGCCTCTTTTAGGGCATATAGGAGTCGGTATAGGAGGTGCAATTAAAATGACCTAAGGCCCGGCGATCCACAGGATGTACCGGGTACCCACATGAAATAGCGAAGTTGCCTATCTTTACCAAGGAAAATGAGTATTCTGAACCTAGCCAGGTACCTAAGGTAGGCCGTTGCTTCGGGTACCTGGAGCGCCTCTGCGCGCCCCACCACCTCAGTAGGTACAACAATCTCTATTGAATGTACAATGTGCACCAACTTCCAAGCACGACTCGCCAATTGACTTAAACAGCAAAGAGTACTTTTTTTACTTTTAATTTTCTCGAAGCTCAGGCATGTTTGTTAGCCCAACATAGTACTTCACTCATGGCTAGATGTGCGGAGAATAAGCTTTTTTGACCTTACAGAGCAAGTGTGAAAACCATCAGTGCAGGAACTAAAGGCAGCTCCAACCTTAGGTACCTATATACATACATGTAGGTATGTACCTAAGGTAAGTAAGGTACCTACACCTACCTACTGTACCGAATGATGCGTGCAGATCTCAGCGGGGCCTTTGTACCAACAACCAGGGCTCCCCTGCTCAGAGATGAGTATTTTCTGGGCAGATTCTGGGCTGCGAACTGACATTATCAGATTATGCCATTATGGTAATCCTCGTAACATATCTTCCGCTACACAAATAATCCCAATAAGAGGGAACAAACCAGGGGGGAAACCTTATTTGGTACAAATTACATCAGAGCATAGGTATGAGAATGCTCTATATATCTGTACATTTAGAATTAATATGTTTGTGCCTCGCATGATACATGTGATGTGAGATGGTACCTAGTCTAGATATTATCAAAGGGAAACCTGGTGGTGGCGGACAGAATAAGCCACGATCACAAGGTATTGAGGTTTGAAACGAAAACAAAGACGCCATTTCCGGGCTGGGCTTAGAGACCGGCACCACTTGAGTCTATTACTGGGACTGACTGGGGTCTCCGTTGGGTCCAAGCTAGGATGTCATTCGCAAGTGTGGCTGACTCAGGCTTGGATTTTTAGGAATTGGCCAATGAGTGCCGCGAATACAACCCTCACAATTAAAGGCGCCAAGAGTCGTGGCAAAGCACCAATAGAAACCCAGAAGCTACTACATCTCAAAACCTGACCCATTTCGACTTCGGAGCGATCCACGCCAGCACCACTCGCACGGCATGAGCAGGACGGACGGGACACGAGTACTGACACGAGTCAAGACGAGACACGACCCATCAGTCAACCCCACGAAATGCCACTCTGGACCAATCGATTTGCTTTGTCACTTCTAAACTGAATGTTTTTTTCTTTCTAACACCCAGCCGAGTTATACCATTTTTCTATCTTTTCTCCACAATGCCAGGACTTTCAAAACACATCAGCTACGGTGGTGTCCATCACTGTCCATTACAGCCAGTCATGATGGCTATTCATGATAGCCAGACAGCTTTCAAAACGCTGCACACGTCACTCGTCACGTATCTCCACGCAAGAACCAAGTGCCCCATCAGGCTCCAATCATGAAGGCGATCGATTCATAGATCATTCTGTTGCAAGTAACTAACTACTTCCGATATCATCTGACACCAGTTTGAATATGCCTTCGAATGTTAATACAATGCACAATCAATTCTGTATCACTGTATACTATATATGTACCTTTGCTTCTTGAAAGTCCTCAGCCCTAGACAATCCCTTGCAGCTGCTGTAAGTATCTGCGCAGCACTCTTTCTGAACCATTAATATCTACGCTACAGCTGGAACCCCAACCCCCTGTTCTCATTTTGATTCCCACAACGGTATGAAACTGACTACTTGCAATGAGCGAATGCAAGCCTCTATTTAATAAGTCCATAATGATTGGCGCCGGGTGTCGTTTGCCCAAAACCCCGATACATTGAGATGTTTGTTTGATATTAATTCTTAACTGCTCACAAGTGACAGAAGTCAATCTCTTCGCTAATAATAATATTTACTTGAGGACTTATGTTAGCGGCTTCTTGATTGCCTATGCTCAACATTTAACAACCCTTGTCGGACTGGAAAGGCGCACTGCACTCATCCAAGATTGCGATTCATCCCGAGTCTTAATTCCTACTTTGGCGTGTTTTTGTTGGCTGTTTTGCTGCGTGTTACTGACTCGCCATCCTACAAAACAAAACCCCAGGTTAATACACAACTAGATTTGTATCAGCCTCCCTTTTTTTCTTTTTTTCAGAATGGATAATGATCAGACGAGGACCCAGGATGACCCCCACTTCAGCGTCTGAGTTTAGATCAACATGGGTGACAATCTGCTGTGTCCGAGTCTTGTGTGTAGGACTCTGTGAGCATTACAGCGTTAATACATAATCTCGCATGAGAATAGATATCGAGTTTCCTCGCGCCGTTAACTTGACCTGCATGTGACGACTGCATCATAAAAATGGCGTGATTCTTAAGAATATCCCAGTATTGTCATTTTTTATAGCTAGCACTTTTGTGACATGGAATGATGGAAACATATGGGTGTCGCAGAATACCGAGACACTCGCCTAGTGCACACGTCGTGATGACGAGGCGGAGAACAATCTCGCTTTTTGAAGTGCAATCATCGGCGGCATGAAGAAGCGAGGTGGAGTTGTCCTAACCTTCATTAATGCAAGTCGAAACGAGTAGTTCGAATCAACTTGTTACATGGTACCACTTGACACTCTAGTGATGCACACAGGGATTTGCAATGTCGTCAATCTCGCCCTCTATATTCGTTACCTATCTTTTGGTTCGAGTGTTTTGACCGAATGCCCGGTTCAACGGGCGCATTTACCCGCCATGCACGAACTGTTTCCAACAAGTATACACCGGACAAAGCCACAAATTTCCCATCGACACTATCGGGCATTGAGGGTTCAGATCATGTTAACCGTATTTGTATGCAGGATATCCTGATCCAGGTATTTTATCCTATACAATATAGCTTTGGGGGGACACAACGTTTGCTCAGCCCATCGTAGCCTAGTTGGTTGATGATCTATTTATCCGATGATGACACCGCATGTCCGGTGACGACGGTCATTGGCGCTGAGCCGCCCAGGTGGTTTCAGAGCTCGGCTCACACCCCCATCTCTTGCATGGATGTATTCGTCAGCTCCAACGGCGCTCAAATACAGAGCTCATCGTCGCTCCAGCTATCCCGTCGTCTAATGAAATCGCGGGATAGTTGGCGTGCACCTAAAATTACCCTTCCTGAGCTACGGCGTGGTTTCTTAGCTAGTAATCGGACACGGTTCTCCTTTTCCGGGTCAACATGGCTTTTTGGAGGCCTGGGGGGTGCTGAGATTGCAAGGCTTCGCTGCGGTAGCAGTGCCTTCGTTGCCAACGTCGTCGTTAGCGTTTCGGTACTCCGAAGGCGGCGCGGGCGTTTCTTCATCATCATGCTCTGTCCGTCACATGTATTGTGAATACACCCCTTTGTATCATATTCATCGTCATCAAGCCTTTGGCTCAGGTCCGCTTCCGCGCCTTGTAGGTTGTCTGTGACAGGACTGGCCAAGTTGCTTGAACAAGCCATAAAAGTTTCCATGTCCTTGACTGGAGTCGATGATCGAAGGTATTCTTTTGTAGGAGCCCCGCGTTTATTCATGACTGGGCTAACTGTTACCCATTCACCGATCGACTCTTCCCAACGGTATCCTGTAAAAAGCGTGCTGCCGCCTTGTTGATGTTTTGTGGCACCGGAGCTTAATCCAACATGTGGGTGGAGGCTTTCAGCATAGATTAGATCCCTGACGTTGTTCGTCCGCTCAGCAATTAAGAATGCTGCAGCCGCCTTGAGATTATCTAACAGATTTTGGCTAAGTTTCAGAGATTCCAGTCGCTTGAAGAGCCCATTCAGACACTGGTGAGACGCCACTGATGTTGCTCGACCGCAAGCCCTTGCTATTGATGCTATGAGCCAAGCAATGTTGTCGTAATGATTGCGCGTACGGATATTTTTAGTAGATAGAGCGGTCGCAACGGGCGGTGGGAGTTTTCCTATGCATTCTTCCACTAGGATTCCAATTTTCTCGTCGTGACCTTGTACCGATGAAAGGAACAGTACCAAGTATAAGTATTCTAATCTTTGAGTGTCTCGATTGCGTGCAGAGCCGTCGAGCCCGTGTATGCATGCTCTTATGACGTATCTAAACCTGTCGCCAATAATTGTGATTTGCCGAGTGTCTGATTCTAGAAGCCTAGGTGCTTCAAGCCCAGCTTCTTCGAGTAGACTCATGGAGGCTAGGATGCTAAGGGCGCTCATCAATGTCCGTTGACTCGCCTTCCTCATGTCTTGCTCAAGCCGGACCGCATCGGCGTTATAATTGAATGTACGTTTGTGGCAGGATAATAGTAAAATAGACTGGGTTATGAATCTCATGGCATCATAACTGGGTTTATGATTAGCTAGCCCTTCCACAGCTAAACTCCATATCCGTTCAAACTCCGTCGTTGCTAGCCAATCTGTCGGTAAGCCACCACTTGATAGTAGCATCGAATACTGACGAAAAAGAAATGAAGTCCGTCCCGTTTGGGCAGCAAAATAATTGAGTATTACCAGCGGTTGTAACGCTGATCCTTGTGTAAAGCGGCTTTCCGTGGATGTTGGTTGGGGGTAGCGGTGGTCGATCAATGCTGCTACGAGGTCCTCAGCTTCTGAAGCCGCCCCGAGTTGAACACACAAATCGATGATAAGCTGCGAAAACGCACCATCAAAGAGGCCCTCTTCAATTGCCTGTTTGACTGCGTTCAATCCATCTGCCCTGACAACCACCCTCAGGTGTCTCCATCCCACGTTCGTGCCTAGAGACTCCAAATCGTTATAAATTTGTGCTGAAGTATTGATGTCATCCAATGTAGACACTGTTCCGCTCTGCTCTGCCTCCAGTCTCTCCCACGCTTCCAGTTCAATAATGTACTGGGGTACTTTCCGTAGGCATATGTCTAAAAATGAACGCGGACCACTGGCTCCATTCATATCACCTAGGGTGCTAACCGCCGTGGCTTTCAGGAGCGCTTCTAGACTCCGATATATTGCTTCTAAATCCGCATATTTAGAAGGAAGGCATTCACGCAACTTAGCTAGTCGTTCGTCTAGGCGCTTCTGCGCGCTAGAATTGACCTTCGTGCGGCCAAGCCTGGCCTGATTCGGGTCTGATTCATGTACTGGAGCGACAGGTGAAAGCACGATTCTTGCTCGGGCACGTCGCAATATGGGCGTAGATGGCACTATCTCTCCAGGAGCGGTAGCTTTCTGCCTTTCTGCCTGTATACCCCCGAAGGCCTTCTTCACACCTGGTTTCGTTCCTGCAGCTAGACTTATGTTTTCGTTATAGCTGTCTTGTCTAGAATGGTTGTGATCTAGGCCAGAGTGCTGCGATTGAGGCTTTGTGCCGCGTCGTTGGGAATATGTTAGACGAGGGCGTTTTTTCTAGGCATGAGCAACCCGGACTCGGCATCAGATTCCTCGCAATGCCCGCTGCTGCGGACGGATGAAACTGGAACTGTCCCTGAAGTTGATCTTAACGTTGACACCGTTGCTTGGCTAGCTATAGAAGCGTCTTTCCTCAGAGAAGCAATTCGTGAGACCAACGGCCGAAGAATCCGGTAACACCTCGCAGTCGTCCAAGGTTGTGAGTGTTCTTCGATTCTGTAAGTTGGCCGTCCCGGTTGGTACCGCGTCTGGTCCGAGATAAGCGACATTGTTTCTAGTGTAGCAAGCTTTTGAGCTGATTATAACCCAGCAGTCTAGAGACGACTGAATTTAGGGTATCCTCATTGAAATTTGTTAAGTCCACTATAGCATATGAAAGCAATAGAGCATGTCTTAGTGTTGCTTTGAAGCGTAGGCATGCATGCTCGATCTTTCGTTAGGTTAGCGATCGATACAGCTAATGTAAGCAATGTAGCTTGATTTTTGGGATAGTTGCACTATAATTTCGGAAAGAATATAATGTCTCTCGGTGTAGACATCACAAGCAATCGAAAAGCAATGTAAATATTTGCTAAGTCGGAAAAGTGTGCTGAATTGTTGATGCTTGCGAGAATAGGGATACATGCAACATTGAATTGTTTACTGATTCCTGCTTTGGGACTAGACCACAATAACTTATTGCCTGTGCTCACCTAGGTATGTCACAGTGTATATATGTAGACTACCCCAGGTAAATACACAGTATATATAGCTGTCTTACACTGTAATCAGACTATACCTAGATAATGCGATAGAAAGCTTATCGATATCCCCTTCTCCCCCTAGCTTGCCCCACGAAAGGTATAGGTACGTATAGTGGCCTGTAGCACCAAACCAATTGGCAGGTCATAGCATAGGTTCTAGTAGGCCGAAGAGATCTCCGTAGCACCGGGTTGCCGGGAACAGCCGGCGACATCCAGACGGGGGAAAAAAATTATTTTGCTTTTGTTCACCAGACCAAAAAGTAACATCGTCACCATTCTTCCCACATCTTCACTCCAATCACTACGCCCATCGCTTGAACCACAACTCAAAATAGTTGTGCCGCTTCTTTGCTACTACTCTGTATTATACTCCTCAGCATTGTTTTATTAGTCTTTTCACAGTTCTACGGTGCCATCATTTGCCACAGATCAGCGAATTTAAGTCGCATCTTGTGTATTGCATCAATTGTACAATACATAAACTTTCATACGACTTGAAGTCAACCCACATTATAGACGTTGACCGACAACCTTTAAGCTTCATTTTCCAAGCTAGTCTTTGTAATTGCCTTTCGCCTTTCCTTCACAATGGCCGAAAAGCAAGAGCCCCAAAACACGTCTGCCGGTATGGACCATTGTTTTAATGTCTAGCCTCGTCATGGCTGGTGGGCATCTGCCCCGCGAATAAGAGCTAACATTTTTTGTTATGTAGCCGAGTCTGCTGCTACAGAAGCAAAATCTGCCGATGGACAGCCTATAACCGAGAACAATGACGAGGGCACTGAGGAGGAGGACGTAGCGGAAGGTAGACAACACAAACCGGGTTTCTCCTGTTGAATCTCCACTAACATTGGCTTGGACAGCTCTATTTCCGTTGACGATTAGCCTCCCCCATGAACCGAGCAAAATTCATATAATGGTTTGTTGGATCTCCGCTAGCCCCTCTTTCGATTTCTAAGACATTGTATAGGTCTCCCCACAAGAGCAGGTCCATGAGCTTCGCCAATCCGTCATCGAGCTCCCCGCTGCCTTCCAGTACTCTTGCTTCCACTTCGAGCATGAGGGGGAACGCATCAACGATTTTGTACAGATTTCGGACGTCAAGGGCTTGGGACCAGAAGCTGAAATCCGATTAGTAGAAGACCCATACACTGAGAAGGAGGCAAGGATACATGTGATTCGGATCCGTGACCTCGTCGGTGCCGCCGGTGATAGGACGGACACGCTGCAGGGAGTTCTTCCAGGCGTTTCCTTTCGACTCGGTCACTACCGAGGCAAAGGATGTCGATAATGTACAGGCTAGTGCCTATGACTTCGATGCACCCGCAAAGATCTCGACTTTGTTGCCAAAAGAAGAGGAGCCTGCCCCGAAAACCATCAAATCAGTTTCCTTGTCGCCATGGAACCCTCCTCCCTACCACCTGCGACAAAAGGGCCACCTGCTCTACCTCCTCGTCACGACAAATGAGGGTGAGCAGTATCAGATCACCTCGTATGTGGGCGGCTTCTATGTCAATAAGTCATCAAACAGCAAATTCGATCCCTCGCCTCGGGCAGCTCCCAAGGCTTATTCTGCACACTCGCTGTTGACGGTACTGAGTCAGGTTTCGCCGTCATTTTTGGATGCATTTGAGCAATTGCTGCAGTTCAACAACCGCAAAGAGCCGCTTGCAACATTTCAAATGACAAATGCCATTCCTGCAGCCCCCTGGTTAGTGCCTTCGCAATCATCACCACTGTGCGCGCACAGCTCCGATATTACACGGACACAGGAGGGTTACCTTATTGCCGGTGTAGACAATACGGATACTTTACGTGACTGGAATGAAGAATTCCAGGCAGCACGAGAATTACCCAAGGAGACTGTCCAAGATCGGGTTTTCCGGGAACGCTTCATTTCCAAGCTCTTTGCGGATTACAGCGATGCGGCTGCCCGTGGCGCGATTCTCGTTGCAAGGGGTGAGGTCACTCCTCTGAACCCGACAGAAGGTCCCGACGCTCAAATATTTGTATATAACAACGTATTCTTTTCCTTTGGTGCTGATGGTGTGGGTACATTCACATCGGAGGGTGGTGATGATGCTGCGCGGGTCGCTACTGGAAAGGATGTGAACGGCGTGCGCATCGTCAACCAGCTTGACATCGATGGGTTGTACAGCCCTGCAACTGTTGTCGTGGACTATCTAGGGAAGCGTATAGTCGGCCAAACGGTTGTCCCGGGCATCTTCAAGCAGAGGGAGCCCGGAGAGAATTCGATCGACTACGGTGCCGTTGAGGGTAAAGACGTGGTCGCTGCGGATGAAAGGTTCGCTGCTCCGTTTGAAAAGCTTTCGCAGGCCCTTCGTGTCAAGAAGCACCCGGTATGGGATAAGGATGGGAAGCGGTTCGACCTAGAAGCCAGCGTGGAGACAAAGGGTCTAATGGGTACGGACGGTCGAAAATATGTTCTTGACTTGTATCGCATCACGCCTCTGGATGTTTTATGGCTCGAAGAGAACGACGTCAAGGTGGACGACGACGGGATGGAATATCCCCACCGTATGACAGTTCTTAGACCTGAGCTAGTTGAGACCCTCCGCACACTGAAGTGGTCAGAATGGGTGAATGGAGAGATCAAGCGCATAAAAGAGAAGTCAGCGAAGGAGAAGTTAGAAAAGAAAGACTCGGACGAATCCAAAGAGCAAAAGGACACGGATGATGCAGAGATTGAGGAGAAAATCGACGGCTCAAACTTCTCTTTCAGTCTCAATCCTGACGCCTTCAGTGGCCAAGCCCCCCAGACTGAAGAGGAGAAGAAAGAAATGGCTGCCGATGAAGAAGATGTTCGTAATGCATGCAAGCATCTGCGTGATGCGGCTATTCCAGACTTTGTCAATGACATCAAGTCTTCAGATCTCCCCTTCCCTATGGATGGTGCATCCCTAGCCAAGATGATGCACAAACGCGGCATTAATATGAGATATCTTGGGAATATTGTTTCTCTTTGCGAGGGTCCCAGATTGTTGCGCCTCCAAGATCTTTGTCTGCAGGAGGTAATTTCTCGAGCTTTCAAACATGTGGCGGGCAAGTACCTGCGATACTTGCCGATGCCTCTAACATCCGTGTGCATCACGCACCTACTAAATTGCTTGCTTGGATCAGCTTTCAATAGCAAGCCAGTTGCTGACATTGATGAATCATTGAAGTCACTATACCCCGAGGCGGATTTAGCATTTGCAAATGTGACAGTAGAGAGTCTGCGCAAGGAGATTGAGATTCAGTCTACTCGACGATTTAAGGTTACCTTGAGCTCAGACTGGCACAGCGCAATCAAGCACCTGCAGCTATTGCGTGAGGTTTCATTGAAGCTTGGTCTTCAACTACAAGCCAAAGACTTCCAATTCACAGGCGAACCTTCGAACACAATCGACAAACCGAACGGGCATCCAGATAGGGACAGCGAGAAAAGCAAGAAGAAGAAGAAGAAGGCCCGGGATGGCTCACCCGCCTCGGTTGCTTCTTCCGTTACTGCGCCGTCCACCTTCACCGCCGATGATATTGTCAATGTTGTGCCAATTGTCAAGGATTCAGCGCCGAAGAGTTCTATTTCAGAGGAAGCTTTGGAAGGTGGTCGTCATTCTATCATCCAGGGTAATCGTAAAATCGGCCAGGAGCTGTTGTTGGAATCTTTAACTCTCCACGAGCAGATCTATGGCATCCTCCATTCTGAAGTTGCACGAGCATACTCAAGTTTGGCGCAGATATATTACCAATTAGAGGAAAAGGAAGCTGCCGTTGATCTCGCACGCAAAGCTGTCATTGTGTCAGAACGAACCATTGGTGTTGACTCTGCCGAGACGTTGCTTTACTACCTCAATCTAGGCCTCTATGTACACGGTTCAGGCGACAGCAAGACTGCTCTAGCGTATGTCAAGCATGCCCTTGATCTGTGGAAGGTAATTTACGGTTCCGATCATCCAGATTCCATCACCACACTGAACAACGCCGCTGTCATGCTCCAACATATGCAGGCATATCATGAATCTCGCATCTGGTTCGAGCAAGCGCTCCTTGTATGCGAGCGTGTAATTGGGTCTGAGTCACTTCAAGCAGCCAGCCTGCTTTTCCAGTTAGCACAGGCTCTCGCCTTAGACAATGAGTCCAAGGCAGCACTCAATAAGATGCGCGACTGTTACAACATCTTCCTACATGAGCTCGGCCCCGAGAACAACAACACTAAGGAGGCCGAGACATGGCTCGAGCAACTTACACAAAACGCCGTTGCTATCGCCAAGCGCGATAAAGACGCCCAAGCCCGTCGTCTCCGCGCTGGTATTCGATTCCCGCCGCGACACCTTGGTGGTGCAACATCGGCATCTGCCGCATCTACCGCCCTCAGTAGCGAACGAAAGTCAACTAAACCAGATGCTAGGAGCATTGACGACCTGCTTAAGTTTATTGAGGGAAATAGCGCGCAAAAGAAAACGACCAAGAAGCAACCCGGTCGGGCAGGCCCTAAGACTCGTGTCGGTGCTAGTGCTTCGTGATCACAAGCCTTGACATGCACCCACTGCAGGTCTTCGACTATTTATTTAGGCAATATCAATATAAAGGGATATAGTACTTTGTAATCATGCTGCATATATGCGATAGGGGACTCATAAGCAGTACGGAATCGACGAGTCCCCCATCGCGCGTATTGTATATACCATCACACTCAACTCTTTCGCCACCACCTCATCATGTTACATCACAACTCACACACAAACAACGCATTAATAGACCGGGGTGGGATGGAAAAAGAAAAAAGGGGAATTTCCTGAGCCGATCACCGGTTCAGTCGAGTCTGGTCCGGCGTAATAAGGGAGAGTGGCCACCTTGGGTCCCCTTTCACACACTATGGCTAGTATAAATAGAGAGTGTGTGTGGTTATTAAATCATTGTCTAATAGACCTTCTTCACTCCCACTTCTCTCGCCCAACAACCAGCTGTCATAGTTTGATGCGAAATACTAGCCCAGCACTATATATACCTTCGTCTGATTCGAGGACAAACCCCATAATGACGATTCATGACTCACCTTGAATACTACTGGCGCCTATCCAGTTTTCCCTGTGGTGATCTCAACTCATCTATCCAAAGTATATCGTAGGTACCCGAACTATACGCATGAGAATGCAAATACCCCATTTCACAATAAGCACTATTGCCCATCGTTCTATCGCATCTATGAATGCAGCGAGACTTTAGTCAGTAGCATCAGAGGTAGATACCCAGCTGGTTGATGAGTCTGTATCTCGAAAGCACAGACTAGTTAGATTCAGTGTTTTCACGGGGAACGAATGCGAAATACGGGGCACAACACGTGTTGAATGGTCTATTGCGCTGATTCTCTGTGTCTGTCTGTTCTCAAGGTCTATCGTCTGTGTTGGTCTCATTTCAGACGATTTCGTCATCTAGTAGGCCCAACCAACAACCGCTGATAGACCGCAAGCCCACCAAATAGCGCACGACCGTACCCGGGTAGACTATGAACTTATAAATGAGCACAGCATGAAGAGAAAGATTTCTTACGGCCCGTAATAACCGCAGAGGATGCCTTATTTTTCTACCTCCTAGCCCTTTCGACTTCGGATGCCATCACATCATTTCGAAATGGAGACTCAAGCATATGAATCGGTTGAAAGTTTGCGTGCAAAGCCTCAAGCATGCACACATCAACTCGTTGCAACCATATTCGTGTTTCGTAAAAAAGCAGCGCTTCCCACCAGAACCCCCAGAATAACCCATACAAATACCTAACCTCGAATGAAGAGCCCGGATCCTGTGGAATCTTTCATGATTCGTCCGTCCGGATCCGTATGCAAACCGATACCTATGCAGGGAAATAAGTGAAACATCGCTACGACGAGGCTGTTGACGCCCCAAATTTCAAGCTCGTCGACTAGGGCAGCCACCACAGCTGGGTGTCGTTCTATTTAGCAGCTCCTGCAGTATGGATCGCACTTGACCCAAAACTAGGAGCTGAGTGGAATGCCCCAATGCTTTGGAAACCTCTGGTGGTAATAGTTAGCATTCTGCCAAGTTTGTTCTACTGTGACATATATGTGGGTATATACGTACTTCGTTAGATCATACTCGCCTTCTTCCTCGTTATCCTCCTCAATATTTTCGACCGCGTCCACTCGCTCTAGAGTATTTCCTCGAGAATTTCGAGTTGGGCTAGGAATAGGCGAATGATCAACACCTGCGGGCGGCGGACTACTACTGTTGGGAAGGCCAGAGGGCTTTGTGGGGCTAACATCGTAAGGAGGTTTGAGGGGTGTGCTATGAATATCAATGTACTTCCAAAATGGAGCAGGTGAGCTCGTTGGCATATGTTGACTCGGCCTCTGTGCAGTGCTAGGGGGTGCAAGCCTGGGATGCAGGCGCTGCGGCGCGGGTGTCACAAAAGAGGCTCCCTCGTCCGGAAGGTACGAAGAGGATAAGGCAGGCGGCGACTGGGGAATGTCCGCAAAGGAGCTTGACTGTTGCAAGCGTTTGTTGCCACGAGGAAGCGGACTGTCATCATGAAGATTTGCAGCCAGAAGCCTGCGATCGGGAGTTACTTGAGACTGCATCAACGATACCCTAGGGGGCGGCGAAGTAGCAGGCGAGACTGCCTTGCGCTTGCGAGTTGAGCCAGGCTCTCTGCTAGCCATGTCCTTAGGTCCCGAGGTAATATAGGTCATTTGGCTAGGTTGACTGGGAGACGAAGGGACAGAAGAACCACGGTGGCCTCCTCGACCGCCCCTCCAACAAGTTCGGACCATCTCGCCACGATGCTCGGGGACTACTTCCCACTTCATTCCCTTCCTGGCTCGTCAGTGGATCGGGGTGCCTTGCTAAAAGCCTTATTTAGAGATAGGTTATGTCTGATCGAATTCTAGGGCATTGTGAGCATTAATTCCAGCGGACCATTCTAGTCTGGAGCCTTACCTGCCAACCAGCCACGGGCTGATGCCTATAGTAGGCGTAATTCTCCGTGATGTATGAGTAAATGCCGGCCAAGTTGAGCTTCTCACCAGGCGCACTGATAATAGCTTGGGTAATAAGCTGAGCATAGCTATAATGCGGCTTGATGTGTTTATTCTCGTCTTTAGTCAGGTCTATGTCGTCCTGGCTACTGACGGGATTGTGAGCCGGAGTTTTTGCCTGGGCTGCTGGGACACGGCTCTTCGCCGATGGTGGCGTGCCCGGGCGTTTGTAGTCAGGTGGTGCTGGAGCGATAGGTTGTTGGTTATTTTGACCGCGAGAGGACACACTTGCTCGAGCGGGTTGGGAAGACGGCTGGTCCGAGGAAGGGAGGGGTGGAAGGGCAGTTCTAGAGTCACTCGAGGGAGCAATGATCCCCGCTTGTTCCAGATATCTGGGGTTAACGCGCACGCGGCCGAAGTTTGCCGGCAGAACAAACATCATTTCCAGGCCACCGATCTCAATCACCTCGCCGCTGCCAAGGCAATGGGGAGGATCTGATTTCCGAAGGATCTCATCGTCAACCCTGAGGCCATTGCGACCCTTTGCTTGAAGATACCACTTTCCAAGGTCGGGGTCAAAGTAGATGATAGCTGTCTGGCGCGAGAAGGTCTTAGATGGACCAAGATCAACGTGAACGAAAGAAGGGTCGTTCGGGTCTTGTGTATCGGTGTTTCTCCCAATATTAACCGATGTGGATTTGATGTAGTAAGTCCAGTCCTGCGCTGCTATCTTGGCATATGCGGCAATGCCGTTGTTGGACTCATGAATAGCATTAGCATAGTCCTTGCTCGCATGTGTAGGAAGGCTGCGCAGAGACTGGGCGACTTGGGTGACCAAGTTTTCGTCATCTTCGGCGTCTGCTTCGGCTCCAGGCTCGCCGCCATCGGCAGCGGACGCATCAATGGTCAGGCTCGAACTTTCTTCCTCGATAGGCTCAGACAGAGGCTCCTCGACCTAGTACGTAGAAGCGCAGTTAGTACAACGTGGTGGAAGCAGAAAGGGCAGGGACAGCAGTGGGCTATAGCGCGATGAAGACAAACCTTTTTTCTTCGCTTAGCCGGGCGCGAGGGTGACGACTGCTCGGCGATAGAAGGGCTGTGACTTTTATCCCGGGCTCGACGAGTCCTCTGGGATCGCTTAGAGGAGGGTGGCATATTGGACGACGTTTCGATCAGGCAAGACCCATGACAGTCGCTCGTTTGAGGTGGGCGTGAAGTGATTAAAGTGATCGTGAAGTAGGATTTATTTGTAAGCCGAGGATGACCGTAGCGGGCAGGTTGCAACACAATGCAGCAGATTGCAGGCCTAAAGTGCGCAAGTTGCAGGGTAGGTCGTCTAGTCGTAAGTCGCTGGTCGCTGGCCGCAGCCTCGAGCAGGTATTTGTGACTGACTACAAAGACACCCCAGTGTACTGTAGTGCCTGTGTCGCAAATGCGCGAACTGCCAGAAAACGAGGTCTAAATACCTAGGTAGTAGAGCATGCAGATGCAGATGCAAGAATGGTGGGAAAGATGTAATCGGATCGACAGGGTACTAGGTAAGGTAGGTACCTCGATAGTCACCTATTGTAAAAGATGGTGTTTGGCGGGGGCTGGAATTGAACAATCAAGCAATCGATTGAGACCTTAGATGGTAAGGTATTGATTGAGATAAGCCACGCGACGCGGAAAAAGGGAAGGAAAAAGAATTGGAGGCGCGCTTTTCGCTTTATTACCTCTTTACCTCGAAGGTGCAAATTATGCTATACGCTAATGGGTAGGTAGCTAGGTACTTACTTGGACTAGTGCATGCTTAAATGTGGCTAGCTTCCAAGGTTGCTTACATACTTAAAGTATATAGGTACGTGGGTATTTAGGTCCCTTGTGTTGATAAAAGTTCCTTATTAAAAGTAGTATCGGTAGGTAAGGACAACGAAAATGACGGCAATGGATATATGTAGATAATAATGCAGATTACAATAGCAAGCTTTCCAGTCAATAGGTGCCTATGTATGGACTAATGATGTCGTTTAAGTACAAGATATGCAGGTCTTTTTACAAGCTTAAAGTACCACTTACCGAGGAGGCAGGTAGGTAGCTAAATGACCAAATTAACCCCTAGAAAAAATGATAAAATGATAAAATGATAAAAAAAGAATGCACTAGCAGTTAACTATACTTAGGTACTTATAGTAGCTACATGGGTATTTTCCTTATGCGAAACTTAAAGTGCTTTTCGTCCCATTGATTGCAGGGTTTATCTATGCGCAAAAAAGCAATCATCAAGAGACAATTCATTATACATATTCTTAAGAGTGTGGCTACTACCAAAAGGGGGGGGTTAACGCCCCAAAAGATTTAAACTTTTACTACCTACTAACTATGTACCCAAGTTCGTTAGCATAGGTACTACTTTTAGGAATCTACCAGCGGACCGACCTACTTGTCTATTAAATTCAAGGATGAAAAGTAGACTACGCAATGGGGTTATTCAAGTCAATGGTTGATTCAATGACGCCCAGGCCAACAGCATACATTCATATAAAATACCTTTCCGGCTCCACCCTCACCACAGCGACTGTCATTGTACACTATCCAACCTTAGTCCTTACCCCAAGTTAAAGTGACGTATGGGTGCCCATTTTATATGTAGCTAGACTGAGACCACAAAACCAACACTCACGAGCCAAGACAACTACATCCCTACCACAACCGGCCGTACGATTCAAACGAAGGAATCTTCGCTTCAACACCCAAAACGGGGGAGGTGTCGCGTGAAGCTAGTCAATTCATCGCTGAGTGCAACTCATCATTGATGAATTTCTGTAGCATGGAACAAATTAGCACGCCTCACGTCTGAGAAGTAACGAAGATCCTGAGCCATATCTAGGTAGGCAGTGGGAAAAAGCCTTGCAGGCAGGTATCAGTTGGCATCTGCTATACTTGTCAACAAGAGGATCGTCAACATTATAGAAGCTAAAGAGTCTCGTTTCACACATAGACACATATCAAGACCACCCTACAGTCGCGTTGCCGCTCAGATTCCAGCGTGGACACGTAAGATTAAAGAGCAAGAAGAGCTCTTCAAGAGTGATTGTAGTTATCGACTATTCCAAACATAACGGACTACCCTGCTTCATATGCGTAGCAGGACTCCTTGGTTGCTTAGGAAATGCAGAGGAAATGCAAACAGAATGTTCCAGCAGCTACAACAATCCACTCATCTCGGGCGTTGATGAGTCCCCTTTTGAAAATTGGATGACGGACGAGTCGGCAAACTATCAAAGAGACTAGCTTCGGATTGTAAGGGATGCTGGGACCGACAAATTCCGTATAGTGGCGTGTCTCTCAAGCACTAGTTGGATATACGTGCGAGTCCCTTCCATACCCGTTCTCTTAACATGGCCGATGCTACTCTCTTCATCAGAGGCAAAGTTGGTCGTGGCTTCACGCGATGACCCGCACACCCTACCGACAACACATATCGCGAACGTGGACAGGAACGCTTTAACGATGAGGCCCTTGTCCAAGAGCCCCTGTCCGCACGCGAAAAGTTGTGCTCTATTTGCGGAGGGTTTGAGGTTTCCAGGGCCAGTGCCCCTGTCGAAAATGATCCACGCCGGCGATTTCTTCCCTTTACATACATAGTAGCTCAATGCTAAGAGCGGATGGAGCTTGAACTGAAAGAGCTTACGAGGACGATTCTCCACAAAAGGATTTCTCTTCATTAAGAACACAGTGAAATCGTGCTGCCAGCCGGATCAAATTCCGGCCACGCTTCGGATCTGATAAGATAATCTGGCCCGGTCATTTCTTTTTCGTCTCCGGAATCCCTACATCATGGCACAGCACACAACAGTCATCTCACTCCTTCGGCACATTGATTCCACATATTCCTAGCACTACAATTTATGCTGTACTTTCTTCTCGGAATACATCGGTCGGACGTGGTTGCTAGCCGGGTGTCTAACACCAAGACTTTATTTAGTTTACAGACTATCTTCATTGGGAAATCCGACCCAGATTCAGGTTTTGTATAAATAGCTTCAAGATCCCCAATTCACAAAGCTTTCGCAACCTAGTTGCAAGGGGCACTTTCCTGACGACCCAACTCACCAAAATGCAGAAAACTATGTGCTGCTCTCTTGCATTTGCCCTCCAGGCCAGCGCCACCTCGGTCGTTCCTCTACCCGAGTTGACAGGGCTGTACAAAGTTGGCACAAGCGTCCTTGAGCTCGTAGATTCTTCTCGCACCGATCCCTTCGCACCAACTGTTCAATCAAGAGACCTAGTCATCTCCCTATTCTATCCTACAGAAAGCGAAGCAGAGTGTAACTTAGCATTGCAATTCCCACCCCTTACAGCAGCCTACATCGATGGAGTGTACAACGACGCCAATGCCTCGGCAGAGCGCATCCTAACACAGTCTTGTCTCAATAGCCCGCTGTCCCACCCGGAGCTTCCTTTACTACTCTTCGGTCCCGGCCTAGGTGTGTACTGAAACCTCCCGTGTCTGATCCCTTAGTCTTTTTGTCTCGTGTGATCTGCCAGGCTCTATGGTGTTGGACCTAGATATCTCGACTAACATGTTTCTTTGCACGCAGGAAACTCGAGGACCTTTTACTCAGCAGAGCTTGAAGAGATGGCCAGCCATGGTTGGAATATCGTCTCGGTTGACCATCCCTACGACACCGGAGTGATTGAGTACCCCGACGGTCATGCCGTGTATGCGAAAGACTCTGTTGTCACGAACGGGACCGCGGACGACTACCTCCAGGTCCGTGTAGCAGACATGAAGTTTGTGCTCGACGCTCTCTCTGACCCTTCAACTGTGTCTCAAATCCCTGGGCTTGATGCTACTGTATCATTGCCTACCGACAAGGTTGGTGCTTTCGGTCATTCCTTCGGTGGCGCCACATCGCTTCAGCTACTATTGAACGACACGCGGTTTGCTGTCGGTGCAAACCATGACGGAATCTTATTTGGCTCTGTTATTGAAGAGGGCACGGATTCCCCTTTCGTCTTGTTTGGCACAAGCCCTCGCATGGAGGACGACACTTGGACAACAGCTTGGGAGAACCTCCGTGGTTTCAAGAGGCAGTATGGTGTCAATGGCACGGAACACGGTGCGTTCACTGATTTCCCAATCATTAGAGATGTTCTTGGTGCCGATTCGCCTCCTCTTCTCGACAACGGCCTGGGAACTATAGCAGGTAAAAGAATTATCGACATTGAGATAGCATACATGAATGCGCTATTCGGCCGATTCCTTAAAAACGAAGGAGGTGAATTACTAGACGGCGAGGGTTCAGAGGATTGGCCAGAAGTGTCTTTGGTCGGGGAGAATTAACCGGGCTATATTCAAAGAAAACTAACTGGTTGAGGCGCCAGCGCAATTTTCAGCCCAAATATATAATTATAGCTGACCAATGTTAAAAACTGAGTAGACCTGGCTCAGACTATGACAAAGAATAGAGAATACCCATCAGGCTACAATTAGCCACCTAAAGACCTAACTTTCTAGTCATCCTAGGCTGTACATGGCTCTCTGACCTATGTTTGCACTTTACAACAACAACAATAATTCACTTTACACTTTCGGAAAGCACTAGATATTGCACCGGACGAGGAGGAAGTACGGCTGGGTAGATACGAGCTACCCACCTATTGTCTTACTTGTACTTGTATTCTACCTGTCTAGATCTCATGAGAAGACTGGGGGAAAATATGACCTTCCTATTGACCTTGCGTCTATATCTCGATCGATGTTATACGCATATGCTTGAGCACGTCTAACATATGCCTCCAATTGTATCAACACACTTCATCTTCAAAATGTCATTCGTTATGGAAAATAGACGATGTAACCGTTAGCCTCCTAAAATTGATACTTGAAGTGGAGATTTTCTTGATCAGTCATATCAGCCTCCGCGTTCAGTGCACCTAGGCGCTCGCTGTCCTCGGGAGAGATGCCCATGTCTCGGATTAACTTGGCACGACGTTTATTCTCCCATATGTCTGTATAAGGTAAAAGGGGTAATACAATTAGCCAAGTTTGTTGTAAAAAGCAAGCATTCTTGCTTCTGCTAATATGAACCGAAAACTTACAGTAGGTGCGCCACAAAAGCATGCTAAGGAACTCAACACCGTAGAGAATGCCGGAGGCTGTAAGTCCCCTGATATATCTCGGAGCATCTTCAGGGCGCAGGATCTGGCCGCCGATGGCAGCGCCGGTGCTATCTATAACACTCGGAGTCAGTAAGTGCAAGTTTGAGCGTGATATGTAAGTGATTTCGAACTGTAAAATATTTTTACAATCTGATTTGGCTTGAACGGGAGATTCTCCTCTGAAAGTCGCCGGAAGAAAAAGACTCGAAAAAGAACTCACAAGCTATGAAGAGCACCGTGCTCGTAACTGTTTTCTTCGTTCGGCCAGCAACGTTGGAAGGTACGAAAGTCCAGATCAATGTTTTGAATCAGCTACGTTTTGGAATAGAAGGATTTCTTCCGGCCCCTTTATTCTCAATGGACCGGGAATTGGCGACTTACAGAGTCCGGGTAAGGTACCAGTTGACTGCATAATATACAATCCCCACCTAGTCCACTTCATGGAATTGGCAGGGAGGAGGCCCAGAGCTATCAGGCCAGTGAACGCCGGAACGAGAGAGAACATCATCAAGTAAACTAGACGCAAGTGAGCAGGCGCCCAGATAGTATATAAATATCGGGTAAATATTCAGAGTTGAAATTTCCTACATCGGATGTTGGGCTTCTTCATACTAAGCCAACCACAAAGGAGAAACCACACGATGCCTACAGCGAAGGACGGTGCGGTGCCCTTAAGCAGAGTCTCTCGGGGTGTGAAGCCAAACGACTGGAAAATGAGGTTAGCAAATACGGTGTTGGCAGAACCCGGCAGGGCATTGATAATGGTGACGAAGAAGAAGAAGTAGATCTGCGGGTCTTTGAAAGCCTGGATGGCTTGATCCCACTTGAACTCTGAGCGCTGCTTTCTGTCTGAGCCGGTTTTGTTCCCCACGATTCGAGCTATAGCTGCTCTCTTCTCGTCCTCGCTCAGCCATCGTACCTCGCGAGGCGTACCGAGTATAAAAAAGGCGAGAATGCCGAGGACGATGGTAAGCGCTCCTAGGAAAAATGAGATTGCTTTCCACTTCATGTGTCTTATTAGTCTCTAAATACGCCATTGTAAACTTTTACGGCACTGAAAGGGGAGTCAAACTCACAGCAGCTAACCCGTGGTGACCATTTTGCGTTTGCCCAGCAATGGCGTATGAAATAAGGCCAGTGATAATGTTCACGCCCCCGTTTGACGTTGCCCAGATGACGGACCGGAACGCGTGTTCGCGTGATTTATACCACGCTCCAGTTATCAGCAAAAATGTGGGAGTCACAGTACACTCAAGCGCGCCTTGAATCAAGCGAAGGACAATTAGGTGAGTAAAGTTCTTAGCGAAAGCGACGACCAGGACAACCACGCCCCAAAGTACCATGACAATGCCGAGAAATTTGCCCGTGTGTACTCTCTGCATCAGCCAATTGCCTGGGGCCTCGAAGACCAAGTATGAAATATAAAAGCCAGTGCTCAGCCAATTAAACTGGTCACCGACTACATAGAAACATGTTAGTCGAAATCTCTATATTCTACATTGTAGAACCTGCCAAATCACATGATACAATGAGGCTAAGGGACCATCAATAGGAGTTTTTAATACACACCGAGGCCCGTATCCTCGCGAATGCCGAAAACGGCCTGTGTACTGACGGAATTTTTGTCGGCTTGCTGTGTCCCATACTGCGATACTCCGAGTTAGTTATCGTTATTTCCAGCGTCATTGTGGCTTTTTAAGAGGCATAGAAGCTTCCGAGGCTCGATCATAACCGAGAACAAGGCTTTATACTCTTCAGGTGGCCGCAGGAAGAAGAAATTGCCTCCGAGGATTGCTTACGGAAAACCACATCAACGGTAAGAGCCATAGATCAATTTTCCACAGAAGCTTTCGATAGTACTCTTCTGAGTATTCGGAGGTGGCATTAACAGTATTCTCCACCTCTGCCTCCACCTCTATAAACGAGGAGATATCACCCTCGGGGGTGGCATCGACCCTAGAATAGACGTCTATAATCTTTTCGCTGTCAGCCATGATATTAACAATTTGATCGTCTGAATATACGATAAATTTTTCGACAGCGTAAGATGGTGGGTCGGTAATTTTTTTCTAAGATGGTAGAACCTGTGACGTATTGGGTTTGGTGAAGTTGAAGTATCCGGGATTACTATATTAAGTAATACCGGTATATCTTCCTTTTTTTCATCTAGCTCTATTTAGTTTATTTTATAATCAACATTCTTCTGTCTAATCTATGAATACTTGGATGGTTAAAGAACCACAAGTTCCTATACCGTATGTTTTGGCACCTGCACTGGGGTAGTAATTCAGCTACGACAAGTTTACGCCTTCCCTAGAACCTACAACCAAAAACTGGCTCGCTGATATGAGTTGTATGAGCGCTATGGGCTGATTACTAATATGAAGGGGAGACCCCCTTGGGTGAATGATTTGAGGCTGTTGGAGAGATATGGTGCGAGCAATTAATGAGCGGATCGAGAATCATACAAGTTCGCCATCTTATGTGCTAAAGTAGTAGATTGCAGGGTATCAAGAACCCGCACAGCATCTATACTATATTAATACATACCAAATAAACTGCGATCCTCGACAATGAACTTATGGATGTTGAAGTTTTAGAAGATGAATTGAAATTAAAAAAGTGAGGGAGACATGAAAATCACCGTGAATGCAAGTGTTTCCGTATGGATTCTTCAATTGGGAAACGGACAAGGAAGGTTCTAACAAATACATATATATTTGTCTAGAATCGGTCGATCAGACATGCCATTATATTCACAGGCCGTTATTTACGTTAGTTAATAATGGATAACCTAACGCAATTGACCCTAAATTTATTATTATTAAATTTATTGTTCTTAAAAAAATCTCTCCTTTAACATAGAGGACTGCATAGGTTCTAATACTTCAATTAATGATGAATATTCAGTATTAATGCGGTATAATCGTCAATTGTAAGGCCACTGCCTATAGAGCAGCATGTTGAGGGCTATTTTCGCCAACACGCCTCATATCAAAGGGTCACCAATCATGAGCCCTCAACTGCGGCGGAAGTGCAAGGTTTATGATGGTGTGTTAGGACCCTAGTATGGGGGTCTGATGAATACTGGCTGTTGCACGAAGAGCCTGAACTAAATATCTAGAGGTCCTTTCTATATACAGACACCTTCTTTGTTCTAGAAGGTGTGACATAGTGGGGGGATGTTCAAGCTCCGTCCTTATAACTACTCTTCTAGAGCCCCTCCTCGTTGGAAGTGCCGGCAAGATGTTGGTCAACGAATTTATCAGCATGACTGCCTCAAGACCACTCGGGTTGAGGCTCATGAATATAAGCAAGCATATGAGTTATTTCGGTTAATTCAGCGCCTTTCCCAAGTAGAGTTTGCGGCTGTGGAGTCTTATACAGCCAAAGGAGGTACCGGAGGACTAGATATGTATCCCTAGATAATGTTAGTAGCAACCCGAGAATCCGATGACCATGTTACCACTACAGAGCAGAGAGGCGTGAACAAAGAGAAATGTTATGTCCTATTATTATCAAATACATCAGGGGTGAAGGACCTCGTTGTGGTCAAGATATGATTCTATTTGTTAGAGACAAATCGCTTATTGTGGAACTACCGTTCATATGGAATACACGAATAGATCAAAAAATGAATAATACCAGCGCACCAAGGGTTGCCCTAGATACTACCTGCCCCTTTTTCCTAGATTACACCGCAGACTAAGTGTCGGTTTAAACTTGGGTTTACAGTCAAAAATACATGCATCAGGTCGAATAGTCTGGTTGATATATGCCTTGAGTTTGAAGTCTGAAGGTGTAAAATGAAGTGTTGTGTTTGAGAAGAGCGGTATAGACAGCTAGTAGTTTCTTCATGGACTTTGAGCCTCTAGATACATTTCTTAGTTTGGGCCCACCAATCACCATTAAGCGTGGAACTTCATCAACGCCGATTATTTGGATCCATATAACCATCTAACGACCTTTGTCAGGCATATACACGACACATATAAGACTGTGGCTTTTCGTTAGAAACGGAACAACTGTTATGGCATTAAATGTAGCTAGAATCATATGATTTTCTTACCCGGAGTGGGTAGCCAAAAACGATATTGAAATGTCTCACCTCTATAGTAGGTTCACCACCACGACTCAGTGGATAGCTGCTGCAGCTCAGGAACTAAGAAAAGAAAAGAAATCTCAAGCCTCGATGAAAATATCACACTGGAATGTTACTGGAGTAGGTGATAATCGCCTTTTTCTTCCCTTGAGATGAATATCGGTGTATATGCATAGGCGGCTGAAACTATCCAAGTTACATAAGTTGGTTATTCCTGCCTTTTAGACGTAACAGAATTCAGGACTACATATAATAATGATCTATCATTATTATCTTCACTAATACATGTTTATATTATTTGGCCTCTTTCATTATTCTGCTGCTTGATCATGATATTCACGTCTTGGTATCTACCGCGCTAGTCGTTCAAAGAAGAACGTATATCTTGTATATCTTGTATAAATTATGTTTATTGTATCCTATGGGATCAGGTTCGATTTGTATTATACCGAAACAGAAGAGACTATACGTCACAGTTCATGTGAGTAAACCTGACTCAATCAAGCTTTTGAAAATACTATAAATACCTCAGAGGCGCTCTAAGAATAAAACGTACATACGAGCCTTATACTCCTAGCCCTGACATTCTGCGTCATTTCGGAAAGCGATGAGTAGTGTACACATGGGGCTTATATTCTGATGAGAATTGAAGTCGCTTGACCGGGCACCCCGGCGGGTAGTGTCTATCATATGACCATCCCCACAAGACGGTGTAAATGATATATGCCTAGGTGTTTTCAAAAGCCGAGAGTGATCGCGAGTACGCTACGCTACGTTCAGGGGTCAAGTTTTTTCTGCCTTGTTATGCCATCGTGGCGACAATAAAATAACGTATTACCTAACCAAACGCGAAAGCGAGAGTCTGGACCCAACGTATGACAGCCCAACGTTGAAGCGCTAGATAAAGACTAAAAATCCTAGAGTATACACGCGGTGTAATTTCCATACCAAGAGCTCGTTCATTCCCAAGCACAGTGCTGCCCCGAGCATAGACTCTCCACAGCGCGGGTAATCACGCCATACAATGGCAATCGGCAGGGTCATTGTGCCTATAGGATGGACTATCGATCGACGACAAGCTGGGCACGGACGACATAGCGTGGTACCCTAGATAGTCCCGTAATAACTCAGCTTCTGGAATCCCGAGATTTATGCCGCACGTATTCGCCAAGCGCGCGGAGCATTCAGAGAAGAACCCGCCATCTTTTGGTCAAATAGGCCGCCAGGACCCTGTACACGTAGCTTCAGAAGTTGATCTCTGTCCCTATCAGCGGGACCAGTTGTTTTCCCGGCACCGGAGGGGGAGGGGGGCAAACGGTATTATTCTCGGACCGGACTAAGCTTGATGGAACTTGTAGATGGGAGGCTGGATCAGTTGTACCTCATAATTGCTGCGAGTGCTGTTGCGGGGGCGGTTGAGTACGAAGGAGACAAGTACGGTACAGTAATCTGCGCTGTACGAGCTTGCTAACCCACAGGAACGAAACAATATTGTAAATATTGGTGTACAGCTACTAGGCTAGTATACAACTAGCAGGTTGCGTCAACCATGGGGGCGGATCATTGCAACATACGGGGAGGGTTCGTGCCAACGTAGTCGGCGGCCCGTGGAACAGTTCCGAGATCCCAAGTCAGCGATATGTCAGCCAGGCAGGACATGCCTAATAGTGAAACGGAGCTTACTTGGGTGTCAATGTTTCAGATGTTCCCCTTAGGGAAAGAGGCAAGTCAAAGCACGATGGTCCGCACAGCAGTCCGCATACCAAGCTGGCGTGGTTCCTGGATAGCGTCGCATTGATGTGGGGATCGTTATGCTCGGACGCTTTGGAGCTAAAAGCATTAAACAACAACCCAATGACACTGATTGAGAACTGGCGGAGGAAATCAAGCGGCCAGGCTAAACTAGGCTAGAGGGCGCCCAGGGGAAGTATTACCGAAAGATGAAACGAAAACAGAGATGCATCTACGTGTACCTATTCAGTGTAGTAGTGGTTGAGCATTGGGGATGCATGGATGGCAGAACGCGCTATCTACTATAGTGTAGCGACTATACTTTAAAGATGGTGTATTCCGCAGCAACCTGAGCTAGTCTACCGTATAGTACATATACACTAGAAGTATGTATGTCATCATGCTAGCCTCTGTAGCTAGCTGTTACTGTTATTTTGATCCGGGGCCTGTGCTTTTAGCTAGAATGGATTGTAGGCGGCCGTTCTCGCTGTCGACTGTGTCTGAGAAGATTTACTATGTAGATGGCGCCAGTGGAGAACTACACTACACTACACTAGATAACTAGATAGCTCGAGAAAACAACGAGCAACTTAAAGCTGACAGTAGACCTTCTTTACCATAGATGATACTTACTAGTACAATACGACGAGATAGACGTCATATACTACTGTGGCCTGGCTTGAACGAACCGCCGAATCGATAGAAGGCCGCAAGGCAATCAATTCAAAACTGGTGAACTGTTATCGCTGGGACGGGTCGGCAACCGGCCCATTGCTCCTGAGCTATTATCCAATCACTTGTGCTCGGCGATGGAATGGGTTAATCTCTGAACTCCACTCGTTCTTGTTGTTGTTGGATTCTAATCCCTGGTTAGGTAGCATACTATGTAATGTGGGTTTTGAACTTCAACGGGTTCAAGCCTAGGTCGACTAGGTAGGTAGGTTGCAAAAGCAAGCAGCGTTGTGCATACTGACAAAGTGCAAAGTGACCTACAGTAGTGTGGGGAGTGATGCCATCACCAGAACATCGTGAGCTGTGTCGAGGTTGGAGGAAGCCCACGTATCTCTTTCTGGAAGAATATGAGACGGAGTCGTACCTGTTTCATGTTCCTGGCTAACTATAAGAGGCGTCGGGATGATCGATCCTCCACATTCCCTCGGTACATACCGCTGTAGGTACCATCTCAAAATCGTGGGCATCTTGTTTCAAAAGTTCCGGGCAACACATTTTGGGGTTGTTGGCCCGAGACCAACTCTGGGCGTTTCCTGCAGGTCCCCAGCCTATGCACCGCTTTTGCAGCCGCAGCGGCTCGAGCCAATTGATCCCTTGCTTATAGACCGGTTCTGTGTGGCTGGAGTAGTGGTAATTCGTACTTTATCCATCATCTTTCTGATCAATGTATGGGTGAATGAAGCTTCGCTAGGTAATCCTCGCCTTAGTCGCGATTTTATTGAATGGAGGAGGAAGGCGAAGGAATCAACCGAGTGCCTCAGGCAGACACAGGAACGCTCTCGTATTCTGACGAAGTTAGCCAGCCGCAAACCTTCGCTACGCGCAAGCTGGTGTCATGGTGCTAAGCATGCATGATTCAGGCACGCACCAATCACACGCCTGCCCGTTCGCAGCATGATGTACGTGTTTCCCTGTCGGATCACACTTCCTCGCTAAGTAGTTCTCGGTGTCGATCAAGGCGCGAAATACCTAGGTATAGGTAATTCATGATGTTTCAACAAACTTCCTCTCATCCTCTCTGATGTTTCAAAACATGTGGCCTAGCATGAGAGTCTGGTGGGAAAACGAGGGCTCCTTTTGTTCATGATCTTGAAACCGAGGCTTGCGATCGACAAAAAAAAATATTTGGGTAAGTACTCATCGAAAGGGAGGGGGAACCGTTGAAGGAAGAGAAGACACTATTACTGTAGTGCCCGTAACTAGACTCGATTCCTACCTCTCTTAGTCTGTAAGGTGCCAATTTAGGCTGTCCAGGTGGGTACCTACTGAGTACTACCTCCTAGCTAGGTAGTTCAGGGACCACTAGATACCTAGAAGTAGTAGCCAGGTAAGTGATTTACCTGCTGATCGTCGATATGAAGCCCCTAAGAGTAGATCCATCTTGGAGCTCTGACCAGAAGCTTTGACCTCTGCACTGACCATGCCCCTCGACCTCGCCCTACCTAGATTTAGTACCTACTACGATTTATCTAAGTACCTAGGTAGCGTACTGTAGACTACTAGGTATACTACCAACCTTGATGTATAGACCCTTCTAGTTTTCCTGAAGTCCGTTAAATAGGTACCGACTGGTTGGGTTGAGTGACTTGTATGTAAACTGTGTTTTACATAGCTCCATCACCGAAATTTACTTAATCGAGCTACAACTCGTCTGCAGCAAGACATCTCATCTCGTCAAGCACTTAAAAATAGCAAAACGGCAGCTAGAAGCAAGGTATGGAGGTGAAATATGTTAAGCGGCATGCAGGCAACGTCTGAGCCGCCGGGTCGCACATTTCTGCGGCCCCAAATGTGCAACCCCATTCGGCGAGAAAGTAGGTCATATGGGATAGGAACAGTTAACTTTGTGGCTGCTTTCGACCTGATGAATATGCTATTTCTGTTCGTGGTCGCAGCCTGGGGTGGGCTACTGGTCGACCGAGATCTGAGAGAACCAATCAACCCCTTGAATTCTTCAGCCTACAGCAATGGACACTGCAGGGCGATACGCACCGGTATCTTATACCTTTTCACATCCCCTATTGGTCCATGTGGCACTGCACCTACTCAGTAGATACCAACCAAAGCCCTTCATGTTGCAGCGAGTGAGCGAGGTGACGCTGTCCACACTATGAAGTGTCGGAGAATTATCGGTCACAAAATGCCCTTCATGGCTAGCCGCTGTCTTTGTCAAGTTCTCATGTGGCTTGCTCTATTCTGGCCCCTGTAGAGTCGCGTATGCCCCGTTTTCAAGTGGTAATCCTCAAAGCGGGTAGGTGGATTAGACTAATAGCCATGTCAGCGTGATATCGAAACAGAATCTCACAGTTCGCGCCGCTGATCCTGTGCCGAAGAATCACTTCTGCCAACTTGCCAGTGTGCGCAACGATACTGGAGAGAAGGTAGGGTGAAACATGACAGCCAGAAGCTCTGCGGGGGTCTGGAGGAATGTTTTGTTCGTGCTGATCTTCTTCCTTTGAGGAATATTTCGTCAAGTTTCAAAGTCGTTGTTTTGCTAGATCCATCTACACCGCTATCGTTTGTTGTTTCAACCACTACCGATCGGAAAGCTGGCAAGCCAAGACTCTACAAATTGCTACCTTGGTGGTCGTGTGCCGTAAATAGCGAAATCTCAGAGACGAATTTTGCCGCCTGCAACAAATGTCACCGTAGTACAGGACTTGGGATGTTACGAGCACTCAATCTGTCCATACGCTTCCCCTCGTCTCGTATCTTGTTGCTTCGCCGTTGACGTGCCTTTGCCTTATATGCTATGCGTATGAAAAAAGAGTTGAAAGTGAAATAATATTCAGGCAGATTTGAATCGTTGTTGCTTATATATCCGCCTATAACTGACGGGGGTGAATGACGACGATAACTACGTTGCACATATCCGACGTAGCTTTGATTTTTACATAATCTTTTTAGATTTAAAAATTTTATACGTCTTTTGGTGCTTTGAGCATCGATGTCAAATGTTCAACTAAGGGGGTTGTAGAGCCTCGAGTTTGACTTTATGCAACCATTGATGATCAAACATTGGTGGCCTGCCCTTTTGGGTGGCGAGTTGCTGCGGGCTGGCAGGAATAAGGATCATTGTAGAGTCTCATTGAGAAGTGTCAATAATCTCTCACGCTCAGCGAAGTTGCAATTTCGGCCTTGCTAACTGAGCTATTACTGGTCATCGTATTTGTATGTGGGCTGGCTCGCGGGGACGGATGAAAGTTAGAAAAGAGGCGTTGAAAGCCCGCTTAGCATAACAATTTACATGTGTCGCTCGATACAAGTCTATTTGGAACGGGCTGGCTCTCTGGTAACCGTCTCACTTGATGCAGCTGTAGCGAGAAAGAGATCGAGCATAGGGCCAATAGACGACAAGTGCAGGATGCTGTTGATACTAGGAGGCAAGCGCCATTCCTGTCTTGACAAGAAAGGCATCATCGCCTAAGCCCCTTTCTGCGCCCTTTCTGATCAGCTGGTTTGGTTACTGGTCTAGCCATCGATGATCATCAACCTATGCATTCGCTTGGAAAGAATGGCAGACCCTTTACTAGTTTATCTCTGCGCACATTCTGGGCGACTACGTTCACCAATACCCTCGAGTATTGTTATGCAGTTGGGTCGGAGTGGAAGAATTGGTTGGCTTGCAATGAGTTGACTGTAAGCGGAGCCGAGTTTGCGTCAGTCGCAATTTCTGATTCGCTGTTCCCAGGGCCGAGGGCCGTGTCAACTGGTGGATTATAAGGTCGTGCGTTGCATGGCTGCATATCATACCTACTCACTTGTTCACTGGTGACCTGCGATAGAGGAAGGTCGCTAGATAATACGGTTGTGAGGATGGAGGGTGAATGGAGGGGTTGGAGAGAGCAGATGGGGGGGGGGTAGCAGGGGAGTCGATTTCGACAGGGGTTCGACAGGCCCTCAGGTCTAGCGCCCGATATTTGGCGTCAACTATTTCTGAAGCAATGCACCAGCCGTGTTTCAAATTCTGAGTCTAACAGGGGCCGCACGATACTACCCACCTATTAGTACCCACTAATTGCTACCTACTGGCAGTTACGGTACTCGCGTGCTTATTGGCCCCGCGAGAGGCGCTGCTGGTCCAACCGTGGATTTTGTACAGTATAGTTTGGATTCCTACTGGGCAGAGCTGCATGTGTACCGTGTACAATATATTGGGACTGTCTACAACTACCTGGTTTCTAGGCATTCCTTGTGTAGAGCGCAGTTGAGAGGTGACTAGTCAACGGCGGTTAAAACACATAATCTAGGGCTTTGATCGTGTAATCGCGAGTAACGTGTATATGTCTGACACGTCTCTCGCAAGTAAAATACCCGATTAGGCAACACTCTTTTTGGGCATTACATCTGGAAGGCTTGCATGTCAGAGCTATCCTCCCTGGCGCCATTGTTTTTATTTATTTATTGTAGGTATTACGTCCAAATATAGAAAGCTGCAGAGCTTCTCAGGCTTGCCTCTCAATGTTCGCACGTCTGCAAGATGTTGCAAAGGATGAGAAGGAGCAGGAAAACTCTGACCAAGAGACATTCGATTTATGTGGCTATATGTCTTAGACAAGACTGAGATGGCGCTGTGAAAGTTGGAAGAGCTGCGAACCACCTCATGGACAAGCAGACAAAACTGTCTTGTAATGTCTAGCATGTTTCCTAACCAGAAGACAAGAAGGAAGACAGGCGAAGTTGGGGGAAAGATCAGGTCATGAACTTAACTTTCCCATTGCATTACCGATCAAGTTCAACTATTATCTTGAAGCTATCTCGCTATCGCATTCCGGAGCCGTCGGAATTTCAAAGTTCTTTCATTCTGTCGAATGGATTTAGTGCAGAGCGGAAAAATACACGAGCAGGACGTTTACCAAGGCCATACTACACTACATAGTACATGGTACATAGTACACTATGCAGCGCACAGAGGAGACAAGGGCAAGGATACCTACTGTAGTATAGTGTAATCTGTAGACTTAGTGTAATAGTGTACAGCACAATTTGACCCTTGCGATTTGATTTCCGAGCGTTGCACTCAACCAATTCTTCATAATTGACACCCCTGTCTTCGCTTACAATATGGGCTTTAAAGGGGTACTCTACAATGGGGGCGGGCGCAAATTGAACTGATGGGATGTACCTATACGGTAAGGTGGTGTAGGTAGTCCCGGAATCCGTTAACAAGACACTTCCACATACCCAGAACATCATAGCTAATTAGCACGCAGTAGAGTTAGGTATGTCCTGGTAAAGCAGTTGTCTGGTAAGAACAGTGCAATGCGTTGTATTAGACAGGAAATAAACCGGTCTTGACAAACAGTATATGTTTGTTTGACTGCAAACATAGATTTATAAATGAAGGTATCGCCATCCACGCTGAAGAAGCTTTTTATTAGGGATTGTGCTCCTATAATACTATTCCATGGACAGTGAGTGCTATGGAGAGAGCTCGGGGCGCTAAGTCATGCAGGCGATGATGAGATGAGCAGATGAACACACCAAATGCGAGTACCCGACACCTCTATTGTCAATCAAGACCCGAGACTGACCAAGTGTACCAGCCGCTTTCTATTGAACCTGCGTTTATGAAGCTCCATAATATTAGGCCCGGATGTCATCTGTACGTATGCATACATTAGGTTTAGATCAATACCACAGGTAACTCTTTATCAGGATTTATCGTTTTCATCCTCTTTCCTTCACATTGGACATCTGCAGGTACGTTGAACCGTAGGTAGGTCTCCGCATTAAATGCGTTCAGTGTATATGTATAGTTGTACTGTATGTATGTAGTAGTATGTACGCATCATACGATGCTCGATCTAAACCTAAAGCTAACTATGCAGATGGCAGTTCTAGTGTAGACGGTAGTTTAAAATTTAAATTACCATACCAACCGCGGTCGAGGTATGCTTGTAGATAACATAGTTTTCCCCTTATTCACCTGTGGCCTACACTAGGTATTCGAATGTTCGTAGGAAGTAAGTTCTGAGTTCAGAGGCGCAGAGCCTTATGTTCTAATAACCGGAACAGGTCAGACTGTGACGGATACCTATTCTGACGGAGCACGCACAGCACTTGACCTGACAGCCACACAGTACTACATGTATGTAGGTACCTAACCTTGGGTACATATCTATGTTGTAGACTTGTAGTGATAGGTACTGATGTAGAGCGCCACGACGTTTAGTGTAGAGGCAAAATACCTAGTGTAGTGTAGGTAGCAACAATATTACCTGTGGCGTAAATTTTAGTACCTGACTTAAGCATTTGTTTGTATCTTGTAATTTCCCAATCCTGTTCCCACTTGCCGGCTTTTAAGTCGGGTAAGAAGGGCATCAAGCGTGATAAGGATAATGTGTGGGTGGGAAACGTGGGCAAGTAGAAATACCTACCTAATGGACTGACTTAGTGTACAAGATGCTGCCTAAATAGGATAGGTTGCAGATAGTATATCGTGATGACGGCAAGGATACGTTGAGGTACCATCCTCGTGCTATTTATTAATATATATACATCGGACTGACCCGCTCTCTCGCCATCTCCCCTGTTCGATTAAATTTTCTCACTGGTTCTCTTGTGTAGTGTACTATTATGGTAGTAGTCTAGTGTACGTACCTACTGTAGTGAGATCGTGCCCACCCAGGACAGAGCCCAGAACCACCCTCTGAGCGCAAATTTAGCCCACTCAAATCCACCCAAGTTCATCCCTGTCGCCCTCTAGTGTGATTCTTTCCGCGCTGACCTTTCCATCTTCTGCCCTGTCTCTCCGTACAAGGTACCACACAGCGCCCCATTCTGTACTGGGCCTAGAGTAGTGTACACGCTCGCCAGCTACTTGTAGGCCCTGGCGCTGTCTACCCTGGCGAGTGAGAGAAGAGAGGCCCGGTCGACGAATCCTCCATCCTTTTGCCCTCCCATCACACTCTTTTCCCACCCCAGTCGCCCTGCCCAGTCGATGGAAAATCATTAAGACCCCCGAGTACCTCTACCCTCCATTTCCGCGCTCCCGTTCCTTTTGTTGAACCTGCTCCCCTGATTCTTCTTCGTAAGATCAGTTCTGTTCAGAAACCCCTCTCTTTTTTCTTTCTTTCAACCTCTCCCTTCTCCCACCCTCCAACTCCTCCTGGTGTGTCGCGGGCCGCCAACCTCACTCACTCACTCACTATCTCTCTCTCGCTCTACTTTTTTTTATTCTTTAATTCTTGTCGACGGAATTCCCGGCGCACTAGAGACGCCCTCTCTGTCAACGACATCAACGCCCCGACTGTCCGGCACAACCGTGGTTTATAAGGCAAACTCTTATTATAGACCGAACCTTTTGGCAACCTTTACGAATCGCTCTATCGCACTGGGCAAGGTTGCGACACCATTTCTGCCACTAACAAACACAAACCGACGCTGCCCGGAATTCAACGATCACTTTCAAATTACCCCTGTGTTTCCACCTTGAAGGTTAACACTGCCGTTGACGCCATCCTATCTGCTTGAAGCAAATCGGGGCGTATTTGGTCAAAATCATTCGAATCACTTTTACGGGCTGGACTCGACTTCATCTGGACAAATTTCCCTTGAACATTGTCCAACTACGAAATTCGCTACTTTCCTCCCCCGGTTAAAACATTGCTTAGAGACGGAAAGGCAGTGCCTTGCATCCGCCAAGACTCTAGAGCGTCGTGGGGACCGGAAAAGATATACAGCAGCTGTTGTACGACTTTTTTCCTTGAATCATTTGGGCGATCGTACCAATTTACATTTTCACCTGGCGACTCGGGTTAATTGCAAGTAAAGCGTAGAAACACCTTTCTAGTAGCCATTTGGACGCTGTTGCGAAGTACATGATGTACTCGCAATCGGCAGCCATGGCAGCAGCAGCTCCCCAAAAACCCGAGACTTTCATGCTCAGCACAGAGGCTCAGCAAGCTTTACCGCATGATGCGCAAGTAGCTTTGCAACAAGTAGATAATTGTGAGTTAGCTGTCGTACAGCTGGTAACTTTCAATTCTCTAGGCTAATGTTTTTACTAGTAAAATATTTCCTCATATCGGCTCCGGTCGACTGGCAACCCGATCAGTACATTCGGAGGTTTCTTCTGCCGACTGGGGAATACGTCTCTTGTGTATTATGGAATAACCTATTCCACATTTCCGGCACTGATATTGTCAGATGTCTCTCCTTCAGGTTCCAGGCCTTTGGCCGTCCTGTAAGAAACTCGAAGAAATTCGAAGAGGGAATCTTTTCCGATCTGCGAAATCTAAAGTCTGGAACCGATGCCTCCCTCGAGGAACCGAAGAGTCCCTTTCTTGACTTTCTCTACAAGAACAACTGTATCCGAACACAGAAGAAGCAGAAGGTCTTTTACTGGTACAGTGTGCCACACGACCGTCTATTCCTCGATGCTCTGGAACGAGATTTGAAGAGGGAAAAGATGGGCCAGGAAGCTACTACCATGGCACAGAGTGAACCAGCTTTGTCCTTTCAATACGACTCGTCACAGTCGCTTTATGAGCAGCTCACGAAGGCACAACAAGCCAACTCTTCCTCCTTCAATGCCCAGCAGGTCTCTTTTTCTTCTCAGTCTCAGGCCCCATCCCCAGTCATGAGGGCCATGGACTCGATGCCTCCTCCGCAGATGCTTCCTCAATCGTTGGCCCCTTTAGCGGAAGGGATGGACGCCATGGTCTCCTATAATACGATGGCAGCGATGGCACCGACAATGGTCCAGGCGATGCCCCAACAGGTTCAGCAAGTGATTAAGAGAGAACCTGACTATTCTCGTGTTCAGTATAATCAGAATGGTGTGCCCGTTAGCCAAACCCATCAGCGTCACACTTCAATGCCTGCGTATGGTCTCGAATACTCACCTGCCCCTTCTTTCGTTTCATCACACTTTGAGGACTACAGCAATCGTGGCATTTCTTATGAGCCTATTACTCCACCGCAACAAGCGCTGGGTATGGTTGGTGAGCCAGCGTACATCGCAAATGAAGAGACCGGGTTGTACAGTGTTATTCCAGAAACAGCTCTCAGCCACGGATTAAATGGGATGATGCATCTGCCACCACCGAACCTAGGTGGACCACAGTTTTCTCGCGGCTATGGGAGTACTAGTGCCTACTCTATGATTGAAGGATCACCAACATACAAACAGAGAAGGCGGCGTTCATCCATCCCCCCGACTATGTCTGCTATCGCTGCTGTAACAACGCAGGCTCAGGCTACAGGCCACCGCCCGTCTGACTTAAGGAGGTCTGTCTCGGCGTCGGTCGGTCCTTTGACTGAGGGTGATGAGATGTCAAACCACCACCACTCTCCCCCGACCCTCGCTTACGGCCATCCCGCTATTTCGATGGCCAGCCATCAGAATAGAGAGATGCTTGAAATGTCAAGACACGGCACTCCTCTGTCGGCTACCGATGGTAGCCCGGCCCTGAACCCGTTGTCTCTTCAGCGGCAGGACTTTGTTGGACTTGCGAACGATGACTTCGGTGGTGATGGCTGTATGAGTGAGCACCGAGCAATGCAGGCTGGGCCCAATGTTGTCCGTAGAGCTCGGTCGGCTACTGTTTCGGAGCTTGGTAACCCCTACCCTCAAAAGTCCCATTCGTGCCCAATCCCGACATGCGGCCGTCTCTTCAAGCGTCTCGAACACCTGAAGCGGTAAGATCGAATTATTTTCTGTTCTATGTGTGCGCGCCATTGTGTATCTGACTCAATTTCTAGACATGTGAGGACACACACCCAAGAAAGACCCTATATCTGCCCCCACTGTAATAAGGCATTCTCCAGATCCGACAACCTAGCACAGTATGACTTCTGATTTTCCTTGTATATTTCCTTTGTCGACTTGAAGATCCTGTGATGAGCAACGATGTCAGTGCCACGTGCAAACCGATCGAGAACAATCCTTGTGCGAGTCCAAGTCACAACACAGCAGTACCTACAACAAACTCATCATCAGGACCGGAAAGTCATCAAAAGTAGAGTCGAAGCTAACATTTACTTGCTACAGACATAGGCGTACTCATGACCGTGGTGAAGGTGCCGAGACTGGCCTTCAGCTGTCTGGTGAGGATGAAGACGATTTTTCTAGTGAGGATCATCTCGGATCCCTTGAGGATGCTTCTCCCCAATCTGAGGGCGGGTATATGCCGACCTCGCTCCACTCCATGAGCCCAAACAACCATGGATTATCAAATGGGGTGATGACGCATGCTTCCGCTTTCAATCCTCTCCAGACGCTAAGCATGCCGATGACCATGAGCACACCGAGCGGTGCGATATGAAGATAACTTGCCGTTTTTCTTATATGTGGTGGGGAATCGCGTTTCTGCGCGTTCTCTATCCATTTTTCTCAGTTTGCTAAACTTAGCATTTCGACGTTGGCATGTCATCTTGCGAACCAGAATTCCCGATTCACACAATTTGGTGTTTATGTAGCAGGAACGCGGCGGTTTAGCATGTGGAATAACGTTCTTCATTTCTTTTGGAGGGATACCACGACATTAAACATTTTGATAGATTAGCGATTTTCGCCATAATAGCGGGACCAATCATCTTCCTCGGAGAAGAGAAATGAGGTGATGGAGCAACAGCAGACAATGATCCAGCACAGCGAACCCGTGCATATTTGTATATAATTATTTCATCCTATCTGTCGCACAAACATCATTTATAGGGGTGGAAAGCTGGTTGGGGCCGCACATGACAGTCTTCGAAGCTCGTCAACGGAAGACCCTAAATACAAAAAAACTTCGAATAAATAATCTGTTTTAAGAATGCGACTTCCTAGACACGTCTTGTCAGATGTACTGCCTCCCCTTCAAGTCGATCTCATGCTTAACCCGCGACAGTCCCAACAGTTGCTAGGGAAATCCAGGCGATCGTATCATGTGCAAAGGCTTATAAATTGTAAAGCAACTGGCAGCTAGTTACATATTAAGGTTACAATGTAGTCATATCGATCGAGACTTCTCATATCTATTCCTTATATTGGGCGTGTACTTCATCATTCATACACATGTTGCAAACTTGCGTAGCGTTCCCAGCACCAGATTGAGAGCTTTACAATTAGCAGACAGTCCGGCCACTCGTTTGGTGGCCTGGTCATTCTACAAATATGCACGGAAGATAAGTGGGTGTGTTTACGACCGGTGAACCTTAGTAAGTGCCGTACCGCTTGATTCCTCACCAAGGTCACATGCGTAGGCGATGCGATGATGGCAATAATCCGAGGTTGGGCGCTCACTTTGCGTACCTTGGCGTTAGTTTGTCTCTCAGCAAATCTGTGCTCGATTAAGGCCGCCACAATACAGTTTCCACTGCCCTTCCCGTGTAGTCTTTCTTTTCATCACAGAAACCCATGTGTCAAAACTGGGGGTGGCGGCTTCGGTTTCGGTGTGACACCAACGCTCTGGACGGCGGCATCCCAGTTGGAAAGATCGTCGGACCGCGCGGCGATGTGTCGCCACCTAACAAATCCGTTCTCGTCGATGGCGAAGGCGCCGGCCGTCTGCCAGCGCGAGCCGCTCTCAGTGGGCCGGTTCCAGATATTCTCCTTCTTGCCGAGCTGAAGCGTGTTGTACAAGGATATGGGGGACAGTAGATGCCAGGTCGTCGACATGCCTAGTCCGAACAAGGCATACAGGTCGCGCTCTTCATCGATGATGACGCTCACGTCCCAGTTCCCCCCAACCTTCACGACCCAGCGTTCTGTTGCCTCGGACGAGGAATGCGAGACGGCGACGAAGTTTATGGTTGGGTAGTCGTTGGAGAGCTTTGTGAGCGCCTTGAAGGTTTTTTCGGCAACTAAGGAGAGCAGAAGCGACGTGTCAGTAGACAATGATGTAGACAATGATGCAGCTGTAAGTGAGTATCGATGAGTAATATGTGCCTTTTTCTTATCTTCCCCTTTCTCTTCCCCTTTCTCTTCCCCTTTCTCTTCCCCTTTCTCTTCCCCTTTCTCTTCCCCTTTCTCTTCCCCTTTCTCTTCCCCTTTCTCTTCCCCTTTCTCTTCCCCTTTCTCTTCAGGGCGAGGGAGTCTGTAGTAGCAATGGAGCGGAATCAGAAGAACGTACAGGGACAACCGCAATGCCGCAGGAAAGCAATGATAGTCGGCTTGTCGGTTGGCAGTATCAGGTTCGGATGGGTCGGCGCTTTGGCTCCTATTTCTGGGGCTGGTTTAATGTCCTTCTTGGGAAGCGTCTTGAGGGAATCCCACTCTTGAGCTAGCGACATTGTTTGGAACGTGTAGCTGTATCGGGCTGGGTGTATGCAAGTGGTGAGCTACGAGCTGGGAAAAGAAGAAAAAACACTCAAATTATTCGCTGGATATGTTGGTACAATACTGGCTGTGGTGTATGTCTTGCATGTGAAACAGGGGCCTCTAGCCTTGGCTGGGTTGTAATAAGAATCAGTAATGACGATCAGGCGACGATCAGGTCCAAGCCGTGTCCAGGTTCTGTCTGTCCGGCATAGCCAGTCGCTCTCAGCTGGCAGACGGCCCGCCTGGACTTGTATGTACCATAGCAGTAAGTACCTACCTATGCGTCACAGTATTCGTCAAATCGATGAGATATTGCTTTCACGCAGCAATTAATAAAATCAACTTAGGTGAAATAAAATAAAAGGTACCGAATTCGTTATATGACGGAAATAACCCCTTTCATCGACCATGCGCGAGATTATTACGCTACAGCTCGGGCAACAGAGTAATTACGTAGCAGCGCACTTCTGGAATACTCAAGTGAGCTCATCGAAACATGTGCCGTCAGTGTTGACTAATCTCAGCAATACAGGAGTCATATTTCACCTATGATGCAGGCGAAGAGTCGCCAGTCGACCATGATGTGCATTTCAGGCCAGGCCTTGGCGAAGACGGCACCGAGACTTTCATGCCAAGGACCGTCATCTATGACCTGAAGGGAGGGTTCGGCACCTTAAGGAGACTCAACGCCCTTTACGATATTAGCGGAGATGCAGCGGCGAGTAGCTTGTGGTGAGTAGTCATTCATTTGGCCGCTTTCGATGGACATGTTCTCATTCGCCCTAGGCCAGGACAAGCAGTCGTGCACAGGCAGCAACCCATAGGAGCTAGCGCATACCAGGAAAGCCTCGAAACAGGACAGGCGCCTCCTGAGCTCACTACAAGCACAGTGAGGTACTGGTCTGATTTCAACAGGGTATTCTACCATCCCAGGTCTATTGTCCAGCTTAACGAGTATGAGTTGAACTCGACCATCATGCCCTTCGAGAAGTGGCACATGGGCGAAGAGTTATTCGCCAACCTGGATAAGGAGCACGACCTCCTCGACCGAGACTTACGTCCCTTTGTTGAAGAAGCAGATCAAATGCAGGGCATTCAAATCATGTCTGGAATTGACGATGCGTGGGGTAGTTTCGCTGCTAAATATATTGAACGCATACGAGATGAATACGGCAAGATGCCCGTGTGGGTTTTCGGGATACAAGAACCTACGAGGGGTCTTCCTAGGGTAACTCATACCCGACATGGCCATCTACTTTTAGTTGTGACTGACGAGTGATATAGGAGAAAAGGCTACTGAAACTGGTCAACAAGGCGCGTGCGCTGGCTGAGCTAAGCTCACAGGCTTCCTTAGTCGTACCCCTTGCTATGCCTGAAGAGCAACTTCCGTCGAACATCCAGTTGGATCCAGCATCTCCATGGCATGTATCGGCGCTCTTCGCAGCTACAATTGAGAGCACAACCCTCTACACCCGTCTCAAGACCACTGATCGAATCTACTCAAGCAACTTAGGCCACATGACAGATCTCCTCAACGTGTTTGGGAGGCAGACTATTGCAAACATAGAAATGAGCCCCATCGAGCCTCTAAACCCAACACAGAATGGCACCAATAACCCGGAGAATCTCACAAACGCGCGTGGCGAATATATCTCTAACATCTACGATAATGTTGTTGACGACGAATCCGAGTCTGGTTCGCAAAAGGGTACGGCTCACTTAGCAGTAGATTTGTCATCCCCACAAGATTTAAGGCTAGATTCAAGAACGAGGAGATCGCGGAAGCGATACGTGTTCAGTCAAGTGCGGACCTACCGGGGACCTGAAATCGAGGAGACGATAGAAGATAGTAAGGATGGGAATGCCACGGGTCGCTTCGGCATGAGCCGCCCACCGAAAGTTCACAAGTGAGTTCAAAAATGAGGAACGCCTGAATTAGACGGTATTTTTGACAAATCTCATAGTTACCGTTCTGGACTTTCTTTTTCAATCCTCGACAGCTACCCTACGATATTTAGAAACAATAATCGAAGCGTCATCAAAGAACGCATGGCTATACGTACATCATTATCTACCGATACATCTGTCATGGACAAAGTAAGGGGGCTACGGACGGCCGCCATCCCATATATTGGCCTCGAGGACCGGGAAATGATCGGGAATGAACTCGCAGAGATTGCTGATGGGTATAAGGAGGGGTGGTCTAGTGGGAGTGATGATGATGATGATTAAACTAACGCGAGGGTTTCGATGCTTAGATTTAACAAAAGTCAATTGAATTGCCTTATCGCCAAAGTCTTTCGCCATCTGATCATCGATAGTACAGCGCAACTTGCTCAGCATATGCCCTAGTGCTTGTTGGAAGTAAAGAACATGATACTTCCAATGGGGGTTTAATTTAGCCATCATGGTGGTGATCTATAACACGCGTTGATTCGTTGAGGACCTGTAAAGGTACCTCTCATCTACGTTCTCTCATCGATCTTAAGATACATTTGTGTCGACTGCCTACGACGAGACTAATACGCACCCTCACGCTTCACCCACTTGTCGCTCCAATTTAGGGCAGGTTTCCTCATCCCGGAATGAAGCACAGCTGCACCCTGTAGTTCGTAGCTACGCTTGTGCTGTTGGCGAAAACGAAGCTGAGCGGAACGTCGTAGCCTGAGGGAATGACGAGGTCGAAACTCGCGGCGTAGAACGCGACACCGGCGGGGGCTAATGTCAGTTTGTCTGTAGACTCGTATGTAGGTACAGTAGGTACTTAGGTACCTATCTACCTTACATTTAAATACACTTTTGAGTCCTTCTTCTCCTTCAGCTATTGAGCCGTCTCTCTGCGACATATTATCCGGTATATTCGTATCTACCTGTAGCTGTTGATTCTCTGCCTATGCCTATGGAATACCAAACCCTGCGTGAAACACTCTCTCTACATGGCAAAACTACTGCAGTCGAAACAATACCCTTTTCTATAGCCTAATATCCATCCATTTCCAACGCAGAATCAGCCTCATGGTCTTACTACAATCATATCTTTGGCGAGGCGCCTAAGTATCCCTCGATGACAGCCGCCATTAGTCGATTTGCAATAGCGGTCTGGGGCGGTACACGTAGTTTTCCTTGTTCTCCTTCAGGTAAGACATCTCCGAACCCAACGGTGCTGATACCCATCGCCTCTCTGACTTCATCAAATGTGTACCACTTGGCATCCTCGAGCTCTGGGTCATTTCCTAGGTGGATGGTCTCGCCGCCAGGTGTGGCCTGGCCTATTGCGCCTATCATCAGATTCGCCGGGTAAGGCCAGGGTTGGGAACTGTGGATGACGACGCGGCCAACATGGACACCACTCTCCTCCCACGACTCTCGGCGCACCGCTTCCTCGATGGACTCTCCGGGCTCCAGGAATCCTGCGAGTGTGCTATACCATCCCGGCGGGTACCTTTTGCCGCGACCGAGCAGCAGTTTGGTGCCATCAGACGACACGATCGCCATGATTACCGTGGGATCTGTCCGTGGGAAGCTCAAGTTGCTAATACCGCGTCTTGTAGGGCAGTCCGCGCGCTTCTTGGGCTCGCCGCCCTCTGTGACCCCAGCAAGGTCCGTGGGTGGACACACCCGTTTCGTGCCGGCATTGATTGACATTGTCCGTTCACCACAACCACCACAGAAAGGACTCCGCGCGTTCCAGTCCAGCAGTGCACGTGCTTGGGCGTAAATTGCAGCTATCGTAACCATTAGCTTCACCTATTATGAATATGTACAAGACAGCTAATGCGCTTACCTTCAGGGGCGTTTAGGGTCAGGAGCCGAGCCCCTGGAGTGAATGACACTCCTTGCTTAGTCTTGACAGCTTCGATCACACTCCTCGCTTTCTCTTCAATGGAGCCCTTTGGTGTTACATCGACAGCAAAGTAAGGGTTGCCCTTATAATCGCGGTATTCGAAATCAGTCTTCCTCTCATCAAGACCAAGAAATAAGACAATAGGCTGAGTAACGGCGGAGTTGAAGCTTTTGATATGCTCTTCTTCTGTGTCTTTGAAAGGGTCTGGGCCCGTCAAGGATACAATGTCCTCCTTACTAACATAAGCGAGGGTGGTAGTGTCCTTGGCTAATGGTGAGTAGTTGTCTAGGAGCAGGAAAGATGTTGACGGATGAGCGAAGGCTGCGTTCAAAAAGGCGTGATCCGTCCGCAAAAACGATACTCGATTCAGTGGACTGCCGGCGAAGTAGTTGGCGACTTCGCGGCCGAACTTGCGTGACAACATCGAGTCGTCTGCGGCGAGGATCGGCAGATCCGGGATTGCTGTGCTCATCACCGCGATATTCCTCAATTTCTTGCTTAAAATCGAATCCCAGCAAACTAGTGAGATATTGCGCTAATTTGACTATTTTTGATGTACGAACAGCTAAGTTAGATAGATGTATGTGCTGCGGTGTATGTATGGATCTAGTTCGATATATGGCTGGGAAAGAAGCGAAATAAATCGAAAGGGCCCGAACATGGCACTCATAAGCTGGAGAAGTGCTTAGATAGACGTCGGTCATGTTTCATTTTGGGTCGTGTTATGTCCGAAAACCTCCTCCTAGTGGATTGGGTGGGGGTCTTCTCACGATACGAATGATACAGTATCGCCAAATTGATTACCAATCCACCAAAGGAATTTATTTACACAGTTTCTATTCTATACAGACTATACTACATGTAAACATGGAAGTTATAATTACCTCTTTTATACAGATACTATCCTTATATCAATGTCTATGCAAAAGAACCGACAAATAATCATAGCAGGTATAAATGTATTCTAGAAGCTGGATTGAGAATTCAACTGATACAGAACGTGATGGCTTTTGGAGCGTTGACGGCACTACGCATGATCACATAATCTTTTTTTCTTCCTGTACCAAAAACTCCGAAAAATAGTAATATGTAATCTATCTATTTAGCGATGATCAGTGTGATGACGATAGATGCCGACACTAAGCAAGCCGACGTTTCGGATCTGTGCCTTTGGGGCCCCCAGCAGTCTCCAGCAGTCTCCAGCAGTCAAGACAGTGTCCTAACGAGGTTCCCCGCAATCAGCACGCAACCTGACCTGGGGCATTAGGTAAAGGTGCGTCATAGAAACGCGCTATAGTGGTGCGATTGCAAGGTACTGAGTAGTTTTTGGGTGTTAGTTCGAGGTGCTGACCCCTGGAATCTTGCCATATTGGGAGTAGCGACTGAATCTAAACAGGACAAATGACCATTTTTAGCTCGCGGCCGGAGAAAAAAATCCTTCGGCCAGTATTGTAACTTTGTAAGTATAGCTAGCTGTGATGTGAGTCTTCCCGGCATCCTGCATGTTTGCTTCAACATTCCAAGGTTAGGTCAAAGTCGGAAATTATCGAGATTTTCAATGCACTGCTGCTATCTGTCTAGGTCATAAACAGGTCTGGATCCGCGACATCACTTATACCTGCAGACAGCCGATCTATGTGAATCTTTATCGCAGTAGTGGGGACTTTTCTCCATCGACAATTGACAATTGACAATTGACAATTGACCAAGCTGGACGAACATCATAGCTTATGTTACTTATTACCATTGTCGAGACGATGGCGCCTCCCACGGGCCCCCTAAACCTGGATGTTGAGGCGATATCAGGTATTTGCGGGTAAACCATTTCTTCCTACTTAGAAAAAGCATCTTCTACCCTGACCTTCTACCCTGACCTTCTACCCTGACCTTCTACCCTGACCTTCTACCCTGACCTCCTGTCTTGCACGTTGTGTAACGCGCGTTTCAATGAGCTTTTCCACTAATGCTTCCCGATCTAGCTCTATATCTCTTGCCAGTTGGGTTGTGGTGTTTTCACCACAAATCGTAGAGAATTTCCGACGGAGCTCTGCCGACGGCCTCTCGGTCCAATTCATCATCGCCTGGCTACTGGGCGATGTCTTCAACGTCCTCGGCGCCGTCTTTCAGAACGTCTTGCCAACAATGCTGATCCTCGCCATATACTACACCATCGCCGACATCGTGCTGTTAGGACAATGCTTCTATTATAAAGGCTTTACGTGGAAGGATGACGCCGCGCCCCCGACGCCGAAGCCTTCTAACGGCCATGCGACGGACGAGCCTACTGAGAGGAGTGGGTTGCTGGCCGATCACTTCCCAGAACGAGAAAGGAGGGGCAGTGGGTGGTCGAATCTCTCCCCGGCTGTTCCCATGCTGCATGAGCTACCTGCCACCCCTCCGCCGACGCCCACGAAACGACAGGCCTTCCTATGGAACTCTGTAGCTATCTTAATGGTTTGCGCTGCAGGCGTGCTTGGCTGGTTCCTGAGCCGGGGGTACTCGGGCCACAAGCCTACTACACCTGTGGACGATTTTCCTACGCTCGACTTTTGGGGCCAGATATTTGGCTGGCTGTGCGCTGTATTATACCTGGGGTCTCGGCTACCTCAGCTTCTCCTGAACTTTCGGCGCAAGTCTACTGAGGGTATCAGCATCCTGTTCTTCCTCTTCGCATGTCTAGGCAACCTGACCTATGTGTTAAGTATCCTTGCGTATGACCCCGTATGTCATGAAACGAGGTGCCGACCTGGGGAGGCAAGTCGAATCTACGGTAAATATATACTCGTTAATGCCTCGTGGCTAGCAGGCAGTCTAGGCACATTGTTTCTAGACCTGAGCATATTCGCTCAGTTCTTCATTTACGACCAAGACGAGTCCGACGGAGACAGAACCGAGGTCATGGATGACGATGAGAGCACCGCGGACGATAGCCTGTGGGACCAGCGCCCCTTGTTAGAACGCGTCGGATCCGGTCTTCCATAGGATGAGAGTGGCTCCCTGTAAAAAATATTTGCATTATGCTTACGGAAAATCGGTTGGTCGGTGGTTTGGATGTCACAAAATTCAAGTTTGGCTAAGGCGTATGTTTGGATGTATATCAGTCCTTGAACTCTGTTACAATGGGGAGAGCATTCGCATGTCACAATCAAAATTATCAACGTATGTGTTGCTTTTATTACCTGTACTTCATAGTAAACGAGCTCTATCTGTCCATTTTGAGTGGCGTCCGTACTACACCTATGTGTCTGTGTGTGTGTGTGTTAGTCGTAACGAACCATCCAAGGGCGCTCTGAGCTTAACCCCACAGTGTACGGAAAATGTCACGAGAGCTCAACTGCTATTACTTACATCGTATCCGTGTACAGTCGCATACTGTACTGTTGATACTCTCAAGCATCGCGCGTGCCGGAGATTGAAAAGGAGATGGTAAGAGAGCTTAAGCGAAGCGGCAGGATGAAACTGCGTTATCTTTCTAGCTCTACCTTTCGTATTGCTACATTTCAGTTGAATTGATAGCTAGTAGTTATGGTGTTTATTCTACGACCAACAATCATCACCCCGACCTCGTGGATTTCATCGAGACCAGTAGATTAGCTGGGGTATGCACAATGTGGCAGGGTTTGAAACAAACTGAATAAACGCTTCACATCGTAGAAAATGACACATCTTCTTACTACCTCTAGCACCACCCTCAAACAAAGACTCAATCAGAGATTAATTAAGCCATGTGGACGGCGACCGCCCATGGCTACCCATCTAGCATCTGCACCCTAGGTATTTCCTTTTAGTAGGAAACTTCAAATCTATGCACACATGAAGGGGTTAGTATTCTTGATAATACATGAGAGAACACCAGCAGCGTTTCCGATTATCGTTTACCGTTGTACAGCGAGTATGGAGTACTTCTATTCTATACTTTATCCAGAGGCAAACCCCAATCTAGCAAGAGCACGATTGCTGAGAATTGCTATATATGCTTTGATCATAGATGCAGCGGTCAATACCCTTGTCTTCCTGTTTCTTTCCATTCGTTTCTTCAAATCAGCTAGTTCAGGTCGCAATTCCATCTTGGTCTTCGCTATCGCGCGTTCCGTCTACCTTACGCTGCTCCTCGGGACTTGGCTCTTTCTTAGGTTCCGGATAACATGGACTGAGAGGCGTGTTGTCTTGAGCGCGAGGGTTGTGAGGAAATGGATATCTCGTTTACCAGGTTCTCTCACCCAGCGTGTCCGGGATCTGTTCACACCAAGGAAGTTCAACGCTCGAAACCATCACCAACATTTCGATAACTTACATCACTCGGAAACCGCGTATAATCCCACGCCACCGTTTCTCGACAATGGGTGTGCCCAGGAAATGCCGGGTACGGAATGCGATGCACCCTTTAGTCTAGGTGATAGTCTGACCGAGGAGGGTGGAATTCCTTCGCTACAGGGCTTGCCCGCTGCACAACTACACACTTCCGACGATAACGGCAGTCCATCGCGCAACAGTCATTCGAGATCTACTGGGACATCTTCTCAAAGCGAGTACCAGCAAGCGAGGGTCAATTTCCCTTTCGAAGACACAAACTACGAATATAGCGAGATTGACATAAGCGCCGACGGCCTGAAAATATTACTCGAGGACTCGTGCGAAGACCCCGACAGAGAATCTGGGGATAAGGAAGAAGTGAATTATAGGCCGGGCGCCGCCCGCTACGTTCAATATTCGGTCGCGGATGCGCAGCATGATGAGGGTGTAAGGTCCGTAGTCGTCGAACAAGCTCGTCGGCATCCTGCGCGCCATCTTGCTGCGAGTAGAGATTTGTTACGTCATCGCACTCAACTTTGAGATAAAGAGACACGATGATTTTGGGGGAGTATTTCTCGCAGGTTGTGCAGTTGTGGTGGTTATGAGTCAGGATTTTGAGAGGGAGGGGAAGGTTAGCCGTCGGGCATTAGGGGGAGTTGAGATAATGAATGACGATAATGACTTGTTATATTGAATATCGCTTCTATTTATGCTACTCGCGGGTTACTAAAGATGGGGAGAAAAGCCACTATCGTAGTGCGTTGAGGGTGACGACGGTAGTGCTCAATGAAATACACGACAGTCGAGATAATATTTATCATCATTGGGAGCTACAGCCGCAGCATTACAATGTTTCTATCTCGTAAGAAGCGTACATGAACGGGCCAGCGCCTTTATAGTCGTTGACGGCCAGGGGAACGGAAATATAGTACTGCAAGATATCAGTCTTCTCGTCATCTTCATCAAAGTCGTGTAGCAAGACTCACCTCGTATGAACCGTTGCTGCTTAAAGAACCAACTTCAACTGTTCCTTCCCAGTCCACAGTCCCGTCGGCTTTCTCGACGACGAACTTGTCAACCAGCAAATCGTAGCCCTTCTGCGCGCCCGCAAGGTATTGATCTCGATCCAGCAACCCCAACTTGATACCCTTCAGGAAGCCATAAGTGAACATAGCCGATCCACTGCTCTCGATGTAATTACCCTTGGCACCTACATACTGTGCGTCCATGATAAGCCACCAGCCGCCTGACTCGTCCTGTGTCTTCTTCAGCGCCGTGGCGAGAGTCGTAAAGTAGCCAATGAGCCTTTTGCGCGCTGGGTGTGTCTGGGGCCACAGTGGAATCACCTCTGAGAGCGACATGAAGTACCAGCCGACGGCTCTATTCCATACTAATGGCGCTGCACCCGTCACAGGATCAGCCCACACAGCAACTTTGGACTCATCGTACCCGTGCACCAGCAAGCCCGTTTTTGTACTCCGCGTATGAGCTTCGATGTTGTCGTATTGAAGGGCGATGTCGTCCCACGCCGTCGTATTCGTGTTATCAAAAGACTTCGTCCATTTAGCATAGAACGAGTCGGCCATAAAAATGCCGTCAAGCCACATCTGGTTTGGATAGACAGGGTCGCGATGCCAGAACCCTCCTGTGGCTGTTCTCGGGTGCCGATTAATTTGCTGGCGGATGATGGATGCGGCGGTCTTATACTTCGTCTCACCCGTTTTCTCGTACCAGTATAGAAGGTTATTTCCCATGCGGTAGTTGTCAAGCGAGTACTTCCCGTAATCCCAGTCTTTGATCGTGCCGTCACTGAGCACGAGAGCATCGATTTGGCTGCGGTACCAGGAGGCATACTTCTCATTGCCCGTGACATTGTATGCTAGTTCGAACCCTCCATAGAGCGTCATTTGACTGTAGCTGATAGTCGAAGGCACTCCACGCTTGATGAATGAATCGGCCATAATGGCTAAGGGGGTGGCCATTGCCACCCCAGCTGCAAGTGGGAGTAAAAGAAACCTCATAATTGCGATAGATATTTGGCTTAGAAGAGGGCAAAGTGGTAAAAAATCTCACGTATTTCGGCACTCTCATATCCTATTCTCTATCCTCGCCAAGCTGTTCCGCGTGCTGCGAACGAACACAGTCTTGGAGAAAAGAGGTATATGGAACAAGATCAGTGCTCCAAGTGCCGCTTGTCCTTGGCACCTCTTGGCTAACATGGTTTAGTGACAGTAGAATATCTTAATGCACTAATACAATGATGCATTCGCTATGATCTAATGGGTGGAAAAATTGGTCTGCTCCGCAGATATTCTTGGGGTTGTGTTTCCCCTTGCGGTCGATGGTCTCAGTAATGCTAGGCAAGCAATAGCAATTAGAATATTAATGCCCTATTGGTGGCTACTAAGGTTCGTTTGTAAACACCTCCTGTATAAAGAGTTGATTCAGTTTACCGTGCAGTATTGGTTGCCAACGCCCCTTACCGACGCGCAAGGTCAAAGTTGTTCGGTCGTGAATAACATTTTACAATTGGTGGGCTTTTTTGTTTGCCATAGCCTCAGTGTTCCTTGGCATGCGAGACCAAAAGCGTAGCGGAACAATATAACCAAAGTGATAATCGACGTCGTTTCTCGGCGAATCCACTTCCATGTGGCTTCTCTCACCATCCATTAGGTTTGGCGTAAGACGTAGCAGTTGGTAGAGACTGTTAGGAGCATTCATCGTGTTCGGTATCTAAGTGCTCACAGGGCTTATCTCACATAATCAAGAGGTTCATAGGAAACAATAGGTTTACATATGTTGAATAGATACTAGTCAACTCAGTTTCGCCCCTTGCCGTGAAATTACAGCAGGTCCATAGGTTGAGGTTGGGTACCGAGGTCGCTCAGCTCAGTTCCCTCGGCATCAACAAGTCTATCCCCAATCCCGTAGGGTATCGAGTTACTGGTGTAAAAATTAGGATATCGGCCCATAAAACGACGCCAGAGGCGTCTTTTCCATGATATACGACGTGCTTTTGCGTTTATCGATGACTGCGGAGTGCACGCCTGCCCCCGGAGGGCCTGGTCTGTCTTCGTATCAGATCGCTTCAGAAGAAACCACAGAACCAGGCCAAGCGACAAATACACGAAACCCAAAGTTAAGCCCCAGCTAAGTGTGCCGACTCTCCAAGGTAATACCTCGTCTTGCATACTATACAAGGCGGAGGTCACCGCTGGGGGAGAGACGAGCTGAAAGGGCAGTTAGCATGTTTCGCAGCCCAAAATTCATACAGCTGTCCAGTAGATACTCACAAATGCAAGAAATGTGATGGCTTTGACACTCTCACTCGTTCGGACTTGAATCATTGTAACGTTTCGATCCCCAAGCGCAAGATACGCTTCAAGCTAAACCTCAATCACATTAGCTTAGTGACTCATGAGCATGTCCGCAAACATTCTGAGACTGATAGAACCCACCCGTGTGAGATAAGAGACAACCATACCTCACGCGAGATGTTGTTGCACACCTTCTCCAGATGCTGCAAGGTCTGAAGCTGATCCTTCATCTCCTCAACATGCTTTGCGACGGCGGCAAGACATAATGATGGCGGAGGCGTGCCCTTGTGGAACGCATAGTCATCTTGAAAATATTCACAGTCTCGGCTCTGGAACCTATCACAGGCGTGTAGCGTCTTTGATAAAACATGAATTAGATCCATCACAAGTCGAACTGTGCTTCCGGTCCAGTCGTGGAAACGCCTTAAACGTTCGCCTCGGCCTACTACATCTGGAGATAGATAAACATCTTTTGAAACCTGGTAGTCTTGTATCTGTAACGCTGTCTCAGTATACGAAAAGTATTTCTTGTTCATAGAGCTTTATGAAACACCATTCCGAGACGAGTCGGCGTGATGGCGGAGTAAAACAATGCCGGTTTCTATATCAAGAGCCACCAGGGCTTTTAGTGGGGAAACCGGCGATGTTCTTGGATAGTTAAGATCACACTTACATAAGTACTCGTCTTCTTCTGTATCATATAAACGGCGTTGACCCATTCTTCTTTGACTTGTTCGATTCTAAACCAGTATCTAGAGTCAATAATTACCGTTTATGGAGAAAATTGGAAAAGGTTTCGGGAGCTTGCAGGGGCGACAGGAGTAGAAAACTCCTGATTAGGCAACTCATGCTCTGAGACACTTCAAAAGGGAAAATAAAAGACTCCGGTGACTGACCTGAATTCCAATACTCGTAGAAAGTATACACGAGGGCTCCATAATGGACGGTCCGCTTCAAGCATTCCACCACTCAAGGGATCCACTGCAGCACTCAGGGTCAGCAATCGTTATTTGATCATGGATATGTGTTTTGGAACCGTGGGAGGCTTATGCGACACCGGTTTGGCCCGAGAATGAGCGTTAATATGCCAAAGGTCCCCAAAACAAGAAGAAAACAATATCGAGAGTTACTCACTAGAATAGTGTCCTAGCATATTGGATTTCTCATAGTAGTCTGTTACGCTCTCATCGTTGTGCGGCCCGTTGTGGTACGTGTCAACGAAAGCATATCCAATATAAGAAGAGTCATCAAGCCCGGCTACAAGGCATGATATTTGAGCCTCATAGATACAATCTTCGCTCTGTGTTACACGAGCACCCCAAGGAGTCTCGTCAAGAAATCCAAGGCGCTGACCGCGTCTTAAGGGTCGTCCGTCGCTCATGCATCGGTCGTCCCGAAAATAGACCGGGCCCTTTCTCCAAGCATAGTATGGGAGGTGAAACGCAAATGCGTAGCTCTTGAATGAGGTAAACTAGAAGGAAAATCAGCTATGGTATGTTCCTATAACAAGCTAGCTACGTAGAGGGTAATCTATACCGGGATTGTTACTCCTATACTCGGTGCAAAAGCTAGGTGGTTGCAAATGAAATCGCGTAAGAAGTATGCTTGTTGGCGAGATGCGGTGTCGAGCAAGGCAAGAATCGTGTAGCGATTAAGGTCAGTTATGTAACTAGAAGAAATTGTTAATACTTCGAAGCAGTCAACATAAATTCGCACTCACATCAGTCGCCTTTCAGCATCAGGCTCTGTTGTGGGAACAGCGACATTTATTGTAGCGCCTGTACTAGGCGTCACAGTATCTGCCGTGCTATACCGCTAGTTTGTATGAGCTTCGAGAAAGATTTGGCAAGATAACCATTTCACAATCTGATCATACCGGTTTCTTCAGTTCTATATATAACTGCTTCGGATTAAGGGGTCCTTTCTGCGCGCGGCAGATTCCTGTCTCCTTAATCATATCAACATGATCAGCTCTCCTGTCATCAAGTAGAGCAATTGGTTGCGTCGCTAAACGAGTCGAGGCATTGGGCAAAGTCTCCATGCTCGAGTTGCCACAGAAGCTCTCGATGCGGTCAGCCCGGCAGAAGAAGCGTTGAGAGTCGCGAGAATCATTCATGACCATTCGGATAAAAGAGCCTCTGCGGCCGAAAACTTCATACTTATATCGGAAATAAGCTTCATTCTCTAAAAGATATGTGCGAGCTGGTTTGCGCCGCCCAAAATCGACTTCCCATGACCATGGTGTCATTTCGTGGAGCGTGTAAAACCGAAGAGTGCCTCTTGTACATCATACAACATGAGTTTTGATATAGCTCTCGGTTAGAGCCTCGCGTCCTGATGGTTGAAACTGGACAATAACCACATCGAGAGTGAAAACAATTCTGGCAACGTGCATCGACGCTTAGGTCCCATGGGCCGTGGCCACAATAGCACTGGCAATTTTTAGCAAAGAACAAGGTAGATCTATATCGAGTACCTACACAATAGAAATATGAAGTATAAGGGGGCTAGTATCACAAATCAGCAATGGAATTTGACCAGTGGAGCAAATGCATATAAACCGACATACCATGATGGGATGAAGATCTGCCTGCAAGCCCTAGTCGACGGTTTGGTGGGAGCGATTATGCTCAGTGAGGATAGTGGTGGCGGTGTAGATATAAGGCAATCACAATGAGGCGACCATGATGCAGTAGTGTGATAACTTGGTGCATCCGCGCATCCGTGCATCCGTGTGACTGTTGCTTTACACGGGAAATGGGAGCGCGAGGAAGAGAGGGAATATGCAGCTGATTGGCAAAGGGTACATGGAATTACTAGCCATGCACGGTTAGGTAATCTATACCACTCTAGATTGCAGTGGTATATATATGTGTAAGTAAGGCAGACAGATAGGCAGATAGGCAGATAGGCAGATAGGTAGATAGGTAGATGTGTAGATATTGAGGCGCGTCAGACCAACAAGGCAGATTTATCTACAATGCAGAAGTGCCTAAACACCTCATGGTGTGATGCGAGAGGTACCTAGTCTACATAATGTGCACCATACAACGGTCGGCGGAAACGGGATAACAGCGCACCATAGGTACCTCCAGCTTCCGCCCTTTGTCAGCTGCCGACGACTGGCGAGAGTTTCGTCAGCCGTGTTGTTCGGATCACTCTTAATGAACTTGCGTTTCTCTGAACTTGCGTTTCTCTCACCATAAGCAGCAAATGGTCAACCTCATCGTTATTGACGCCACCGTTAGCATTTAATAAACTGACTTGGGCAACTTAGGTAGACATATACCTCACGCAGGAAAGGGATTTTGACCTGTTCGTGCGAGTCTGCTATTCAGCCTTTGTTTAAGGGAGAGGCATACAGACTTCAAGGGAGCAGGAATAGCCGGCCACTGATAGGTCCCGAAGTCAGGAAATTCGGTGTATACAGACCGAGTCCTCACGTCTGATTCTTTTGATAGGCCAAAAGACGTTTGGCACAGATATATACTCATAGAAATCGTCTGATGTCTCGGCATTCAGAATTCAGCTATTCAGCTATTCAGCCCTTGCTTCAAAACCAACACACACGAAGGAATGAGGCAGGAATAGCCGGCTTCGGGATAGTTGCCTATTGGTGGGCAAATGCGTATACACACCGAAGGTTCCCGCCCCCAAGCCCCGGCTTTAGCCGTTTCTATATAGAGATAAATAAACTCGTGCAAACATTAGTGGAGACTTGTGGCATGGTTTGTTCTAGAGAGCCATGTGGTTTAATTATGTTTCTATAAAGAGTAGAGCTTTAGTGTAGATGTACTATGTAACAATGAGTGCTATTCGTAAATGGTGAAATGTCATGATGGAAATATAACAGACTACAAGTTGATGACTTCAACATAACAACCTTGCCCGTAGTTACTGCGGTCTCAGCGCGACAGACGATAAAACCCCTCCTTTGCCAGGGTCCTAGCTTTCCCCGTGCCTTACCCCGAGTTAAACCGGAGGGGCCATTGAGCACAAACAAGTCGTCGGCCTAGGCTGACGCATAGTGCTCCCTCGCTCGATCGGCTTTCCTCTGACGACAATCCGCAAACCCTTTGTGCTCAGCAACGAATCATCATGGCATCGAACGAGCCGGTGATAACACACTTGTGACCACGAAGTTGAATTTTACTCGAAATGCAAGAAACGGAAATATCCATCTCAGCAAGGTACAGTCAACTCCTTTTCGTCATCAGCAAGCATTACTAGACCGTAAAGATCATGCTATACATTGCCAAGATTTACCCATCCAACTAAACGAAGTAAATAGGAGACGCGCACTCCATACTCATATGTAGATATGATGTTGTGAGTCCGGGTCCGTCCGGCCTGCCTGATTGAATGCGTGCTGTAATCTTAACTCTCTTATTTGGCAGCGCTTCAACGACAATCAGCAAATATTTCTAGTTAGAACACCTCCTTACAAGCTACTCAACCATGAGCCGAAAGGCAGGTGCCAGAAACAACAGATGGGTCTCTTTTTAATTTTCTTTTTTAATTTCTTTTTTACCATGGCTGTGAGATCTTCAACTGATGACGGATTCTAGTGAACTGGACAAATGAAACCGTGAGAAGACACTCGAAATCTCTCAACACGGTATGAGCCTGCTCGGCTCAGATGACGATGTTGATAAAATGGGGAGCTGATGACCATTGACGACCGAAAGGGGTTAATGGGGTTTGAATATCGAAGAGGGATGCTAAAGAACTGTAGAGGTCCTTGGGAGGTCTGTTTGCCTGGTGCCGTGATAACTGGTACGGTCTTCTAATCTAAACAAATCAGCTAGCTACCAATTTTGGAGGTACCAAGACGTTGAATGATTGATAATTTGTTATTACTTAATTGACTAATAAAGCTTTTGAAATCTACAGATTTTCTCCTTGGTTGACTCTATAATCAATAAGCTTTTATAAAAAAAATATATACCAGACTATTGGACTGTTGGACCACCGATTGGGCTGATGGACCTCCGGCCAGAGTGACATAAACCTTATGCGGACTACCGGACTTCCAAGTTTCCATTCAGACTACCTACCTAAGTATAGGCTAAAGCCTTAAATACGGGATGTTGGACAGCAGGGTAAGACCTCTCAGAAAACCTAAATGGCCACCAAAATGTCTATATAAGTATAAGCTCCCACCTGCTTAGGTAGCAGATAGGTAGATCCTATTTACCCCTTTATATTTATTAGCTTTTACCCCTTTAATGCCTACGATTTTTTTACACCTTGGCAACGCGTTTAAGGGCTGACCTCGAACCCAGCCTTGACTACGCAGACGATGCACTCCCAACTAATTTGAATCCAGCCTTGACGACAAGATTATCTTGTAAATCCTCCTTTGTGAACTTGAAGCATTTCGCACGAATCGCTCTGCTCGTGAAGCTTTAATAAAAGCATATACTTATCCGATGTGATCTATACAGTTGATTTTGATAGCCCAAATGAACCGAGATATCAGCTTTTCTATATTTGTAAACAAACCCACTACGACACGGACGAGGATGGTATAAAGTATTATCTCGACATTATTGCTAGACTAGGTGTAGTCTCGAACCAGAGCAGCAATATGAATGATAACATCCACCGCCACGGGATCCATGAGATATGTGCCTTCCTAGATAGGCATCTTCGGTCATTGGAGGGTCGAGAGCTTTCTGAAAGCCCTTCAACTTACATTGTGGAGTTAACCCTCAAGGAACCAGTTGGAGTTTGCCGATTTGGTCGGACCACTGGTGCATACTTACCCTAGATTCTTTCAAATGCTTCTACAGTTGATCATTGGCAAGAGCCGCGAGATGCCTCCAGCCTCTGGTAATGACTATTTCAAAGAAAACCATTTCAGTTTATACTAGCCCACATCCTTTGCTACAATATTTCATCAGATTATTTCACGTCGCTACAAGTCCGGCGCTCTCAAAAGCCTACTAAGACTACAGTCGCACTAGCAGAATGTGAGAGACACCTATTGTACATGAACATCGACGATGAAACTCATCAAGAAAGATTAAGGAGGGGATATGAGAGAGGCTTCTCGGAGCTACCCTTCCAATGATGTCGATGACGAATGCTTCTCTGTTAGCAATGAGTAATGAGAACAGGTGTGCTATTAGACGATAGTAGATTAGTGGCTTACATTCCACGTCGCCAACATATCTTCCTCGTTAGGTCAAAAAAGGGATATACATGGCCTAGGGTATTATGAGCGCCTTTTTTTTTCAATGCTCCTCTGTATATAATTTATGCCGTATTACGTCCAACTAGTATTGATATTTTACTTGGAACAGATAGTAGCCACCGCTAGAAACTTTTGTCATCTGCCGCACGCATCTGAAACGTGAACCTAGCGATCGATTCCAATAATATCAAGATACGAGCATATGTAAGCGTCATATTTAGGTCACGAGCACTTGAAGAGAACGCGCCACTTTCACCTTCGATGCATACGGCGTTTCATTAATCATAGTGTCGTGCGATGTTCTTTAGTTATACGACGTACGACTTCGGCAAGACATAGAGAAAAATGGATTATCTAGATGATGGATATGTGCTCTTACGTCCCATTTGTCGGCGTTGTTGACTATGATAACAGCTGCTCTTGCCACCGAGTCCCCCGTCTTTAGACCGTCAACTGCCCTTTAACCAAGGTGCAATGATGTGGGATTTCTCTTGAGGTCTTCAGGGAAAGCCTCCATACAATGTTAAATGGGGTTTGGCTGGTTCGTTTGCACAAAAGTGAAGCCATTATCACCTCTCAACCTATACATATATGCTTAAGTCTAAAGAAATTAGGGGTGATGGAGGGAGACCTGTTCGGGAACCTGTTCGGGAACCATCATTGCTCATGGAGATCTTCGACACGTAGTTGGTATCACCAAAAGGAGGCAGAATAGCAAAAGATGTGAGTCTCCGGGATTCAGCTCAACACAGCCATCCTCAATACCTGTTGTGCATCCAACTCTTTTATATATGGCCCAAGGCTTGTTGGAGCCGTAAGGCAGAAGTACCAAAGAGTTTACAAAATTACTATATAAATGGCTCCTAGCCATAGTATAGCTCCTATCACTCCTTCATCACCATCCTTCAGACTATTCCTAACAACCCTCATTTGCACTCAGGCGTCACTCGCAATGGTCAACCTCCTGGTCAAGTTCGTGCACGCCGACTGTCTATTTGACCCAAGCAATCAGTGCCGCGCTTACTTAGAGGCAAGATGCGTTAATCTAAACAGTTATGAAGGACTTGAAGAGTCGGTAGAAGACTTCGTACTCGATAGAGTTGAGTTAACCCACAAGGACGATAATGCCGCGCGAAATTTGCGCTTCAAATTTTTCATCAGCGTCAGCTGGGAGATCCACGGAGAAGCTGTTTCACGGGATCTTGGGCTCATGAATAGCGCTGAATTCGGGCTTCAGGTGAAGATGATCGAGAGACGAGGCTGTACTGATATCTTGGTCGTCAACTACCGCTACTACGTAGCGACCGGAGAGTCTGGCCCAAGCAGACTCCGCGTGAGAGGTGGAGGGAAAACTGAATCTGAAGGGTCTGGCGAATCCCACGGCGCATATGATATTGACGAAAAGGGACAGATGGCGTACCCTGATGATCCAAGTGTTGGAGGTTACGAAGGATCGGTGACACTGGACCGTGAAGATTACGACAGAGGGAGTGAAAAAACGGGGACGTCTGTTACAGGAGGAGACGGCAATTCCAGGATCCATGTGGATAGTCATTCTCACCCAGGCGGCCCGGATATGGAACAGCATCACGGCCCTTCCTCTACGCCTTCGGCACAGGCCAACCCAACCACTTTGACCACCGATGGGCCTGAAATCCAGGTTCCGGCAAGGCTACCGTTAACGAGTCTTCACCAGACCAAGAGTTCTGAGGATGAGCCGTCTTCTATTACTAGCACAGTCCAACCTGTGGCGGTGGACAAAGCCAGCCCACGCCAGGGTTCAATGCGCTCGAGTGCCAGCACTGTAGGCCTTCCCGCTCAACCTCGTACACCAACTCATGCTCGTAGTTTCGGAGAAGCCGAGTCATACACACCACCCGATGCGCCCCGGAAGAAAGCAGCACGCCGCCCGCTCATACCCACCAGCTCAACCGCAAAGGACAAGGCTGGGGATGGCCGTGGAAACTGAATTCAATTATCGAAGTACTCCGAACATTATGTTTCCTAGACATGCGATCACTCAATCTGAGCATCTGGGCAATCTGGCCTCAAATTGCTCACTCAAGACATCTGGTTTCGTTGGAAAACTACTGCGATCGGGAAATGATGATGGGAAGATAAGGCACTTTATTGGGAAACCGAAATAACGTGCTAGGACTATCATTTAAGAAAAAGGTAGGATATTTGTCTTTTGGAGTGACTTGGTAACAAGATGCAGGACATCACACAGTCAAAATAGTTAGCGGCTACATAGACCGCTTTGCATTTGATAGAATAGGGGTAACGTTCTTTTGGATAGATAGGAATTGATCACACGTGGCCCTGGAGGCTAGAGTACTGCTCATGCAGTACTGTGTTCACGAATTCAGCATACCTTCCCACAAGTCCTAGTGAAAGAGCCAACATGGCAAAAAACACCGACTTATACCACTTTGACCAGCAGAACTCGAAAAACTTGGTGTAGAGATTGATGCCCAAGAACGTTAATCCAAACCCTTTCGTGGTGGAGTCTCCGAATCGCAAACCATGCCAAATGGCCGTTGTCGCAGCACAGAGAAATCCAATCGACCAGAAGGCCATCCTACGCAGTCTACCGTGCCCAACAAGGTTATCCCCAAGCAGCTTATCATTACCAAACAGTGAAAGAATCCACAGCGCAATAAAAAGGTATAGCATGCCCCAGGTTCGCGTTGCCGACCACAGTGTAGCCGTGAGGGGGTGATCACGCATAAAACTAGATACCACGATGAGCCCTGCGCCGAAAAGGACAAACCGGAGCGGGTAATTCATGCCGAGGTAGTATGTACCACCGCTATAAGCAGACCATGACCCAAACCAAATGCCGAGAATGATCATGCCGCATGACCAGATGAAGTTCGACTGTACCAACACCGCAGAAACTCCGTAAGTAAGGGCTAGCGATAATTCTATATTGTGGCAAATGTGAAGGTTCTCGCTCTTGTCAGCTTCTAGGGCGACGCCAAGTTGCAGCGCCGCGAGACCGAAAAGCAAGGCGCCCAAACTATGGATTGTCTCGTTGAGATAGACCTCCTGCGGCACCGTCCAAGAGCGCTGATATCCCCATACATGCATCGTGATAGCAAGAGCGCTGGTGGCGGTCACGCGCACAGTGGCAGGCAATGCCAAGATACGCTCGATGATTCTCGGTACGACATTATCAAATACAAGACTGGCGATGGCGATGGCTAGGCAGATGACAGCCAATCTAAAAGTGTATTTGGCAAAGTTGTTCCAATCGAAGTCATGTTGTTCCTCTACAACCTGGACGGTTGCTAGAAGATCGTCGGCGAAGTTTGCGGATACGAGCCTGGAGTGTGACCAATATTGCAGCGCCTTCTTTACCACGTCGGCTTGAGTGGCCGTGAGCTCAAGTTGTCGATTGCTGTTTGAAGACGCCATGGTGGTATCTAGATAGCCCATACGTGATGTTTAGGAGGAACTAGTCTAAGTCCTAACAATCATTACTAGTAAACGATCAGCCGGGGTATCAACAACCTCATGAAGCTTTGCTTTGGATGGGCTGAAAAGTGGAGGTGTAGGTACTGTGATGGCGCTGTGATAGATGTAGGCCTACTTAAAGTAAGTACTTACCTGGCTAGGCAATCGCCGGGGCCATAATTCGCCACATATATACTATAAACCTCTTAAACTCTACTACTTTAAAGATTCATAAAACAATTAAGTAAAATATTAAAAATAAACCGTTAATTAATTATAAAGCCATTTTTCTTTGTTTTTATAATCATGATTTTATTTAATTATTTTATAGGTCTTTAAAGCAATAGCATGTTGGTGCTATCTAAGCGGTGTGTGCTGAATTATGGCCAAGGTATGACTGACTGCCTACATGTAGGTAGGTACCTAGGCAGGTAGGTACCTAGGCAGTCGCTAGGTAGGTAACTGTTTCTCTTATGCATGCAAACATATCCACAAATGCGGTACAAGGGTACGAAAGGCTTGCAATAAATGGCACATAGGTACCACGATAAGAGATAAGACTACCTAGGATGCTAGGTGGGCAAAATCATCATTTCTTGATGGTAATATACAGTAGGTATGAAATCTACATTTTTTAATTAGGATTGCCGACTCCGAGAGTACTGACATCCCTAAAATCGGAACTCGGTCTTGTAGTAATATGGTTCCGACCTTATTGTGGCTTTCTTGTCATGCGCTTCCTTTTTAACAGCAGTCGCTTGGCTAGGACGAGCCGCGGATCTCCATCACTCTCCCGATATGCCTTCAGCACCGCTACCCGGCAGACCGCTCGCAGCCAGAGCAGGCAGGCGCTGTCGAAAACCGCCGCCGTGAGGCTGAACAATCTTACCCAAGTAGAGTGGGTACCCCAGCCGGAGAAGAAGCGGCAGCACCAGGCGCAAAAGGCTTACACAGTCTTTCGGCAGCTCATGCTCGTTCGCTTCGACGACTTGATCAAGGTCGACAACTGGGCCCACAAGAAGGATGAATACACAGCTTTCGGTGTCGTCTCTCAGCTGGATTTTGATCGTGAAACCAAGCTGTTCCGCGGCTCTTTGACCAAAGCTTGTGAACTTGCCACTGAAAAGCATGCCGTCTCGCGGAAGGAGAACCCTCTCTTCTGGTCCCTTCGCAACGCTTTCGTTCTCCAAGACGTCAAAGGCCTGACCGACGAGATCAAATATGCTTTCCAAAGCTTTCTAATGCGTTCCAAGTTCCCAAACAGCATCCTTGCTACCCATCAGAAGATCACCGATCTGCGCTTCCCCTACGAATGGTATCCCGCCACCCGAGCTCTCCAACGTACCATCCACCTCCACGTCGGCCCGACCAATTCTGGCAAGACGTACAACGCTTTGAAAGCACTCGAGAATGCCAAGTCGGGCATCTACGCTGGGCCCTTACGCTTACTAGCGCATGAGGTTTATTCTCGGTTTATAGCCAAAGGAAGGAGTTGTGCTTTGATAACGGGAGAAGAACAGCGCATACCGAAAGACGTCGATATATACTTCAAGAGCTGTACCGTTGAGATGACACCTCTAAACAGTCTCGTAGATGTCGCGATCATTGATGAAATACAGATGATGGGTGATCCTGAGAGAGGCTGGGCTTGGACACAGGCTTTCCTCGGTGTCCAAGCCAAAGAGCTCCATCTTTGCGGAGAGGAACGTGCTGTTGGGCTGATCCAATCTCTCTGCGCTACCCTCGGCGATAAATGCATAATACACCGCTATGAGCGTCTCAGCGGACTAGAAACAATGCATGAGAGCTTGGAAGGCAAGCTAGAGAACCTCCAAAAAGGTGATGCCGTTGTGTCGTTCAGCCGTGTCAGCATCCATGCTCTCAAGAGGCGAATCGAGGAGGTGACAGGCAAACGTTGTGCTATGATTTACGGGTCTTTGCCCCCAGAAACACGTGCACAGCAGGCCGTATTATTTAACGACCCCGATAATGACTACGATTACCTCATTGCTAGTGACGCTATCGGCATGGGTCTAAACCTCGAGATTAGACGCGTTATCTTCGAAGCCACGCACAAACGTGACAGCACCAGTTTCCGGCAAATGTCCGTTTCTGAGTTAAAACAAATCGGTGGCCGAGCGGGTCGCTACAGAACAGCCAACCAAGCCATCCGAGCTGCGACCTTGGATGACCAACCTCCCAAACCGAACCCCAGTGGTCCAGGTCTAGTGACGGCTCTTGAAGATGAAGACCTGGCCATTGTTATCCAAGCATTCAACTCGGAGCCAGAACCTATGGAAACGGCAGGTATTCAACCTCCGACATCCGCAATTGAGCGCTTGTCGACCTATTTCCCCCCGAATACCCCACTCAGCTTTATCCTCCTACGCATGCGCGACATAGCAAAACTGTCGTCAAAATTCCATCTTTGCCATCTCAAAGAAATGCTAGCAGTCGCGGACCTATTACAGCCATTCCCCATGTCGATCTACGATCGTTGTGTGTTCCTGAATGCACCTGTAGCATTGAGAGATCACAACGGCGCCAAAGTCCTGCAAGCCTTTGCAAGATGTGTTTCAAGGATGGACGGCGGTAATCTAGTTGACCTACGTGAAGTGGAACTGGAATTGCTTGATGTTAAATATGAAGACTGGCGACAGCCACCGGCAGAATTCCTGCGGAGATTGGAGGCTCTCCATAAATCTGTCACCTTGTATCTTTGGCTGTCTTATCGGTTTTCTGGCGTCTTCAGAAGCCAGAATCTAGCCTTCCACGTCAAGGAACTGGTTGAAACCAAAATCAACGAGTATCTTTCTGGAGTCACCCAGTCAGATGAAAGAAGAAAGAAGAGAAAGGACAGTATCCGCAAGCAGGCCCTTGCTGACCAACTTAAGAAACGGCAGTTGTTGAACGAGACCACTCAGCAGGAGGGTCCTCAAGATGAAGGTGTTGGGGAGTGGAAAGAGGAAGGACACGAAGAGCCATTATTTGAGGACCTATCCCAGCTTGAGGGGATTACCCGGCTTGAAAGGAAGTCTGATAAACGGGCAAAACGCTGAGTCCACGTTGTCTTGGCGGTTGTATTATATCGATTTTCCGCATGGATGGCGTTAGGGTTACGGGTCATTCACGAAAAGTACGCTATAAAGCGGTTGGCCTTCATGCTGAGGTATGTCATCATGTTTTGCAATATATAGTACCTGTAAATTACTACCAATGTATCATCCATACCTCCTACCGTATACCACGAATAGTATATGTATATAGGTACAGTCTCGTGGTTTCCTACTGCAAACTCATACCAGTCCCAATGTAGTGAGTGAGCCAACCTTTTGTCAACTTGTTTTGTGTTTGCAGCAAGCCCGTACGGTGCAAGAAGCACCGAGACTTTTATAGCACCTACCTAGATACATGCAGGCAGTAAGATGCGAAGTGTTTGACGAGTCTATGTGGCAGGCATGTCCCTTAGGGACCTTAGGGACCTAGCCTTTATTATGATTAATTATGTCCAGGATGGCATCATGACGATGATTTTCAACTAAAAGACAAACAGATCCTACCTAAGAAATGCATTTATTACCCGCTTATTGATTGCTAAAATCACCTTCTATCAACAATGAACCTTTTCCCTCCATTCATGCGGTCTTACTAAACTTGGCGCATGTCGATAGACCTACTAGAGAGGCGACGACGCTCCACCATCCACTTCTCCGAGCCATTACCCCCCATCATGGACGACGAGAGTGGCGAGGAGCTCAGCCTGGAGCTCAGCCTATCGAGCGAAGGGTCTCTTCAGCAGAGAGCCAGCAATCGATAGCGGCCTCGCAGCATCTCTGCCATGGACGGCCCCAGCAGTAGATTTCCTTCGGCGTCCGTTGCTTCCAGCACAAACCTTGACCCTGGGACGTCGTTCTCCTCAACACCTCGTCAGAGCCTCAGGGAACTCTTCTCCAGCGTGGGTTCCATACCTACCAAGGGCATAGACCCGCCGCGGCCGGCGAAGGAGGGCTACGAATGGGTGTGGTTTCCGGCGGGCTACTGGGCAGAGCGCGAGATTGCCGAGACACCTACCAAAGAATCGACCAAGTCGTTCAGATGGCGCAAGCGTTCCGGAAAATCTAGCTCTGGATCCCCTAAGGACTCACCGCGGACGGCCCCTACTCTCGCCAAAAATACGGAGGCGTCACTAGGTGATTCGGCGGGAGGGCGACCAGCAACCCGAACACCTGCAAGCAGCGAAAGCAGCGGATCTTTCTTTCCATTAAATCGCCCGCCAGACGCCCCTCTTCCTAGCCCATATCTGACAGAGGAAGCACACGTGCAGTCACTTCAATGGCCATCGATAGAGGCTGCCGTGAGGAAAAGCAGCATAAGCTCAATGTTCAGGTCCCGAGTGGCCCTTTCCCCCTCACCTTTGCACCTCTCAAGCGCTGAGGACGAACTAGAATTAGACAGGATTTCACCGTCAACGGTCGGCAAGCAAGGAGCCGAGGGCCAATCGTCAGATACGATTAATACAGAACTCCTAACACCAATGGCAGCTGCTGGCCAAGAAGTGAAACCCAAAAAGTCGTTCATCAACTGGCGGATGCTCTCAGATCGCCGACAAGTATGTTGTTAACTTCATCTTCTATCATGAATCAACTAAAATTATGTCAAAGAAACGTGTAATTAAAAGCTGATAAAATAAAAACAGAGGCTGAGAAGATCTCAAGCTTTGAGTGACGAAAATATGGGTGGAGATATGGTCCATATACAGCCACCACGTCTCCAAGGGTCAACAGCGAGCCCATTAAGAAAGTCATCGACCGTGAGCGAGAAAAGCCGCAAGTCGCTCAAGGGAATTTCTACGAAACTACTTACGAAAGCTCGTTGGCACCGCAAGATCTCGAGCTCGTCTGCAGCAAGTACGAGTTCCCTTCAAACTTCTGTCCGCAGCCGTTCTTTAACCCCTACCCCTGCTTCTGAAAGGGGAGAGACTGCTGGTACGTAACATTCCCGTCCCTATCCCAACCGTAATCTTAGGATCATATAGATATATGAATAGACAAACTACAACTTAAGTAAGATCAAATCTCCTACTGACATGGACATAGCGCTGACGAATGCTTGGGCTTCTGAGTATCCTGGCGGCGTAAGTAGCCTCTCACGCACCTACACGACCGGATACTTACACAGAAGGGACGTGTATCTCAAGATTATAGCCTGAGTGCTAACACCCTCCCAGGAAGCCATACGAGTACAAACACCACGTATAGTCCAAAACTTCTACGACCAATTCCCGCGCTCCTTTTTCTCAGATCTATCGCCACCACTATCAACGCCTCATCGGCCGCTCTCCCGGCAGGAAGGCCAAGTAAACCTGAAGAAGACGAACCTCTCTACGTCCTTCACGCCGGGCGACTCCAGCACCTCGTTCACGCCACATACGGATACCGAACGGAACGAAGATCCCAACGCCGGCGACAGCGATACCAAGAGCGTGATCAGGGATAGCAGCCGACGAACACCGAGAGCGAAGAAGAAGGACCCTGCCCACAAGGAGTGGTGGGAGGTCTCGGTGCCGACGTCGTACGCGGCCCTGGACCAGCGCTCTTTCAAGTTCGATCTCCCCGAACACTTCCCCTCGAGCCCCATGTGTCCGGCCAATAAGCGACATAAGTCCGGCGGCACGGGCGTCTGCGTCTACCATGGGCGCGCGAAGGGCTGGGCGGCCTTAGCTGTGTCTGTTGGAGAGTCGCCGAAAGGGGGGGCTAGGAATGACGGAAAGAGGGCGAACGGATATATTGATAGGCAGCAGGAGGCGTGTGGCGAGGATGATGCGGCGCGGGGCGATGTGTGGAAGTGAAAGCATTTTATCTACTTGGTTACCTGGGCGGATGACGGGCAAATTGTACGAATTCATGAAGCCGGAATGACCTACAATTCGATAAAAGTGGATATAAATGGAAAGGAAGTGTTCCGAGGCTAAGACGATGGAACCTAAGTCGAAACATACTTGAGTGGCAACTTTCTTATTCGATCGTAGCAGTTGTTGTGCGCTGTGATATGTTTATGTTCTACTTATAAAAGTAATAAATGTCCAACGTGGGGAAAAAAAAAAGCAAAAGAAACTGTGATGATACCCGGGCGGTCCCGATGCCCGCCTTGCGATGAAAGCTATGGTTATAATCATACAATGCCCGTTACAGTAAACCACTAGTTAAGTCCGCGTGCACACATCATCGTTTCTCCCCTTCTTTACCTCTCGAGCGTCACGGATGTAGCTTAAAACCCCGTCCAGTCACGACTACACTGTGGGATCGCTCTGAGTATCCCACCATTGTCGATCGATATATACTTTGGATGTGCTATCCCAGATCTATTTATTCGTCCGACTGGATCTTGTGATCGCCCTTAACAGCCTCTGCGTACGTAGGGGGTGCGCGATCCCCGTTGTCACTGCTGCCGCCGGCCTCATTTTCGTGAGAAGGGTGTGAAGAGGAGGAGCCGGCGTTATTGTTGGCGGAGGCCGTCCCGTAGTTCACCGGCTGGCTTTGTTTTGGTTGCGCATTGGACTGAGACTGGGAATGATGCGGCGCCGGCACGATGACGTATGTGACGCGCCCGCCGTGACCGCTTTCGTAGTCTTGTGGCGCTACGCGCTCGTATTCATCCGTGTCGGGGAATTTGGCGATTATGTACCAGGCGTGGAGGAGTCCAGGGATCTGAAGGGGTGTTAGTAGATTGGCCGGTTGGTTATATAGTTTGGATACTGCAGTGTGGGTATTGATTGCGAACGGATGTGACGAGAGGAGATGGGATTGCTCACGTAGCCTAACAAGCAAAGGAGAATGTTGATGATGGAGTCGGCGGAGCAGAGGCCGCACTTCACCCAGACTAGAGAGACGGGATTGTTAGCTTTCGCGTTTCATGCTATGTTATATATGAATACGTGTTGACTATGTTGGGAAGTAAGGCCACGCTATATTGTCTTAACCGCCGCCGTGCTAATTAGAGCCGTGCTTGTTGGTCGTGAATCAATCAATAGCGAGCATGAGAAGCGGCGGCTGAGAGATGATGGTATATTGATTTGTTCTTTAGCGCATTTTGAGGGGAACACAATGACGTACCGGCTAGAGGGGGGAATAAGATGGCTATGACTCCGAGGAATATATCAGAGCTACACATTTTGGGCGATTATCGACTTGGTTTCGCGTATTATTGGTGTTGTTGTTGTTTTTTTCTAGAAGCAGCGTCGTATGGAAAGGGTTCACGACGGGACTTATGGTAGGTTAGTTGAGATGTCGTTTATTCATACTCTGGAGCGGAATGACTGACTGGTTTATCGCAATGACGGAGGGGTGGATCACACCACTACGGGAAGCAAAAACTGGGGGCAGTTGGGGATGTATTTAGGCAGGCGTTTAAACCAGATGCGGCGCAGTTGCGTAATGTCTGCAGGTGCTTAACCGTAACGGGTAAAAGTATAGGTGGCACTGCAGATACGTTAAACTCGATATATGAATTTAATTGATCCACCTAAAGGTAGTATGCACTTATTGCATCTCCCTTATCGATTGGAATTTCGAGACGACGACCGCGAAGCTCCATCAGTTCCATGTAAGCTAATGCTAATGCCATCTCCATTCCACCTATATTCGCCTCATTCATACCTAGTGAACAGCCATATATCGTCACAGGTGCAGACGCACAGGTTCGAGATTGACCGTACTTCATAAAAAGGTTACGCCAGGGGCGGCTGCCCTTCAACCGACCATGGACGACTTCCACGAGCTCGAGCTGCTTTCGCTTGTTTCCAAGGTCACGTCCGAATTACAGAACCATTTAGGCATAAACGAAAAGACACTCGCCGAATTCATCATCGCTCAGAGGTTACAATGTACCAAACTCGCCGAATTCAGAGAGAAACTGGCTGGCATGGGAGGCGCGAGCTGGCCAGACAGTTTATTCGACAGTATAAATCGCCTGGTTCTGACCATGCACCCCAAGTTTAAGACCACAAACGGCAATGCGAACGCACACGAAGACGACGACAAGCCGATGCGGTCACTGCGGGAGAAGGAGACACTATTCAAGGGTTTGAGCATACCGGACAAGGAGATACAAGAGGCCAACGATGCAGACGAGATAGATGATACCCTGGCGCTCTTAGAAGGATTGGCGCCTAAACCAGCTCGCGATGCACCATCGAGAAAACGCTCTAGAAGTCCTCGCGACGAAGATGGGCGACATCGGAGGAAGGAGAGGCGACGCTCCCGAGAGCGCAGAGATGAAGACCACGACGACTACCTCCGCGGTCGAAGAGAGGGGAGGAGTCGACGGGAACAGAAATATGATGATAATGAAGATGACGATGTACTACGGCGCCTACCTGAGCCAGAACTTGACGACTCACCTGTGCTGCATAAAGTCTACGAGGGCCACGTGACCGGCATCAAGGATTTTGGCGCATTCGTGAATCTGCATGGTGTCAGGGGTAAAGTTGATGGGATGGTTCACATATCAAGTCTTGTGCAGGGTCAAAGGGTGAATCACCCCTCAGACCTTCTCGCGAGAGGCCAAAATATCAAAATAAAAGTCATCAAGATTGAAGGCACCCGCATAGGACTCTCGATGAAGGATGTTGACCAGGAGACTGGCATCGATCTTGCACCTGCGGCACGAATTCAATCAGGCGCCAATATGGAGAGTCTTGGCAGTCGAAACGGGGTCGTCCCTATGCCGGTTGATAACACCGCCGCCCTTTCAGAATACGCAGGGTCAAGAGGAAAGCATAAGAAACGGATGACATCTCCTGAGCGGTGGGAGATTCGTCAACTCATCGCTTCGGGTGTTGTGAAAGCCTCAGATTATCCTGATCTTGAGGAGGATTATAATGCGACTCTTAATGGTGATGGTGGGATGGAGCTTGAAGAAGAGGTAGACATTGAAATCCGAGAGGAAGAACCACCGTTCTTAGCGGGTCAAACAAAACAGTCCTTGGAACTATCGCCAATCAGAGTAGTGAAAGCCCCGGATGGCTCACTCAACCGAGCGGCCATGTCCGGTGCTACACTAGCTAGGGAAAGGAAGGACTTACGGCAACAGGAGGCCGAGGCAGCTGAACAGGAATCCAAAGTCGATCTTTCATCGCAATGGCATGACCCAATGGCGAACCCAGATTCCAGACAGTTTGCTAGTGACTTACGCAACTCAAAGAACAATGCCGGAAAATCTGAGGGTGTTCCCGAATGGAGACGTGCCGTTGCATCGAAAGACCAACCTCTGGGCAAGCGCACGTCCATGTCAATGAAGGAACAGAAGGAGAGTCTTCCGGTCTTCGCTTTCAAAGACCAGCTCATCAAGGCTATTAAAGGAAACCAAATTTTAATTGTCGTCGGAGAGACGGGATCAGGAAAGACTACTCAGCTAACACAGTATCTTGATGAGGCCGGATTCTCAAACGATGGAATGATTGGATGCACACAGCCACGTCGAGTCGCGGCCATGTCTGTTGCCAAGCGCGTAGCTGAGGAAGTGGGATGTGAACTTGGCCGAGAGGTCGGCTACACAATTCGATTTGAGGACAAGACAAGTCCTTCGACTAGAATCAAATACATGACGGATGGTATGCTGGAACGTGAAATTCTTATAGACCCAGACGTAAGAAGATACTCGGTCATCATGTTGGATGAAGCGCACGAGCGCACTATATCAACAGGTATGACATAACACCTTTTAATAACCGTCTTGGAGAATGGCAGTGCTAACTTCCGAATTAGATGTTCTCTTCGCTTTGCTCAAAAAGACATTGAAACGTCGACCTGATCTCAAAATCATTGTCACCTCGGCTACCCTTGACGCTGACAAATTCTCTGAATATTTCAACCAATGCCCTATCTTTACAATTCCTGGCCGTACTTTCCCTGTCGAAATCCTCTACTCACGCGAACCGGAGTCGGATTACCTAGAGTAAGTGACATACAGATCTTATTTTGTGCCGTTAGGCCAGACACCCCAAGATTCTTGAGTGTGCAGAATTGCTTACTGACGTCTTGTAGTGCCGCACTTGTCACAATCATGCAAATCCATCTTACAGAACCTAGTGGCGATATACTTCTGTTTCTTACTGGACAAGAAGAAATCGACACAAGCTGTGAAATATTATACGAGCGTATGAAAGCTCTAGGGCCCAATGTTCCCGAGCTCATCATCTGCCCCATATACAGCAGGTAAGCATAATGGGACTTCAAATAATTTAAGTTTGCCCTTGCTAACCCAGTCTCAGTCTTCCGACCGAAGTTCAATCTCGAGTCTTCGATCCTGCTCCTCCTGGTGCTAGGAAAGTTGTAATTGCTACAAATATTGCTGAAACATCTATTACCATTGATGGCATTTACTACGTGGTGGACCCAGGATTTGTAAAGCAAAATAGCTACGATCCAAAACTAGGAATGGATTCCTTGATAGTTGTCCCGATATCCCAAGCTCAGGCAAATCAGCGGGCCGGCCGTGCCGGTCGTACTGGGCCTGGAAAGTGTTTCCGGCTCTACACTGAAGCGGCGTATAACTCAGAACTGCTTCCGACCACACCACCAGAAATTCAACGTCAGAATTTATCTCATGTCATTCTCATGTTGAAAGCAATGGGCATCAATGACCTTCTTCATTTCGACTTCATGGATCCTCCGCCGACGAATACTATGCTTGAAGCATTGGAAACTCTTTATGCTTTATCTGCTTTGGACGACGAAGGCTTACTTACGAGACTTGGTCGCAAGATGGCTGATTTCCCAATGGAACCCGCCATGGCCAAGGTACTGATTTACTCTGTGGACATTGGTTGTTCCGATGAAATTATGACTATCGTAGCCATGATGAATATGCCTACTATATTCTATCGGCCCAAGGAGAAGCAAACACTAGCAGATCAGAAAAAGGCCAAATTCCATGACCCCCATGGTGACCATCTCACCTTCCTCAACGTCTACAACGGATGGAAGCAGAGCGGATATTCATCCCCGTGGTGCTTCGAGAATTTTATCCAGTTCCGCTCGATGAAGCGATCTAAGGACGTCAGGGATCAACTACTGAAGATATTTCAGAGGTATCGCCACCCTATAATATCATGTGGCCGCGACACGCAAAAAGTGCGTCAAGCGTTGTGTTCCGGCTTCTTCCGCAACGCAGCCAGAAAGGACCCTCAAGAAGGCTACAAGACTCTAGTTGAGGGGACACCCGTTTACTTACACCCGAGCTCAGCGCTCTTCGGTAAACAGGCCGAATGGGTGATCTACTCCACCCTCGTCCTTACCGTGAAAGAGTACATGCACTGCACAACGAGCATCGAGCCAAAATGGCTCGTTGATGCCGCCCCGACCTTCTTCAAGGTCGCGCCGACAGATAAGCTCAGTAAACGAAAGAAGGCGGAACGGATCCAGCCTTTATATAATAAGTTTGCTACGGAAGATGACTGGAGACTAAGTGCCCAGAGGAGAGGCGGAAGAGGTGGTGGCGGTGGTGGAACTTGGGGTTAATTAAGTTTGAAAAACTCCGAACGCACTTGTTGCACAGCGTATGGAAACAGCTGGCCATCGAAGCGAGTGCTGGTAATGTATAGATATTGAGTAAGATACTACGAATGGTGCGCCTCGTCAAAGAATTAAAATATGATCCTATCCAGTTTCGGTCAACCCCTAAATTCTTCCTTGACTGCTTGAAGCGATATATGTCGCGTTGTGGAGACCTGGTGTTCTTTAAGCGGCTGTGTGAGCGAATTATGTGCAGGAGGTACCGTCATTATACTAGTAATTAATCGCTATTATTGAGTTAATGAGACTAAGTCTTGATATTATTCGGATCCGAGTAGCAACGACTCGTTGGCCGGCGCTTCGACTCGCTCGTCATGCCGCCCTAACTTCATTCTATCATCGCAACCATGGGTGAATAACCTAATATTGAGCAATCACGCTTGTTCAGTAGTGCGTCAGTCGTCTAATTGAAGGGTCTGCGCTCTTTATGCATTGATGCGCCTATTTCCGGCACCGGAAAGCGTTGCATGGTTGTACTAGTCTTAGTAGTCGCTCTGGCGACAAGTGTTCCTCCGTGAATAGTTGCTCTATTCCTGCTTGTTGGAAACGTATTTGAAGACAGCGTCTCTAATAAGAGTAGGTAGCTAGAGTCTTGGATTGACTCACAATGAATTTAGTCTTTTTCACCAACCCTTACATTGAGTTGAATAGGGCATCTTCACAATAACGACAGCAATAGTTCCCACGAAAACACCAATGGCAGCAGAAGTGGCAACATTCCAAAGCAAATTGAAAAGAGACAGATTATTCGATTGTTTAGAACAGGCTTAGAATTGCAACCCACTTTGCTGCGCTACAGATCGTCTTCCTCAAATTCACGCCTCTTCTGCGGCTACCTGGATACCATATCTAGACTCAAATTTGGCTTCGTTCTCTGAGCAACCTAAGCCTGGAGCTTAAAACGATTCAAAAGGTCCGTCCGATCCCAGGATTCTCAAACTGGATGGGCTATCTCTTGTTCGGCTCGTTCAGCCACGTTCGGGAGAATCGATGCGCCGTCTAAACCCGGCATTGTTGTCTTTCCTAGCCTCGAGGCCCAAGTCTAGTATGAACGGCAGCACCAATTCCAATTCAGAGTTAGAGTCCAAATTGATTCTCTGATGAGTTGATGATCTGGGCATGAACCACGAAGATAAAGAGGTCTTACAAGTTTGTTGGGTTGCTAACTGTCCTACTGCTGGGGATGGGCGTGGAGCTTGATGGGAGCTTCTGCGTCAGTAGAGACCCTATCAAGATATCCCCTAGCTTTTGCTTTATCTTCTTCGTTTAGCGATTCTATATTTGCTCCTCGAGATAGAAGCAATTGTATCGCATCGGGTCGCAGCGTCATGCCAAAGAGATTTAGAGCTGCGCCTAAAGGCGTTCTATACTTACCTGCCTTAGCGTTAATGGCAGCTCTCTTTTCACGTATATATTGTGCCATTTCAACCTTGTCATAATGTACTGCCACACCAAGAGTGGTACCGTGTATACCCTCAATAGTATTGATATATGCTCCCATTTCAAGTAGAAATTGTACCATTTCAACATCTCCCAACGCACTGCCACTCCAAGAGCGGTACCCCAATGCACTCTCAGTATTAATATCTGCTCCTTTTCCAAGTAGAATTTGTGCAATTTCAACAAGGCCGATGCTTGCTGCCGCTTGAAGAGTTGTACCAAACTGCCCTTCACCAATCTCATATTTCAAGCAAGGTAGGTAGGTAGGTAGGTATACGAGCATATTTCGCAAGTAAATGACATCGAGGTCTTGATTCTCATGCAAAGTTCCCTTCAATTCCACCAAAAACTCACGCTGAAGCTCACGCTCAAACCCCTGACATAATGCCACCACCCGATGGGTATATAGAGTGCATCTCCTGGTTCTAGGATACAGTCAACAAAAGGGACAGCCTTGAACGCATCTATGTCTTTTTCATTCATAGTAGCCTTTATTAAGTCCTCATCATTATCTACTCTCGCCTCAGTTCCCCCTTCCTCGTCATCATACTCACTACTGCCCGTAGCAGGAGCCTCATCCCAACCCTCCAAAACCCCAATGTCAAGCATGCTCGTATTACCCATCTCGACGCCGTTCTCTTTCCCCCGCGCAGCCAGCCGCGCAGTCTCGAGCGGCGAGTATAGCCGGACGTATTTGCGGCCGACAATTTGCGTGAGGATGTTGTGGTACGGGTCGTTGTGCAGGGGGGAGATGGTCCCCGGCGGCCCGAACCACGCGTTGAGCAGCGGCTCGTCGAGCTCCGGTTGGTCGATGCGCGCGTCGGTTGGGTGAGGAGGTGAGGAGGTGTAACAGTAGTCCGGGATTAGGATGTCGTTGCGTAGGCTGGGGAGTTGCGTGAAAAGCTGGTGTTGGGCTAGGTATGCCGTTGGTTTGGGGGTTGGAGTGTCTTTGCTATTTTCTGGACTTGACTTGCTTTCGCATCTTCTCTTGTCATCATTGCTGTTGCTGCCCGGGTTTGTATGGCCCCTGGTGCCGGCGAGTGAAGTTGGGTCGATATACTTGCGCAGAAACTCACCGAATGTGATGAGTTTCTGCCCCCAGCCCTCGTCTACGTAGCTGCGGCCTATCTCCACGGGCACGAGACGTCGTCCATCAAAGGTCTGGGATAAGAGATAGGAGGGTTGGCTCCACGGATGTGTGCTTAGAGCTGGCCATTCGCCGAGGGCATTGTGGAGAATGAGAGGTTTGGGGCCGAGTTTGGGATCATGTGGTCGGTCCATGTATGTTTGAAACTCTTCAATGGACAGAGCCTCAGTTTTTCTAACGGGGTGCATCACAGGTGGCGTGAAAGGCTCGTTTGTTGAGAACGTGGCGCCTGCAATGTGGACGCTATGCATATTTGATATCCCATGGATCTCTACCAGCTTTGCTCGTTTCGCTGGTCGATCATAGTCAGCTGCAGAGTCGCCGTCGATGCTCTGACCTTCGCTTTCTGCTAGCCATATGATATGGAGGAGTTCTAAAGTCTTATCAATCCACCTTCTACCCCTCCGCTCTCCCGCAGCTCCTGCTAGGACTAGGGTGAGATCTAGCGTTTTGACGAGCTCATCTAAGCAGCCATGAGCATCGTTAGAGGAGCCTCCATCTGCCTTATGTTGGACAGCATACGGGGACTTCAGTAAAATGAGGCAAAACTTCAATATCCGAGCGTCGGTATACAATTGTCTCCAACAAACCGGGAGGTCTTTAAAGACGTAGGCGTAGAATTTTGAGTAAGCAACTGACGCGATGTCCTCTAATCGCTTGAGTGCAAGGTCATATTTCTGCTGCGAACTTGGATTTTCATCACCTGTGGTGATAACAGGAGGAGTAGTGATGGCCCGGAGGTTGTTTTGATATATGATTTGCACTATGTTCGCTTGACGTGAGAGCAAGTCGATGAGCGCTGGGCCACAGCCCACCAAGGAAGTTCTGGTGACGGTGACTTGATCATGTTGGCCCTTGGCGGAGAGTAATTCAGTACACTCGGCATAAATTGTTGATGCCGCCTCAGTGCAATGTTTTAGAAGTTGAGTTTTTTGTGATAGTGTTGGCATCGAGAAATGCGTCACTTGTGCATCTAGTATGGCTGAGAAGTTGACGAGAGTTGAGTCCAATCTATACCTTACCTACCTAGCTACCTTATGGCTTGCCCTTGACGATTATGAATTTAGCGAAGGGTTGGAGCTGGGTTACCTGCATAGTATCACATTCAAGTTGGATGGCAACTCGACTCTACGAAAACCTACAGACTAACAAAGATGGCACTTCTTCTAGCTTTACCGAATTGGTTGTATGACTGACATGTAAAATAATATTTAAAGTGACTTGGAAGTGAATTGTAGTCAAACGAAGGAGTATAGGGCTACTACCTACCTAGCTAGGAGGTACTTAGATATGCCAGGGTTGGAACGCAACAACGGGACAGCAGGCGAGGAAATATCCAACCCTGCTACATTTCGCCAACTTTGAGAGTAAGTACACATGCGATTCTGCATGTCCATTTAATGCCCTCACTTGCTAGTATATCCAGGTAAGTATCTAAGCTGGCCTAAGGCACCTATTTCTCATATGGACGTGATAGGTACCTACCCTACCTACCTAGGTAGTGGACCGTGGACAAACTATATATATGCAACTAACAGTATAATGTATTTGACCAGTGTAAGAGTGGACCCAGCTTAGCACCGGGCTGTTCCGCACAGTGTTCATTTTAGTAGGTAGGTACATAGGTTAGGTAAGTACATTTTTCTAATGTAGGTACCACACGTCGCGTCTGCAGCTGCAACCGCGTCTCTCAATCAACACTTAAACGAAAACCACTAAAGTACCTCCATCCTCTCCTGTACCACACCACAACGAACACCTACACCCTCCAACTTACCCAAAGTCTACTATTGATCGCATTGTTTATCTAAATTCTACTTTGAGAACATTGATAGTTCAGTTCTTTTGTCAATTGGCCTCTATTCCTCTCTAGTATCTAAAGCAGACTCTCTGACTTCCTGACCCCACAGTCTTACCCATTAGACGTGTTCATTAGACGTGTTGGTCGGTTGTTTGAACTCTGATATATCTAGGCCTGGACTTCAAATCCTTACAAACGCCGTTACCTCATGAATCCGCCGTAGGACATCGAATGCGAGCCTAGATACTTTCTCTATAATGTATCTGCCCCGCGACCTTATATCCAAACTCTACACTCACCTACAGAACACCCGACATCCACTGTCACCCCCGGTTCTGATCCTTGTCGCCCTCGAACCCGATGCTCTATGCGCTTGTCGAATTCTCACTAGGCTCCTGAAACATGATTATATACCACACAAGATACACCCAGTGGCCGGCTATGGCGATCTGGAACGCGCCGGCCAAGAGCTTGTCGCTCCCATGATGGAGACACGCGGTGGGAGTGGAGGTGTCGTCATTTGTCTCGGCGTAGGTGGGATGGTCGATATGGGCACAATTCTGGGTCTCGAGGTCGAGGGCGAAGAGTCAAGCTTCAGCGGTGTCGAAGTATGGGTAATTGATTCGCATAGGCCGTGGAATCTGGGCAACGTCTTTGGAGGGTTTCCTCTTGACCCCATCTCAGATACCGCTGCGAGTCATCAATCACGTGCCCCTGGAGGAGTCACCTCGGGCCGTATAGAACGCTCCTACAAGCCCGGGAAGGGTGGCATCGTGGTTCTTGACGACGGCGATATCGAGGAAGGATTAGATGCAGAACGAGATGCCTACCTGAGTCTAGTAGATATGCCAGATGTTGAGGACGATGGTGAAGCATACGATGAGGGTAATTCAGAAAGCGAAGAAGAGCCGGAGGGAGAGGTGCCAGCACGATCCGGGCAGAAGCGAAAGTCTTGGTCAGATCGCGACGATGAGAGTAGTGACAATGAGGATGATCGGCCACGGCAAAGGAGACGAAGCAATTCGGTAAGGTCCTCTGACACTTATTTCTCATTATTGGTGCTGACGAATAACACAGTCAACTCCGATCCCTGATTCACCACGTCGCCCAGCACAGCGAGGATTAGTGTCGATGCAGAATTCTGCCATTTTTTCTGACGATACGGAAGATCCACCATCCGCAGCACAACCTCTCAAAGCTCCATCTGCTCGTACATTGAAGAGGCGGCTCCTAAAAATGAGGCGCGAAAATGAAGTTGTGCTTCGGAAATACTACCGAATGGGGGCTTCTTATTCAGAGCCAATCTCCGCTATGATCTACTCTCTAGCATCAGAGCTAGGCAGGGAGGATAATGATCTTCTATGGCTGACTATTGTTGGTGTAACTTCTATGGAACTTTATGGCCGCTCATCTGCGGGACTTGCTGTTACCGTTCGCAATTCCGATTCGAGGTCAACCAATGGCTGGATGGGTGTTCGAGGAGCACGGATAAGGCAGCTTTTAAGAGACGAAGTACGGCGACTTAACCCACCGGAGCTTGGATCCAAAGATGCTAGAGTAACGACTGCAGAAAGCGCGGGGATCATTCCAACAACGGCCCGTAGCCCGGAAGATACAAGTATACGGCTTTCCCCTGAACCCAAATTTTTGCTTATAAGACACTGGAGCCTGTACGACAGCATGCTCCACTCCCCCTATCTTTTCTCACGGCTACGTATATGGAGCGACAGTGGCCTGAAGCGACTACATAAGCTGCTAGCAAAGATGGGTGTGAGCTTAGTTCAATGCAAGCAGAGCTACACCCATATGGATATGATAGTTAAGAAGGAACTCCGCACGAAACTCTTAAAATACGCCTCGCTGTATAACCTAGACGACATGGTACCTGCTGCAGAAACGGACGGTAGGGATAGAGCAGGGGCTAAGGATGGTTGGGGCTTCGTTCGGAGTTGGGGCTGGCGAGCGACGCTTAGTGCACAGGACGTTGGGGTGGTGATCGGTGCCTTACTTGAAGTCAGCAGGCACAGCACTGTGGTGGACATGGAGGGCCGCATACGCGCCAGCCAAGCCCAAGACTACGAGGATGATGGGGGTGCTGCCGAAGCACAGGAGTGGGTTAGCCGGTTTTGGGAGGCCTACGACGCTCTTGAGAAGTAAGTCCCTTTCCTTCTGGGCTAGTCAGAAAGCTAATCTGTGTCCAGCATCGATGCTCTCAAAGCTGGCGTCCCGACAGCACAGTATCTCCATCGCGCTATCTTTCGCACAGGCACATCACTCATTGGCAAGCGGCAGATCAAACACTTGCACGCTTTTCGGATGTGCGTTATCAAAGATGGACCAGACGTTCCCCTTTTTACTCATCCTGCTGCCCTGACAAAGTTGGCGCTATGGATCGGTGAGGCTCTTGCAGAGCAAGAAAAGGACGCCAACGGGAAACTTGCTCACGGTGGACGAGGAACACCTCTCGTGGTAGCTAGCCTGAACGAGAAGCGCGGCATCTATCTCGTGGTCGGTACAGGAGGCGGCGGTGGTCCAGACCTTGCATTTCTGGACCGCGAGGGCGCAAAGGAAAAGCAGGTGGCCAAAGCAGCCAAGGCTCAGGAACGCGAACTTAGGCGCCAGAATAAGGAGAAAGTCAAGAAGGAAAAGCGCGCCGCTCAAGCCGCGGCAGGCAACGACGACAACCATGAGGAAGACGAGACGGAATCGGAAGCTAGTGAGTCAGATTCGGACTCGGATTCGGATGCAGAGGACGAACAAGAACAACGCAAAGATCGCGGCTACGGCCTGAACAAGTTCGGCAGCGCCTTCCAAGATGTAGTCAACGAAACAAACGCTCGCGTGCGAATCGACAGCTTCGAGCACTGCGTGGTGGAAGTACGAAAAGAAGACCTTACTGGGTTCCTCGAGAGTCTTAGCATGAAAGCTGTCGTTGGATAGACAAGGCGTTAGCTTAGGGGCCGACGACTGGGGGCGGCCGCATTTATTTTTATGATCAGGCGTTGAGCGATGTTTTTGTGTTTATGGCGAGACCGCATTGCATTGTTGGCGTACCCGTACAGAATCCATTTTTCCTCCCGAGCTACCTAGGCGGGTATCACATATTCCTTATGGCGGAAACTGGAACGACGATGATGGTTGATGATTCAATTAGTTCAGGAGATGGATGGGATCGGAAAGCGAGTCATCACCACTACTACTTTGTAGATGGACTGTTGGTCGAGCTGGGTCCAGGAAAGATCCATTCAATGTCAAATATCATTTTGAAGAATATATGCACATGCTTCATCTTTCAAAACGAAAGATTGCATCACTTATGTGAAGAAACAACTCGATTTGCACCACTCAGCCCTTCTTCAGCACACCTTTCTTGCGGTTCCATAACACGAAATGCTCTCTATAGATGACGTTTGGTCAATACAACTCTAATATTGTAAAAGGGTGGTTACACAAGGCCTGGTTTAGTTGGGGGCTTACATCAGCTATTTATCTGAGTAAATAGTTTGGTGGAGGTATACAACGTTGCGAACTCAGCCTGATGGGTACGCTTACAGATAACTATGGATTGTGAACATGATGACATGGGATATCCCGAGCTAGCATTGGCAACATTGAATACTACATTAAATCTTGCTTAGTACATTTACAGTTGTACGACTGTCGTATGTGGGGTGGGGGTCAACAAGCGCAGGCATGTCGTCTACTGTAACTTACCTACTGCGTATATCAGTATATATCAGTACTGTAGACGGATGATGCGCACCAGCTGCCAGCAGCTGTGTGTTTTGTCCTAGCATACCCCGCCATTACAACATTCTCACTCGCGTACACAAGAAAAAACGCCCCGCAGTTCCCTTTGATTCCATCCGTAACGCGACTTTGTAATCCAATCCATTCCAAACCTCAATTGATACTATCTACTATGTACTATTGCTGAGCTGACCCGACCGTCAATCCGACAAGACTACGTCACTCTCTACTTCTTGGATTAAGGGCGATAGTTGCCCCTTTCTTTGTTTCTTGTATTTTTTTTTTTTTGGTTTGTCGCATGCTTAAGTACATGTAGTAAAATATAGGTATCTTTCAAACCTCGGCATCCTAATAACCAGGGACCTCAATCTTGCATCAAGTAGGTACAGCTAGCTTACCCACATGGACCTACATGGACCTACATAGACCTACACATTTTAATTAAAGATATATGGGCGTATATGAAAACCGTACTGTACTTACTTAGTAGTAGGTCTCACCAACTGTACATAAGTTCTGTATTACTTTCATGCATAATCCATCACATCCCGCTCGTTTGCTGGATACGTGCCTTTCCGATCTGCCCAGTACTTTTGCCCCTCATCCAGAACCAGTACCTACAGTAAGGAATCTGTCCCTCGACCCCCTCAAACCCCCCTGCAATTAATCCTCTGGGCCGAATACAAAGGAACCTTGGAACCTGGAACCTGGAACCTAGCAGTCCCTAGGTCAGACTGCTGGTATACCGAGAGAGATCTCGGGTGTACGCTACCTACGTAGTACTGTCCAGTGGGATAATAAGCAGGCATGGATGGTATGGACAACAACGGATGCGTATGCGTATGCGACCCACTCGTCATCTACAGTACATCGTAGATGTTGCCTTTCTAGGCCAGCGCGCGCGCGTGCTAGCACCCAGGCTCTCGGTCATGTACTACCTAGTATGTCAATGCCTAGAACAACCATCTGTTGTGTGTGTTTTGCCTGTATCGGCGTATCGGCATGATGATGAATAAGAGATGATGAAGATACCTACCGTATGGCTAAACATACGAACTCGATCATGCATCGATCGCATCAACGTAAACAAAGGCCTGCGTCTCTTTGATTGAATGGATGAAGGGATGAATAAACAAATGAACGAATGAACGAATGAACGAATGAACGAATCCCTCATTTTTAGTCCTTAGCAGGGATTAGTCTACAATCGTAACCATAACCCGAGAGAGAGAAGAAGCCCTGTCTACATCTACTGCTGCTATTTGCTACTCTCTAATCCGGGAGCTATTGCAAATCCAATAATCAGCCCACCATTAGTTACAACTTACTGTTACAGTATTACCAGAAGAGGCGGAAACCGTATCTAGTGTAGCTGTCTCTTACCACTAAATTAATCCCTCTTACCAAGTGAACAAAGAAAAGAAAGAGAAAAAACAACAAGAAAAACAAGACCATCATCGGATTACTTGAGAGGTTTGGAGTTGCGCTATATCCGTTCCGCGCCTTCGTGCGACAAAACGAGGCAAGATAGGACAGGATAGGACAAGTCAAGACAGGACCAAGACTTATTCTAAAACAATTTGCCCGACTCCCGACCCCGACTTATGCGGCTCTGTCCCTGACTCCTGACTCTGCCCTGACTCTGTCCCTTACCTAGGTAGGTACCTAGTCTTGTCCCTTACACTACCTAACCTACCTAGGTACCTACCTACACACCTACACACTGACACAAGCACCTAACCATAAATCTTGTTACGGGTAGTTAACTGTTGCGACAACCCCACCTTACCACCTTACCACCTTACCACCTTACCTATCTATCTATTACTTACGTAGTGTGTCGTCCAGTCCAGCCGTCCTACCTACACTTACTACCTACTCTCTGTTCTACTTACCTACTCTACCTACTCTACCTACCTGACTTTACTTGCTCTACTTGCTCTACTTACTCTACCAACCTCTTACCTACCTATCTGGCGGTACCCCGTACCGCAGTTCTAGCACTACCATCTCCATCATATTACCTAAAGTACTTAGACCTTACCTACCTCTCTACCTTACTTCCTCGCCTCGTCCGCTAGACACACCTATCTATACATCCATATACACCTGCAAATCACCTGCAAATCACTTAGACTTCCCGCATATCTCCTCCTCCTAGCGGCTCCTTAAGCGTTCTTCAAGTCTTCCAGTCTTCAAGTCTCCTTGTCGTCCTTTCGTTATTCCACTACCTTGAAATAGAACATGGGCAAATCGTAAGTCTACTGTCGCTCTTTTCCCCGCAAACAACTAGCTACCCTAAACATCCTTGTCGTCTATGCTGTCGATGCCATTCCAACCTTGCGACAATTATATCCACTACCAAGTCTCGCTCTCTTTCCCTTTTCGCCTCTCTCTGCCTCGAAGGCCAAGGCGGAACCGAATTTAGTCTTGTGTGCGCCTTGGTAATGCGACGTTTTGGACTCACGTGTCTCTCGCTATCTAGTCAATCCAAGCTCTCCCAGGAGCAGCTTGCCGAACTCCAGAAGTCCACCCATTTTGACAAGAAGGAACTGCAACAATGGTATAAGGGTAAGTTCGCACCAAAGCCGCGATACCACCACCTGTCCCTACTTGACAGCGCTCATTCTCTTCGTTAGGCTTCCTGAAGGACTGCCCCTCGGGCATGCTCACGAAAGAAGAATTCCAAAAGATCTATCGCCAATTCTTCCCTTTCGGGGACCCGTCCTCATTCGCCGATTATGTCTTCAACGTATTCGATTCCGACAAATCCGGATCCATCGATTTCAAAGAGTTCATCTGTGCGCTAAGCGTTACTAGCCGTGGCAAGATGGAAGATAAGCTTGATTGGGCCTTCCAATTATACGACATTGATGGCGATGGCAAGATCAGCTATGAGGAGATGCTCAAGATCGTGGAGGCAATATATAAAATGGTACGCATGGGTCGCACGAGGGATGTTGTTATTATTATTACACCTACACCCATGCTAATGCGTCGTCTACAAACATAGGTCGGTTCCATGGTGAAGTTACCGGAAGACGAAGATACCCCAGAGAAGCGCGTCAGGAAGATTTTCCGCATGATGGATAAAGACGAGAACGGGAGTTTGGATATGGAAGAATTCAAAGAAGGGAGCAAACGCGACGAGACGATCGTGTCAGCCCTATCACTGTACGATGGCTTGGTGTAGTCCCCGACTAGTCTAGCTAGGTACAAATCTCCGCAAGAGACACGGGCCACGAACACAAGTCCGAGCGAGGGAGGCCAAACGGCCTGGGCAGGGTGGGATGGGACCACGGGATGATCCGTAGACGGAGACAGGGTTATGTCCCCGCGAGGGCTGGTGACAAACAAGCCGTGATTCTTTTTTCCATTATTTTCCTCTCTCTGTGTCTCTCTCTTGCCTTTCCGCGGGCGTTCTTGTATGTCGAGAGGGAAATGACGAAAACGTTGATTCTGGGCTCAACTGTTCTCATCACTAATCATTATTCGTTCCGCACTGAACAACAGTGAGCTCTCAACCCAAGACTGATAGCCACAACAAGTGAATTACCGAGTAACCCACCCCGAAGAATAAGCAGCATGCTTCTCCTCGTGACTGACTTGCATGCCCAACCCTCTCGACTGCCTGCCGCGAAGAACAGTTACGGCCCTGATGACTATAGGCACGAGGGAAGCTTTCCCGTGCTGCGCCTCGCTAGCATAGCCTCCTTACCTACCTACTTGGGAACCTACCCAGTCCGTCATTGGTCGAGAAGAAGGGCAAGCATTTTAAGTGCGTGCATGGTGTGATGTGGGCTGTACCGATGAAGTCCCGGCGTATATGTGGTATGTGGTGAATGGGGAGAAAGAGAGAAGTGTAATAACTAACCCCCCCACAATTTGGGGTTGTAGATGCCTGATGGATATACCATATCTATTGGTCGCGGCAAATAGCACTGCCCTCTTGTATATGTATGTGAGCAGGCAGGCAGGCAGATGGCATGTTTTTTGTCTTGCGTGTAGGGATAGCTGGGTGGTAAGTAAGTGAATGAGCGGGTTGTATACTTCAACTGAGCTGATCTCGCGAGGGAGAGATATAAATCGAGGCTGAGCTCTCTACCCTGCCTACCAAAATGCAATATACAACGCCAACAAACATATGCAACGTGTATGCATGGTAACGTAGAACACGATACGTAGATGGTTGAAAATAGGGCAAGAACAGTACCTATTCACCAGGTCGCTAGCTACTAGGTTGGCTTCGTAATAGAGATACTTCGAATAAGACCTACAAGCAGGAATACAAGTTAGTGAGTAATCGACCCTCTTCCTTCCCCTCTCTCTTTGATTCCTCCCCCGACTGGTTTTAAAGATAGACAAACTCAAAGTTTAATGAGCCAAAGCACGCCTTACTATCATCATCACCTAACATTACATCTATGCATGCAGATATATGGATAGATAGTAGACGTATTAGCACGTGTCACCGAGCAGATTAGGTTAAACAAACATGAGTGGAAGATTCGGTACGGTCCTTGAAAAACTTAAAACCTTTTACGGCTAATCGATCTATCGATCGACTTTTCTATAAAGTTCATGTATGCAAGATCAATTGATATAGGAAAACCTTAGGTTAGCCTCGAATCTAGCCGCAAGTTTTACCGGGACCAACTTCACTGCAGTCACATGCCGAATAGATCAAGGGGAGAGAGGGGAGAGAGGAGAGGCGGAGTGAGAATGTTCTAATAGCCACCTAGATGTTCACACTGCTCAAATGAGGAAGTAAATTCATAGGGATGCTGGTATTGGAAAGAGGCCTTAAAAATACATGAAATAAGCAACTTCTACCATCGCCTTCACTTGGGTCTGCTTCTCGTTCCAATAGTGTTTCGCTTCATTCCTCATTAGCCAATTCGAACATAAACGGGATATGAACAATATCAGAATCACACGTAGAGATACCTATCGAGTCTATGGCAAACCCAATAGCCCTAGCAACCACTTCCAAGGCATGGCTCCGTACGAGGGGTCAAGCGTGGTTGAACCTAGCCACTACGCCTAGCTTGACGAACTGTAGGCTTCATCTACCTGCTTTTGGTACTGATTAAGAATGCCTTTGCGGTTGAGCTTCTGGGCAGCCGTCACGAGACCCTACATTCATAGTTAGCTAGCGATTCACTCAAACATATTACACATCGAAAAGTTGCGGGAGACTTACGTTTTGTGGGGTCCATTCTTCATCGGACAATGCAACACCCTCGATGATCTCAATGCCAGACAACCCGCCAGCCCGCCCTGTATTCTGCAGTTCTCTGAGCACAATACCCTTCAGTTGCTTGTTGTGCACCAACTCCTCCAAACTATTGCCTTCAATGCCGTTATCGGTCGCAAGCTTCTTCAGCGCAGGCTCAGCTGGTACAATTATTGCAATAGGTTTTGCCTTGTTCTGGTCTGCGTAAACACAGATATTACCAACAAACATGGCAGATCGGTAGACCGATTCAAGCTTCTCAAGCGCGATGTATTCGCCGTTCAGAGTCTTGATCAGATTCTTCTTGCGATCGATGATTTTCAAGTGGCCATCGGAGTCCCACTCGCCGATATCGCCCGTCTTGAACCAGCCGCCTTCAGCTATGTTCTCTAGTGTTTCTTTTTCATTCTGGTAGTACTCCTCTAGAACACTAGGCCCGCGAATCCAGATTTCACCCTGAGGGTTAGGCTCGTTTGTAGCATAGTATCCAGCATCAGGAAAGTCCACAAGCTTGATTTCAATCGATGCAGGCATGGCACCAATGCTGTCGGAAGACCATTCCCAGGGGTCCATAAGGGTACCCATGGCGGTAGTTTCGGTGAGACCATAGCCGATAATCATAGGTGCGATGGCCATAGAAATGAAACGCTGTGTCTCCTTGGAGACGGGGCCACCACCGTTCATGCATAGTTTCAGACGACCTCCTGTGGCTTCCTTGATTTTCTTGAAAACGACATGGTCAAGCAAGCCAGAACCCGGAAGACCCATGGACATGAGTCTGCTCTTTAAGCCGAGCGCACCCCAGAACATATTTTGGATGACGGGGCCGCCAGCATTGATCTTCGCAGTGATACCTTTCTTCACAGTTTCGAAGACTGCCGGCACGCCAACAAGAACGGAGGGCTTAAATTCGCGGATATCACCAGCACAGTTGCGAACCGAGTTATCGGAAAGTGTCTTCGGGTTTCCGTAGCCCATTGTCGCTCCCCAATACAAGCACGCATTTTCGAACACTAGTTCTAAGATGTGAGCTAAGGGAAGGTAAGTTAGGAGACCGTCGCCAGGCCCGATATAAGGTTGCACAACTACACTGACACCAGTAACTAGAAAATAACGGTCAGTATGGAACGCTTGGGTTTGCGGTAAACAAACACACCTGCGGCGATGAGAGCCTTGTGCGTCAGTGGCACACCCTTGGGCGTGCCCGTCGACCCAGAGGTATACATAATGCAACAGAGATCCTCTGGTGAAGGAGGAGTAGGTTCGGAAGGGTTATCCCTTCCAAGTTTCTCTAGCTCCTTAGAACTCATGACGGTGATGTGGCCATAGGCGCTCTTGAGGTTATTGATGTGCTCTTGCTTGACTTGATTCTGGCTGTTCCATATGACATAGCGCACTTCATGTGCCTCCTTGAGCACGTTACCCAATGTTGGAATAAGGTGAGGGTCAAGGAAAACGGCCTTGGCTCCTGTGGCCACCATAGAATGCCGCAAGCCCTCCTCGCCAAGTGTGTCGTAGGCGGTCACAACAGCCATAGATTGAGAGGCAGCGGCATGGAACATGGTTAGCCAGTTGGCACTGGTGGCAGCAAAAATATGTACTCTGTCGCCTTTGACCATGCCAAGCTTCCTCAGACCGGAGCCCACGTTGAGGGTCAGCGTCTCGTAGTTGTTGAAGGTGATGTACTCGTAGGGACTGAGCTCGAAGTAGGTCCAGGCCTTGTCAACTTCCTGCTCCTTACCATCGACAATCTTCTTAATCTTCTTGCTCTCCTGGTGAGTGCGGATGAGGCGTCGCGAGCCCATGCACTTCGCGTTGCCATACTTGGCGACGCTGACGCGCATGAGTTCATAGGTGGTGGAGATGTTGTCGGCGGGTTTTGTGATCAAGCCATCCTTGGCCAAAGGATGACGTCGCGGTTTCGTTTCGCCTGGGATGTCGGGCGAGCCGGGAGATTCGATAGAGTAGGGGCCTCGCACCGACTTTTTGGGTTGCAGGACTACGCCCTGGTGCTTGGATTCTCGCCATCCGTGTTGTGACATGATGCGATAGTCTGGGGGGAATTACAATCGGAGGACGAAGCTAGGGATCTTGGGGGGTCTTGATGGCGGTTAGCGAACTACCTATCAAGGATGCCAATGTCAGTTTCAGTTTCGATGTCAGTGGCAGCGATATGTGCAGCTAGCCAGACAGGCAGCTAGCAGAGAGGCGAGCCGTGTGTAGGAGAAACATACCGATTACACGGGTTCGTAAGGCTTATGCTGTATGATGGTGAGACTACGTTATTAATCTAGATGAACGATGGGAGAGCTTTGACGACGATAGTTGGCGCTGTGCTACCGTATCACATCGCTATGGTCGTTGGTTATTAGAATGCGTAGTAGATACCTAGGCAGATAGGTAGATAGGTAGGTAGGTAGGTAGGTAGGTAGGTAGAAGAGTTGGACAGTCTGTTGCTTTGGGGAAGATGGGGGAGCTTTTACTCCACGCGGGATGTTCAGGAAAGACCCCATAAAACTCCAGTGTCTACAGCTACGGCTACGGGTAGGTAGGTAGGTACGTCCTTGCTGCAATGTGCTGCAGTGTGCTTTAGGTACCTACTACCTGTCTACTGCCTAGTGCAGGTAGGTAGTCGTCACTGTCGGGGGTTAATTGCCTCCTGGCACTATATCTACCTACCTAAATGTAAGCTAGGTAGCCAACAAAGTGCTGGACCAAGCTCTTGTCTTGCCTCCAATACCCCTGCTGGTGAGCTATCATGTCTTTGGCCCCATGACGAAACCCTACAGCTAGAGGTGCCAGACACACCTCTGGTTTGTACCGATTGATTGCACATCCCAGCATATATCTGCGGGGTCGGGCAGTCGGGAAGTACGACCCGGCTAGAATGGCCGCCCATGCAGGCTAGAATGGCCCCGACCCCACTTGGTTCTTCTACTAGTACTGACGCCATACAATTTTGGTAAAGATCTGACTAGGGTCAGAACTTCTTTTGGTATTTCCCCTTGTAAATACATAGCACCGCCACCTACTACCACCTACTACCTAAAATAGCCTTGCGATTAGTCAAAATTACTAGAAATCACTTTATTTTATTATGTGAAATAAGTATAAGCCTTATATATTATAAGTTATTAGTTTATTATCTTAATATATTAAGCTTATATTTTATTTAACTAAAGTAAATTAATTAAGTATAATTTAAATATAATGGTATATTATATAGCTTTTTATTATATATACCTTTATTTTAATAAAAACATAGGCTTTTTCTCTTTTTTTTACTACATTTAAATAAAAGCTTTTTAGCTTAAATATTACTTATGCTTTAAAAGTATATCTTATATATTTATGTAAGGCTTTTTAATTGGTAATTTTTTATAATGCTCTTTATATAAGGCTTTTTAATTAATAATCTCGTATAGTGCTTTAAAAGCATATTTTATATATTTATATAAAGCCTTTTAATTAATAATTTTATATAATGCTTTAAAGGTATATTTTATACATTTATATAAGGCTTTTTAATTAATAATTTTATATGGTGCTTTAAAAGCATATTTTATATATTTATATAAAACCTTTTAATTAATAATCTTATATAATGCTTTTTAAAAAAATTAACGATATAGCTATTTTAAAACTTTAAGTAATAAATCGAAGAAAAAAATTAAAGGAAAAAAAACGCTTAATATAAAGTGTTAAAAGTAATAATTAAAAAGGCACCTTTTTTAACTAGTAAATATATTGATTTTTATGTTAACTATTAATAAAAACGTATTAATAAAAAGGTATTAATAATAAAGTACCGGCTATTATTAATTTAACTGCTAAATTATACTTATAATAATTATATTATATATAAATTATTATTATTATTATTAGTTATATTTTATTATGCTTATATAATACTATTTAAACTTTAATTTAAATATATTAAGTATTTAGTACGCTTACTTTTTAATAATTAAAAATAAAACCAGAAAACTTAAGTAAAAACCTTTTGCTTTTTAATTAAAATGCCTTTAAAGCGTTTATAGTTTTGCTATAAATCTTTAACTAAAGGCTTTATTATGCTTTAATAATTTTTTAATTAAAAGAAAATAAAAGAAAAAAAAGAAAGAAAAAAAGAAAAAATAAAAAAAAGTGCGGCTTTTTAAACTTTATATTCTTTTATTTTGCTAATTGCTACTAGTATACTATTGTTGAAATACACTGGCAACTGCAGGTGCTTATAGGGGGGGTGTAGCCCCCTAGCTGCAGCCCTGCTAGCAAGGCTAGCAGTTATTACAGGTGGCGTACATGCCACACCTGTATAAGCCACCTACAGGTGGCTTATAGTGGCTACAGGTGACGTATATACAGGGCTAGGGACCCCTAGGGACCCCCTAGGGACCCCTAGCAAGGTTGATACAGGGCTAGGGACCCCTTTGGCTAACTAGCACCACGCTAAGTAAAGGGGGGACCCACTAGGGTAATCAGTCTAGGGTAACGTCTTATAACTAACCTATTGTAAGGGTTATCCCTTATATAGGGGTTTATCCTTTGTAAAGAGGTTTTATATAGCTAAGGTTAACTTTATTATAATTTATTATAATTTATTGTAAAGCTAAAAGTTTTAAGTAGTTTAAGCGCTAAAAATAGTTTATATATATAGCGCTTTTTACTATATTTAATAAATAAAATTTTAGTTAAGTAAGTAATATATTTTTACTTTCTCCCTTATATTACCTTATTTATAATAGATATTATTTACTATAAATTTCTTACTTTTAGTACTATTAGTAAGCCTATTTTTATTATAACCTAGGTGCCTTTTTAAATATTAGTATTTTATATTAGTATATAAAACTACTTTTAATAAGTTATAAGCTTAGCATAATATTTTGCTAAAACTAGCTATTATTATTGTTTACTTTTATAATATAAAGCGTTTATTTTTTATTATAGCGATTTCTTTTTTTTATACCACTTTTTATACTATTATTTATAATGTTTTTAGCACTATAAATTATTATAATAGCTACCCTTTTAAACGCACTTAATATTTTTAATAATAAAAATAACTTTTTTATATTAAACTAAATATAAAAGCTTATTAAAAGTATATAAAGCTTATAAAGCTTTTAAACTAGCTTATAATAATAACTATAAGCTTAAAATAACTAGTTTAATACTGCTATTTATATTATTACTATTAGTATTTAACGCTTAGAAACCTATTATAACGCTAGCAACCGCTTTATATCTTTTAAAAATACTTTTATAGCTTTTACTAAAGAGCTTATAGCAACTTTTACTGCTTTTTTTATAATATAAAAGCAGTTAGGTAAAAAAATTACTAAAAAAATTAATAACTTCTTTAAACCTTAGCGCTTAAAAGGCTTTAAAAACTTTAATTAATAAACTTAAGTATTTATTATAGTTTTTAAAGCTATAAGGATTTTAATGTTTATAAAAGACCTTATTATATTATAAGCTTTTAATAACTTTAATTAAGCTGTTATTTTATTACTATTATAAGATAGCTTAAGCTTTATAACATAAGCTAATATAACTTATATTTATAACTTTATAAAGGCGTTTTAAATGCTTTTAACCTTTTATAAACTTAATAATAATAATATTAAAAATTTTTTTTATAAGGCTTTTTATATTTTAAAGTTTTTTTAAAGCATTAATTTTAACACTTTTAACGCTAAATTTAGTAATATTACTACTTATTTAGCAAAAAAAAATACTATAATTAACTAAATCAATTAGTGTAATAACTACTTAAAAGCTTTAAAAAACTTTTATATAGTATAAGTAAATTAAATACAACAAACTATTTAAACTTTTTAATTAATATTTATACCTATTATAACTATAATAAAGTTGCCTTTTATAATTATAATAAAGTTTTTAATAGTAAATACTTTATAAAATTAATAAAATAATGCTAAATTAACAAATCTTTACCTAAAACCTTTTAATAATATTATTAACTAAGTAAATAAACCTTTTAAATACTTTTTTAAACCCTTTTAAAATAAAAGTAGTAAAAAGATTAGTAGACTACTTAAGTCTTTAATTAAACCTACTAAAAAGTTTACTAAAAACACTACTAATATATCTTTTTTAATAAACTATAGCGCTATTTTTTTTACACCTTTAGTAAATATAATGTTGTTTACTTTAAAAACCCTTAATTAATAAATTAATTTAATGTAATTAATAAACTTAAAACCCTTTAGCATACGCTATAAGATTTTCTAGCTATATAATATAAACAATATAATATATATTTTTAATAACCTTTACTAGTTTAACACTTATATTAAATTTATAAAAGATATTTCCTTTATAATAATAGCTAATAAACTATTAAAACTATATAGTAAAAGCATTATTTAATTAAAACCTTACTATTTTAGCAATAAATACAGCACTTTTAAGCTAAAAAACATGCTATATATACTAAAATTTAATATTAACATTATTTTTAAAGTATTATATTACTAGTTAAAAAGGTTTTTTAAAGAACTTAAGCTAGTTAATAATAAAGGTAGCACCTTAGCAACACTAAAGTTTATAAATTTAAACTTTTATTTTACTTTAAAAAGCAATTTTTAATACCTATTATAACACCTATTTATTACTTATAATAATATAATATAAAATAATTACTTAAAAAACAACTTATCCCTTAAATTATAAGTGTTATAAAGCATTATAACGCCTAAAACTTTTAATATAGCAAATAGTTTATCTTTTATAATCAAAAAAACAATAAATTTAAAAATCTTTAACGTAATTAAAAGCAACCTTTTATAAAGTAGCAACTTAAAAAGCAGCACACTTTTAAAAGCACTTAAACCTTTTAAGCTTTTAAAATCAACTATATTTTAATACTATAAGCTAAAGTATATAAAGCTTTCACTACTAAAAAAAACCACTAAAATTACTACAAAGCTTTTAAGCTTTAATTTCATTAATAAAAAAGACTTTTTTTATAAAAAGTACATTATAAACAAAGCTACTAAACGCTTAACCTTTACTAAAATTAATAATCTACTTATTGCTTTAAATATTATAATAAGTAATTTATTTACTATAAAGCTTATACTATACTTTTAAACCCTTTATATTTTAATTTTAATAAAACAAAAAATATATTACTATTAAATTTAACTATTAAAAAATAAATTAGCAACTATTATTTACACTATTATAAAAAAAGTATTTAAAAGTTTAAAAAATTGTTATAACTATTATTTAACTTACTTTTATTTTAATTTAAGCATTAAAATAAATAATAGCTTTATTAATAACTAGTTATAAGCTAAAAGCATTAATTTTAGCACCTTTAGCCCTTATATATATAAATAAAACAATTTAGCAAAATAATTTATTAAAGTAATTTTTAATCGCTTATAAACTACCTTATAAGCTTTTAAGCTACTATTATACCTTTAGTACTATATTATAACGCTTATAATAAACTTAATTAATTATATAAAGGTTATTAACAAAGATTTAACCCCTTATTAGCTGCTATATAATAAATTAAAACCTAATTTAGCACCTTATATACTCTTTTTTACTTACTATAAAGTTATAAGCTTTAAGTGCTTATTAATTATACTTTATAAGTTATAGGTTAAAGCTTATAAGCTTGCTAAACACGCTAAATATAGCAGGATTTTAATAGTAATTAGCATTAAAACCTACTTAGTTTATATATTTAAATATTACTTAATTATTTAGTTTATAATATTAAAGCTACTAAAAATACTAATTTTAGCAAATAAAGCCTTTATTAATAATAAAACTTTTTTACTAAAAAACCTACCTAGCACAAACCTACTTAAAACTTATTTACCCCTTAATAAATCTACTTTTAATAATAACTTTTAGTTATATATACTACTTATTATAAAGAACTTAAAAAGTATTACATTTATTAAAGCATTAGATTTAAAAGGGGTAATAATACTTACACCTTTTGTTTTTTTACTAAATTTAGCTATTTTAATAAAACTACCTTTTATTCCACTAAAATTTAAAGCAAAATATAAAGTAGTAAATAATAATTTAGAAAATAATCTAATAAATTTAAACCTTATTAAACTTTTTATAAATTTAATAGTTTAAAGTATTATTTATGCTATTATAGCTACTTTAAAAAAGCTTAATATATTAAAATAAATATTAAAAACGCTTAAAGGTCCCTTATGGTTATAAGTAGTTAGATTTAAATTTTAATAGCTATTAAAATTTAAAGCCTTTTATTTTCTACCTATTAAAAACCTTGAAAAACGCCTTATAAGTAACCGCTAGGTACTAAAACATAAGCTAAACTAATAAAAATTAATCGCTAAATATAAAGCTAGATTTATTATTAAAAGCTTTAAATAAACTTTTAGCACTAATTTTATAAAAACCTTTATAGCCACTACTATTCTACCTACCTAATAAATTCTATTAGCTTTATAATAAGCTACGCTAGGTAGGGCCACCTAAAAGGTGGCACTATATCTCACGCTATATTATATAACGCAGGTTGATAACCTAGGTAGGTTACCTAGCAACAGCTATAAATTAAATAAGTGGTTTGCACCTACACTATATATTAACCTTACTAATATTATATAACCGCATTTCTTTATAAATTTTACACCACGCTTTTATTACTAAATAACTTTACACCTTTAACAAAACCTATTAAATTAATGCTTTCGCTTTATTTTCATTATAAAACCAAACTAAATTAAACTAAACTAACATTTTTAATTATTAAATTAAAAAACTTTGCTATAAATTATTACGTGCTGTTTTAATATATTACTTAGTAATTAACTAACGCAACTAATTAATTAAAGCAAATATTGTTATCGCTAACGCTTTAACACACTTTTTTTATACACCTTTGTAAAAACTTATTAATACGCCAAAGTTTTAGTAAGCTAAACGCAAGCTTAGCAATTTACTTTTATATTTTTACTTTAATAAATAGCCAAAGTTTTAGTAAGCTATAATTAACATGTAAACGTTGCAAATTTTTACATTATTGCTAAAGTTTTAGTACGTAATAATTTTACAAGCAAAATATAAAAGTTATAATAAAGTTTTAGTAGTTAAAACTTAAATAAAAAACTGTTTATAATACTTTTTTTGTTATTTATACTATATTATAATTATATTTATTATAATATAAGTAATATTATAACAATTTATTATAACAATTAAGTCGCATAAAAGCTTGCTAGCTTTACTAAGCTATTTACTTAATAATATAATAAATTTACTAAATTTTAACAAAAGCTTTAAAAGTTAACGTATTTTTTTAACAAAAAATAAATTAAAAATAATAAGCGCAAATACGCTATTATCAACCTTAGCACTTAAGCTTGCTAAAATAAATGCAAATATTAACACTATTAAATAGTTATACAATATAATTATTATATTAAATATAAATATATTATTTATATAACGTAATTTAAAAACAATAAATAAAAATTTTAAAAGTTAAGCAATAAAAGCAAAAACTTATTAAACTAACCTTAATATCTTTTTAAAGTTTATAAAACAAAAAGAAAATATACTTAAAGATATACTATTAAATACTACGTTAAATTAGTAAGCAATTGTAAAACTAGCTACTACTACATTTATATTAGCATTTGTAAGCATGTTATTACTTTTAAGATTAATTACTTTAGTTAAAACAACTATTAAAAAAAACGCTGTAAAAAATAACCTTTTAAATCTTAATTTTAATTTAAATAATAGCAGCAACAACAAAAATAATTTATAAAATTTTTGAGCATTTAATTAAAAACTTGTTACACTTAGCGCAAAATCTGCTTTTATAACAGGTAAAATATATAAGATTAAGTAAAACAACATTAAAGTATTTAATTTTAAATAAAATAACCTTAATAATAAAGAAATCGTTTTAAATAAAAAGAACATTATATATACTAATATTTTTTTTTTTTTAAACTATATTAAATTATTAATAAAAAGTAAAAGTATATAAAACTTTAATATAAGTTAAATAAAAAAAATATTTAATTACTTTTTAGCTAAATTTACTTTGCTATAGTAAAATAAAAAAATTACTAAGATATAAAGACAAATTTTACGCGATGTAAATATTAACAACTTAATAAAAACTTTTAAAAAACGATTTAAGATTAAACTTGGTTATATAACTTAAAAATTTTTACATAACATTTTTTTGCTTAAAAATATTACTTTAAATTATAATGCCGTCCTTTAATATATCTAAAAAAAATTACGTTATGCAAAAGCTAATAGCACTTTATTATAAAATTAATTTAATTAACAAGGTGTAATAAAAAATATACGCGATTAATGAAAAAAAGCAATTACTAATTATATTTAACCACTTAAAAAAAAAAAATCTTTTAAAGATTATATAACTTAAATTAAGAAAAATAAGCATAGCTTAAAACATAAAGCTAAGCGGAAATACCCAAATTTAAAACCTAAATATATTTTAATTAGTTAAAATATATCGCGTTATAATTTAACCTATAACTTTACTTAAAAATTATTTATATAATGCAACAATTAATATAAAAAACAACTTAATTATTGCCTTAAGTATTTAAATTATCGCTTTAATTATAATTGTCCTTTAAACTATAATTATTGCTTTAATAACTACTTTAAGGATAACTAATAAGTTAATTAAAAAGATAGTAATAATTAGAAAAAAAGTTATAAAAAACGTTATTAAAATAGTAATTATAATCGCAAAAATTCTTAAGGAAATTTTTGTTAAAATTGCTTAAATAACTATAGCTATAATTATAGCTGTAATTAAAGTTAAAATTAAGATTGTAAGAAAAAATATAACTAAAAAGCGCAAGATAATTGTTATAATAATAGTTATAATTGTTAAAGCAATAACTAATGTTAAGATAATAGCTAACATTATGTATACTTTGTTAATAATATTAATAATAGGTATAAAGCATTAAATAAACATTTAAAAAATTTATCGCTTAATAAATATTATTTAAATAATACTAAATATTTATATTATATAATAAATTTAGCTTTTATATATGTTAAATGTAGCAAACAGTGTAAAATTATATTAAAGCTAAAAAAGCATGTTAAGTAGTGCAAGCTATATTTTTAACTTGAAAATATTATTACTTTGTTACTTGTTAATTTTGCTAAACAAACATGTAAATATTATACCTAAAAATTAGCTTTTTATAACGCTTTGTTTTAATACTTTTATACTTGTTAAAATGCCAAGAGTAAAATCATCTATAAAATAACTAAATCACTTAATATATTACTTGTTTTTAAAACAAAAATCAAGTTTAAACTAGCTTTAGCTTTAGCTTTAGTTTTTACTTTAACATAAAACTTTTATAATGTTTTTAATAAAAAAGTTTTAGTAAAAGTAGCTTTAAGTATTAATTGTTATGCAAAAATATTAAGATCTAGCTATACTTATTTTAAATTTAAAGCTAAACCTAACCTTTTAAAAAAAAATATAAAAGTATATACTAATTTAAGTACTAAAAAGTATATAATTAGTAGATTATACTTAAATACTTTTAAATATATAATAAAAAAAAAATAGTTAAGTAATAGTTGTTAGCAATATAAAAGTTACTATAAAAAAATGGGCTAAATTTAAGTTTTATATTTAAGAAGTAAACCGCAATAGCAAACCTAAAATTATTAAGCATAATAATAAAAGATAAATAGTTAAAAACTATTTTTAACTAGGTATATTAATTAGTAATAATTTTTTTTACTTATACGCAGTAGTTATTAACTACTAAAAGAGTATAATTATTTTTAAAAAACTTAATAACTTTATAATTAGGTTTAAAATACTGGTATAAAATCGCAAATGTATTTATAAGGTGGTAAATAAAAAAAAAGTCACTTTATAAGGCAATAAAAGTACTTATTTCTAAATAAATTATAAAGCCCTTTTTATTAATTAAAACTTTTGTTTTATATTAATTTATAAAACAATATTATATACTATTGTTAATACTTAAACCTTACACGTTATACTAGTAGTTAATATATTTAATATTTTAGTTAAAATTAATAAAAGTACTAAGTTAAGTTAAATCTATAAAAATTATAACACTAATTATTATATTAGTTTATAAAAAGAAGTAATAACAGCATTTATAGTGGTAAGCACATTGTTTATAAAAAGTGTTATAGTTAAAAAAATATTTAAAAACGCTAACTTAATAGCTATAAACGCTAAGTTTAATATATCACCTCTTATTATAGCTATAATAACTAATACTATACCTAATTTAAACACAGCTATAATTAACGAAATTATAAACTTAATTGTTAAAAAAAACTAATTAATTAAAAAAACTATTTTAAAAAAAAAAGTACTATGTTTAGGCCTTAAGCTAACATTTTTAACAACCACACTGCTTATAAATATAATGTTTAATATAATTGCTAAAACTAACAATGTTATTACTATAATATTATATATTTTAATCCCTAACAAACCTTTAAAACTAAAAAAAACAAACATATACTTAACCTTAAGTATTAAAAAGCCTGTAAATCTTCTTAAAATAATTACGAAATAAAAAGTATATATTTATATTAAACGTGCTTTTTAATTAACTAAGTTTACAAAAGTAATTAATGATTATAATAATATATAAACTAATAAAAAAACTATTGATATTTTTAAAAAAAAATAAATAAAGATTTTATTTATTAAAAGCTAGCAAAATACTAAATTAAATTTTTAGTTATACTTATTAAGCAAGCAAAATATAAAAGTTTTTAATAAGATATATAAAGGACTATATAAAAAAAATTGTATAAGTTTTATTAATAAACCTTACTTGTTTGCTTATTTATTTTTTATAATATAAAAAAAAGTTTATAAAAAAAACAAAGGCTAAGTAGTTAATAATTTTTAATTATTAAATCAAGTTGTAATTTCTAATAATTATTTTTTATTTTTATAGCAAGATGTAATAGTAAACTTATATAGCAAAAAGTATATTAATATTATTAATATAGTATTTTTTTTTTATTAGTTTAAAGTTTACTTTAAATTTTAAAATAAGTTTATTATTATTAATTTAAAAGGTATTAAAAAATTGCATGTTATATTAATAAGATTTTATAATATACTTATATATGCTTAAAAATTTATAAACAAATTGTTTTATAATTACTTTTATTATATTTAAGCTTTTATTAACAATATTTATATTTATTTTAATATATTTAAAAAATATATTAAATACTTAAAAGTGGTGTTTAATTTGTTTAAAACAAAGTATATTGTTATAAACCTAAAAAAGTTTTTTATTAGTTATTTATTTATTAAACTTTTTAAATTTTAAGTAAATAAACTTAAAATGTTTATAATTAAAAAACGCTTTGCAATATTTTAATAATTAATATTTTTAAACTCTTTTAAGTTTTTTAAGCAATATATTAACGCAACAAGTTTTTTACGCAATTTAATTTTATATTATATTTAATTAGTTAAACTTTTATAAAAGCGCAAAATAGCTTTTTTAAAAGCAGGTTGCAAAGCTAATAAAGTGATAAATAAAAATGTAAGCTGTTAAAAGCACTATTATTAGTTAATATAGTACAACTTAATAAAAGCTAAAAAAAAGTTTTTTAAAGCAGTTTAAAACGCTTTTTGCAAAAAAACTATTATTTATTACTAAAATATTAAATATATACTTTATTTATAAGTTAATATATTTTTAAAAAAAAGCTTTAAAGTTATAACGTTTTATATTACACCTAACTTTATTTAAAAGCTAAGTGAAATAATACTGTTTATAAAAGTATAGCTTGTAATATTTATAAGTTGTTGTTTTTTATTAGCAAAAATAAAATATAAGCTATTTAAGTTAAAAGTGGCCTGTTTTATTTAAGCAGCAAAAAAGCTTTATATTATAATTTAATTTAGTAAGTATATAGTAATAGTATTAATAAATTACTTAGCTACTAAAGGCATTATTAACTAAATTATACTTAATATAATAGCAACTAATTAAGCAAACATTAAATTAATTAATTTATTTGTTTATTTATTTTAGCACAGCTTTTAGGTTTATTATTTGCTAAAACGTTTAAATTTTATACCTAACGCTTTAAGCTGTTTAAAAACTATTTAAAACAAAGTAAATAATAATAAAAAACTAAAAAGATTTAATAAACTTGCTATATTAAATTTTATTTAAAATATTATTAAATATATTAATAAGGTAATTATAAATACTAAGTGGCTTAAAAAATTTAAGCTAGCTTATTAAAGCAACACTTAGTATAAGAAAATATTTAATAAGTTATTAATTAATAATAATTAAGTAGTTAGTAAAAACGCTGATATTTTTTTTAAGCCTAGCTACTTTTTTTATATTATAAATAAATTAATTTATAATAAAGCTATAAAAGTTAAGCGATTATATATACTATATGCTATAGTTAAATATATATTTAAATTAATTTATAATAATAAAAATTATATAGGTTTAAATAAAATATTAAAAAACTTAAAGTTTTATTTAATTTATTAAAAATTATAGCTTATTAAAAAGTATATTAAATACTATTTAAGCTATAAGTTTAATTATATAAATCGTTAAAAGCTAGTAGGTAGTTTTAAATTAATTTAACTAAAAAATATATTGCTAATATAAACAATTGCAATAAATTTTATTTTAGTATTTCTAACTATTAAGTCTATTAGTACACCGTGGCAACTTATAAGAAAAACATATTATAATAAATATAATAGTATAATAATAGCATTATATTATATAATAAAAAAAACCCTCTTAATTTTAGGTAACAAAAAGTATACCGCTAAAAAATAAGCTAAGTTATTTATAAAATAATTACTTTTAAGCAACTAAAAAATTTTTAAAAAAATTATATTTAATTATAATTGCAAGTTTATTTTAAACTTTTAAAAAAGCATATAAAAAACATTAGGTATAAGGTTGCTAATAATTACTACTTATTACTTATAAAGCGACAATTTATTTAAAAGAAAAAATTAAACTATAAAACTTGCTATTTATTTTTATAATTTTATAAATTTTATATTAAATTAAGTAAGCTTAGTCCTTTTTTTGCAATAAAACTTAAATATTATATACTTTAATTTTATATAAAGTATTTTATATAAATAATTATTTAGTTTTAAACTATTAAAACCTTTTAATATTGTTATAAACTTAATTAATAACTAAAAGTTTAAAGATATTAAAATAGTTTAAAGTTATTTATATTAAAATACTAAGTTAGTTATAAACTTTATTGCTATTTAATTTAAATAGCAATTTAATTAAAACTATTAAGCTTTTAAGTTTATATTAAGTAATAAAGTGTTGTTATACTTTTATAATAGTTATTACTTTTTAAGCAAACTGCTAAAAAAGTACTTTTAGCAAAAAGCTAAGCTTTAAAAAATTAAATAATAAATAAAAAACTTAGTTTATAAGTTAAATTTCTTTAAATATTATTAAGTATACTTTATTATTTTTATAACATATTTTAAACTAGCAAAAAGTTAAAATAACCTTTTTTATTAATTAATTTTTTTACTAAAACTAGTTAAAGCTAACTAGTAAAATGCTAAAAAAAAAGTATATAAAGTTAAACTAGTTTTTAAGCATTAAATAAATCAAAAAAAAAATAAATTTAACTATTTTATTAAGTAAAAAAGTTAAAAATATAAATATAACTATTAATATATAAAGCATAAGCTATATAATATAAAAAACTTAATAAAGAAGTATTAAAAACATTATAAATTACAACTTAAAATAACTGCTAATAAAGGTTAAAAATTAATAAAAGCTAAAAAGTTATTTAAACTTAAAAAAAAGCTTAAAAGAAAACAAAAAAAACTTTAAAAGATTATATAAATAAATAGTTATAAATTGTTGCTAAAGATAGCAAGGCTTTTTTTATGCTTTGGTATTTTAATAGGCTACGCTGGGCAAAGCTACCTGAAAAGTGGCACTATATCTTATGCTGTGTTATATAACGCAGGTTGGTGACCTAGGTGGGTTACTTGGCAACAGCTGTAAATTAGATAAGTGGTTTGCGCCTACACTATATATTAGCCCTGCTAATATTATGTGGCCGTATCCTTTTATAAATTCTACACCACGCTTTTACTACTGAATAACTTTACACCCTTAACAAAACCTATCACTTTAACAGCTATTAAAAACTAAGAAATTAAGCAAATTAATTTTATAAAAGCCTTTTTTAATAATAACCTTATTAAAACTTTTTATATTAAACCTTTAAAAAGCTTAAAGATTATTTTAAAAAACCTTAAAATTTTAAAATTAGCGATTTAATATAAGTATAAGCCTAAATTATAGTAGGTTCTTTAGTTATTACAAGCTTTATATAGCTTAAAGCAAGCTTTTAAATAATAGCAAAAAAAGCTATTTTAGCTATTAAAAAGCTTAAATTTTAAGCTTTTAATTAGTAATATCTTTATATATTATAAAATAACTTTAAATACTTTTATAATAACTTATATTAATAACTATTTGCTAATTAGCTTAAATATCTATTATATTTAAGGCTTAAAAACTAAAATCAACTTTATATATAACATTAAAAACTAAAGCTTTATAACTTAGTTTTTAAATGCTAAAATTAAGCATAATAAGCCTAGCTATAAGCTATATTTATAATAGCTTTAATATATTAAATAAACTTTAAAAAAGCTAAAATTAAAAGATATTAAACTTATTAAAATTTTGTTATAATTTAAAATTATAAAGCTAAAAGAGTATAGGTTTTTACTAGCATTTACTAAAGCTTATTATTATTTAGTGCTTATAAAAACTATAAACTACTTAATATAAATTATTAGGCTTAATATAACATTTGCCTACTAATAGCTAGCTACTTATATATAGCACTTTTATAAACTATACCTTATAGCAAGTATAAAGCTATTTAAGTATTTAAAAGGCATTATAAAATTAGCTTTAGTGTTTAAAAATTTAAAAGGCTTTATACCTTTTAGTAAAACTTTTAGCTATTTACTTATAGTTTTTAGTAATAATAATTATATTAGGTGCTTTAAAACTACTAAATCTATTTAAAGATATACTATTATAATAGCTAAAGCTATTATAAGCTAAAAGGCTAAAAAAGTTAGTATAATAGCTTTTTTAATATTAAAAGCTAAATATATAGCACTTATAAAAGCTATAAAAAAAGCTTAGTAATTAAAAAGCTTTTATAATAAAATCTAGCTATTAATTTTAAAGCTTATAGTAATATATAACAATAATATAAAAGCTATAACAATTATTAAAAACTTTAAATATTATTAACATATTAAATATACCTTTATAAAATTTTAATTTATTAAAAATGCTTATAAAGCTTAGTTAATAAATATATACTATATTCTTACTACTAAAATAATAGCTAATAAGCTAACTAAAGCCTTAACACTTATTAAATAAATTAATTTCTAGCAAATATTAAGCCTGTTAGCTAGTACCTTAATTAAAAAGGCGTATTAAAATATATTAGCAACTATAGGTGCTTATAAAAAGGGTGTAACCCCTTAGCTGCAGCCTTGCTAGCAAGGCTAACAGTTATTATAAGTGGCGTATATACTATACTTATATAAGCTACCTATAGGTAGCTTATAGTGGTTATAAGTAATATATATATAAGGCTAAAAACTTTTAAAAACCCTTTAAAGACCTTTAGTAAGGTTGATATAAAGCTAAGGACCTCTTTAGCTAACTAGCACCACGCTAAGTAAAAAGGGGACCTACTAAAGTAATTAATTTAAAGTAACGCTTTATAACTAACTTATTATAAAAGTTATCTTTTATATAAAGGTTTATCTTTTATAAAAAGGTTTTATATAGCTAAAGTTAACTTTATTATAATTTATTATAATTTATTATAAAGCTAAAGGTTTTAAGTAGTTTAAGCGCTAAAAATGGTTTATATATATAGTGTTTTCTACTATATTTAACAAATAAAATTCTAGTTAAGCAAGCAATACACTCTTACCTTCTCCCTTATATTACTTTACTTATAGTAGATATTATTAAAGGTGGTTTCGTATACTAGCATAAAATGCTAATATCTAAAGGGGCACCTAGGCTACAGTAGAAGTGGGCTCACTAATAGTGCTAAAAGCAAGAAATTTATAGTAGATAATATTTACTATAAGTAAGATAATATAAAGGAGAAAGTAAAAGTGTATTGCTTGTTTAACTAAAATTTTATCTGTTAAATACAGCAAAAAGCGCTATATATATAGACTATTTCTAGCGCTTAGACCACCTAAAACCCTTAGCTTTATAGTAGATTACAGTAGATTACAGTAGAGTTAACCTTAGCTATATAAGACCCCTTTACAAAGGATAAACCCCTATACAGAGGATAACCCCTATAATAGGTTAGTTGTGGGGCGTTACCCTAGACTAATTACCCTAGTAGGTCCCCCCTTTACTTAGCGTAGTGCTAGTAGGCCTAAGGGGGTCCCTAGCCTTATATCAACCTTGCTAAAGGTCCCTAAGGGGTCCCTAGGGGTCCTTAGCCCTATATATATATTACCTATAGCCACTATAAGCCACCTATAGGTAGCTTATATAGGTGTGGCATATACGCCACCTATAATAACTGCTAGCCTTGCTAGCAAGGCTATAGCTAGAAGGCTACACCCCCTTTATAAGCACCTACAGTTGCTAGTGTATTTTAACACGCCCTTTCAACTAAGGTGCTAGCTAATAGGCCTAACATCCGCTAGAAATCAGTTTATTTAGCAGGTATTAAAGCTTTAGTTAGCTTATTAGCTACTATTTTAGTAGTAAAAATATAGCGTATATTTACTAACTAAGCCTTATAAACATCTTTAGTAAACTAGAATTTTATAAAGGTGTATTTAGTGCGTTAGTAGTATTTAAGGTCTTTAGCGGTTGCTATAGCCCTTATATTATCGCTATATACTACTATAGGCCTTAAAATTGGTAGCTAGATCTCGTTATAAAGGCCTTTTAACTATTAAGCTTTTTTTACAGCCTTTGTAAGTGCTATATATTTAGCTTCTAGTGTTAAAAAGGCTATTATACTAGCCTTTTTAGCCTTCTAACTTATAGCGGCCCTAGCTACTATAACAGCATATCCCTAAGTAGATTTAGCGGTTTTAAGGCACCCAGCGTAGTTACTATCACTAAGGACTATAAGTAGGTAGCTAAAGGTTCCGCTAAAAGGTATAAAGCCCTTTGAATTCCTAAACACTAAGGCTAATTTTATAGTGCCTTTTAGGTATTTAAATAGCCTTATACCTGCTATAAGGTGCAGTTTATAAAGGTGCTATATATGGGTAGCTAGCTATTAGCAAGCAAACGTTATATCAGGCTTAGTGATCTATATTAAGTAGTTTACAGTTTTTATAAGCACTAAATAATAGTGAGCTTTAGTAGGTGCTAGTAAGAACCCGTACTCTTTCAGCTTTATAATTCTAAGCTATAGCGGAATTTTAGTAGGTTTAATATCTTCTAATTTTAGTTTCTTCAAGGTTTGTTTAATATACTAAAGCTGTTGTAAATATAGCCTACAGCCAGGCCTATCACGCTTAATTTTAGCATTTAAAAACCAGGCTATAAGGCCTTAGTCTTTGATACTATATACAGCGTTGATTTTAGTTTTTAAGCCTTAAATATAGTAGATATCCGGGCTAATTAGTAAGCAGTTATTAACATAAGTTACTATAAAAGTGCTTAAAGTTGCCTTATAGTATACAGAGGTATTACTAACTAAAGGCCTAAAATTTAGGCTTTTTAATAGCTAAAATAGCTTTTCTTACTACTATCTAAAGGCCTGCTTTAAGCCGTATAAAGCTTATAGCAGCTAGAGAACTTGCTGTAATCTAGGCTTATACCTATGCTAAATCGCTAATTTTAAAATTTTAAGGTCTTTTAAAATAATCTTTAGGCCTTCTAGGGGTTTAATATAAAGGGTTTCAATAAGGTTACCGTTGAGAAAGGCCCCTATAAAATTAATTTGCTTGATTTTTTAGTCCTTAATAGCTGCTAAAGCTAGCAAAATTTGCCAAGTAGGTAGAATAGCAGTAGCTGCAAAGGTCTCTATAAAATCAGTGCCAAAAGCCTATTTAAAGCCCTTAACAACAAATCTAGCCTTATATTTAGCAATTAATCTTTGCTAGTCTAGCTTATGTTTTAGCACCTAACAGCTACTTATAAGGCGTTTTTTAAGGTTTTTAGCAGGTAGAAAACAAAAGGCTCCAAATTTTAATAGCTGTTAAAATTTAAACCTAACTGCCTATAACCATAAGGGACCTTTAGGCGTTTTTAACGCTTGTTTCAGCGTATTAAGCTCTCTTAAAGCAACTATAGTAGCATAAACAATACTTTAAACCACTAAATTTATAAAAGGTTTAATAGGGTCTAAATCTATTAGATTGCCTTTTAAATCGTCATCTACTACCTTATATTCTACCTTAGATTTTGGTAAAATAAGAGGCAATTTTATTAAAATAGTTAGATTTAGTAAAAAAACAAAAGGTGTAGGCGTTATTACTCCCTCTAAATTTAGTGCTTTAGTAGGTATAGCGCCTTCTAAGTCCTTTATAACAAGTAGTATATATAACCAAAAGTCATTATCAAAGGTAGATTTGCTAAAGGGTAGGTAGGTCTCAGGTAGGTCCATGCCAGGTAAGTCCTCTAGTAAAGAAGTCTTGCTGTTAATAAAGGCTTTATCTGCTAGAATTAGCGTTTTTAGCAGCCTTAGCGTTGCAAACTAAGTAATTAAGTGACGTTTAAGTACATAAATCAGGTAGGTTTTAGTGCTAATCACTGCTAAAATCCTGCTATATTTAGCGCGTTCGGCAAGTTTATAGGCTTTAACCTATAACTCATAAGATATAATTAATAGGCACCTAAAGCTTATAACTTTATAGCAGGTAAAAAAGGGCATATAAAGTGCTAAATCAGGTTCTAGCTTATTATATAGCAGCTAATAAAGGGTTAAATCTTTGTTAGTAACCCCTATATAGTTAATTAAGTCTACTATAAGCACTATAACGTAGCACCAAAGGTATAGTAGTAGCCTAGAGGCTTGTAGGGTAGTTTGTAAGCGATCAAAAATTACCCTAATAGATCGTTCTGCTAAGCCGTTTTGTTTATACGTATAAGGGCTAAAGGTGCTAAAACTGATGCCTTTAGCTTATAACCAGTTACCAACAAAGCTATTATCTACTTTAGTGCCTAAATCAAAGTAAAAATAAGCTAGATAGCAGTTGTAGCAGTTTTTTAGACCCTTAAATACCTTTTTTATAGCAATGTGAATAGTGGTTGCTGATTTATCTTTTAACAGTTGAATCCAGCAATAACGCGTTTTTTATTCTACTAAAATCAAGATGTAAAAGGTTTAAGAGTGCGGTACAAGCTTTATAGTAAATAAATCACCTATTATAACACTTAAAGCAATAAGTAGATCGCTAACTTTAGTGAAAGTTAAGCGTTTAGTAGCCTTATTTATAGCGCACTTTTTGTAAAAAAAGTCTTTTTTATTAATAAAATCAAAGCTTGGGAGCCTTGTAGTGATTTTAGCAGTTTTTTTTAGTAGTAAAAGCCTTATATGCCCTAGCTTGTAGTGCTAAAGCATAGCTAATTTTAGAAACTTAGAAGGTTTAGGTGCTTCTAAAGGTGTGCTGCCCTCTGGGTTGCCACTTTGTAAGAAGTTGCTTTTAACTACGTCAGAGATCTCTAAATCTACCGTTTTCTCGATTATAGGGGATAAACTACCTGCTATATTGGAAGTTTTAGATGTTGTAGTGCCTTATAACACTTATAATTTAGGGGATGAGTCGCCTTCTAGGTGATTGCCTTATATTATATTGCTACAGGTAGCAGGTAGGTGTTGTGGTAGGTGTTAAAAATCGCCTTCCAGGGTAAGATAGAAGCCTAAATCTATAAACTTTAGCGTTGCTAAGGCGCTACCCTTGCTATCAACTAGCCTAAGTCCCCTGAGGGACCCCCCTGACTGGTAGTGTAACGCTTTGGAAATGATGTTAACACTAAATTCCAGTATATATAGCATGTTTTTTAGCTTAAGAGTGTTGTATTTGTTGCTAAAACAGTAAGGTTTTAGCTAAATAGTGCCTTTACTATGTAGTTTTAGTGGTCCACCAGCTGTTATCATAGAGAAAACATCCTCTATAAATTTGACATAGGTGCTAAACCAGTAAAAGCTGTTAGAGATATATACTATACTGCTTATATCGTATAGCCAGAGAATCTTATAGCATATGTTAGGGGGTTTTAAGTCTACTAACTGCGCTAAATCAACTTGTTGATTAGAGGTTTCTAGGGTAAACAACACTATATTCACTGAAGGTGTAGAAAGGGTAGCGCTATAGTTTACTAAAAAGGATATGTTAGCGGTGTTTTTAGTGGACTTTTTAGTAGGTTTAGTTGAAGACCTAGGTGGTCCACCAATCCTTTTACCACCCCTACCTCAAAAGGGTTTAGGGGGGTGTCTAGGGGGTTTATCCACCTGGTTAATAGTGTTGTTAAGGGGTTTTAGGTGAGGATTCGTTAATTTGGCACTGTTTTGTTAATTTTGCAAGGCATCTGCCATCAAGAACTCCACTATAATTACAGGGGGCAACCCCGCTATAGTTGTAGTAGGTGTAAGTGCTAATCAAAAGGTTCAAATAATCTGCCGCATCTGATTTACCTACGCTATATAGGAGTTTTTTAGGGCCCTTAGGTAGTTATTACACTGATCAATTTGGTTGACTACAGCACCCTTTTCCGCTAAACGGGCAGTAATACTGCTGAATTTAGCGTTAAAAGTGCTGAGATTAGTGCCCCAAAAGAACTTTAGGGTGTGAAAGGCCTTATAAAAAAAATCTTTAGTGCTATTATTGTTGGGTTTATAAAGGGTTAAAAGCGTTTGAAACGCTTTTATAGGGTTGTGAATATAAGCTATGTTAGCTTGTGCTATAGGGCCTAAGCTGTCTTGTAATAGCAGTAAAACAACGGCTTGATTAAGGTTATTAAAGGCTTGTAATATAGTGGGGTCCTTTATAAACGTTGGAATTTTTATAGCCTTAAAGACTATAGTGAGTGCTTGGGTTTATTGATCAAAGTTTTTAGGGCTTTTTAGGCGCTGAGGTTTAAAGAAGTTGTTGATTCTTTTAGCGATTTCTTTACCTAACTGCCCCTGTATTATAGAAGGGGTAGTAAAGGTTGCTATAGGCTTTCTAGTAAAGGCTATAAGGGTATTTTCAGGGGGTGTAGGGCGGTTGCCAGCGTTGTAACAGGTTTTTAGGCGTTGAATACTAGTAGTAATAGCGCAAATAGCGGTGTTGAACTGGTTATTCTAGGCCTATAGTTGTTATTGTAAGCTGGTTTAAAAGCCTTGTAGGCTTTGTATACTTTTAATAAGCTTTTATATCTGGTTTGATATAAAGGAGTTATTTTTATTATTAGAGGTATTAAGTGCATTTGAAAGGGTAGCTATTATAGTGATTTATAGTGCTAAAAGCACTATAAATAACAGTACAAAGAGTGGTATAGGGGGAAGGGATCGCTGTAATAAAGGATAAATGCTCTATATTACAGAGGTAAACAGTAGTGATAGCTAGTCCTAGCAGAACGTTATGCCGGGCTTATAACCTATTAAAAGTGGTTTTGTATACTAGTATAAAATGCTAATATTTAAAGGGGCACCTAAGCTATAGTGGAAGTAGGCTTACTAATAGTGCTGGAAGCAAAAAATTTATAGTGGATAATATCTACTATAAGTGAGGTAATATAGGGGAGAAAGTGAGAGTATATTGCTTGCTTAACTAGAATTCTATTTATTAAATACAGCAAAAAGCGCTGTATATATAAACTATTTCTAGCGCTCGGACTACCTAAAACCTTTAGCTTTATAGTAGATTACAGTAGATTACAGTGGAGTTAACCTCAGCTATATAGGACCCCTTTACAAAAGATGAACCTTTATACAGGGGATAACCCTTACAATAGGTTAGTTGTGGGGCGTTACCTTAGACTGATTACCTTAGTGGGTCCCCCCTTTACTTAGCGTGGTGCTAGTAGGCCTAGGGGGGTCCCTAGCCTTGTATCAACCTTGCTAGGGGTCCCTAGGGGGTCCCTAGGGGTCCCTAGCCCTGTATATACGTCACTTGTAGCCACTATAAGCCACCTGTAGGTGGCTTATACAGGTGTGGCATGTACGCCACCTGTAATGACTGCTAGCCTTGCTGGCAAGGCTGCAGCTAGGGGGCTACACCCCCCCTATAAGCACCTGCAGTTGCCAGTGTATTTCAACAGATATTATCCACTATAAATTTCTTACTTTTAGCACTATTAGTAAGCTTACTTTTATTATAGCCTAAGTGCCCTTTTAAATATTAGCATTTTATATTAGTATATAAAACCACTTTTAATAACTATTAGCTATAATTTACTACTATATTGTTTTTAAAACCTACTTTTTTTGCTTTTATTATACCTTTTTACTTTTTATTAATATTTAAGCCATTTTATATATAAGTAGTAAGCTTTAGGCTAAAAACCAATATATTGCTTTATAAGCTACTTTTAAGCTGCTTATAATTTAATTATAGTTTAAACTAATGTTAAAAAAGCCGCAAAGCTAAGTAATTAAGTTAGTTTTTGTTCTTTTAAATTTTAAGCAATATAGGAATCTATATAGCGCTATTTTTCTGCTTTTTATGTAGTTATAAAAAAGTGTAGCTATATTTAGCACCTTTTTTTTAAAAAAAAAAGCTTTTAACTTTAACGTTTTTATATAAATTTATAGCAAAGCTAAAGCTTTATATTTTTAAAGTTTATAGTAAAAATCTACTATATTTATTAAGTAGATCTTTTTAGTTCTTTTTAGTAGTTTTTTTATTACTAAGGTTAATACTATTAAGCCTTAGCCTTTTTTTACTTTGTTATCGGCTTTGTTTTACCTTTTAAGCTAGTGTTTTTTTAAAGCCTTTTTTATTATATTTTAGCCTTGCTATTCTTTCACTTACTTCTTTTTTTTTACGCCATTTTTAACTGTTTATTATATGTTTTACTAGGTTTCCCTTGGTAATAACCCTACCTACCTTTACTTCACCCACCTTTTACCTTTATTTCTAATTATATTCCCTTTTAAAACCAAATGTTTAACCTCCTCTTAAATAGTTCTTTCTTTGCCTAAAATCGCTAACCTGCCTTTAAAATCGCATAACCTAACATTTAAGTAGGTGTAAAAAAAGGGGCAGATATAAATTATTATAATGCTATAAAAACTATTATTAAACCTTATTAATAAAAGCAAATAAAATAAATAAGATAAAGATTAAAAAGTAAAAGGTATTAAAAGTAATAAATGCGATATTATTAATAATATCACTAGTAATATAGCTAGTAAAAGCATTAGTGATTTTTTTATTCTTAAAAGTACTAGTAATTTTTTTGTTTTTAAAGGTAATATAATAACTAGTTTTTTTAGTTAATAATAAGTTTAAAAAAGCAATATAATAAAAATAGCAAAAACGGTTATAATAAAGGAAATAAAAATAATAAAAACAATTATAATAAAGGAAATATTATTAATTTTAACTATAGTTATTATTATTAAAAAACAATAGCGAAAGCTAGTAAAGATCTATTAAATAAAGTATTATTATTAATTATATTCCGTTTATACTATTTAATATTATATAATGCTATATATATTTAGCATTTAGTACGCTAACGGTATAACATTCTTTGTTTATAAAAGGGAAAAAACTATAGGAATACTAGTACGTAGCTAAGTTATACCTTTAAATTAAAACCCTTTTTCTTATAGTTTACTATATAACACTACTATTATATAAACAATATTTACGCTATATTTCTTTAGATCTTAAAAATAAAATTAGTAAAATGTTATAGCAAATAATTAATTAATTTAAATTTAAAAGTAGCGCGCTATACTTTAGCAAGCTTTAATTAGTTGCTTTTATTGCTTTATTATGCTTATACTTTATTATATAAGCGTTTATAAAAACAAAAGCAAATTAAAAGCAAATAATAGCAATAAAAACAAAAGGTAAGTAGCAAATAAGCTTTACTAGGCCTAACTAAATTTTAAGCTAGTTATACCTACTAGTTTTTATATTACCTTAGTGTAGTAATGTTTTTTTTAGTTAAAACAAGGCGACTTTACTATTTTGGTTAAATTTTAGTTATTTAGCTATAAAATTATCGATATTATAATGTGGTATAATTTTTATATTGTTAACACTTTGCCTTAATAATATAATAAGCAAGTTTACGCTTTTAGGCTTTTATTTTACTAATTAAAAGTAAATTAGCATATAATTAGTTTATAATCGCAAATTTATTAGATTTTAGCAATATATATATAAAGCTATTAACTAAAAAATAGCTTTTCGCTAAAAAGGTTAAAGGTTAGTAGAAATAAAATTTAAACCTATATTTTACTATATAAACACTAAATATATAACCACTATATTATCCCATTTATTAAATGAAATAAAAACGTATAAAATAAGCTAAATTATTTAAAAACGTAATAAAAACCAATTATATACAATATATATAGGTGTTAAAAAAGGTAGGTGTTAAAAAAGGTAGGTAGTAAAAGGTAAAAAAGGTGTTAAAAGCGGTGTTTATAAAAAGGGATAATAAAGGGTGACTACTTATATAATAAATTAAAAAAGAATTTTCTAAACAAATTTACTAGTAAATTTATATATAAATTAAATATTTAAATTTTTAAAAAAAGCTATAAACACTTATTAACTTTAAAGGTATAATATAATATAATAGTGGCAAAAACGGTTAATTAATTATTTTAATTATTAAACCTTAAATTACTACTTTAACACTTTTTAACAACTATATTTATTTTAGTATTTATATAACAATATTAGCATTATTAAATTTTTTTTTTTTTTAGCTTTTTTTTTATTATTTTTTTATTAAAAATAATATAGTTTATAAATATTAACTACGTAGTGCTACTTACTACTTTAAAAAAACACGTATATTTTTTATGGAAAAAGTATAAAGTTAGTATTTAATACTACGCTGTTATTTACGGCTACGCTATTTAAACTAAATTAAAAAAAAAATTAAAAAAAATTAGTATATATAATACGAGATTTTTTACGATTAATTTAAAACTTTTGTTTTTTAAGCTAAACTTAATATTAAAAACATTAAGTTAAAAAAAATAAGCTATTAGTTTTAAGTATATGCTTAATTATATAATAATTGCTATTATTTTTAAGTTATTAATAGTAGTTATAATTACTTGCTATTTAATTACATAAAAAATTATTAAGTATATTATATAAAAACTTTAACGTAGTATAAAGCTATTAAACGAAGTGTTGCTAATAAGTATAATAATAAAAAGATTTTTGATTTTTTTATATTAAATATGTTAAATGGGCTATATACGATTATACGTTATATGGTGAGATAAAATATAGTTAATTGTGTGCTATATTTATTTATATAAAAAAAAAGAAAATAAATCTTTTATATATAATAAAATTTTTATTTTAAGTGAAGATTTTAATTAGCATATAAAGATAATAAAGATAAAAAAATATAAGGGTAAATAAGTGTTTTATATAATATTAACTATTGCACACTAAAACCATTAAATATAGCTAACACTAAGATTTTAATACTAGCTATTTTTTTTTTGGCTATAGTTTTTTATTTATGCGATATAAAAAGAAAAATAAAAAAATAAATAAAATAACTATACACGCTTTTTAACTTTTTGCTTTTGCTTTTATATAAAATTAAAAGCATTAATTAACTAAGGTATAACTTATACTATGTTATTTAATGCTATATATAATTAAAAAAGTAGTTTTATAATTAATTATAATGTAATAAAGCGATTAAGTTAATTGCGCGCAATTAAAAACTACTTTAAAGCTATAGTTAGTGCTTTATTTATACGTTTGCTTTATATAGTTAATTAACTAATTATTAGCTATAACTTTACTTATATTAAGTAGTTATTAATAAGTTAGTTAATTATACGAAAAGTATAACTATATATAGTTTAAGTTAACTATATAAAAAAAATGCCGATATAAAAACAGGTTTAAATATATAAGAAAATAAACTTTTTTAAGTGCTTATTTTTTCTTTTTTTTTTTTATACTTATATATATATATATACATTATATATAAAGTTTTTAAACTTTTATTAAGGTTATATTAACGGTAGTTTAAATAAATTATTAATAGCAATAGTAATATTAATATATTTGCCGCCGCTTTTGCTATACCTACTTATTTACGCTTTATGCTTTTGCTGCTTAATGGTATTACTTGGTTTGGTAATTTTGTTTACACACTTAATAATAATGCAACTAAGGTATATTACTTCTTTATAAAAACCTTAGCTTATTAGGCTTTTATATAATTGCTTTATATAAACATATATATATTTTTATTTTTTATGTAAATAGTTTTATATATATTTTTTAGCTAATTTAGTTTTTTGTTATATAATAATAAAAAAAAAGTATTATTACTGCTGCTTTTTTTATTAATATTATTTTTAAAGTATTATTTAGCAATAACTTTGCTAACGCTTAAGCTAAGCTTATACGCTAAAAAGGCTACTTTTAAGCTTTTTTGGTGCAAAGTTATAAAGCTATTATAGTTACTACATATGCTAATAACTTACGCAATAGCTGCCGCAGTTATAATAGGTTACCTTTTAAAGCATATTATTAGGTTCTTAGTTACTAAAGTAGTACATGCGGTACTTATGTTTAGCGCTTACATAAAGCGCGATATTTTAACTATAGTTAAAAAAGAAAAAAAAAAGAGAAAAAAAAAAAAAGTTTTTAGTTTTATACGTTGCTTTTAGTTTTTAGTTATTTTAAGTAAATATAAATTTTTATATAGTTATTTTTAATACGCTGCTTTTTTTTTTACATTTTTTTTTTTATAAATATAATTTAATAATATATAATTATTTTTAACTTTTTTTTATAAATGCTTTTAATAAAATAACGTAATAGTTATATGTTTAGTGTTTATATAGTAAAACATAGGTTTAAATCCTACTCTTATTAACCTTTAACCTTTTTAATAAAAAGCTATTTTTTAGTTAATAACTTTATATATATATCGCTAAAATCTAATAAGTTTATAACTATAAACTAATTATATGTTAATTTACCTTTAATCAATAAAATAAAAGCTTAAAAGCATAAACTTACTTACTATATTATTAAAACAAAATATTAACAACATAAAGATTATACCGCACTATAATATTAATAATTTTATAGCTAAATAACTAAAATTTAACTAAAATAATAAAGTCGCTTTACTTTAATTAAAAAAAATACTGCTATATTAAAACAATATAAAAATTAATAAATATAGTTAGCTTAAAATCTAATTAAGCTTAGCAAAACCTATTTACTATTTACTTTTTGCTTTTATTACTATTATTTGCTTTTAATTTGCTTTTATTTTTATAAACACTTATATAGTAAAGTATAAGCATAATAAAGTAATAAAAACAATTAATTAAAGCTTGCTAAAGTATAGCACGCTATCTTTAAATTTAAATTAATTAACTATTTATTATAACATTTTGTTAATTTTACTTTTAAAATCTAAAAAAATATAGCACAAATATTATTTACGCGATAATAATGCCATATAGCAAACTACAAAAAAAAAGGTTTTAATCTAAAGGCGTAGCTTAGCTACGCACTAATATTCCTACGGTTTCCCCCCTTTTACAAACAAAACTATTACACCGTTAGCGTACCAAATGCTAAATATATATAGCATTATATAACATTAAATAGCATAAACAAAATATAACTAATAATAATATAAATGTTTTTACTTATATAACTAACTTATTTATAAATATAAGATCTTTAAGTGCTTAATTAGGTATTTTTTTTATAAAAGTATTAATAAAGTTATTTTTATTGTTTATTTATTATATATTAAAAATCTTTTTTCTTTTATATAATTTTTACAATATTATAATATTAATTATAAAGCGTTTTTTTTATATAGTCTTTAACTTTATTAAGTAGTTATATAGTGATTTTAAGTTTATATATAATACTACTAAAATTAATGTAATTTTTAACATAGCTATAATTTTTAAAATTGTTATATATAAGGTAATAATATTGTTTACTTTATTAACTATATTATATAACTTATTAGCTAATATATTTTTAATAACCTTTTTATACTTGCTTAAATTTTAGTATATAATATTGTTTTTAATTTTAAATTTATTTAGCTTTATATAATACTTAATAGCTAATATAATTATAAATTTAAGCTATAAACTTATGTTTATATTATTTATAAAAGATTTATTTATAAAAATAAACAGCTTTATATAACTTAGATTTAAAAGTATAAATTTTAAGCTATGGTTATAGTTATTTATTTACTATTTGATTTTTTTGTTTAAGGCTTATATATTAGCTTTAATAAGTTTTATAGTTTAAGTAGCAGCTGCTAGGTTATATGCTACTTTTGGTTGGTAAATACTGCTAATATATATGCTTTTTACACGTTAAAAAATATATTATTATATGAAATTTTTTATACGGTAGTTAATTTTAGCTAGTTAATTTACTTGGCTTTTTTAAGTTAAAGTAATATTTTTATTAGTTAATAAAGTAATTTAGCTTTTATTAAATTTTATAAAATGGTTTATTTACAAGATTTTTTTAAGCTTTATATAAAGCTTTATTTTTTATAACTTTGTTTTTTTTTATATAAAAAAGCTTAAAGTAATAAAGCTAAAAGTATTATTTATTTATAAACTAGTAATTTTAAAATTATTTAGCAAATTAATTAATATAAAAAGGTATAGGTTATATATTAAAATAGTTATTTTTAGTTGGTTGCAATAATGTTTATAATAAGTTTTAAACTAGTATAGCTTTAATTTTAAGACTTTATATAACAATTATATAACTTTTAAAATTATTTTCGCAAGGTATTTATTTTTTAGTTCTTTTAATAGTTATATAATAATTACTTATAATAGCTTATTTTTTAATTATATATACGCTTAAGTAATATTTTAAAGTTTGCTTTTAATGTTATAATTTTATATAAAAAAAAAACTTAATATTAAGATTAATTTTTAGTTTATTTATTATATTATAAATAACTATATAAAGATTGTTTCTTTTTTTTAGTTATTATAGCTTTATATAACTAGTTTTGATTTTTTATACAGTTAAATTATTTTACTTTTTACTTCTTATATAAGCTTAAATTTAAATATATAAATATTGTTATATTATTTTAAGTTATATATTATAAATTTAAATATATTTTATATAATAAGTTTATTAATTTTAATAGCGTTTGCTTTTTTAAATAAAGCGCTAAAAGTATTAATTATATTATTTTTATGCAACTTAATTACTAAAGCATAATTTTGCTTCTTTTTTTTAGTTAAAAATATATGCTATATAAAAGGTATATAAAAATTAGCAGCTTTATAAAAGCGTCTTCTTTTTTTTTATACGGTTAGTAGCAAAAGTACTTAAGTTTTATTTAATACTTTGTTTATATTTTTTAATATAATATTTTTTGTTATATAGTAATATAGCTTTACTTATATAACTTTAAACTATATAAAGCTATTTATTAATTTAATTATTATATTTAATTTTTTAATTAATTAAATTTTATATAGTTTATTTTAGCCTTGCTTTTTTTACTATATAAAAACTTTGCTTTATAGTAGTAATAATAATATATTATATAAATTAAGCTTATTATATTTATTAACCACTTAATTAATATTAGCTTTAGCTTTTTCTTTGCGTAATATCTTTATAGCCTTTTTAATTGCTTTAGCTTATTATATAATATTTAGCAAAAAAAAAAAGTTTAAGTTCACCTTAAAGTAAGCTTTAAAAACAAAAAGTATTAATACTAAGCTATTTAGTTTTATAGTATTATTTAAAGCCTTAACCGCTATTTATAAAATTAACTCTTATTTTATATAACTTTTAAGCTTAGCTTTAAATATATTATATATATAACGTAGTAGCTTATATGCTTGTTTAATTTTGCCTACCGCCTAATATGCCTTTATAAACATTATATAACACTAAATACCTATAATTTTTACTTAATTCCAAAATTTTTTAAACAAAAAGTTAGTTTTTAAGTTATATATAATATAATTAAAAAGTCTTTAATATATATTAATTTAACACTTATATAAGGCTTTTTAAGCATATTATATAAATATAAAACTTAAAAAAGTTACCGCTTAAAAAAATATTATAATATTAATTATATATAACACTTGCTTATTATTTATTTATATAATATTAATAATTACTTTATAATTAAAATTGCAATCATTTTTAATTATAAACTTAAAACATTTAAGTGCTTAATTATACGTTTAATAATAATAATAAAACTTTTAAATCTTTTTTAAAGTTAAATAGCTAATATTATATCTTATATAACTAAATATATTATATAACCTCTTTATATAAAAGTAACTAAAACAACAATATAAACAACATAGCTTTATTTTTATAAAGTAAATCTTAGTTTTATATAATAAAGTATTAAAAAATAAGTAACCTTATTTATATATAACTAATATTTTTTTCTTGTTTACTTATATAATTTTATTTTATATATTATTAAAAAAAACTTTTATATAGTTTATATTTACTAACAAAAAAAAAAAAAGTTAGTATATTTAATATATAATATATAATTATACTAAAAAAGCTTTTAACTTATATAATACTAATTAAAATAATAGTTTTATTACTTTTAAATTTAATATAAGCGCTACTAAAAGTTTAATTTACGTTTATATATAAATAAAGTTATAAATATATAACTAACTACGCTTTTCCTACTATAAAATATATAAAAGCCTTTATATCTTAAACTTTTTTTTAGTACTTTATATAATATTAATTATTTAAAAAAAATTAATTACTTAAAATAATTATTTTATAATTCTTTATTTTTTTACTAATTATATAATATTTACTATCCCAAATATTTTCGCTAGTTATATAATATATAAACATATTATTTATTAAAAATTATATTACTTATATACTATACTCTTTATTAGCATTACTTTTACTATCGTTTGATTTAAAGTAGCCTTTATACTTTATTAGGTACAAAGAAAATTCTTTGTTTATAAGCTATATAAAATATAATATTTTATACAAGCTAAAATATTAGTTTTATATATAAGCTCTTTTTTAAAAAATATAATTTATTAATTAATATTTTTCTTTTTAGCATATAAAACACTTTTTTTTTATATAAAACTTTTAGCTAGTTTAACTAGCTTATTTATATAACTAAAAACAATTTTAATATAAGCTGTTTTACTTTAAATAATTTAAATAAAACCTAAGCTTAAAGCTTTTTATATAATTATTTTAGCTATACCTTTTATTTATAAAATAGGTCTTGTTTTTTTTTTATATAAAATATTTAAAAGTAATATCTATTAAGATTTAAAGATATGCTTGCAAGTTAATAAAAAAGCCTTTATATAATAGCTTTTAAAATATAAATACTATATTAAATTCCAGTACTTTTTAATACGCTTATATAACTATTATACTAAGCTAGATCTTATTTTAATAGCTAATACTTAGCGCGTATTATACTTTTGCTAGCTTATTAATTATAAGCTTTAGTGCATTATATAGTGCTAATTTTAAATTCTTTTATTTTATTTATATATATATAATTATAATCTAGTTAGCTTAATAGTAGCTATAATTTATATTAGTATTAAAATATATATTTAATATATAATAAATTTTATTTTAAATACTTTTTATACTAATATAATAAATATAGTAATCTTTTACATAACTTATAATATAAATAAAAATATAACGTAGTATTAGTTTTTTATAATTTCTAGCTTTTAATAAGCATTAATAAATAGCTTTACTTTATTATATAATAAATTATATAGCTTTTTAAAGTAGTTTCTCTTTTGTTTTTAAGTTTTTTAAAAAAATATATATTTATTTAGCAAAATCTTTTTATTTTATATATATTTTATAAAAAATAAGTTTATAATTATATTAATTATAGCTAAATTTAATATTATATATATATATTCTTTTAATTAAAAAGTTTAAAAGAAATAATAAATAATAATATATTTATAAACTAGCTAAAAGTTTAAATAATAGCTAGTAATAACTAAGGTAATAAATATTATAGTTTTTTTATATAGCTATATAAAAGTATTTTCTTTAATACTTTATTATATAACAGGTTTTTTAAATTATATAGTTTTTAATTAGGTTAAAAAAAAATATTATATTTAGTGTTATATTTTTTAAAAGTTATTTAAAAGCTTAAAATAAAAATTATATAATAGCTTTTAATAATTTTACTTAAAGTATTAATAATTTTATTAAGTATAAAGGTTTATAATATATAATATTTTTTTATATAGCTTTATATATTTTTAATGCTACTATTAAATAATTTTTAGCATTTAATAAAAATTTTTTTACTTTTAAAATTTTTAACATCTTTAATATTAGCGTATAATAGTACATAAAAAATTAAGCTATAGTTTAATTTTTAAAGTTTTTTTTATATACTTGCTAAAAGTTTTATTTTACTGCTTTTAAATATATATAATTATATATTTAGCTAAATAAATAAGTATTTAATTTATTAGCGTTAAGTTTATATATTAAGTTAATAGTTTTTTTTTTTTTTTTTTTAAAATTATGCTTTATATAAAAACTTTAGCTATTTTAATATTTTATATAATTTATTTATATAAGATATCATTTAAATTAAAATACTTAAACAATATATTTATTAAAAAAGCTATTAATTTTATAGCTATTTTATTAAAGTATTACTTAGCTATTATATAGCAATATAATCTAGTGTTTTAGCAAAGTTGCTTGCTATCTTTATTTTTATATATATATATATTTTTGCTTTAAAAAGTGCTAAAAAGAAAATACTTATATAAAAAAATCTAAATTTTCCTTTTTTTATATTATATAAATATCTTTTACCTTAAAAAGTACTAAAAAAAAGGCACTTATATAATAAAAATCTTAAAAATTAATATAAAAGTAAATATTTTTTGCTTTAGGTTTTTAAAAGGAAAATATTTATATAACTAAAATTTAAAGTCTTTTTAGTTATTTTTTGTTTTTATTTTTACTAATTTATAGTGCTTTTACAACTATTAATTAGTATTAAATAAGCTATATATAATTATACGTTATATAATAAAATAAAATATAGTTAATTATATGTTATATTTGTTTATATAAAAAAAAAGAAAGTAAATCTTTTATACGCAGCAAAATCTTTACCTTAGGTAAAAATCTTAACTAGCGTATAAAGATAACAAAAATAAAGAAACATAAAAGTAAATAAGTGTTTCGTATAATACTAGCTATCGCACACTAAGACCATTAAATGCAGCCAACACCAAGATTTTAACAAATAACCTTATATATCTTTTAACTAAAAAAAACATTTAAAATTACATAACTACTTATTAAAAAACCTTATAACAAGCTTTTAGCAATACTTTTAGCTTTTTTATAATGCTTTAAAATAGCTTTAATATATACTATATATTGTTGTTATATAGCGTAGTTTTTAATAGCTTGTTTTAATTACTTAAATGGTTTTAAAAAATATAGCAATATTATTTAAATATTTTTATAATAGATTTAATATATAAAATTAATAAATATAAGCTGCTGCTTTTATAAATTAATGGGATAATAAAAGTTAATACTTATTTTGTTATAACTTATACGATTATATTAAACAAATAAGCTAAAACAATTACATAGGTATTAAAGTGCTATGAAAATCTATATAAATGTATTTATATACCGCAGCTACTTTTCATAATAATTATTAACTTTTAGTTATTTAAAAAAAAAGCATTATTAGCTATATAGTAGTTAACTTAATAATAGCTATATATTTAGTATATTATAAAAAGCGTTAAAAACAACATTAAGTAATAATAGCGTGGATTATTAGCTTTAAACTTTAAGCTTATTTTAATTTTATTTTTATTATTACTTATAAGCGTTATTTTTATTATATAATATATGTTTAAAGAAATTGCTGTTATGTTAAATATTAACCTTTTAAGACATCGTAAAAGCTAAAATATAAGCAAATATATTTATACCTTTAAAAAGATTAAGCGTATTAAATACTACTATTATAACGGTAAGCCTACGATTAATTATAATCCTAATGGTATTTTAACGCTTTAAAAGTATATAGCGTATGTGGCTACTAAACATAAGCTTAAAAAATATTAGTAAAACTTTTAAGAAAAGTTTTTTATTTAATTTAAGGTTTTTAAATAGCTAAAAAATATTTATATAAAGGTTTAAAAGCAGTGGTATTATATATATATAAAAAAGTATTATAACTTTAAAGTAATTACTTTTTTAAAATTAAAGTTATTATATATATAAATTTAAAATTGCTTTTAAAATATAAAATTAAGCTTAATAATATTTGTTAAAGCTATTAAAAAGCTAGTTATTAATAAAAAAAAGGTTTTTAAAATTGTTTTTAGTTAATAAAAATAGCGTACTAATTATAATAAATATATAAAAAATATGTTTAAAAACTTAAAACTATGTTATAATATTAACTAAATAGCTTTTAATAACGTTTATTAACAATATATATATATTATAAAGGTTTATATAAAAAGTAAAACAATAAAAATTATTAATTATATAAGTGATTTTATTTATTAAAAAGGTATTTTATGCTGGTATTTTTTATATAAGTAAATAATTATTTAAATTAAAAGCAAAAGGAATAAGCCTTTTATATAGGTTTTTAAAGGCTAAAAGCTAAAAAAAGGCAATTTTAATTATTATTAGTAGCTTAATAGCTTTATATAGCAAGATATTAACTTTTTATTATTTGTTTAAAACTTTAAACTTTGCTTAAAGTATTATTTAAAGCTTTAAAACTATAGATTTTATATAAAAGCATATATTAATAACGGAAAAGTGCGTAAATATTTATAGTTTATATAAAATAAAGGCTATTAAATACCTTTTTACAAAAAGATTTAACTTTAAAAAAGGGAGGCTATTTATTAGCTTTAAATTATTATTAAAGTAAATTAGTTACTTTGTTATAAAGCAAGTGTTATTATAGCTTAAAACGTTAAAAATTATTTAAATAAGGCTATAATTAAAAACGAGGTTAAAAATAGCACGGATTTATTACGTATAGCTTTTTTAATAGTGCTAAAGCTATATTTAAATGCTTAAATATAATAAAAAAGGTTGTAAAGCTGTTATTTTAGGCCTTTATAAAAAGGCAAATAGCTTTTTTAAGTTATTTTTAAGCTAAGGGTTTTTTAGTTATTTTTAATTAAACGCGTTTATTATATAAATTACTTTAAATTATATTATAACTAAAAGTTTTATATTTAAAAAATTGGTTATTTTGGTAATTTTTTAATATTAATGCTTTAATTTTAATATAATATTAAAATTAGCATTAAAACCTAATAAACTAATTAAAATAACAGCTTTTATAACACTAAAAAAATTGCAATAATTATAAAATAATAAAAGAAAATAGCTTTTATTTATATATTTAATTTTTAATTGATTTTATTTTTAGGTGGTGGTGGGTGGTAGTGCTTTAATTTTAATATAATATTAAAATTAGCACTAAAACCTAATAAACTAGTTAAAACAACAGCTTTTACAACATTAAAAAAATCGCGATAATTATAAAATAGCAAAAAAAAACAGCTTTTATTTATATATTTAATTTTTAATTGATTTTATTTTTAGGTGGTAGTAAGTGGTAGTAAGTGGCAGTGTTATGTATCTACAAGGGGAGATACCAAAAGAAGTTCTGACCCTAGTTAGATCCCTACCAAAATTGTATGGCGTTAGCACTAGTAGAAGAACCAAGTAGGGTCAGGGCCATTCTAGCCTGCATGGGCGGCCATTCTAGCCGGGTCGGGGAAGTCCTCTTCAGTACTAACCTATTACTCTAGTCTGGGTTAGGTAGGTATCCACACAGCTCTTTAGGTTGACTCGGCACTTAATGCCTAGAGCCACTATCCACCCAGCTCCACTAGGAAAAGGGCCATGAGCGATTGTGGCGTCACCATAGCCACCACTACTTTTCTCCTCATGATAACACAACATTGACTTAGGTACTGCAGATGGTGTGTGTGCTACTTTAACCTACATAACTTCAATGTTCCTACATACGTAAGTACCTAGGTAGTATTTAAACAAACGTACATACGACCTACGTCAAATACTAGGTATGTCTTTATAACCTTACCAAGGTTTTCATTGGCTCTTCCAAGACTTCAGTGACCGCTACCTACTTGATAGAGAAAAACACCTAATGAAGAGATGAAATGAGGCAGTGATATGATGGACAATATAATGATGCTCACCTAAGAGAATACAACGCGCCACAAATCCCACTTATATTCAATTTGAAACTAATTATTCTTGTAGTGTAGGCCCTATTATATAGTGCATAGCATCCTGGCCAATAATCATAGTCCTTCATGAGAAACCCTCGTACCTAATCCACCCTAGGACTACACCTCCGAAGAATAGTATCAAAAAAGACTTCCGTGATAAACAAACAATAATTTTCAACTCCTGAATGGTCTCTGTGCTCTCCAGTGTCCCTAGTTCAGCAACCCCGGACAGTCTGCCCGGATCTTGGCCTGCAGACGCATTGATAACCTGCTAAAGCCTGCTGGGGGGATTATTGTATCCTAAGAAAGCGACCCCTCCGTGTCATCATTGGCTAGACACTATATTCTCGGTCATGAGATTCGTCGCTTGGCTTCAATAATAAACGCCGAAAGGGGTCAAGGCAGAAGCAGGTGGATTTCGTGGTAGTCGCTAATCTATTGAATGCAAAGGATTCTAGCCAAGAGGTTCAGGTTAGACGCTTGTTGCAGCTTCGGGCTGCTGAGTGAAGTGAACCGACGTTTCTGCTGTTCGGCCTTCACTGGCTCGATCGAACCGTGAGGCAGTTTCATGTCAGCACAAAACGCGGCCTCCAGAGATCACCGTTGATTCTGTATCACCTTGTTAGCACGAGGTACCAGGCCATCTTATTCCTGCTATTAAGTCATTACGGCTTTCACGAAACACGTTCTGCCGTACCGCCCCATAGCAATAGTTCCGCTTTTGCGGCCTGTTCCACATGGCTTTCGGAGATCTATTCGGCCTCCTCGGACAGGAGATCCAAGACCCAGAAGAAGGCACGTTGAGGGGCTCAGTAAGTACAGCCAGACATTGCTAATCAGTGCTCATTAGAGACTTTCCTGCTCTTCTCTCAAGAGATTCCCTCTCAAAATCTTGGTTTTGTCGACTCCAAAGCTACAGTCATAGATCTAACCATTGGCGGTAAAGACTATACTATTCATCAATCTCCGACTATCTTGAATCGCCCGGGGAGCACTACCGGCGCTGTCATTGTGAGTTCTCGCCGATGACTTCTGCTACCTGTTTCCCGAGCCCATCTCCCCATTGTGAAGACTACGTTTTACTCGCAATATGCCTACATACTATATTACCTTTGGTGTTGGACTGCCCGGTGGTTCGCTGCGTGCTTATACATGTCCCCTGCTGATTGAATCCGGGGGAAGTGGAAAATAACCCCATTAGTAGCTTCGTGGCTAAGCTCAACTGACAACCTGCTATGGAAAACAGGGGCTCTCTCATCCTCAAGCAGTGTACTTGAGCTAGGATGTGGAATATCCGGTCTCGTTGGTCTAGCGCTATCTCCCCTCGTATCACGCTACGTCCTCACAGACCAAACATATGTAGCACGGCTTGTCGAGAAGAACCTGCAAGAAAATATTGTTCCCCAACAGAGGCCATCGTCTCAAAAACGCAAGGGGAAATCGTCTTCCACGGCTAATCCGGTCAATCTACGCTTCACGGCCTTGGACTGGGAACTGGATGAAGTGACAACTTCTCTCACAGGATCACCGGATATCGCTAGTTTTGACGCAGTCATTGCCTGCGACTGTATCTACAACGAAACTCTCATTGAGCCTCTCGTCCAGACCTGTGCTGATGCCTGCAGTCTACGGCAGCGCGGCCAAGAAATGGACGCACAAAGCAATGAGGCTGCAACACCAGCCCTCTGTATTGTTGCGCAGCAGCTACGAGATCCAGAAATCTTTGAAGGCTGGATCAAGGAGTTTAGTAAGCACTTCCGCGTCTGGCGCGTGCCTGAGGAGATGCTATCAAAAGAATTACGCGCGAATACGGGATTCGTGGTGCATATCGGAGTCCCAAAAATTGCGGTTGCACCCTGAAAATATCGAGAGAAAACCGTGAGCGCTTGATTTCCGTCATACGAGAGAGAGGCTGGTCTCAAGTTGTAATATGATGTCAATACTACGACGCGGTCTACACTACCGGTCGATACGGGTAGGAACTGCGCCCAGGACCCGACAAAAGAAAGCTGGCACATGTTAAAAGCCGTCTTCCGCGTTATAGGGGCACAAAGTCTGTTCACAGTGAAGATATAGACCCTGCGCTACTACGCATTCATGGCTATTCTACTCCATATTCATACGTATGGCGCAATCCAAAGACACGTGGGTATCGTCCATGATAGGCACCCAGCGCGAGCAGTTAGAGATGGGGGCCTTATGCAGATGGATTGCTATGTCACATATAGCAACGAGAATAAGACGATGTTGGAGTCAAGAAAAGAAGCCGATCGTCAATCTAAGGGTATTTTACTTATGTGTAGCATTGAATAGCTGCACGAAGAAATTTACAGTCTTCAATACCGAACCGATTTCTTCGTCGTAAATATACAGATCGCAGCATTCTTAAACTATCATGCAGATTGTTATTCATATCGAACACGATATATATTATCAATACTTCCAATAACTCGTAAACTGACACATAGGACGGGTCTGCCTAGACGGTCATCAACATGATCCAACCCCCGTAACCTAATTCTCGGGTTGACCGACTCATAAACGTCGAACCACAACTCATATTAAGAAACACGAATGGCCAGTTATCGAGCAACCAGGCTCGGTAAGGCGAATGGTAATCAATCGAGTTGACAACAACAGACTCAACTGCAACTGTCCACTGCACATAAGAATACTTACCACAACCACTAAAGTGTACACACCAGAAGTAATGTGCCCCAGTAACAGCTTAACCCAGGCAGTCAGGTTGAGACCTCATGTGCTGGTTCCTAGGTCATATCCACAAGCACTGCATAACGCTCTACTTCTTCAAGATATCACCACAGCTGAAAGCAACAACGCAGCGGAATCCAAGTCAAGCAATCGGCAAATCCGATATTCTTCATTGTCACAATAACGAAAGGTGAATGTGTTGAGGATATAATAATTCCAATATTTGAAATAATAATATTTTTAAAAAAAAAAAATTATACAAGTGCGCTTTAAACCAAAATTCTGAGTTTCTATTAAAGGGTGGTGTTGCTAGAGTAATGCGACAAACTAACAATAGGTCTGGTGGCTGAGCTGACAATAACCGTGCGTTTTGGTGTAAAGAGGATACACCTAGCATCTACCTAGTACTTCCAATGCCTTATTTAAATTATATAGAGCACATATTTTCTAAGACCTATATAATACTAGGTAAAAACTTTGAGCTAGGCTAAGGAGGTACAAATGCAAGCCATTGTGGTCCAGAGTCATATTTCACTGCATTTTTAGTCCCAGTAGTAGAGGAGGCAAAGAGAAAGCACTAGGTACCTAGGTTAGGTACAGTTTAAGCTGCCGGGTAGGTAGGGCCGGTGGAGAGGGAGGGTTGTACAACTCTCACCCTGATGAGTGCGACACCTTTCACTGCATTTTTAACCTCAGCGAAACAGACAAGATAAAATTACTTCCAACTCCAAGTGTTGACTATACATCTGACAAGAGTCCATATCACAGCTTCTAAGACCTTAACTTGATAGCGGCATAGCATCACAAAACGCTGACTAGCCTTGCCACCTCGTAATTCCTGTGCTAGATCTACTAGTACTACTGTTAACTACTGCTAACAACTACACCCGCAGCCATATCCACAGCTACCTCTACAACTTGCAAGCAGCTAGATCAAGAGTATACCAAACAGTGTAAGAGACTGCAAAACACAACTTCAGGAATAACAATATGAGAAGTCAAGAAAAGAGTATCTCACTTAGTAAGCCATAACATAATTCACAAGAGTGCTACTATCTCATCTTATATTATCCGCGGCAATATGATAATGTAGATGAGCCGCGGGGCGATGGCCCTGCTAGCAACACGTAGTGTATCCCGAGTATTCATCCATCCGCCCATCCAAATCCCAGAACGCCATGCCAAGCCATAAAATCCCAAAGAAATACATGCCCTAAAATTTCTATCCCGAGCACACCACAGGTAATCTATCATAGAACAACGGGGGTTGCGCGGGCATCGATATAGCAGCACAAAATCAAGCATGGACAGCACCACCTTCGCTCTCCCCAGCCATGCTCTCAACATCCGTCCAGCTCGTAGGCGTATGCATGCCATCGTCACTAATCACATCGAACGACCTGGTAGAGTGCACCTCGTCCGCGACGTCGACGCCGGACCCGGCAAGCGAGGCCGAGTCCGTAGGTGTCAGTTCGCCGTCGCTGATGAGCTCTGCCTCCGAGGCCGTGGCGGGGGACACAGGTAGCGGGGAGTAGAAGCTTATGTCGCGCGACGCGTTCTGCGCCCACGCCTGTATGGAGCTGTACGCGTCGTTCTCGTTGCGGTCGTCCTGGCCTGCTGTCATGTATTCGTCTGGGCCGAGTTGTTCCGATTCCTCGAGCTGAGGTTGAGATTGAGGTTGAAGCTGGGACTGATGTGACGTAGGAGTTTCCGGGCGCGGATCGACCTCCACGAGCGGGGGGAGCGGCGCCGCGACTTCAGGTCGAGGCGACAGAGTCCGCGAAGGCTGGTATGCGCCCCTGTCGGTTGCGCTGTAGATATCCGACATCTCGTCGTGTACGGGGTCCATCAGGCTATTCTCGAAGGCAATATCATCTTCAATACCATGCTCATCGGCGAACGGGTTCGTGTAGGTGGAGTAATTCAGACCCCGCTGGCTATTGGTGCCACGGCGTCGAATCAGTCCGTCGTTATTGTTTACGGGCTCGTGGCTTGTCTGGAAGATATAGGCTCCCTTCTCAGCTTGTTCGTCTTGTTTTAGGAAGTCGTCGAAGCTCGATCCTCCCGTTGAGGCGCGGGGACGATATCTCTTCTCATCTTCGCTGTCTTTCTCCTTCTTGGATTCGCGCAGGGCGTTCCAGTACATCAGCTCCTCTCGCTGGCGACGGAGGCTCTCGGCATCGGCTTCGACACCCGGGACGCTGGGGACGCTGCCGGGGCCCAGACCGCGTGACGTTAGGAATCCTTCGGCGTCTTCAGGACGGTTGAATAGGTTCTCTCGCTGTTGCGGGGTGATGCTGTCGCCAAAGGTGTGCAGGGCGATGGCAATACGACGGCGGAGATCGTCGGTCATACGCCGCAACTCGGGGGACTCGTAGATGGCTATCGCGGCGGCGACGGCGACCGAGACGGCGATGACGCCCGCTGTGGCAGCTCCGTTAATATGTGCCATAGTAGATATAGGCGATTGGTGTAGTTCAGAGAGGCATATAGGAATCGTCAAGTATTACTAGGAACGGTGATAAAACCGTCAAGATGAGACGGGGAAATGAAATGGAAATGAAATTCAAGTGTGCAGTCAAATAAATCATACAAGGTTGTTGAATCTGATTATGCAAGAAGACGGGACGTGAAGGTGACACAGCAGAGAGGAATCAAGTTGAAGGGTAAGAAATGATCGAGCAGGCGTGTTGCTCGAGCCTGTTTGCCACCTCGAGTGACCAGACCAGGCAGGCACTTTTGATTCACACTTGGATCGATGATTCGACGTGGGGTCGAGGGGAAACAGTTCTAGTGGTACGATTCAATTCGTCACTTACCCTTGGCAACTAAGGGCACGGGCATTTTCTGTGAGGCTTCAGCCGCGGTGCCAATTTCGCTTGGTTTCTTCTAGGTATTTCAATTCTAGCTGTGGTTCTAGAGAAGAATAGAAGATTGCGATTAACGAGAGGGTGGTCGAATAGGTTAGAGAGGGGTAAAGAGAGAATGTGCGTGTGGTAGGAGGAAAGACGAGAGGGGAACTGGGAGAGAGGAGGAAGAGGAGAGAGGATTGGACCTGGGATCCGATTTGCCTTCTCTCTGCTCCTGCTTCTTACGTCCAGAAATTGGCACGCGCATGTAGTTTTTTGCTAGTAGAATAAGATAACACCAGAGAACTTAAAAGTTAAAAGCGAAAGACGGTAGGTAATGGCACAGGGGGTATTTCACGGATCACTCGGTAAGCAACTCTAAAAGGTATACCTAGGCAGACAAGAATGGTACCGGAGAAAGTATGTAGGTTTGTTCTCCCCTGGCGTCGAGGATATCCTTCTAGCTCTATACGTCAGTACAAACCCCAAGTAGGTAGGTGGTCAGGGCGTGATCGGTTACGTATACCACTCAGCCCCTCCCTTCTCATCCCTACAGTCAAGGCAGACATTTAAAACGTAGTGGTCGGTGGATGGTCACGCCGTTGACGGAGCTGAGCATCACTCATTCATAAAATTCCTGACACCTGGTTGATTTTGCTCAATAGCCGTCAAAAACTGTAGATACATCAAGACTCGTGGCATTGTCTGTTAGTGCATTGGTTTTCATGTCGAAGCCAATAGTATTGTCGAATTGATCGTCTACTGTAAAATTGACAGATGCGGGGTGCAGGGGACGCGGGGAAATTTAATCCTAGCTCTTCGAAGATGCTATTCATCATCCATATCTCTGTTTGTTCACATGAGATGAGAACTGTGACTGTAGACTACGATAGAGCTTTTTGAATCGATCAGTGGTGCTCCTTCGTCCACTGGAGAGTTCGATGCGTGGCAACGAGGTACAATACGAAAGGATCCTGCAGACTTCACCGATCGACACAAAACGAAAGTTGGTTCGTGGAAGCATGTTCATCTTCATTGCACTGTCGTACATACTACGTATTCCGTTGTAGAAAAGATATTTGGGACATTCCCAGGCCATAATTCGTCGCGGCTTCGATGTTCAAAACGCCTTATTATTCCATCTCATCGAACCGTCCGTTGCGTTTGCCTTCCAATTCAAAACGCACAGTATACCGATCCGGCCTGCGCGCAGAAACTCCACTGTAAATGCGTAAAGGAAAAAGCTTAAAAGGAAAAAGCAAGTCGACACTGCACCCATCCTATCTTATCTCTCCCCAACTTATGAACCCAGACTGGGGGTAGGAATGGGGACAATATCATGATGCACCCTCCCTCTTATGGGTAGAAGCTGCAGCTTTGGGTTGCACAACACATGTAACATGCTTCTGTCGGACCCCAACCAACGACTCGTCACTTGCAGGCCCGCCCCATTGGCTAGGAAACCCAAAGGCGTAGACGAGGTACCCTTAGCTCGCTCATAAGCCGGCGAAAGTTGGGTGCACAGGATTCTGTATCTAGATCGGGCTTGTAGAGCCAGCAGATGAACTTGACGACGTAGAGAGGCCGGAATCCGTGCGGGTAATGCCTGGGGTTGGTGACGTCGTCAAGTCTGATCTTGTGCGCTCACTGTAAAGATTTGTTAGATTTTCCAGTCTCTTTGCGCGCGATTGAAGAATAATGACAAGAGAGAGACCGAAATCCAAGCGCCAAGAATTGCCAAGAGGAGATTGAATGAGTAGGACACTTACTATGCGGCTCTGGTGGAGTGGATTTGGCATTTCCATGAACCGCCGCTGGTTTTAATGTTGAAGGTGAGGGGCTTGGTAGCCAGGACTTCTCCGATGTTTCCTTGAGGCATTTTGACGGCTTAGGTGTGTTGTGATTATTGTCTTCCAAGTGCGTGTATGGTGGTGGTGTAGAAGAATGCAAGTCAAAGCGAACTTGATGGTGTAAGACAAGTAGAATTGAGGATATTCTTGGGTGAGTGAGTGGGTTATAAACCTTAAGGCTGAAATGAGAAGAAAATGAGAGAGAATGGATGGCAGAGGGAAGCGCGATTTATAGGTATTCTACGAGCAGTCTGGTGTGTTGAGGTTTAAAGGAGACGTGGGAGAGGCACAAGAATGATTTCGGTATACCGTACGAAGGACCCTTGGACCCCTGGATTTACCTTTCCGAGGTGCAGTGTGTTAATGTACTACAGTAGGCAACTGTTATTACCTATCGCATCCGCGTCAGTGAGGCATTTTGTTCAAAGACTAAAAGCAGCCCCATCGGTTGGTAGCGACTTTTTCGCTTCTACATACGCTACAGTAGTACACATATGAGGGATGGATCGGGACCGGGACCTGCCTTTGGACAGTAGTTCGATGTACACATTGTACATCTGTACTTCCTATTCGTGCTTGCATAAGAGGGCCTTAAAACGTGAAACTCACGATGTCATTCGCTGTCGGCGTTGGGATGGGGATTCCTCACCATCATCGCCGAAAGTATCCACGAAGTACCTGGTCCTCAGGCCGAGGTGCGCGGAATACCTTGCGTGACTAAATCCCGACATTGCTAAACTTTCTGCCTCGTCCCAGCGGATTCCTCGCGGATTCTACTAGACAGTGCAATACATCATCGTCGATAGGTAGTCTAGTAACAACTTTTATTGGGGCCAAAGTCTGACGAAATTCGCCTATCAGCGGCTCCAGTCCAGTTCGCTCTCGGTCGAATTGTAATTCGCGAACGTGGCAAACACTACTGTAGTATCTATTGTACAATCAATCATCTCTCCTCCCCCCGACAGCTACCGAGACAGGGCCCTCCCTCCTGTCTTGTTTTGTATCAATGCGAATAATGGATATGATGCCTGTCCCCCACGCTGGGAAGACATTGTGCATTGTCCGTTAGGTACATCGGTGAGAGCCTGACTGAACATATATAATCTGGCAGCAAACGTCAGCACAGCATAACGGTATCATCCCCGATCGCATCCGATTTGTGCGATATAAACGACTCGGTTGGCTGGCTGGCTCATGTAGCAATTGTCCTCGTGACAATAAGCGATGCAAGAATCAGCACACCTATAGGACATGGCTTAGAATATTTGACGCCTTCTAGAAGGTCTTCCTCTATATGTCGAACGGGTGGGAATGTAGTGGAGTGGACTGATCTGCTACTGGACGGTCCTTGAGGGAATTATGGTTCCCATTGCAGTGGTCAAGCCACCAAATGCTTGTTTCTGCCACGTCCACCACATCGTTTACTGCCTCCCAAAACCAGTCCAATACAAGAGAGTTGATTGGTCAGACTACTGTAGAGACACCCCAGAAAAGGACCCCGGTTTCTGTCCTAGTAGGCCAGCTAGGGGCCTAGAAATGGAAGTTCTCCACTTCTCATACAACGCCTTACTAGTACATTGTGCCTGCAAGCCTAGAGCCGGTAGCTGAGGCGATGGGCTATTCGCTGACCGTACTGCCCGGGTTTTTCTGCAACCGTCTCGTAATTCCCGACATGGACAGACATGGTTACCTACCCAGTACGGGACCGACGATCTTCTCATGAGTGACACTCAGCCAAGAGACTGAGAGTCCATCTTCGAACAAGTTTACCGATTCTAGATCGGCCAATACGCAGGACTTGAAACTCAAGATACGGCCGTAGGCGTTTGTTCTAAATTAGGTGTCTTTTTCTCTCTCGTTTTTATGACCCTGTGCCTCTGTGAATTTGATCGACGACGTCAAGTCACTCGCTCGAAACAGCCAATAGCCAATCTGACGCGTACGCTAGTGCAAAATACTAAAGTTACCTAGTGTAGTCCAGCTTTCAATTACTTATTCTAGAATCCCGTCGACTGAGCCGCATGCTTAGCCCAGAAATAGTTCCAGACGATCACGATAACCGAGTAAGGCCTTGGTCAGTAGCTTGGTCCAGCAAGGTGGGAGTGAACCCAACAAGTGCTAGCTCCCTAGTTTTCTTACATCCCTTGTAAGTTGTAGGTGCCTTGTAGGGAAGATGTCTCGAGAGATGAAGATATGATGTGAGTAAGATGTTTCAGACATATAGTAACGGAGTCAACGCTATCCATACATTCTCTCGAGTTCCTTTTGTCACGTTCTAGCTGGGAGACCTGATTTCGTATGGGGTACACTATCAGGGGACCCCTCTCTAATCTCTTGATGATTACCATCAACCGGCGGACAATAAGGAATAGTGAAACAAAGATTCGTACAGAATCCGTACATAATCGTCCTATGCTAATACCTAGTCCTCAGACTCCTCACGGAAAAAGACGGACTATAGTGCTCTCGATAACCAATTTCAAAGGCAACCCCCACTCAACCGGACACCCATCTTAAATCGAAACCACTTTTATTGGCCTACTTATCTACTCGTGTTCGGCTTCCTTAGGGGCATGGAGACTCCTTGTTGCCACTTTTATGTCGGGCATATTCCAAAACGTGTGAACAGCAATTATCATTCCCATATACTGCCCATACCCCGTCAAGGATTGGAATGTGCCCAAACCACTCACTATGTCATCCCGCGGGACTATCAGATTTCTTTAATTTCGGCAGCAATTGATCTTGTCACTCCGTTGCCCCCAATCATCCGGACCCCGTGTTAAAGAGTCTTGATTTCGTGGGTTGCGTGCATTAGGCTCATATATATTTAATTTATATATCGCGGCGTTTCCCAGTGCCCGCATTCCGATTCATGCCCGTCTACTATATACGACACTTAGAAACACCGCGGAGACGGTGATTGATAGTTACATTGCTAACCGAACTGTGGCCATCTTTTAGGTTTCAATTAACGTAGCGATATCGGCTTTCAGCTAATTTAGGCCTCTATATGCATCTAATTGTAGACACTTATCTTACTTCCGAGTTGCCACAGTGGATTTGACAACTTCGGGAAACGAAATTCTTTTCTTTCTTCCCGGGCTGTTTGCAACATCATACTTCTCTCTAACAAAGCACTCGGTTTCCATGCTTGTAGCTTACCGTAATGACGAAGTTTGCTATTTAATTCCATTTCGACGGCCAGAAAACTAGAGTAGAAGCAGGACTGAGCAAGGATGAATATGCCTCAGAGTATTTGCCACTCCCTACGGTAGCACTCTGGAGTCTTTGACTCTCCTTTCGGCGTGTATCGGCCTATCTTGGAGGCTATAATTGCCTTATTAGGGAATTTGGCCTAATGTCATTACTGTAAGATGAAACTGTTTGGATTCTTTGATCATGTGTAGCGCAAACAAGCTCCTGATTATTAATAATTATGTTCAACCTTCCAGTACACCGGAGAAGGAGAAAGTTCATGAACAAATATCAACTCACAAAGGACACCTAACGAGGGTCCATTCCTTTCCACGCGACATGGCCCTGTCTTGTGGTTTAGGTTTCATATAATCTATTGGAGTGCGTAGCCCAACATGAAGCCACTTACACCCGCTACGATGTTTCTGTTAGAATGGGGCAACCAAGAATCTACAGCGCAATGTTCCGGGGGGGTTCCCCTTTTACATCCTGCCATCTAACCTTTGAGTAGAGGGTGGCGTGAGCATCTTGAACATGAGGCCCCCAACTACACTATCCCCCAGCTCCCCTAATACAGGATAATCTGAATATATTGATAATCTGAATATATTGTACAGAGTCTATCTAGTACTGCGACTAGGCTAAGGATCAGTTGATTGCGCCAACAACCAGATACGGTCCCCCGAGTCATGATTGCGCCGCACCCTGAAAGGTCGCAGGTGCTACACATCCTACCGCAGAGCACTATTTAAATGGTGTACGGGCACTTACTTACTATAGGCAGCGAGTATAACGTGTCCCTTGCGGAGCACATCGTCGAAGCTAAAACACCAGCGGTCGCTCGGAAAATATGTTGAGAAATTAAAAGCTTTCAAGAGGAGGATTGGCATAGAAACTGTCGCGAAGATGCTCTTCGTACTAATATCGCTAAATTCACTCAGTATTATGACCTCATGTTCTTCTTCCTAGCCACTAGCGACAAGGTTGTTGCCAAAGCCTCTAAGAACGATCGGACCTAGAGTATCAGCATGAATAAACAAACTGCCGAATAGGATATGAGTGATACTGGTAGATGAAATGGGACTCTAACTTCAAATTCTAGTCGAAACTCTTATGAATGGTCGATAGGTCCTCAGAGATTCACGAGACAGCCACATCATTGTGACATTTGATTCTTTACCTGCAGGCAATGGCTACGAAGACAACTCGGATGCAGATGACAAGTAGTGACGATCTTGATTATGAAGACTAGACCATAATGAGCAGGATGAGCAGGATGACCAGAGGCATATTACTAGGAGGCATAGTTTTATTGCGTTGTTTTCCTAGAACTGTAAAAGTAGTTCTTACTTTTCCTCGCGTTTCATTTCGAACGCCTAGTTCTCTTATTACTTTTGTGTTAGATTACGTATGGGAGCGTACAGTCACTCGTGTGGCAGTAAAGAGGAGGGGACTAGAAGAAACCTAGCTGCGTAATCAGTTGCGCTGACATCTCAGTGTACTTTACGGCGACGTTGAAGATGAATCCGCTGTTTACCGCTGCTAGATGGCTGGCACGCTCATGAGGAGGGGAGAGGGAGGTTGCGTATAGGATCCGTCAGTACTCCGTCTCTGCCGGGCCGTGACTATGTACCTACCTAGGTAGTGCAACACATTAGGTAATTCCGGGGAGGGAGGTAAGCTAGGACAATAATATTGGCTCTGAATCTCGTCTATTGTTACTCTTGTGAATATGGGTTTATTTAAAGTAAGATATCTCAAAGATTGAAGACTGATAGTTGGCACCAGTTTGAAGGTGTAGTGTGTGGTGTGGGCCCATCATCTTCGCGATAATAGTTGAGCAATCGTGGCCAGCATCCTTAGTCCATCCTCCTTGGTACCTAAGTCACTTTACCGTTTGCCTCAAAGTCTGCCGCCCCGTGTCTGAAATTATCTACTGTCTGCACCCGAACGGGACGGGAATGTCCTCTTCTACAGTACGCCGTCGTCGCTTTCAATGTGGATATGCAGTTGTTGTGGAACACACCAAGTGCTTAGCGTGATTGCCACTAACAGCCGCCCAGCTATAGGCGACATGGGCGCTATACCCATCCCTGGAAGAGGTACCTAAGATCAAATACTTTAGTGTAACTATTCAATGTTGATGACTTCTAGGTACTCTTAGGGCAGTATTTAGAGGCTCCCTCCCAGGAATGAGATCAATAAGCACCATTCACTGAAGCTGCAACCAAGCTGCATACACCTGTGCACAAACTGCCACTGAGTTACTCAAGTGGCGCAGAACAACTTTGGATGCCTAGTATAGCCATGAAATGTTGGTCGGCGGGAGAAAAGAGTCCAGAACCCTAGCTCTTAGTCCTGAGTCACCACATCTCAATTCCCCCAACGGAGGCTCATCACGAAGAGCAAACGACTGAGCTGCCCTCCTCCTTTATTGTGTACCAGAAGACGATTCTAAACAACACGAAACTAGGATTCAACGCTTTCTTACCGCCATACTAAACATACCTCCCTGACCCAGAGTAATTATCCGTACGGCACCTTGGAATTCTACTTGCTTACCTTACATTGAGGGTATTGGAACCGAGTGTATCTGTAGCTGGCGCGGACCTGACGATTCTCAGGCGACTCTGAGACAAAATGGGCGGCCTAGCTTTTGCATCCGGTCTTAATCCCGTGTTTACGCCTCGTATGCCGCCTAACGTCTACCGCGCTGTTCGCGACCGCTGCCAAGAAAAGTTGCGGGAGCTTTTCGTAGCTGTTGCGACTCCTATCGAGGCACCTGCGAAGACCAGCTTCGGAGATAGTAAGTTAATAGTAAATATCTCTTGTTTCTTTAGTTGGTCAATACTTCGATGGCTGGAATCGCCTGGTTAAGATAGGCATGTGTCTTGGGGGGTCTGTGTATTCTCGAAACCCTTGTTTACTGCCATCCGCAGATCGCCCTTAGTAGAGAAACATAGGTACTGACTCTAGATGCTAAAGTTGACCTGCTCGTCGCATGGAATCGGCAGGAAGTCTTCCCACCGCGGAAGCCGGCCACCTTTAACCACCACTCTCCCGAATCGCCGAAAGAGGCAATCTCTCGGGTCCTTGGTGCTATCCGGTGCAAGAGCGACAATCCACACACGATGACAATGGCAATCCCGTGGCCGGAGGACTTTCCATTCCACGATACAGAGCCCAAACTCACGGTTATACCTGAACTACGGAATACCGAATTCGAGGCCAAGCAAAACATTGATGCGGATGAAAAGGCAACTAACGATCCCAAGCCAACGGGCATCCAAGTGGACATTCACGTCTGTGAGACGCTTGATCACCTCCAGTGGATGCTGTTCAAGCAGGCACATGGCGACCTGTGGAACCTACTAGGGTCCACGATCCGACCATTCGGGCTCACGGTCGACGAAGTGGGTCTTTACGTCCGAATTCCCGAGATCGAAGAGATTAATAAGGCAGAGGCCAAAGTCCTGCTATCTACGGACCCTGGAGAAATCCTGTGTTTCCTAGGCATGAAATTTGACGATAAGCAGTGGGAGGAGCCTTTTGCTTCCGACGAGGTCATATATGAATACGCAACCACGTGTCGCCTATTCTGGGTCAAGCCCAAGGAAACCGAAGATAGTGCCGATGGTGGTGCCAGTAACCTTGAGGTTGGGGACGGCGAGGAAAGCGGAGCTGTAATGGTCGAAAAGCGCAAGCTCAAGGCTAATGACAGACGACGCATGGCTTTCCGTCCGCTGTTTCGAAACTGGATTTCAGTTTTTCTCCCAGCATGCCAGGCTTCAGGACGCTTCCCCTCAGACCCCTTCACCCGCGAGGAAGTTCTTCAACAGGCATTTGAGTACTTCCCCGGTGTACAGCCTATCTACGACTCTCGTATCACGGAATGGCGCATTAAGCGGCAGAGAGAAACGCTCTGGAAGAAGGTAATAAAACCCATCGTCCCCGCAGACATGGAGTGCAGCCGGAGAAGTTGCTGCACGTCGGCGCTAAAGAAGATCATTTTGAACGGAGACGACAGCTTCGACGGCATCGTAGCACCGCCGACTTTGAAGGACCGGAACGGGCTCTTCAACGAAGATGCCGTCCACACCTGGGCCAAAGACAACTGGCCGAAAGTCTTAGACGTGGCGTGGAAGATCAACCAGCAGCGCATGACTGACCAAATGGAGCTCAAGGCCGCTAAGAAGCGCACAGTCTCCGGCTTAGAGAAGCCTGCTGATGAGAAGGCAAAGACTTAGTGAGGCTTTGGAGCTGGTCGCCTGAGTGGGGGCCTCGAAACCTAGTCGACGGTATCCGTCTGTCTAGCAACTTGAGTATTTTTTGCGAAATCTCTCATCCCGACACAGGTGCTCTCATGCTTTAGTAGTTCTTTAGTAGTCGGTGGGCTTATCCTACGCGCGAGGCGTAGTCTATAGCAGTCTCGCTTCTCTAGCAGTCCACAGCGTGGCTTCTCTCTGCTATTAGCCTCGGACGATGCAGTATTAGCGGCGTTGGTTTGGTAAGACATGCCCGGAACGGCGTACAGGAATCTATGTTCTGTTCTAAGAGATACCCATGTTATGATTTTCAGGGAGACGTCGGTCATGCATTCAAATGCGCAGATTGCAGCTTTCACCACTGTGGTGGCGCCAACACAGGTAGAGAGAGAAAAGTCTGGATGGTTGGACTGCTGGCTTCGGTTATGACGGGACACATTCATTGATAGTCCTGCCTGTAGCGCGTACATAGCCTATAACGTTTACAATGCATTTAAATCCAGGCTCAACTGCTAGAATGAGGAGAAAGGTAATTCGATATTTTCTCATTGTCGTTACTTAACAAGCTGTTATAATATATATCAATTCAACACCCGGGTCCCCAACTCCCGTCAGGAAGAAAATACGCATCTGCAAGACTACAGCTTGAAGTCCGCATTAGTCTTTTCCCAACCGCCTCCTCCAGACGCGGGCTCCATGCCCGCCACACGCTCTGCGAGGTGCACTTTGAGGGTCTTCGCCCGATCGCTGCAGAGTTCATACATAGTCGTGAGATTGAAGAGCAGCGTGTGTGAAGCCTGTCCATCGCTGACGAGCTCCTCCAAGAGATCTCGGCCCTGCATTCCCTGTTATTATCTAGTGATTCTTCGTCGTTTCTGTGTCTTTCTCTACGAAATAAATGTAAAGGGGGAAAAGAGGAATACAACCACAAAAGAGAAAACAATAGATAGATAGAAACAGAGAATCAGAAACATACCTCAGGCATCCGACCAGTATACAGCAAGCACACAGCAAGATTGACACCAACCATCTCATCCTCAACCCCATTCTCGCTCATTTCCTCGCGCAAAACCCTCCACTTCCCCAACGCAGCATCGTACTCGCCATCGGCCATATCAGAAAGGGCATCAATAACGCGCTCGCCCATTTCGCCGGCGACACCGTGAGCCACGCAGCGTCGGGCTGTATCCACATCGCCGAGGTGCAGCCACAGCAGCGCCCGACTAATAGCCAGTCGGCTCCTATCCGCATCCGCACCGCCTCCGTTCGCCTCGGCTAGAGAAGCTAAATGCGCGGTAGCGCTGGCCAAATCATTCATCTCGATCAGCGCACCGGCAACCCGAATGCCCAGATCCACGAGCCTGCGTTTCCAGATCTCGGCAGCCGAATGATCGTGCGCTTTCCCCGCGTTCGCGATCTCCGCGCGTGCCTCGCGGGCTAGCTCATAGTAACTCATGACAGCCCGCCGGGGGTCGCCGAAGCCGATGGTCTGCAGGCGCACGACGAGGGTGCGTAGGGGCCAGGGGGCGAGATGCGTGCCTGAGTCCGCGTCCGCATAGAAGGCCGAGTTAAGGTCTTCCAGGGCCTTGGCCTCCTGGGCAGCAAGCGGCACAGCATCAATAAGGCAAAGACACGATAAGCGCACGTAGAGGAGGTCAAAGATGCGCGCGTAGTCCGTCGGGGAGATAGGCGTCGTCGATCCGGATATATTCGTCGCCGTGAGTTCCTGCGCCGCGGCGATGGCGGCAGCACGGAAGTGGCCGTTAGCTAGCAGTGTGGGGATGGGCGTGTCGGCGGCGGGCTGCCTCGCCGGGTTCCTGAAGGGGGCGGGGATGGTGAGTGGGGAGATCTGGTGGTAGATCTCTGGCTTCAAGAGGAATGAGAAGTCCCGGCTTGTCTCGGGCCTCTGGGGCGCCGAGGTCCGCATCGGAGACCGTGCCTGCGATAGACTTGTCCGTGGGCTTGCATTCTGGCTTGTGCTGCCGCTGCCGCTGAGTCGCTTAGCTTGCGAGACTGCAGCAGTAGGTGAGGCTAGCGGGTTGCTGCGGGTTGCTTTAGCTCTCCTTGTCTCTCCTATGTCTAGTTTTCGGACTTGAGAGCGTACTCATCTACATCCAGGGGTCCCTTTGTTGATGATCTAGGCCGAGAAGCTAGAGTGCGGAAGACATTAGTGAATGGCATATTGCTGTAGAGCATAGATGGCGGTTCATATTGTAAAAGGGCCAATACCTACCTGCTACATGTAGGTAGGAGGTAGGTTAGGTAGTACATAGGTAGACAATGATATAAGTGCGCATGCATGAAAATAAGAAAGCGCAGCGTCAACGCGACATTGATATTGGTCCCTTCCATTCTTGCTTGTCTCGTTTCAAGTACCACTGGTATATGGTGCGGCCGAGGCAGCGGGGCGGTCACGACTCACGGCTTTGGACAACATGCGCTTACCTTTCGCTGCTGATTTATTTCTTGTATGACCTTTGTAAGGTAATCCACCCTTAGATTGATCCATCTTTCGATTTAATTTTAAACGCCCCGATAGATCGACGAGGATGAACAATATCTGTGGAAAGAAGGCGAACGGTCGAGATGGGAGGGATGACGTCTGTTGATTGGTGCCAAGCAACTGTTTGGACGGTAAAAGTTCGGCAAATTATCCTTTTCAACTTCATCCTCATAGTTATTATATCACCAACATCTTGATCAATTGTTGAACAACGTTTCGGGTATTATACATCCTTTGGAAGAATCGTTCGGCACGATGGATTAGGCATCGATATCAAAATCCCCCCCTCATCCCCAGTTTGTAGCACTTCATTTGAGCATTCGAAATGTCTCTAACATGGCCATCCTCGTCGCCTCTTTTAGTAATGACGATCACATTTGTTATCAGATATGTATTCCTTGATCTCGCACATACGAGATCCCAACATAAACCTCATTCTCTCCATGATCACTTTTATGGCTTAGTGATAAACACATATTGTCGATTGCCCAATGGCTGTTATTGGCTGAAACGCCACCCACCAAACCATAATTCAGCTCCTTTCGGGGCAAGACGTGATAAGATTGTTTTCCTGACACTTCAATGTGCTCGAAATTTGTAGACATCACCTCAGCCTCGAAACTCGGAGACGCGGTTGTAAACATTCTTGTACTATACTTTTGATCCCAAAAATCCAACACTCGGTCATTGGCAGCCTGGACCGTGGCGTAGGTACCAACGTTTTCGACGATCAGGCCGTTATGTATCGAGTTATTGACATGGATCACTTCGAAAACAGGCCTTCCCTTGCTGACACGAGGTACTTTACCGGAAATTCTGTGTAGTTCCCGAATGAGTTTCAACGGATAAAGCTCATCTTCTAGCTCGCGCCGACGCTGGAGCTGTTTCTTGCTTCGAGTTTGAGCGTATGGAGGGTTGCTCGCAACCTCGATGGAGGCTTGGTGAGAAGCTAGAAATGGGGTTGGCTGTGGGGAGGTCTCGTTCTGCCATTGTTTGGGTGTCTCGTAATTATTGGCCATCATGGTGGGAGAGTGAGATGACATAGGGAGGCCATGGGATGGGGCTGCGAAATCACTGAGATACAGGGGTGCTGTCACAGAAGTGCGATAAAAGGGTGAGGGCTCTGCCATAAACTGGTAACCGGAAGGCGAGAGAGATAATTCAGGGCGATTGTCAGTATGTCGCCAATGATCTTCGTTCTCCCAGATCGATCGCGTCGGTGAGTATTGCGAGTCCACTGGCGAATGTTAGAGCGTTTCACGTTGTATCTGCTATGATGTACTAACTGGCTGCTCCTTAAATCCCATCAATAGTCGTTCACAACAAGTCTAGACGAGAGGACGTTCCGCGAAGTTGCTTTTGGGCCTGTTGTCGAAGCTGATGTGGTCTTATATTCTTGCGACTCTGCGGTGCTGGCAATCTGTACGGTACCAGTTAGCGCCAGTAGATCCCGTAGAGGGCCAAAGAGAGAAGGTAACAAACAGAAGGGGTAGAATAGGACCGTCTCGTCTGCAACAGGATCATACAACACCTAGTAGTGACCTGTGAAGTCGGGCGAGAATGTGCTTAGGTTTGCTGCCAGCATACACGGTGAGAGAGACAGAGACAACCTAAGGATGGGAATGATTTGCGAATTGGGCATATATAATCGGGAACCGAGAGCCGAGTGCATTGTAACTTCCCTGCAGCCTGCAGGTATCACTGTAGAAACTGCATCGACAGATACTATTGCAATCAAGATGGAACTTACAAGCGGTTTCCTTATGTGCCCACCCAAGTCGCCTAAGTACATGTAGTTGGGAGGTACCTACATACATGTAGGTACATGTAACCACTCTTAAGTACCTATTAAGTACCTAAATTGAATGTGGCTGCAATCCGCATCTGGATTCAATGATACGTGTACTTCGGAATAACTAGGTACATGTAGGTCTGTCACGGCATTCTCTGTATGTGTCTCCTTTGTGCCTCCCAAGACAACCAGTTGACCAGGCTTTGAGATTCTACTTCCTTGACACCCCCAGTACTTCTCGTCACCCTGATCGGCTATCTGTACCCTCCCATTGTTCTACAGTGTGTTGCTAAATTGTATCACACGCTACATAAGTGAACCCTAGAAAGACGTATATCTCAAACAGCATCATTGCTACCACCCTAGCTTCTGATAAAAGAAATATCGACCCCCGACTCGGCAGTTCTTACTTGGGTCAAAACCAGGTTCAATACTCGCCTCCGAGGCCATCAATATAGAGGTAACCGGCCTAATAACTCTGACGTCAATTATGAGGTATAAAGCAGTAAGTGCTACTTCAAACGATGATGTGGCTGACCGTGGTGAAGGCCTCTATGTCTGTAGCAATTAATCTGACGATAAAATGCTTTGGGTATCACACGTAAAATTGAATTTATGTGAATGACTTTAGAGACTGAGGTAATCGCCATAAATGAGCGACAGTTCGATACTCAAGGCTGGTCAGGATCTATGTAAATCTGTCCAATCGCGTTGTAGCTATGCTTATCTAAGTTGTAGAGAAATCCGGGCCTCTGGCTCTTCAGCGGAGGTGGGTAAGATATGTATTGGTAAGATATGTATTCATCGACGATGCTCGTTTGAGGTCTGGATTTATCTCTTCGCTCGGATTGAGGCATCTTGGGTCCTTACTGTCGATGCTCACTCGAACGAGAACGGCCTTATGTCTCCCTACGCCCTCGCTGCCGTATCGACCTCTTCTCGAAACGCCATCTCAGAATTAATGTATTCGTCCAAGCTGTACTGGATATCACAGGAGCTACCATAAGTGCATCGGCTTTGATTTTAAGTGGATTTAGTGCTTTAGATATAAAGAGAGATTCCATAGCCACCACAAGGTATTTTGCAAGCGCCCAGCTTGAGACTGCCAAGCTAGATGTGTGTAAGCCCCCAAACCCATTTATGTTGAAAACTCACCTAGCACCACCACATAAGTACAGCGCTGGTTCCTGTGAGTTAGCAAGCAAAGGTTATAACCCCCATCTAGAATAAGTAGGAAAACATCAGCATCACAGATATCAAGCGCTTGCTAGGTCCTAATGAATTTTTAGACCAGACTTTGACGACTTGAGAAATGGTTAGCACATCTATTCCCTCGAGAGACATTAGCGTAGCCTCTTCCACATCCTACATACAGTACCACTACTCCAGTGTAGCTCCCTGACCCCCTACCACTACACACCCAAACCTGGACGTTTGATAGGGGCGCTGCTGCTACTATAGATGAAACTTTTAGGTTTATGGGTTCGCATCTATTTCACGGAGTTATTGAGGCTTTATACTGCGACTTTACCCTCTACAATCTATTGTACAACTCCCGGGTGGGAACCCCCGTAGTCAAGCTAAAGATGTAGCGTCAGCATGGTTCAGAAATACTGACAGGTTACTAGATTTCACACAGAGCCCGTGAAGAAAAGCCGACATGTGTCGAGGGTAGATAGTAAAATGCGCTTCAAATTTGCCAGATACCTAGTATGGGGTATGATGAATACTTGTTGTTGCATGTAAATCGCATGATCAGCCGAGCCCAAATCATATTATCATATGTTAGTGATTTTAAGTATTGGTTTATGAGTGATACAGTAGGTGTACTGTATTGTATATTATGTATTAAGTGTTAAGGAACAAGTCTATTCTAGTATAGTGAGGTAGTACCTCTGCATATATAGCAGATGTGTGTGGGGCGTAAGTACCCAGCCACTGGACTTTACCAGTAGTGTACCAGCCCCTCTATTTCCAATATTAAGGACCTGATTCACCGTCCGATCTAAGACGTGAGTCTTATCATAACACACTGGGCAATACAACAAACCTCCAACGGCACCATCATCAATCCACCATTTCGTGTGAATGGTATAGTACCGTACTATGACTTGGCTGTTAGAGAGTATTGTAAAAGCCGAGAGCATAGAAGTCATAAGCAGGGGTTGCCTTTCATCGCCGCTTCCCTCCCCATTGCTAATATCATGGCAATGCTGAATCAATAGAAAATTATTACGGCGTAAAGCAACACTAATCAATTCAGCGTAAAGTTTGACTAATCGTAGATAAACTTTCGGGAAGAGGGTGGAATGACTGTTGAGAAGTAGTTGAAGTACGTTTCACGCATAGCAATTAGACAATTTAGGTGTACGCAGACAGCATGAAAGTCGTATCTAGTATCTAGGCCGAAAAGGCTTATCTACATGTATCCGTGTGAGACGCACGCATATTCCAGAGAAGAGGCACCCCAGCACCACTCTAGCTAAGTACCAGAGGCGCGTTGGTATGTAGCTTTCTCATTAACTTGACGCTCCCTCAATCGAAATTCGGTGTTGCTATCGGTGAGTCTCCCAGGTGAGTCTCCCATACTACCATTAAAAGTAGGAAGGAAAACGGAAATGTGAGGTTCCAGAGGACCCTGGCGTATAGCGCCATCATCCGACGACCTGTTGCAATTGTGTCTAAAACGCAGATGAAAGATGGGTAAAATCGTTGTTTCCTGTCTCTGGCTTAGCACTATCTTCGAGAAGGAAATAAGAATAGCAACAAACCTGGAACACTCCGGATAGGGAGGTATCATGAAACCTTGAGATTACAGAAGTGGCGAGTGTAGAAGCGATGATGAGTGCCGCATGTTTTCTGCCGTATAGACAACCCGGCTGCACTACACACTCTTCAAGCATTGGCAACTCCCGAATTTACCCCTGTACTGATCCGTTGGGCTCGAGGACGAATAAAAAGCAGCCGCCGCTCGACATGAACCTTGTAGGAACTGTTCGTGTTGAACGTTGCGCTTAGCCGAACACAACCGTGCTTAACGTGATGTTCCACACTGGAGCGCGGGATAAATTGGGCTCGGAGTAAGGCATTCAATCGCTCAAATCGGATCATCGCAAATTCGTTCGCGCTGTAAGGATCAGGAAAGCAGCCAATGGTTTCGACATGGCTGGTGCAGAGCTCGAAAGGGAGTGCCCAATTGTAATATTGGATTCTGTTCTCGGTGTCGTGCAATTCGACCTCCTTGATGACAATATAAATAAACGAGTGGTTCGGCAGTAAGGGCTGCAGGTCCCAAAGTCGGGATTGTTGCCAGAGAAGGAAGAAAACCTCGGCAGGATACACCCTGTGAAGACTCTGTGGATCGATGTCGTCTTGGCTGCAGCTCAGGAAATTCATGGCTCGGAGTGTAGCGCTAGACTTTAGTGTTAAATAAATATTTGGTGGTTGATTCGGATAGTGATTTGCATGTTGCGCTTACCAGCTTCGGGAGACTGGGTGCTATACGCAGTGCTATGCAAGAAGAACGACTCTTGTCGACTGGATCGGACGAATGGCGACTTTTGAAGATAGCAGTGAGAAAGAAGTTGCCCTGCTTAAATAGACGAAGAGCCGGGTACCAAGGTGGATGGGATATAAGCCAATTCAAGCAGAAACCCTTTGCGTTGCTGGGGCTGCCGAGTTTTGATGCCGATAAGAACGTTCTCGTCGTTATCGGCGGTTGTGGTAAGCTGAGAAACGTTGGGTAATGGACGCGAACACTGAAGCAGAAGATTCACTAAGGACTGCCACGGTAACCGCCTTCCTGGGGTACAGTGTCAGTTACTCGGATGCCATACTCGCTAGGAGATGATGGTCGGTCACCTGAGATCCAGCAGCGGCTCGCACCGGGAGACATAATTCGTGTTTGGGGCAATTCAATGGTACCTTTCCTATTCAATGAGTGTGGCACAGCGCCTCCATCCCAAGGACAATGTGTCTGTAGCAAGTTTGTCGTTCCTTGTGCGTATTGAATAGCATCAGAGCAGCCTTGCTAAAACACAAGGCTAAATTAGAGTTGCGTGATAGATCTGTAATTCAACTATCAGCAAATGCAATAGATGATCAAGGTGTATAAAAACTTACTTTGCCGTGACGATACTCCTTTGAATTGTTAGAAAGCTTCTCCTGATTCATGGTCGGCTGTACCCCTCTATAACCTTCTAGCTCACTATGTGGCTTCTAAAACTTATAGATAAAAAGATCCCCCTCTCTTCTCGCAAGATTCCTGTCGGATACGGCGCCCTGCTGTCCTTTAGTTAACCAAATAGGACCCCGGCTCGATCGAATGTGATCATGTCAGGAGGTTGACCGACCAGACTCAGGTCAAGCGCATACATGACTTCAATTTTGTATGCTAGCCCTTCAAAAGCTGTGTATGCTCTCTTTAGACGACGTCAGCATGATTGTTATTGATGAGAAGTTATTCAAAATCCTACCCAGAATCGAGGTACGAAATAGTCATTATGTCTCCAAATACTGGATGATGATCTCGTGATCCGAATCTCGCTCTCTGACGGATAGAGGCCAGGGAATCTCCAGCCCTATCAATGATGAAGGTGATTTGCTGAGCCATTTGAATCTCTCTAGCATCTAGATGCTGTGTTCTTTGAAAACTGGGAAACCTTGGACGGTCGAACTCGGCGGAAGGTAAAAAGCTAGCCGACGAGCCAAGAAGACTCCTGCTGCTCCTAGTCTTCTGGAGGCTGCTTCATATTCTCGTTTGCGGGTGGGGGTGCTTCGCTGTCTCCCAACATAAGCAGGGAAGGAAGACAAACAATTTGCGATAGTTTCTCCGAAAGTTATAGCAAAGTTACAACAAGCCGCATAAAAGCAGAATATGTCTTGCTCATAGTTTACAACAAGATAAAATGAGTTGCTGTTTTTAGATCCGAGTTTATATGGCGAGATATGCTTTGATGGGTTATAATTGCCGCAGATGGCACAATTTAGAGACCATGTTGTCGGCGATGTAGTGTTGAGATGTTAAGGTATTGAGCGCCGAGTGGGCATTGAAGATGTACTAGTAAGGGAGATGGTGCAGGTTGTCAAGGGGGATGGAGAAATAGAAACATGTGACGGGAGAGAGACTGTAGGTGGGTAGTCAATCTAGACAACCCTGCAGCAAGGTATTACCATCTTCAAAGATGCCCATTACCTCCTACTAGGTAGGTACCTAGGTATTCTACATTGATAAGTGCTCATGCTTAGGTGGATAGTAGATACCTGCATTCACTTACTTACCATAAGGCACGTGCCCTTTGCAGGGTGAGACAAGTACCTAGGTATGCGGGACTGCAGTAGTCACATTGTTCTGCAAAGGTATCAATAATGATCATTGGCCCTTTGGATAATTTTAAGACGGCTTATTTTGTGCGCTTTATTCACGAGGGTACATAACCAGCAGTAATGGTTCTTTGTGTGCCCAAGCATATTAACATAAATTATCATTTATTAATGAATCCCAAAGTCTTGTTTTATAATTTGAATGAAATGCAAATGAAAGTGTAAATATGAAGCTTTTTTTAGCCCTAGACAATTAACAACGATTCTCCTACTATAACATGTGCAAGCTGCCTTAAGACTTGTTGTTAAATTAGCATAGCATTAAAGCAACGCCACTAGGTAGTCCAAGAGAATAAATCACTCTGCAATACTGTTTCGTTGATACACTATCGATAATTACCTAGGTACATAATTTAATTTCTCTTATAGTATGCCCCCCCCCAAGGTGTAGCTGCCTGGTGTTATTTTTCTTGTGTCTAACCGTTACTACTTCCTGCAGCATATTGTCAACTACATGTACAAACTGGAGCCCTAGGACTCTCTAATCTCTTAAAATAAGACAAGATCTTTTGAGAAGTGTGTTGTTTTTAGTTTGTAGCGCCTGTCTTCTACCTTAAGTCGAATATATTATGATAATACAGTTAATTGCTAGCATCTAGGGTACAGAAGTATGCTGATGTTGGCTGTAGAGCAATACAAAACGAGAAGGAGCAGCATAATGGACTTCAAGCTGCCTCGCAGGCCGTTTTTTCTTTTTGAAGTATACATGTAGGTACCTAATGATCCTGTGTTATGCCATACAACAACAAATAGAGGCTCTGAATGATGACAGAAAGTTCAAAATATTCCAAAACATTATTTCAAGGTTATATTATACCTATGTAAGTAGAACTGAACCCATTCTTAGCGATAATGATGAATGTTTCTCGTCTCAACTTGAAAATAAGATCACTGCATTAAAATTCAAAATGACAGCATCTGCCAGCAACGGCCAGTCGTTGTTAAAGGATGAACTATGTTGTTGCACAGGGGGTTCTAAGCTCACTCGGCAACTTGTCCTATACTTTATACCTACCGACTACTCCTTTTCTCCAAGTGCAGTGCCGTGATATGAGAGCTTGGAAATGGTAGTTGCCACCACTATATGCGTATTAGGGCTTTTGTGTCACCGAGTGAATAAGGACTGTTTCCAGTCAGAAGGGTAGGAAGGTGATAGCAAGGGCTTAAGAGAGTGATCAATTAATTCTCTGAACCCTAGACTCCAAAGGGGATTCCAGTCACATATATATATATATATATATATATATAGAACTCCACTACATCTACGCCGTAGGGTAGCTGCTATTTCATTCCCTAACAATGCGGAGAATGGTGGCTCTCCCGCTATTGATGACTTTTAAGAGACAACTATAACAGGGGTATTGGTATGCCCTTTTTCTTTTTCTTTTTCTTTTTCAGATTTTCAAATTTTCTTTTCTTAATTAGAAAGTTATTTATTTGAAGGTAATGTAATGGCTAAAGATTTTATCTGCGGAGGTGCTTATTGCTGTTCTCGACTGTACGGTGACATGGTTGGAAATAGGCGGTATTGGTGGCCTATCGCGTGAATCAATGGCTAATTCACTACGGGTTTCTCATATTCTAGCATTGCGCCATATGTCCGGCCACCACGCCTGCGAAGCTTTTGCTGAACCTCCGCATACTCGGCGAGGTGGGCTTAAATGACCTCTCTACACTAGATTACTAGCCATGCATGCTATCTGAGAACTGAGTAGGGAGGTTCGCACAACTACGAACGTGAAATGTAACTTCACCATGCTGTCTGCCTGACCTAAGAGATAATTAGTCAAGATTATATAGATAATGAATCCGAGGGGCTACGTTTATCTTGCTAACCTCAAAGCAAAAGGCTTGTCAGGCCCCCATTGAGAGCTCACAGACCCAGCTCAGCTACATTTGGACATCAATGGTCCCTAATCTAAGTAAACTCCGAGATGAGATTTGTATATCTAGGCAGACAAATGTCGAAGGTATAAGGATCCACCACAGTGGTTCCGGACTTTATATCCTGGCATCGTATAGCCCGGTACTTGCGAAAATATTGATCGCTTCAATGAACAATGTGCAGTTAACAAAATATCTCTGCATAACATAGTTGGACTGTGGAAGGGGAAGATGGGATAGGGACCCAAAAAATGCGAGCCATATCATATATGTAAGGCCACCATCGGAATCCTCCTCGAGAAGGTGTTCGACATAAATTATCCTTCAACCCCGTATTAGCACGACCAAGAGAATATGCGCCGGCCACAGAACTCCAAAAAAAACATATTGACCAAGGAGCGGAGATAGTAACCAGCGTATAGTTGAAATACCATTGCATGGGAGTCTGTTCATTAATAAATGATTATACGAAAGCAGCCATCAAGCTATTATCTCTCTAATATATTCTCAGCCTCGGCGCCATTTATATCCCATCTGCATCAATCAGCTCTGTACCTAAAAGTTGTTGGTACTTCCTGTCCCCTTCCATAGTTCTTGATCAATCAAACTATTTCGTTAAGGACCGCTTCAATCATGGCCATGTCGGCTTCGGTGAGGATCGACTTCGAGGTTACGTCAGCACTGACAACAAATTCGGCAAGTTCATAATCGATATCAACACATACCTCGGCAGGTTGTTCCTTTTCACATGCTTTTCTAGCCAATGACTCTAGGATCGCGACTTTTTCCTCGACTTGCTGGCGTAGGATGTGGCCAAATTCGGTGGTAATACCATTAGTAAAGTAATCGTATCGGGCAGCTAAGACGCACTTGCTCGCCACTATCCTTGCAACTTTCCCTCGGTCCTTATGAGGGGCTTGTTGGACGAGATCACTGTGATACTAATCAAGAGAGCAAATCAGTACATTTAAAAGCAGAAACGCTACCTTTGCAAGTTCGTTTACGATAATAAACTTGACGGAAAGAAAACAAAACCTACTATAAAGCCGTACTTCGGCGTGCTTGAGCCGTTTTTGATTGCGCGTCTGTACGCCTTTTCTGCACCGAGAATCTGTAGTGTAGATGCAGGCAATTTAACAAGTTCTTTCATGGAACCGGCCTAGTGCTCGTTGTTAGTATTATGATGCCATAATATCGATCAAGGATAGAATTCTTGCCTTCTCAATAAAGCGCGCAGCAATCATCGGTCCAACCATCTCGGTCAAGTTGGGGGCGATCATAGGCATAAGGTTGAGTTCAAGATGGCCGAGTAGGCTCACACGCTCTTGGGTCATAGCTACAACGGCTTTGGCGGCAAAAAGGGACGGCTCCTTTGAGGCTTCCAGCCACTGCTTCTCCCTGCACCGCACTACCACGGCTTCTACTAAATGAGGATTGCCGTCGATCAGCTCTATCCGTTCTTGACCTTTAACGCCAAGAAGGTCGGTTTGACGGCTAGCATAGCTACAATAAAACAAAAGTCAGCAGGATTTACAAACAATTTTCTAGACAGTGTAGCTGCCTATTCATAGAAAGAGAAGGGTCGGTCCGTACAGAGCGAATCGGCAGTATGTGATGTCGTTGAACAAGAATTTTAGTATCTCCTGAAAGTACTTGTCGAAGCTCTCTCTGACTTGCATGGAGAGTCTGCGAATACTCAGATTTAGCTCGTCATATGTTTTGAACGCCTGGATAACATAGCGGCTATCAGGTCGGGCTTCGATAGCTCCCAACCCGTCTTGAGGGGCTGTTGTGGGTGTATTGTCCGGATTAGACATGGCGGATTAGAGAATATCTTCGGCGTTGGATCTTGGGAGAGAATATAAATAAGGGCGGTATAGGTAGTGAGATGCTGGGTGTTGATGATGAATAATGGGTGATGGATGATGGATGATGGTGGGAAGAATGCTCAACTTAATATTCTTGGTGCTACAGGTAGGTGCCTACGTACTTATATAATAGAGGGATTGTTGTGGTAAACCTAATGCCCCATTACCTAGGTAGGTACCTACGGGGCGCATGTGGTGATAGTCCGGTTAACTAGGTACCTATGTAGGAGGTAGGTAATGAATCGAATATGAGCTCGTCCGAGCTTCATTACCATATTAGAGACTGCCACGATACTACACTTAGAATCCAGGGGTTTGATCTACGCAGCAATTTCATTCGCACAGTTGACTGTTCCTGAACTAAAGCAGCATTGACAGGCAAGATATGTGGTAAGGCCGATTTTGTCATACCTTAGGTAGGCAAAGGGCTGCCCAAAGACATGGAAAGATGCAGTATATCAAGAGGATTGAACAGAGATGTCATTGTATCTATCACATGGCAATGAATAAAGCCATCAACATTGTCCGCTTACCCAGCTTATCTCTATCATGGTAACACCGGACATCAGGGTGCCCATTCAAAACCTCCATTCATGTTTGCTTCTCTTTAACCTTAATTATCAGACAGAATAGAGTAATAGCACCAATACTAATATGTTCACGTCTGGTCGAAAACCAGCCAGTGCGCCACAGCCACGGAGAATAGAATGAGTGAACTATCCGAACTCTATAGGTAGCGAGTTAATGGCATGCCTGCCATTGCTCCTATACCTCTGGCTCTGGTTCTGCGGAGCTTTCAGCACCCTCTTTCTGTCTTTGCCTCCCCGTAGCCCTCTGCTAAGCTACATCTGCTACTGACACCAACAGTACTTAACTTGTCATCTTTTCCCATCTTCACTGCTAGCACTACCACACTGCCTTGCATCCGTACTCCAGGCTTTTGGACCACTTGCAAAGCTTTCCAATTCCATCACTTTTGGCATTGGTATTTGGTATTTATACCACCTCATATCACCAACAACCGCAAGTCATCGTCAAAGTAGGGCTGTATCATCAATCACTATGGTGTCTCCAGGGCTGAGTCGCGACTTTCCAGCCGCGTCACCACCTGTTCCTAGTGGCAACCTTCTTCTCATCAAGCCTTTCAATCCCACATCAGAGATGAACCTTTCCATCGCCTCTCCTATGATTCCCACCACTTCTCTTGATACTATCCCAGACAGTAACACAGACGTCGCCTCCGCCAAGGGTCTGAGCCTCCCGCACCACGACCAATACCAACCGCTGTCGTCAGTCAGCGCCACTATGACTACCCCCCGTCACCCCGTAATTTCTTCCCCCCACGTTGGCCCTGAGAGTAACAAGTCATTTGCTCTCTCAGACGATAGCATCATAGCACAATTCGATATTCCTAGGACGGCTTACATTAGAAGACCTGGCGATCATACTAGTAAGCTGTCCTCCGAGTTATCTTCTTTTTGTTTGGCAAATTTAAGACCAAGGTTCCTTTCGGGCCAAAGCCACCTCCCCGAGGCTTTCTGCCTTCCTGAAGTGCTCACAGAACGGGCGCTTAAAATGACAATTACTGATCCCGAGTATTATAGTCGACATTTCCTGGAGTGCTTATCTTGAGATGCACAACTATCGCTCTTCTTTTCTGCCTCTTAGGGGCACGGAGCGTGACCGCTATCGTTCTATCATCGAGGAAGCGGAGGCTCAAGAAACTGAGAAACGCCGGGTTGTCGTCGAGGCCCTTAACATGATATACGATGCAGAACTGGAGGTTGGGAATATGCTCCAGACGCGTCAACACCACACAGCTAGAGGACTTAGTATGGTCCCGCCGTTGATTCGAGAACAGCACATTATTGATAGATTAGCACTTGGCCAAGGTTATGACAAGCTCAGTGGGTATATTAAACAAGGATCGAGACATGCTAGACAATGCCCAGATTTCTTCAAGGGCCACTACAAGACACGGTTCGGCGTACTTACAGCCTGCTGCATAATCCCCGAGGGCGATTGGTACCTCGGTCATCGACCGGGGGATCCTATCATTCGCATCAAGCAACACCCTATCAATCGCGGCGGGGTGAATCAAGGGGACATGTTCTACGTTCGTGACTTAGCCGGACCCAAAGATGGAGACGAGATCGAGATATATCAAACTCGTTTCGAAGGCATTGTTCCGTTCAACCCCCGGGAACTATACCAGCGATTCACCAGATATGCATTCCCCGCGTTTGTGCAAATGGTGATTGCCGCCATAGGGTTCGACCCTCGGAATAGAGGACATACAGCCCACGGCTGGGCCAAGGCAATCGAGCACGTTCGGACGTCGGAGTTCGAAGAGCTTTCAGAGCGGGATAGAGCCGGGATCCTTAAACTCTTGCGAAGAATCTGGCAAATCAAATATGGCATTGACACGAAGAACTATCCCGGGTTTTTGAAAAGCCAAGTTGCAACTTCCATGTCTTGTTTTAGAGAAATGGGATGGCTTATGAGTAGGTTACAGCGCGACGCACCTAATGTTACTCATCACCATTATTGGAAATATTGCAAAGGTCTCCTCCAAGACATCACGGGCCGCGATGCAACATTGCTAGCGCAAGAGTATTTCGATATCACGCTCGCGGATGAAGCCGAAGAGCTGTTGAGTGATGGGGATGTTGAAAATGTTTTGGCCTACAAGCAGAGTAAGGCACATCGTGACATGGTAATGGTTAAGGTACGTATGGTTTTATCCCTTGGTCCGAGTTTCAAGTTTTCCCCTTTTCTTTCGTGGATTCATTCCTCTCCGCGACTTTATACATCAGTGGGATGGGGACTGAGCCCAATCGAATCGTGAATGGGATTCTTGAAGCAACGATTAGTGTCACCCCAGCAATGGATGAAGTCGTTTCGAGGGTGTGCATGTGAGATGGAGCCTTGACGTCGTGCATGCCCATTGCTATTTGTGGCGGAGGGGATTATAGATTCTCCTTCTACACAGTAGGCGCACAGTTGGTGGTGGAGACCAGGCCTAGACTAGGTACATGCAGTCTAGCACTTGTCTCCATGCATTGGACCTCGATTGGAACTAACGTGACCCTTGTTTTCCCGTGCAGCGAACCCCAAAGCTAACACCAATCTTTTCCACAGCTCCAAGACTTGTATAACACCAGTGGACCTGGCGCAGAAGTCTCTTTACAGGATATTAACGACCTTCGCAATATCGCGACCAAATACCTATCTAAAAGCCGGTACTCGGAATGGTTATCTCGACATCCAGCTAAAGAAATTTCCACTGCCACGGCGTCCACTGCAACAACATCCACTGCAACAACGTCTACTACCACTACTCAGCAGAAGCCCGTCTCCAAGAAACGCAAACGACCCGAGATCGACCAAGACTACGACGACTTACCCGCACCCACGCTGAAGAACCAAGCCAAACAACAAAATCCACCTCGTCAGAAGCGTAAATATACCGCTACAAAACGTGTCCGCGAAGACAAAGAACAGCGCTAGGAACTCGGATCTCCAAGCGAGCCGAAATTCGACCGTCGCGTTTTTCCATTAACACATAGCAACATTTTCACGACTGCCAGTACAAACCATGTGCACACCGACGTTTCGTAGCCTGTTCACGAGGCTATCTCTGACGTCTCCCGCCTCTCCAATCTCGCGAGCAACAACTTTCAGCATATCCTCAGCGCTTTCATCCCTCACCACAACCGCCATTCCCTCAGCCTCTTCATCTCCGACACAATGGCGGCAGTCCCGTTCTTTCCATATGACGACCGCTCAAGCGAAATCCGTGGTCCCGGCAAAGGGCAGCAAGAAGACAGGGAAGAAGAGTAAGAAGAGATCAGGCAAGGGCGGCGAGGGCCCGGATCCGCGTATTGTGAACCTCAAAGCTTCGATGCCTCGCACAGTACCAGCCCCTCTCCGTTTCGCTCGTAACCGCGCTCTTCGACACTGGACGATCCACCGTGCCTGGATGCTATACCAACGCAAGGAACGAGAGAGGCAGGCGCACGAACTCGAGCGGTAAGCTTTTCCCACCAGCAGTACCCATACCACATTATCACCATTTAAGCCGAGTCTCACATCCTGCTGGAATTTCCATCCTGACTCATATGTTCCTCACCTACCACTATCCAGCATCAATTCTCACATGAGCAAGCTCTGAAGGTGCATATACGGCAATCTAACGTTTATGGGGAAAATAGAATGTATCAGTCAATGCACCACGCCTGCGAGGAGCTCCGCAACACCAGCGGCCCCGGCACCCGCGAGGAAGGCTACCTATACCGCGTAGCGATGGAGAAGCACGGCATGTACGGCCACAACGCCGTGCCCATCGAGTACGCGCGTTCGCAGACCGAGACCCCAGCCCGCCGGGCTTGGAACCACGAGTGGACACGATAAAGTACTCTGCTTGCACATTACCCCTTGCTGCGGACACAAGATTTGGAGACAGCCGTTGAAGCCAACCAATCCGCTATCTTGCCTACCCGGAAGTGTACGATACAATACGCCAATGAGGATGGAGATGGAGATGGTGATGGTGATGGCGATGGCGATCAGGTTAGAAGGACACGGACGACACCCTAGCGTCAGCGAAGGAAGACTGCGCGATGGCTAGCTATGCCAACGGCGGCGATTCTGCTTCCCCCTTCTTGTGTTTGATGTACTTTTGCCCCTCTGTCTGTTCTCAGAACCATGTATTCCTTTACACCTTCCATGCGTGTATCAGATAGAGTGGAGCATGCGTGCGTGTATGTGTATACGTGCGTTTGTATATATATAGAGCGATGCCGAATCCCGCGGATTTGGAATCCGGAAATACGAGAATCGTCAAAGAGCCGTTGTGGATCGGAGCGAAAATTCTCAACTTGTGACAAGACCTTATTTCATCCAACTTACGGATAACTGGGTACATTTTTCTAATTCTTGATCACAAACAAGTTCGGACACGTGAAATAGTTTTTGTGGTTGATTAATACTGCATCGATAGCGACGCAAGCTGGGTTTCAGCAGTTGGATACAATGAATGATAGTATCATGTTCGTAGGAAGAGATAGTAGTTAGTGAGTTAGTAGTAGTAAGTGTTCAAAGATGTACCCCTCCGTGTCCCCCCCAGGCCTATTTTTGCGCTCCTCCTCGAACACCCTTTTTTTCACCAGTTCCTGTCCGGCTCGCAAAGAAAGTTCCCAAGTATTTTAGCGTGTTCTGCTGATGTCTATAATTCGATTGGTGATTGGACAGATGGAATTCGTGAAGGTTAAAAAAAAAACAGAGAGCTAAATAGCTGGTTTCGCGATTAATACAGTCGCCCCCCAAAAATGTTGCGGTGAAATAGCTGGATAGTTGGTTGACTGCAAGTGGCTTCCTGAATCCTCGTTTTTTATGAAATGAGAATTTGATATGTGCTCGGAGTAGATGGCCGAGAGAGTGTCGGTGGGTAATCTTCATTGCCCACCCATTGCATGCTGGGCGTGAGGTGATTACTTCCTTCGATGCTGCTTTTCAGCAGAGCTGGGGCTTCTCACGATCACTACCGTTATCCCATTGCCGATGGTGATGAATTATTGGTCTCATAATATCACGCAGCAGCCTCCATTTTCCCCTTTCTCGAAAGTCAGCAACGCAGCCCTTGTTGCCGCCTCGAACACGTCGTCGACACCCTCGCCGCTCAAGCTAGAGCACTCGAGATACTTGCGTGCCCCTACCTCTTGTGCAGCTGCTTCACCTTGTCGTTCCGTCACAAACTTCAAACTCTTCTTTCTCATCTCTTCAATCGCTACCGGGTCGTCTCGAAGATCCTTTTTGAGACCCACTAGGATGATGGGGACCCCGGGACATCGTTCGGCTGCCTCTGTTATCCACTATCGTAACTATTAGTGTCTGTTGAAAGGGAGGCATAACAATAATCGAAAGGCTTTTTTATTGACCTTGTGTTTCACGTTATCCAGGGAATCCGGCGTGTCGACTGCGAACCCGATAAGGAGAATGTGTGCTTTAGCGTAGGCGAGTGGGCGCAATCGTTCGTAATCCTCCTGTCCGGCCGTATCCCATAAGGCCAGCTGTACCGACTTGCCATCTATTCTGCAATCTGTAACATAGTTCTCGAAAACGGTTGGGATCTAAGTTCTGGGCGGTTAGTGACGGCGATTATCGGCCGATGGGGAGCTGTGGGCTGTGGGCAGTTGGCAGTATCGTCTCTCTCGATCGCTTACATAGTGCTAGGAGCAGTTAGCATGCATGAACGAACAAATGTTCCTGAGGGGAACACATAGCTGGGGAGGCCGAAGACTCACAGTTGGGAAGTATCCTAGTGTAAAGACGCTCAATAAAGAGGTCTTTCCGCAGGCTCCATCGCCTATGATGACAAGCTTTCTGTCGATCCGTGGTCAGCATCCCGAGCATACCAGTAGCGAACCTTGGTGCAGGAAGAACAAGACAACGGGGTAGCTATGGGACATGGCATTGCGTAATCACTACTCCGACATCCCCAGCACATATAGGGCGTACGGCAACAAGCAAGGAGAGATTGGATCGGCATCGGATCAGCGTCAGCATTCCGGATGCTACACATACCTACGAATGACATTCGGGGCGGTCGAAGACGCCATTGCAAGTTTCGGGCGATAGCCAATGTATGGTGGCAAGGAAGCGTCACAAGACCAGTTCGAGCTGGCCAGCGTAAGCCGTAAGCTGGAAGAACGAGGGAGAAGAAGGGCCGGCAACGGATCTGGTTGGCTAGACAATTGGTGGGTAGGTTTGGAATTTGGAGATTTAGACTTTTGAGTTCGAGAATTAGGAAATGCCAATAATTTGAACGGGCGCAGAGAAAGAGATAAAATGGCCGAGGCGCAGCGTCAGACAAAGAAAACTACTAATACTATGTATGTATTAGCTGATCCAGAGTGGAGAATCTAACATCGGGGTTTGGCACAGGTCGGTAAGTACTAAGCAGGTAGCTGTGTGTCAGGTTGCGTTGTAATTGTCGTACGTGAAGTGAAGGTGGTTATGGAACAAGCGAATTGTAGATAGAGGTAGGGTACTTGGGAGGCAGGGTAAAAATAGCAAATACCAACTTCTGGAGGTACTTAATTAAATCTTGGCAAACATACATGTACGTAGTAGGTACTTAGGCTTGCGTGGTGGTCCCCGTCTCAGGTTTACCTAGAGTAAAGACTCTAACCTGGTAGATAGCTACTTAGTGTAGATAGGTTGGTAGATATAAAGAAGTTAAAGAGGAAAAACCTATCTATATATCTGGTATGATATTCGTTTCTTGTGGAAGACTAGCATAGTAGTCTAGTGGTAGCAGCAGATGGAGAGATTCTTAAGAAGTGATAAAAATAAATATTAGAACCCAGCTGCCAGCGCCTTGAAAGAAAGACCGGGTGTCGCGCTGGATTTTATTGCTTTTGAAGCTAAGTGTACCTACATGAACAGAGACCGTAGTAAGGTTAGGTAGCCGGTACTGGCATCAGGTACCTTCTAAACATGCACCTACCTTACTGTGGCACCCGTGGCACCCACCGTGGCACCTATAATCAATATGGGCGATCGTATCAGTCCACTAGCCCGCCCCCTGCAAGTTCAGCTCCAACGGATGAGGAGCACTAGCTCCCTATGGCATTCATGCTGCGGTCCACTTAGATCATCCTATCACATCCTGCGTACTTCCTAGGTAGTTCTACCATATCCAGTCCCTATCTGGTTATATCTTTCATAGGGCCTACATCGACCTAGTTTTTCATGTACGGCATATCTTATATCTGACCCAGTCCTGCAGATCATTGAGAGTTCAACATCTTTGCTTGCATCATCAAAGGATAGTGGATGTCGAAGATCCGAAAACCAAGGTTCATCCCATAAGGCCGTAAAACCATGAAGCTACGTTACAAGTGGCGTTGTTGGCATCCATAACAATAGACCTGGGGCGGCCTAAGCTACCGTCTAAATCTAACAGTGTAACAGAGGGATTATACTGCTGTATGCATAGGTATGGCTCAAATGTCTAATCAAAGCTATGTGACTCAACCAGATTAGCCACATAAATAAGAGTAGTTATAGCAGAAGTTAATATCTTTGCTTGCTTAAGGGTTAAAGCACCTTATCTACTAAAACAGATGTTGGTTTTATTTGGTATAACTATATATAATAGCAACTTAAAGCCTTGGTTTTATATGTTCTTTTAAAATGTATTACTTATAACATGTTAGCTTAAATAAATGTTAGTTTTTTAATAGGTTATTATTTAATTAGATATTAAAAAGCAGCTTATTTCTTAGATAAAAGTGCTGCCAAACAAATAATATTAATAAACCTTAGGTTGTACTAATTAAGAACATACTTAAGCAAAGCCACACATTTTAGCTAGGTATTATCATGCCATGCTGTTAAAGTGTTTACATTTAAACTGTTTATATGAACTTTACACTTTTTACTTTATAATAACAATAACAACAGCAGCAACAGCATTAGCATACCTAAGCAATAAAGGGAGGCTGTGTATTGGAATTATAGTTACTACTTGTTTCAAAAAAAAAAACCAGATGATTAATCTTAAACTAGACAACACAAGAGTATTTGTCAAAGATACTCTCAAAAATGAATATGATATCACACAGTAGAAGATGTAAGATAAAGAAGTATACTTGAGTCCCTTTAGTTGCAATGATATCACGTGATTCATAATCAACTTCAGCCACCCTCAGTAGTCTACATGTAGGTAACCGTTAGGTACTTCTTTGAGGCTGAGACACGTAGTTCTCTCTGGGGCTAGAGGCTGGAGCTGGGGGTTCACACACCCTTGAGGGGCCCTGGGTCGGCACGACTAGTTGCCAAGCTACGCAGATGTAATAGGTGCATACAGAACAGCCACCAGTGGTGTCTTTCCGATGTTAAGTACAACGGTACATATGATTTTCAGGTGTAAATTGCAAGATAGGTACAGTGACAGTCAGTAACAGAGGAGTCCCCATCCCACCACCACGTCTACCCAATTCGCACTGCCGTTCTGTCTCAACCACGACGACGGCGACAGCGGCGACAACATCGACATCTCCTCCTCTTCCGACCGAACATAACAACACACGATAGCATACCAGCAAGGCATCATAGTTTAGTTTCTCTGTCTTCCTGCACTCCTTTTGTCCACGCGAGCTTTCGAGGTATCTCCCTCTGTCCGTCCCGCCGGGTGACCCGCCCCCAACGCAAGCGACGCCTTGAAACCTGTGTTTAAACTCGCTGTAACAACAACCAACGACCATTTTCCCACGCCTTGATTGCGAGGGGCCTCCAACAACCACTATCACGGCTTTCATCCGCACCAAACAAAGCGTCGCCCAGCCCACTCTGGCCTCCCGTCCACTGCCTGCCCGACTGCTCGCTTTTCTCAACTCTTGTGGTGGCAGTTCCCGTGCCTGCATTCCCCGCCAATGCTGGTTGCGCTCCTTATCCGACAATAGGTCGCATTCTATTTACCGCCGATTGTCTTCGTCCCCGTCCCTCGCCCTCCTGCACAACTCCGGTTTGCCCTGGTTTGCCCTGGTTTGCCCTGGTTTGCCCTGGTTTGCCCTGGTTTGCCCTGGTTTGCCCTGGTTTGCCCTGGTTTGTGATTGCATCTTTCTCGGAATGCCTGCCAATAACAACCGGCGGCAGCAGCAACAGCCTGCTCCTGTCGCAGCCGCGTCGCCGACACCAAAGACCACGGCCAAGTACACCAATAAAGATGGAACAAAGTACATATCTGTTCCCAAGTCCTCTGCGTCCACTCCACCCGCTCAGCCATCGCCGACGTCAACCTCCTCCTCAAGGGGCGGTGCGCCGACAAACGGCCCAATTCCTTCTGAGCCCCAACCACCGACAACTGTAAACAAGAAAAAGCAAAAACGCCGTGCAAAGGCTGCCGCAAAGGCTGCTGCTGAGAAGGAACAGGCCACCGCTGCTAACGGGCTTCCGAGTCCAGCGTCAACATCGAGTGCCCCTCTACCCGCCTCCTCAGTCACACATCGGAAGCATCCACCTACTCCTCAATATGACCCACGGGCTGAACCAGTTCCTCCCCGCAGTAATGATTACAATGATGACGATTGGGGCGAAGAGACAGAGAGCGACGATGACCACCTGGACACTTTAACCCGAGACTCTCAACATCCTGCGACGAATGGCTCAGGGCCAAAGTCAAAGAAGTCAAAAAAGAAGAAGAAACCAAAAAGGGAGGCTGATATGGAGTCTGACCCTCCTCGCCCATCTGGTATTTCTAGGGAGAAAATATGGAATACGTCCGGTCCTGAAGAACGAGAACGAATAAAGCAGTTTTGGCTGGGGCTAGGTGAAGATGAACGGAAGTCTCTCGTTAAGGTTGAGAAGGATGCCGTACTTCGCAAGATGAAGGAACAACAAAAGCATACTTGCAGTTGTTCCGTATGTGGTCGCAAGCGCACTGCAATCGAGGAGGAGCTAGAAGGACTCTACGATGCGTACTACCAGGAGCTCGAATCCTTCGCTAACCGGCCTCACAGCCAGCCTAATGGTCCGCCAATGTTCGCGTCCGAACGGTTCGGCCCCATGAGTGGACTGCATCCGCCCGGTGTAATGCCTTCTAGGTACTCCAACCACCATCCATCGCCCGCGATGGTAGAACACGTGGATAATGACGAGGAAGAGCTGGAGGGTGGAGATGAGGAGTATAGCGATGAAGAGGATTTAGAAGATGAAGAAGACGAGGATGAGCCAGAGGAGATTCCTCGTGACACATATCCCAACGACTTTTTCAACTTCGGCCAGAGTCTAACAGTGAAGGGTGCGCATCCTAGCGGTTTCCATTTCTCGTAACCTCAATAGACATAACTGACATGTTTAGGCGGCATCCTTACCGTAGCGGATGATCTTCTAAAGAACGATGGCAAGAAGTTTATCGAGATGATGGAACAGCTTGCTGAACGTAGGATGGCCCGCGAAGAGGACGCCACTCACTATTCAGGCGGTTACAGTCACAATCTAAGGGGCGGTTTACCAAATCCACATAACCGTCCTCCCGAAGATGAAGAGTACGATGAGGAAGAAGAGGAAGATGAGGAGTACGAAAGCCAGGAAGAAGATTACGAAGAGGAAGAGGTAATTGATTTGGAATCAGCCCCCAGTATATGTGCTAATAATTACATAGGATCAGATGACTGAAGAGCAACGCATGGAGGAGGGCCGCCGAATGTTTCAAATATTTGCAGCGCGGATGTTTGAACAGAGGGTACTAACAGCCTACCGAGAAAAGGTTGCAATGGAACGACAAGAGAAACTACTAGAGGAACTTGAGCAGGAAGAAACCCAGGAGTCCCAACGCAAAGCTAAGAGACAGAAGGATGCACAGAGACGCAAAGAAAAAAGCCTCCAGAAAAAGCAAGCCGCTCTCGAAGAGAAAACGAGGCGCGAGGCCGAAAGGGCCGCCGAAGAGCAAGCCCGATTAGCCGAGGAAGCCAGACGAAAAGAGGAAGCTCAAGCGAAGGCGGAAGAGAGGCGCAAGAAGAAAGAGGCGCAAAAGAAAGCCGAAGAAGAGGAACGCTTGCGAAAAGAGGCAGAGAAACTACGTCGCGCCCACGAGCAGAAGGAGAGGCAGGCCGAACAGGAGCGAAAGGTTCGGGAAGCGAAGGAACGCGAAAAGAAAATGAAGGAAGAACAACGACGGAGAGAGCAAGAGGCCCGCGAGATCAAAGAACGCGAAACTCGCGAACGACGAGAGAAACATGAGAAGGACAAGAGAGAAAAGGAGTCGAGGGCAGCCCAGGCTAAAGCCGAACGCGAGGCCAAAGAAAAGATAAAACAGGAGGAGAAGACAGCGGTGAAGGTTCCTTCACTCGCCGCCCCTATTCCAACACAGCCCGCAAAAAGCAGCACCCAATCTCGATACCTGCTCTTCCTCAACAACCTCTAACGAATCATGCTTCACCTCAAATCCCAGTCGCAACGCCAGCCTTGCCATTGGCACATACGCCGATGAAGCCGCGGTCTGTTTCTCAGGAGGTCACGCGATCCATTTCCCAGGCATCTCACTCGGCATCTGGCCCAAGTCAGACGGCATCACCACACGCTGTCAGTCCATTACATGTCAGTCCAGGGCCAATCGGACCGCCGGGGAAGATACAGTTTCACGGGCCTCCACTCCAGCCTATGTCACCCCAATACGGTACCATAAAAGGCCCTCCCGGTATTCCTCAGGGCAACTTTGACATGGGTATACCGCCGATGGTAATGCAAATGTCTCCGGGGATGCTACCAACGGGCCAGAGCTTTCCCCGAATGCAGGAAACCATATATCCAGGAATAGGTGGACAATTCCGTACACATGGTATACCAGTGCCGCCTCCAGGCCTGGGCGGTCCTTTGGGCGGCCGGTCATATCACATGCCACCACCGGGATTTTCCCAGCCAGGGGTTGATCCGCACCTGCAGACACTGCATCATAGCTTTTCCTCTCCAGAAAATGTCCCCGGTTATTCCTCGTCACATTCACGTCAGGGATCAACATCTTTCGATACAAACCCCCCGAACGCACAGCTCGTTGGAAAGCCAACGCCAATTGGCCGTCCAGAGAGTACAGTTCATGGTCAACGAAGAAATAACATGTCTGCGGATATTGACGATATGAGCAACCATCTTGGCAGCAGTGCTCTGTTAGATGACACAGATGAGCCCTTGCTAGAAAATTTTGATACAGCTCCTCGAGGTACAGTGGCTCCAGGTACTCGACCTCAATACCATGGCGCAGCATTCGTAAATCCGGCTTATGGAACCCCTACTACAACTTGGGGCGCACCGGCCATATTCTCACCGCCATCCAGCTATGGTAATAATCCCGGCAATGCAGCGGGTTGGCCGCCCAGCGCACCGTTTAGTGTCCCACCTCACATGGTCAGAGCAGCGCAACCTCGTTCTGTCGTAATTCGCCAATTACTCGTACTTGCGTGCAAAGAATTAGAAAACTATGCCGCAGATGCTGTGGGCTACATTGACCTCTCTGCTATCAAAGGCCACGTGGATTCACTCAACCCCTCTCCCTCGGAGTCAATAGATGAGCCCGAACTGCTTGACATCTGCGAGACACTGGGAACCCCGCAGAATGGGGGCGGTAGCTTTGACATCCGTCGCGACAACAAGGGCAAAGTAGCCATCCGGTACGAAATGAATGGTGGTACGGGGCAGGGTCCGTTTCCAAGGAATGTCGGTGCTCCAGGTGAGATCGGTAGTCCCATTGTTGGAGCAGGCACACCATACTCTCGTGGTTAGCACTTACGTGTGCGGCGCTAGCCAGCTTAATCAGTAGGTAGGCGTTGCCACTCTTGCTGACCATGAGACATGGACCGGCGCTCTGTTGTGTTGGGGTCGTTCATTATCATATCCCCCCACCGTTGTCATGAGCCACGCCCAATACAAAAGCTCCGTGTCATCAGTAACACGCACATCGTTGTGGAGGGAATTCTAAGTCGCGTGCTGGGTGAGCATAACGCGATTCCACTGTACAATAGATGGCGTATCTTTTTTTTCCGCACTTGTGCTAGGGATACCCTATGGGACACCCTCTCCTGGTAACTTGAGGTAGTGTTCATTGATTCACCAAGGCAGTCGCTTTCTACGCCTTGTTTTGTGCCATAGCCAATAAATAGCTGTTGGTGTTGCTGAAAGAAAATGAAAACAACTTGTTGAAAGATCCTCGATTTGGCACTAAATTATGCCTATTTAACTATACCTATTAAAACTAACTCTGGTGTCTTGTAAATTGTGTCTTAATGGAGATATCAAGCCTTTATAAATTCTCATCAGTGGAATTACACAAGACCGGACGACTTCGGAGGCAAAGTGAGGAGCTAACCACAAAGTAATTCAAATGCATTAATCCGTCTACTTGTTGATTTCTGGGCTTTTCCACTAACTACTCTTCAACTCCTCTATATTAGAGAGAGCTGCCTCACCCATCTACAAGAAGGGAATTCTACAATAATATAATCAGTACTACACACTATATGCTAACATAACCCCCATAGGCAGGGTAGCTTTTCACGGGGTGGATAGCCTGTATTGTTATTTATTTTGTGAGCTTGTTGAATCCTTGTAATCCGTATAATTGTTGTATATCTACGTGTTCATTTTCGCATGTGGTGAAGACCTTACAGCTAGATTTAGTCCAGCTTTTCAGGTAGGGCAACCTTACCTCTGCAATTTGAGAAATTCCCACCCATGCAATGTTTTGCAATGGTTGTTCTCACCCAACTATCCCCTACTTACACCCCCTTTCTCAGCGTAAGTTCCCGACCGGGATTTCACAGTATGCAGCATTGTATTTTATATGATTTATTAGGGAGAGGCTTAATTTTCGTCAGATATAGGGAACTGTAGATAGGGTTCATGGGTGACGTTTTTGCGCAAGGGGTTCAAAGTTCGCCTAGCCTAAACTATATGTAGGTGTAGCGCTGTGACAGTACTGAGGATCGGACCTGATTACGACGTCTCTTAGCCAGCGATGTGCGACACCATGCTCTATTCCCTGGCCAATCTGACGAGAATGGAAAGTTGCAACAAATTTGGGCAATGGGAAGTGTTTCTGCGCAAAGGCGAAGGAAGTCTGTCTGGTTGGGGATCGTAAGTTCCCTATCATCCGAGAACTGAGCGAGCTTTCTAAGGCCGAAAAAAAAGAGAGGAAATAGCCTTCAAAGCGGCATTTCTTCCAGGGAAAACCTTATTGTGGTGATGACTCACACATAGGTTATAGCGCTTCAAGGAGTTCGCGAATGAAATCTCGTTTTCACGACGTTCAGTAGACCAGAGGGCTATTAGGGTTATGTCACCCCTTTTGTAGTAGCCTCACGTATAAGACAGAAGAAAAAGGACGCTATCAAGTTCAATCTGATTCTGTACGAAGAGACCTATCGGAAGTAGTGAGCGGAGTTGTTCAAACTGAAGGGTAGAGATGCGTTGGGATCTAGACTAAGTAGGCAGACCAGCCCCATGTGACACTACACCTTTTCTATCCCTTGTCTTGGTAGCAACAAGGTTTCAGGGGGAAAACACGTCAGATTTTAGTGAAAGGTAATTCCGATGTGAAAAATCTATTTTCACAATAACAATTAATAAGGTGGCATAATTGATGGGCGTTTAAAGAGACATACGACGTAGAGTTAATAGGTTGAAAGCCAAATTTTCAGTTCCAGCTAGCAGCTCATGGAGGAAGACTGAATTGTATCTGTTGACCGGCCAACTAGGTAATTCTTCAAATATTACATAATTATCCCTAAGGTATCAATCAAGTAGGCACTGTATCAACTACTACCTTGGTGTCCATAGTACTATGGAGGCTATTTGATCAGACTTACATGGCTATATGCGATTAGGTGTACAGGACTATCCAAGTACCCTTACTGACCTCAGTCATACTCCCTAATTTAGAGGGTGGTACTTTTCAATTCTTTTAGAGGCAGTAAAGGGGTATTTGTATTTGTATTTTTGTTGTGTATGGCCATAGCTGAATCTATTCCCTGGCTACAGTTAAATCGGTATTGGGCTATGTCACAACTCCACAAGCAAAGGTGTCCATATATAGCTGTGACCACTAGATAGTTGGTGTAGGCTCTTTGCACAATAACAAGCATTCATCACACCCCAGGCTAGGCTTTTGATGGCTATGTGCAAGAAGGTTTCGCGGAAGTGATATCAGGAAGGGGGTAAAGGTGTCATACAATCTCTTGTCTTTTCGACATGCATCTCTGCTTTTGCGTTTTGGGGCACTTTGCTTTATCCGGAAGTTTCATACTATTAGGTGGGTGAGTAGACTACCTGCCTGATACTTAGGACTACAGCGTAAACATCGTTAATATTAGTGAAACGCTTAATAGAAGGAGAGGAGATGTAGCGTGGATGGCACACAGTGTACGGTAAACCACAGCAGTCCAGCCGAGCGATTTCCCATTTCCCATTTTCTATAGCTATACTCGGCGTACCCTATCTATTTGGCGGTGATTCTCGTCATTGTCTGGCAGAATAATAGTGATTGTGGGCCAAATTGTACCAACAGTTGACCAGATAAGTATTAGGACCTAATCTTGATTTACTCATTACCTGGGTTTCTATAAATTATCGTATTATAGTGTACTGTATCGGACTCCTACATGTACATGTGGAGGTCTTTTAGGTCCTTCACGTGCGTGTTTTGTGTTCTAGCGAAGTATAACTTGACCAATTGTAACTATGCTGCCTGGCTAGTTATTATATATAAGAAGGGAGGAACTACGGGTCCTCCATGTCCTTCTACAATCTTTCCTAGCAGCTTCCACAGCCACCCAACCCCTTGATTACCATATTAGCTGGCGAGAAAGAACACCATCACAACAAAAGGACCAAAACACACAAGATAAAATAATTGGTATGTTTTTGCTCTCAACGGTCAGCTTCATATTGCTTTTTGTATCATCAAGTGGATAAGACAGTGTTCCCAATATCCAAAAATATCAAAAACAAAACCATATCCAATCCATCGTTCTTTTCTAGATGCCAAATTACTGCCATATACCACAAACCCTCGCGGCACGCTACTTACTGCTAACAGAGAGTACAGTGATCCATCCCCTTATCCGCCGCAGAATGTCTACTCCTGAGCGCACCTCCGACACCTCTGACGAGGCTACCTCCGACGAGGCCACCTTCTCCTCTCCCTCAATCAGTGGTAGCATTCTCTCACAAGCTGTCGGAACTCCCCCACAGATCACTAGCGCTTCACCACAGGCCGTTGTCATTTTCCCACAGGCCGGTGGCGGACGCTTACCAGCCAGTGACGCTCTCCGACAAGCCGGTAATGCTCTCCCATGGGAAGGTAATGCTCTCCTATGGGGTGATACCATGAGAACCCCGTCATCTCAAGATTTTCAGTATATTGAGGTTAGTATTTTGAAAATTCAATCACTCCTTCTCACCGTCTCTTCGGAGAATCATCTGATAAGGGATTTTGCACCCTTGGTACTCCTGCAAGCTCCTAGAAAGCTCCTAGAAAGCTCTGATCATGAACAGTAAGTACTAACACGGGTTTCTGAAACAGGATTCTCAGTGGGAAATCGATACCACAGGTTTTTCTCTGCCATGGCACGAGAATGATAATATCACGTGACCGCCAGTGTCTCCGCCCCAGGATCGTCGCCCCGTGTTGCCGTCATTCGCTCTAGACGAGCATGGTAGGATCGTGATGCCGCCGCTCCCTCTGGACAACACTGATTTCAGTGAACCGCAAAACCTCCTACTATATCATCCGCCACTACCTATCCCAGCTTTCATCGGAGAGCAGACAAAGAAACTTCACTTTATAGCCAAGAAGTACCTTCATAACAGCCATAAGTAATTTACCGAACGCGATGCTCTTCTGAGCTGTGAGATGGTAGGAAATGCATCTTCAACTGATGATGGAGGACACGCCTTCAGCTCGGTATTTCATGCTGTTACATTACGGTTTCAATTTACGAGCAGTTTACACGAAACCAAGAGAAGATGGGGTGTTTTCGGGGGCGTTTTCGGGGGAGTTTTCGCGGCGTTAATAGGGGTTATTGGGTACCAAAATTTTAAGTGAGGCTTATCCATCACCAAATTTCCTCAGTCATCACCCCACATTGGAGGCTCGGAAGTTATGGAATGTTTTGGACGCCTCAACCCAAGCTTTTGGGTAGCAAAAATGCCACGAGGCAGTCGTTGTTTTATTTATGTATGACCTGTTACTTGGTCCTTTTCTAGGGTATTACGGAATCAACATGGCGTTAAGGGACTTCCCGCAACAGTATCCCCTCGTGTCACAGAACACAACTACAGGTACTATTCAATGACACTGCTGGCAAAATCAGAACGTTATCAAGCCGGGCGCTTGCTTGATTGTCTGCAGTCCTTATATGCCTATCTTTGAGACCGTGATATCCCGTCAAGGTAATGGATGACCTTGGGGGTATTATTGTGTCGTCAATAGAAGGTCCGTGGACCCGGAACGAGCCGTCCAGTGGCGGACAATACTTCCGAGCGGAGCAACGACCTCAGTAATCTTCGGTGACGGAGAACCGAAAATTGGGAGAGGCTCAGTAATCAATGCAATTGAGCCCTAACCCATATACTTCTAGTCTACGGCGACCTACCAGGGATCAACCAACCTTCACTCTGGCGAAACCCCCGATGACAGAAGTATAAATCACGACTCTTAGTAATTCAGTGCGGCCTACACCAACCTTCTATAGATCCAGGAATATACCCCCATCTGCTGACTACCTTGGCTGCAATTTAACCTTGGCGCTTTGACAGCTCGGTGGCGTTAAAGTTATCAGACTTGATCTCAACATCGAATTGTACAACTCTGCTTGGACTAGCAAGAGCGCCCAATGCCGCCACTAAGCGGGCAGCGCATAATCTAGTGGCCTTGGAGGCTACCTATGTAATATGCTGACACGTACTAGGTCGGTAACTACACTCGAAGAAACAGAAGAAACCGTGTGAGCTGCGAGAATCTAGGGGCGGGACCTACAGTGCCACTACCAAACGTAAGGTCAGCCAGGGCATCTAGTTAGCATATAATTTAGGTCGAATGCATCAGCTGGATTCATCGCAGAGAGCAAGTTGCCTGGAAGCGTAATACTCAGGTCCTGACCTGGGATGCCGGCTAAGCTCGTTGTTCTGGACCCATGCCACAATAATGGTCAATTAGAACTTCAGAGTTTCTTAATACTCGTTTAAACCCATTCATGTTCGCCTGTCCACTCAGTGCGGAAGATTTTATGAAGCAATTACAAACCCCAGAGGGAGGCCCTGATGACCTAGGTGTTGATTATAAGCGTAATACGATAAACAGGAGGACAACCTCTAGACCGAGATGAAGCTGGGAGACGGTTGGATGAGCGGGCTTGCTAGGCTTCTCTGACTGAGTTTGGATCAGTTGAGAAATAGATAGCAAGCTATTTCAATTCTACTTAAAACGCTACCTTCGGGTTTGTCATTATGAGGGTGAATTTACCTGCGATTTGTGTGTGCGTCATCTTGGTATAGGTACTAGCATAGATTGCCTGTTCGAGTATTCGCAGTTAGTACGTCCCTAGGTAGTCGATCGAAGGATGCTTAACAGGTAAGTACTTAACAGTAGGTATGTAGTATACTGGTAGGCTACCCATGCACCGGTAATGACGAGGGAATTAGTAAGTTTAGTACGTGCTGCATATACAAGCCTACGGGACCGGAAGTTTCGGGATTCAAAAATGGACTTCTCGGTACTATTTGTGATCTACAAAATGGGGTTCTCGATGTTGCGCAAAACTGGATATTCACTGCAGTCAGCAAAGCTTGCGTCTAGGGGACAATCCCTATCTTTGCACGGATATTTTTCTCTTCATTTCAGGGACCTCGCCTATGAAGATCTATGGAGTTACGGACACGGGCGCCGAAAGCGATTGACTATAGATCCCGTTACTTTGTCAATATTGTAGGTGGCCAATTTATCGACATCGCAGACATTAACACTAACACCATGTATTACAAATTTTAGTTGGCATGTAGTACATAGCCGCCGTGCTTATGATATTATATGAAGAATGATAGATGGGGGCAGCGCTCCATGAGTAGTAAAGCGGCACAGCATGCATGAACGATCGCATGCAAGAAAAGCTTGATATGATCCCACAACATGACATAAGCATACTGTTATCTCCGTCGGCGATGCTCAATATTGTTAAGAGTAAATAGAAAGATAATCTTCACCCGATTCCCCCCTTTAACTATCCCATTTTTATAAAAATATCGAAATAACTGAATAACAGTCCCTTTTTACATAACTTGTGTACAAAGGTGTCCGGCGAGTCACCATGAAAGAAGTTCTCGTCAGCGAAGGTATCCATCATACTTTCGTAACCGTAACAACAGGGAGTCATGGATAATTCTAATGCCATTTAGGGCCTAAGACCCGCATCCATGATGTGCCGATCCCTAAGCCGGGCGCCGGCCAACTTGTCATCAAAGTCATCGTCAGCGGCTCGAACCCCAAGGACTGGAAGGTTCCTATGTGGTTCGATTGCACGTTGAACACGGGCGATGACATTGCCGGCATCGTTCACGAGGTTGGTGAAGGCGTCTTCGAGTTTAAGGTCGGGGACCGTGTGGCAGCTTTCCACGAGATGATGGAGCCGGGTGGTTCCTATGCCGAATACGCGGTGGCCTGGCAGTACACGACATTTCACATCCCGAAGGAGACTGCGTATGAAGGTGAGAGTGCAGAAGAGTAGCCTGCCTTGATAGGGAAGTGATAGCTTGCCGTACTAACAATCCTTACTAGAGGCTGCTGCTATCCCACTGGCTGCTATGACGTCGGCCGTGGCCCTATTTATTCGCCTAGGGTTGCCCCAGCCCTGGTTGCCGGCTACCGAACCCATCCCGCTCATCATTTACGGCGCAGCCTCTGCCGTCGGTGCTTATGCTATACAGCTTGCGCAACGTAGTAACATCCACCCGCTGATATGCGTTGCAGGCAATTCAACAGAGTACGTCGCGAAGCTTATCGATCCCAGTAAAGGGGACGTGGTCTTCGATTACCGCCAAGGCGACGACTCCCTCGTCTCGAGCTTGGGTAAGGTAGTCGATGGCAAGCCGCTGCTATACGCATTGGACGCCGTGTCCAAGCCCTGGAGTTACCCTAATTTATTCAAGGTCCTTGCTAAGGGCGCCAAAATCACCTTCGTGCAGGACGTAGAGGCAAGTGAGGTACCATCACACCTCAAGCATTCCCGTACACGTGTGGGGGCGGTTCACCAGGATGCTAAGGACTTTGGCTATGTCTATTTCCGGTACTTTACCCGAGGCTTACAGGAGGGATGGTTGAAGCCGCATCCTCAGCAGGTTATCCCGGGTGGACTCGACGGCGTCCAGCAGGCGTTGGAGAATTTGAGGGACGGCAAGGCGAACGCTGTGAAGTACGTCTTCCGGATCGCCGACAGCAAAGGGGTCAACTGAGTTGTTATGATCATGACTGATCAGGTGGTTGGACCTTAGGAAACACAAATCCTGTGCCTGAACAATTCTGGGTACAACTGGTGTCTTAACGTGAAGCAATTATGAACAGCCCCTTTCGGGATTGTTGATAAACATGACTGTTGAATTTTATTTACAGATTGGGGGAATGGAGCTTGTATATACGGTTTCGAGTTACTCGTCGGTAGGATATCTTGTAACTCGGGCTCCTCAAGAAAGATCGCCACAGACTACCACCTTGAGTATCAGTAATCGTTGTATTGGTTGTCATAATGCTGAAGTTCTATCAAATCGCGCCGCATTGCTAGAATCGTGAACACCTAATCTTGCATCCTACCCCTACACTCATTTTTCGATCGCTCAATGGTCTGAACTATGACACCACTATCTACACCACCTTATTCCGTATATGTTGGTGCAATGATCGAATCTTGTTTGGGCCGGTCTTGGACGCATGTCATACATCCTATTTCTTGTCGAGTGAGTCGCAAAGAAGACTGTTGTTGCTTGGCCACTTTGGAGATTGAGATGTATCGAGACTTACCTACCTAATGATATAGTTAGTTAGTACCTAGGTATTCTAGTGTAAGCTATTATAGCGGCTAGAGCACCCGAACTATACGGGGTTAGGTATCTAGTAGTAAAAATGCCTTGGGTACCGCCGCCGGCCGAGGAGCTACCGCTATGGTCACCTAGGTAGGTATCTGGTAATGACACAGTTCACTGTCTGTTATACAATCTACACGTGTAGTCTAGTCCTTCCAACAATCACCTACCCTGGAACTTTGAAGTGATATTCATCGGCTCCTTGTCGATTACCTACATGTAGGTTAGATTAATAGATAGATAGTGTACACTACCTAGTGTATGCTGGTTTGCAGGGGTATAAGAGTAACCGCTCTAGTGTAGTCTAGAGATTGTGGGCTTAACGGGCTCTCGGTAGCGTCTGGACCTGGTACAGGCCTTACAGGGGATATGAGACGGACGAGGAGTGTATTTTGACCTGTCACTGGTTAGTCCAGCAAATCGTAAAAACCAATCACGACAGTGCACTTTCTCAGACTAGCTCCCTTAAGCTAGGTATTCGAGGCGTGATATCCCTTGAAGCGCCTTGAAGTGCGAATACCTACATACAGTAGGTAGGGTGCAATCCCATCAGCCCTACGAACTATTTACCTAGTCTAAGGCTTCGTAGAGTTGAATAGCACTCCGGTTAGACCCTTTTAAGTAGGTACCTAGCCTCGTACATACTCTCGAAGGCGTTAATGCCGCATCTTGGCTCGATACCTCAGAACTACGACTGGAATTGGGGTGATGACGCCATATTCTCCTTACATTCCCCGGCGCGCTGGTCGGCACGATAACACAGTGACAGGTGTAGCGCGAACTCTTCAATCCCATGAATATGGATTGTAGCTTTGCATGCATGTGCCACGAGATTACAACTCTGTTGATTGTGAGCGTCGAGGGCGGTGGTGGGTTATGTCACTTATGTGAGCGAAGTGGTCAACAAGACTACTTAGTCAGCACTTTGCTATTTACAGCAATAGTCATTGTACACTACATTGTACCCTACCTACACCAGGTAGAAGTTCGGGAACAAGGGAGAGGGTGACTTGTCTATCTACTTGTAACCTAACCTACCATGTCGAAGGAACCGTTCTGAGCGGGTAGTCGCGTTCCCATAATTATCCTGTAGTGTAAGGCAATCTAGTCTTTCTGTGCTACGAGACTTAGTAGGCTTGAAGATATGATATCCTTCCGTCCCTATTGGTTGTAGGCTCGTGGGATTCATAACGAGGCTTGAACATAGGTACTATAATATACCCCCACGAATTTTTCTACACTACCTAGACGTGCTTCGTATATAAATAAACTCTAAACGTGACACCACACCAGACGAAAGTAAAAATTGAAGCATACCTACACGTAAGCAAAAGAATGAGTTTCGGTTTGATGGAACGCGTCATGTCGATCAGTTCCTCGCCACGTCCTGTCTTACACTAGAGCACTGTTGTTGGCCGAAGTATGCATTGTACGCGTACAGACCCCCCTTGACCCCTTGACCCAAACTGATAGCTAACTGAATTGAGTGTTATTAACTTATAGTGTCATAGGTATTTAGTGAGTTAAACACATTTAATGCGTGCTACCAAACTAACGTTCTTCAGGCCGTTTCCCCCTGGCCCCCTTTTCCTTGTTGGATGAAACCCCCGATGCTGACCATGCAAACCAGTCAGGGCCAGCCAGCTGGGAAAGGCGACGCTAATAGCACGTGGGGAGGATTGTAGGAGGAAGTAAAAGGGAAAAAGGGGCTTATCGCTTGGCTAGGTATTTGATTCACCCTATTAGCTGACGTCAAAGCACTAGGTTGTCGATCGATAAAATGTACTGTAGAATGAGTCCATCCAATTTCCCGTTAATTAAAATGTCGGCGGGTACTTGCATTAGGCTGTGCACTCTTCTCGGTGCACTGAGTGGCCGGCAGCATAAGTGGTTTAAAAATTTATCCCCTAATTTCCTGCCCCGTGAACGCTTATCCTTATCGCTTCTACCGCCTCAGCCGATGAACTAAGCACACAGGTACTAACCTACCTACCTACCTAGTAGCACACTAGGTAGGTACCTAGGTACTTCGCACTAGGTAAGAGAGACGGCTAGGTAGGGGTGGCTAGGTACATATGTACCTAAGTAGGTACCTATGTAGGTACTAACTATAGTGTAGGGAGGTGGGTAACCACGTATGGACAAGTACCTACCGATCTACATATGTCGAGTCTGATCTTGAATCAAGAAAACTAGGGCCCCATCCCATCTCGTTCTCCTCCAGAATTTTCAATTTCTGTGCGACTTCATCACCATCTCTCCCATCAAGAACATCACCGTCCGTGAGCCGAATCAAGAGTGCTGTTCAATTATTCTTCATATTCCTTGTACAAGTCCTTTGCGGTATAATTCTTTCACATACATTATGGGTTCTAGTAATGAAGAGCGCAAGCTCGAGAGCGGCGGGGTGGCTCCGGCACCGCCAACCCGAAACATCCACCCAGCATTCTACATTGCGTACGAGAGCAGTCCTATCATCAGGAGAACGGCCATTGTTGAATGCGAATTGCTGACGTTTTCTATAGACTATGGATTGCCCTGAGTTCCAGCGTTATTCTCTTCAACAAATGGGTGCTTTTCAGTGCCAAGTTCGGTATGTCTCTTCTCAGCCCTGCCGTTTCAAGCCACTTGTTCAATTGAGCAATGTACACGAATCGGATCAAATACCAACTAACGTAATGCTTAGATTATCGTGAGTTGCATTCAACCTTTGCGCGCCTAGTCGGGCGCGGCTTTGCGCCGTGGCGCTTGTGTACGCCGACTAACACTCGCAATTGATAGCCTTGTTCTTGACAACATGGCACATGGCCTTCGCTACATTGATGACGCAGCTTATGGCTAAGTTTACTACAACGCTTGATTCGCGCCACAAAGTGCCCATGAACACCAACACCTATATGTAAGTCTTGATTATGAATCGCACGCCCCAGAACTAGAGTATGGTTAATTGACAACCAAAATAGGAAGGCCATTGTGCCTATTGGAATCATGTTCAGTTTGAGCTTGATCTTCGGTAACTTTGCTTACCTATACCTGAGCGTTTCCTTCATCCAAATGCTCAAGGTCAGTTGCCCAAGCATCTATCGATGGGCTATATTCATATATCTAACCCGATCGTGTTAGGCCACTAACGCTGTCGCTACTCTCCTTGCAACATGGGCCTTTGGTATGGCTGCCCCGAACTTGAACAAGTTGCTGAACGTGTCCGCCATCGTCGTCGGTGTTGCTATTGCCTCTTTTGGCGAACTTAAGTTCAACGGCTTAGGATTTATCAGTATGAACCAACTCCCTTCACAATTGCTGAAAAAAGCCTTTTAACACAAGAGTTTAGTCCAAGTTACTGGTATCGTCTGCGAAGCACTACGACTTGTCATGGTTCAGCGCTTGTTGAGCTCTGACGAGTTTAAGATGGACCCTCTAGTCTCCGTATACTGTAAGAAACCACCTAGCCCTTCACTTTTGATATATTTTATAGTGGATGCTGCGATTTCGTCAACGACAGAGCTCTCGCACCTCGCTACACACCCTCCAAAGCTTGACGTTTTCAAAGGGAAAACTAATTTTTAATTAGACTATGCTCCTGCATGCGCTCTTATCAACGGTTTCTTCACTATTTTGATTGAACTTCCCCGCTTGACCACGGGTGACATTCTCCAAGTCGGCCTTATCACACTCATTGCGAATGCATTTGTTGCCTTCCTCCTGAATGTATCCGTCGTGCTGCTGGTATGTCTCATAAAGTGTGGGCCTCCGACTGATCGCGATTGCGATGCTAATACCTGAATAGATTGGCAAAACGAACGCTGTCGTTCTTACCATGTCCGGTGTCCTAAAGGATATCCTACTGGTTGTCGCCTCCATGACGATCTTTGGTGACCCGGTGACTCTCCAGCAATACTTCGGCTACTCGATTGCTCTCGCTGGCCTGGTTTACTATAAGCTTGGTTCTGAGAAATTGCAGCAGATGACGACGGACGCCAAGTTGACGATCAACGAGGTGCGCCGCAGCAACCCTGCCGGCTTCAAGCTAGGCGCTATCTGCGGCGGTCTCTTCCTCGTCGCCTTCATATTCATGAGCTGGTCCCGTGGCCTACCCGGGTCATCTATCCCCACGCCTGCTGCCTAATCTCCCTTGGTTTACTTAGCGATACATGCCGATCTTTGATATCCTACGAGGCTTTTTCAAATAATCTCCCTATTCTTTAAAGGGGCTTCTCACTTTGTCTTTTTATGTCACGATATTTTCCGACTGGGAAGGATTAGAATGGATGGATATATGGATGAAAAGGGGGGAGAGCTGTGCTGTCGCTACCTCAATCTATCTACATCTGCGTAACCTTGCCCTACCTTCTCTATAGAAGGCATCTTGTACTGCCTCACGGCCCTTTTTCTTACCCTTTTCGCGCTCCATTTCGCGTACATATTATGATGCATCCTTTTTGCTCCTGTTGGGCTACACTTCTCTGGCTAGGGATACTTCTGCTAGAGAAATTTAAAAGTTAATGATGATGATGGAAGTTTATGGTCCGCACCACAATGTTCTTGGGCTTTTCTGTCATTATTGTGATCACATATCAATACTGACTACCAGGAGTGAAATCGAGCTGAACGATGTTTGGGATTTCTATATATAAGGAATGAGGTGAAGAGAGAAGATGGGAGAGGCGGTACCGGTGGAAGAGGCTGAGAGGTTCTCGAATGCATTCTACGATCACAAGGGCAAGCTCAGCAGAGGCAATAATCTTGGCTCTACAACATTCGACTGCAAACTGATCTCTCGGAATCACGATGGGCAACAAATCTATATGGGAAGAGGCGATAGCAGGCTAGTGGAATTGCGGCCTATGACGAGCCTCCGTTCAGCGAACGCTCGAGGGAGAGCAGGACTTGGCAAGAGCGAGAAAAGTGTGTATTCTTTTCAAGAGAACTATGATATGGGTACAAGCGCTCTCTGATGGTGCTTCAATCTCAAATTCGGGATGATTTATTTCGCCGTTCATCCCATCCAAACAAAATTACAGAAAGTTTTTCAACTGGATTTAGATATTGGAAATAATGAACTAGAAAAGGTCGACAAGGCCAACAAGGCCAGATGTGGACTGTTAAATCCCAACGCAAAAACCCGCACGCCAATGCAATAAATCGACCAGAGCTATTTTCCAACCTGGAGGTATCAACAAAAGAAAAGAGGAAGCAAGCAAGCAAGTTTTGGCGACAAAGTGGTAGCCCGAGCTTCCGAAACACCTTGGAAATGGTTTCATTAATTCATCCCGCTCGCGTCGAAATGAACAAGAAGCAACCCCCTATTTTCGTCATCACCCGAGAACAGGGACACTCCTCATGCGACAGCACTCCTATCGTCGAACGGGTTCTCATGTCTTGGACTCTCCATACCCGCGCGCCTGTGAGCCCACTCTAGGGCCTCTATCTGCTGACGTCTCTCTCTCTCCCTCGCGACCTGCTTCTTCGCGAAGCTTCTCAGCGCAGCCTCGGAAGCCGCCTGGTCCTGCTTCCGTTTCTCTTCCGCTGCCTCCTCGCGAGCTATTGCCCGCACTTTCCTATCCTTGGCATAGAAGACGAGAAGTATCGCGACCACGCCGACTACGACGACAGCTAGCAGGATGGTGACGGCAATCCCGCTGACGTTGATGTTGTTGTGGTTTGTGTCTGGGTTCTTATTGTCGTCTTTTGGTGTAGGTGTAGGCGTGGGTGTAGGTTCCGTTTTATCCCCTGAAATTCCATGTTAGTTGATTTATTCACCCACATGGAATCCAATATCGTGGCTCGGGGAGTGAAGAAGTGGGGGATTTACCTGGTATTTCTTCTGGACCACGCCGCCGCAACTCGGGTGCTGAGATGCTGGCATCGCAGCTCTGGAGGATGATCACGGCCTCTGAAGTCGCCTCTGCCATTGTGCAATCGACTTCTATGAAACAACTTTGCAGATCATCCAACGTGACGAAATCTGGAACAGCTAGAAAGCAGTCCTGCAATGAATGTCGATCCCCGCAAGCCGCTGGTTCGGCTAGGATGAGGGCGTTTTGGCGCACACATATTGACCGGTCTGATATCGCGCTGGCCATTGATGACGAGCTTAAGAGAAGGCTGAGCAGCGTAGCCGGTAGTGCTGTGCTTGAAGGTATATGCATGACGACTATTCTGCCAGGTCGGCTGTGATGGTTATAGATTCGGAAGCTTCCCAGAGCGGATGAGGTAGGTAATAAACAGATATGACTTTGAAATTAATAGACACCCGTTTTTGTAGCTTTCCTTAGGAGTCTTGTTTCTTCTTTTCAAAGGTATGGTACGGACAGTCATAGGCGGTGTATCGGTCTCTGTAGTACAGGTCAACCTAAGACCTCAGACTGCTGCGACACTGGTGAATACAGATAGACAAAGAAGGTTGGCAATCACATGGATAGAGATTGAGAGTCTATCCAGGTAGAACGTCTAAGTGATTAATATGTCTCCAAAGACCTCTTTCGTAGGCAGTATACCAAATACCGTGCGGACATTTTTTCGCAGCAGCTGGTTAGCCTCATCTCATCTCCACGACGGCCAGCTGCCAGCCCTATTCCCCATTTTAACCCGGAGAGCTGAGGTAGGCTTGGGCCCTTTGATCATGCAGGTCTCCCATCTCAAGCATGCTATAGCAAACTTGACCGGCCAGGACGTGTAGCTGGGCCCACTAATGCATATTCCATAACCAAGCCAGAATGAGCTGAGGCTGACTACATGCGTCTTTGCTTATTATAGTTACCGAGTGGGCCAAGGCTGTCATCTCCTGCAGCTTGGCGGACCGTAGGGCGATTCTATCATTTTTTGGGGAGGGTTGGATAATTAATTGATAACCATGCTCTCTCTTCCGTTGAGTCATATTATGACGAAATCTTATCATATGATATGTCATGAGTCGACGGTTGAAGCCCCCTCAATAGTGTCGCTTGACATTGGTGATTTTGATGCCATGCTTCATGGTCGCCCCTCTAAGATAATGGAATCCGAATCACATCCCCACACTGTCCTACAATCCCGCAATGTCAGATTTAGCAGACAGTTGCAGGTCAAAACGTGGGGCAGGATATATAGATGATTGGTGGTTGTACGTGTCAAGCGAAATCCATCGACGAGATCCCTGGTTCTAGAAAATAACACATGAAGCAAGGTCTTGGCTAGGCTATGCTTATGTGTCAGCCGTGCCGACTTGATACATGATGATCCACACATGCATGCTGCAGCTCAACCGAATGTAGGTATGCACCTCAGCGTAGCAATAAATTTCGGATGAGGATCAACGGCCAGGTGAGCAAATAGCTGAGCATGCTAAGACTGTCTATAGAAATAGAAATATCAGTCAACAGTCGTGAGATAGACGGTGCCTAAAGTAGCCACTTGATGAGGGTAAATTCCTGTGTTGCCGACCGCATGATGATGGCGTATAATGCCAGGCCAGCTCTCCGGCAAGGAGGGTTTTGGTATGTAAGGGATTCCGTCATTCGGACGCCACCGAAGGATACTGTGATATTATTACGAGGGTTGCATCAAATTTTACAGCGAGCATGTAGCTAACTATTATAGCGGGCGTTACAAATCCAAGTCTTTGTTTCTGCAAAAGGAGGTAAGGAAATAGCCAATTTTCATACCGATTCCGAGTTGTATTTGTATTCGAATATATGGATGTTTACTTACCTCAGGTGTAGAGGTTCATGTAGGTAGTAAGGTATAGTGTAGGTACACTAGTCTAACTGATTGAAGGTTCTCACCTTACCTTATGGAGAATGCGCCACGTGATACCGGTACATGCAGACCATGCGTACCTACAAAGTGCAATACAGGATAGTAAGTAGGACAGGTACGATCTAGAGCTGACGTCACTGTGGTGGTGACTGCCTAGAAGTTACGCAGCTTCTCTTTTTGTCCTCCCTTAAAACTACCTACCTCCCTTATCTTTGTTTTGAATATACGTTCTAACCATCATACTCAGTTTCAACCACTTTTCTTCGGCTTTTCATTCCATAGAAAGGCCCATTTCCTACGACCACACAAGAAATCAAAACAACCCAAAAAGAACCTACAACATGCCTCTCGTCATTCCTGGCATCACGGATAACTCCGCGGATCGAACTCAGGAGTGGACTAACAAGCTGGTTGGCAAGACCGTGTCCGATACTTCGCACAGCGAAACGGTTAGTATATAACCCGACTCTCTGCCTCTCTTACTTTCCCCTCTTCAGCGCATCTCAGCTAATATGCGTGGTCCTACGCCTCGTAGAACTTCTGCAAGAAGGACCTGCCGGAACAATGTCGCGTAATCCAGCCAGGCATGATGGTCACCAGGGACTTTAGGCCCGATAGACTCAACGTCCACGTCAAAGAAGACGGCACTGTCTCTCACGTTCAGCACGGCTAGACGCATCTCACATCTCGCATCTCGCATCTCGGATCCATATGCTATGCCGGCTGCAACCACACACCTTATTAATGCGATACAATAATGCGACCATGATGCCGAGGCAGGAGGTGATAGGATTGTACCAGAAGGATGAATGGCCATAGTAGGTAGTCATTACCTGTACGAATAATGAAGAATGAAGATTTCACAATGACGACTTGCTTTAATTACATCGCGCATCGCACATCGCGTATCTCACATCTACGCTATAGTAGTGTACGTACGATATTTATATGTACCTAACTTATCCTGCGAATGAACGGTAGTACTGATCATGGGAGCCTGGAGAAGCTGGTAAGATGACGGCCCTTGGGGACTGCTTGGGCTCCTACCAGTAACTATCCCGGAAGAGGTTAGCAGTGATGATAATACTCCACTTTGGAGAACTGCCCCTCTCTCCTAACATAGCATTGCGGGGCAGGATTACCCAACGCGTCCAATGCTGGAATTGCCCCTCCAACTTTCACAAGCTTCTAGAGCATCATCATTCCATTGATTCGTACGACAATTAACTACATCTCCCGCAGGACGGATCAGCCAAGATGTTCAAGAAAGAGTAAGCTCATTCCCCCCTAGAATTCAGTCGATTATGCCGCCACGACATTTCAACATCTCCCGCCAATGCCTCCACATGGAAACTCCCGTACTTTTACAACCCCCGCCTGTCTCGCCCTCACCCCTGAAAAATGATCACGATGGTCAAGACTAACGAACTTCTCCGATGGTGTCCAGGATACAAACAGCCCCCAAGTCAAAACTAAAGTCGTCAGTACAGCGATCTCTCCGACAATCGCTGTTGACGACATTCCCGCTCGTGCACCGCTACATCGATGAGATCCTACCAAAGAAAGGGTCGCTAGAGGCCATGAAGCTACCCGATCGATGCACGCTATATGTCCTAGACGGAGAGCCGCTATTTTTCCAACACGACACGGCCACACTCCTACCGCACCTCAGGCTCGTTCACCGCTTCCCCGCCGCCTTTCCTAGCATACGGATCGACCGTGGTGCGATCCGGTTCGTGCTCTCGGGCGCAACACTCATGGCACCCGGTCTGACTTCCGCCGGTGGACGATTGCCCAGCGGTATCATCACGGTTCGCACGGAGGATGGTGCGGGCGAGGGCCTAGATGAGGAGGATAGATGGACGAGGGAGCTGCAGAAGGGCGAACCTGTTATCGTGAGGGCTGAGGGGAAAACAGAAGCATGCGCTGTAGGGTTCCTAGTCATGGGCACCAAGGACGTGAAGGATAAGGGCAAAGGACCTGTCATAGAGGACGCGCATTACCTTGGCGATGGCCTGTGGAAGCTGGGCACACTCTAATAATCCGAATTAGCGTCTGCCTGCTTGATCTGTATATCCTGTTGACAGGTGCATGCGTACCACGGGACAGGGCAGTTAGGAAATTCCTCTCCACACTAGATTTAGCCCAAATTTGGACAGAGATCCTGGATAAGGTGGGTGAAGGGCGAACGGGAGGACCAGAAGATCAAAAGCATGTTCATATCATCGCCTCTCGTAATGTGTAATAACCCTGCACTGGCATGATGCACAAAGCTAAACTAGTAAATAGCATGTGATAAGAGCACAGCTCATAGATGAAATAAACCCAAAGATCATAAGGCATTGGAAAACACCTCCTAGTAACCCGGATTATGATAACGTGATACCACTAGACATAGGCCACAGCACCTTCGCCCTTATTTTGCTGAGTACTTGTATATCGCGCGGCCTTATGTGTAGGATATCCTCAACGCCTATCTCATAATCAATTTAATCGTCGTATTTATTGTTCACTTCATAGTGGTAATTAGTTTCCTCGGGTATAACCGAGGCTTAACGTTCGCCTATAGTCTATGGCATATGTGTTACAAATGGTCTTTGTGTCTTCCTAAACATCAGATCTAAGCATCCCACTCACGAGCACATTCTAGCAGATGTGCCTCTCACTGAAAACCAACTTGAACTTGCTACTTGGGTCTTGGATGCGTGGAGGGCATTTAAATGATGCAGGTCGCTCCCACGACGGGCCGGAAGCGCTTCACGGACAATCATTATCATTATGTACCTAAACTAGCGTTAATAAACCAAATGCTTTTTGCAGAATCGCACTATATATATCAACCCGATGCCATAGCCTTTTTTATTCTAACTAATGTCACACAAGCCCTTTTTATTCGTCCTTAGTATACCTAGATAGCTGTCGCCATCGAGACCCGTATTTGAATACTAAGATGGGAATCGGCGTCAGGACGAAACCAATACCTCCTAAAACGGAGATTCCCAGCCCCCAACCGAACCTCGTAACCAGCGGGTCTGTTGCTAAGGGTAGAACAGTACTCATGAGGCAGCGTGCAACGATAAGAGCTGTCATTCCAGAAGCAGCGTATAGGCCGAAAGCATCGATGACATACGCATTTAGTGGAAGACATACAAACATCAACGCAGTTCCCAGCATGCCGACTGCGAACAACAACACTGGCAGAGGCAGTCGCATCTGCGAGACCCAGCCGTACGCGGCCACGGTCAAGGGAAGACTGAAGGCCCCGACGATGACGATGGGCAGCCGGAACTCGGGTGCCCCGACGCCCTTGTGCTGGTCACGTAGCTTAATGTAGATCTTGTCAAGCAATAGGTTCATAATTACCACGCTGATGGTCGAACCAAAACCTGCACTCCAGGTTAGAGAAATCGAGGGAAAAAAGAGGGAAAAAGAAAAGAACACAGGGGGGTAAGTTGAAGTCCACTTACTAAACGATATAAATGCCAGTCCCGACGCAGCCGCTGAAAGACCGTACAGCTGCTGCAAGATTTCCGGTAACGTCGTGGAAAATACGTAATAATAACTAAACGAGACAGCGCCGTGCAGTGAGAGGACTTGCAGAACGCTAGACCCGGATAGGACGATGGCGGGCCGGACGGCGCATTCCCAGATTTTGTGTGCGTTCGACTTTCCGTCATCCAGGTCGAATACGGTCCTGAGCTTTGGGTTACCTGTTTCCTTGCGCAACCTCGCGGCCCGTTTTCGCAGGACCGCGACCTTGTACGTCTCTCGGAAGAAGGTGAAGAATACGAGCTCGCACGAAAGCGCCAGGCATACCGAGAGCCATAACACCCAGCGCCAGCCGAACTTCTCAGCAATGGCGCCCCCGATGGCCGGCCCCAGCGAACCCCCAATCAATGGTGCTAGCGCGACGAAGCTCATAGCGGATCCGCGCTGCTCGGAAACGAACATATCGCCGACGATGGCGGGGCCCAGCACGTTAGAAGCCACGGATAGGCCCGTCAGCGCACGGGCGCCGATGAAAAGGGGCGTGCTCTGCGACAGGGCGGCCAGCGCCGTGGCGAGAATGAAAAGCACGTTCGCGCCGTTCATGACGGGATACCGCCCGAATACTTCGGATAGCGGCGCGATGAGCAGGGGACCAGCGGCCTCGCCCAGCTCCCAGATGGTCACTAGCAGCACACTAGATGATTTGCTAACGCGCCCATTGTCTAGCTCGTAGACAATTTGGCTTGCTATAGGTACGACGGAGATGCAGGTGAAGGTTCTACATTCTATGTCAGCGAGCGAGCCGTATACTGTTATCATGATCACGTACACTGTGAATGCCATGAAGGAGAGCAAGGATACTATGCCCCACTTGTAGGCTGCTGGCCATTCCATAGGGTTCTCGGCGTCACCATCGACGTCGAAGTCGACGATATCCTTGTGGGAGACTTCATCGCAGCGCTCGGTATCGACGAGGTGGACATCTGCCAGCAGCGGCTGCGTCTCGTCCATCTTAAAGGACTACTGTTTAGTTCAAGTGGGAATATATGAGGCTAGTGCGTGTATATCTTACCAGATGTGAAGGAGATTTTGTAGAATGTATAAGACAAAATGTTGAAATTCAAGATTCGAGATCCAAGATTGTATTTCTATTATTATTAATCATACCAGGGTCCGGGGGTCAACCGGGGTGGGTGACTTGCATCGGCTGGTTGCGGCCCGCAGTCCAATCGGCGTATACCAGCATGTCGAAGGTTGGACTATCATTGGGCAGGCATAAGACGATAACAGGGCGACTCATTTTACGCCCTTCACCTTGACGACATCGGCGAGCGCCCACAATCCACAATGCGACTAGGTATCTAGTCGTTCACCGGCTCAAGTCACAATGTTGGAGAGGTTGGCGGTTCTGTGACCCACTTTACTCAATACACGGTACAGTAAAAGCTTGGAGGATCCAACGAATCATTCTACTTTCGGTAAGTTTACGCTGATGCTGAAGCCGGAGTCGAAGCCGAAGCCGCACTCATACATAAAACCCCGTTTATTTAATAATAAGTAGATCAGTTCGGGGTAGACAGGATAGGGCCAAATGGACAATCCGATAAGTAGAGTATATGGTTTTTACAGATCATAGCATTTATCACCTGAATTACCTAAGGTATTCCAGCTTTCTGATAAGTAGGGTGATTCGGCATCGGCATCACGCCTTGGCGTTGAAGTCTAAGAATTAGCCCACACCAGGTCACAAGCTCAGGGGATTTCTTCAATCTCATTTTATAGATAACGCCAAACGCCAAACGCCAAACGCCAAACGACGAAAATTTCACCGATAACCAACAGTCAATGCTCTCATTTTGGGTTAGGGAGTCCTGCTTGGGCCGATGACAACCGACTGGATTTTGCCACTCAAGCTGCTCACTCACATTCATGTGAGCAAATAATCGCTGTTGTAGAGTGAGTAGAGCCATAAAAGAGGTAGGTGATGTACACTCCATCAAGAAGATTTATATACATACACTACTACAACACGCATCAAACAAAACTATAGAAAACCAACGATTCGTTCACTCTCGGGCCATCAGATACTTTGAGTAACCAATAAGAACCAGATCCGTCTAATGGTTTGCCAAGGTTCCGATTATGCACATACCATCGGACATATGAAAGGCGTGCGCAGAGATACTGGAGCGCGGGGTTAGGTTGACGGATCGTTTTATAGAAACCCCTCGCTAACAGTGAACAAACACAGCTCCGGCTGTAGGCTGTGTTTCTTTTTCCATCGCAAAATTGATTAATCTAATAATAAAAACCTCTATCGCAATAACAATGTCAATAAGCTGCATAGCATGGTTTCTTTACGAGAAAGCTAACTCTCTGATTTTATATTGACCCTAAACTTTCAAGAAAAACAAAACCATGCTTTTAAGCAATACTAAAACGTAATACATGCAGTTAAGCTAAAATGACGTTAAATCCAATATGCACTCTATATTTGTTATCTTTAGGTACCTACCTACCTAAATTAAGCTCTCTCATAATGTAGGATTATAGCCACCCTTCTATGAGATTCATGTTATCAGTCCTGCCATCCCCTTTGTCAAGAACGAAATAAGCTTTAGGCGCTCTGTTGTCTTATTACTTGATAACAAGGTAGGTAGATATTTTGGCGACAAGAAATGACCTCATTCTGTAGTTAAAGAGGTGATTGAAGAAAGGTAAACGACCTTGGCAAACAATTGCTATAATACTACACAAACAGTTATCCACGCTTCACTGTTGGAATAGAATGGCGAACGGCTTGATGGTATGCAGCCGGGAATGGCCTTGTGGACACTGCTTGCAAACGAGTGGTCGGCCTTGTTGATTTATGGCTTAATTGACGGCTCCAGTTGCATCAAATTGACTTGAGAGAGCATAGTCGACGGTTGGCAGTTTGCAACAAACTACCAATCAAGCATGTCTAAGGTTGTTGATTACTGTACAACCTACAATCCAACCTAAGCACCTATTATGAAGCCTTCAGGTTGTTTTAAAAGCTGCAATGTGGTGGCGCAGCGTGGCCAAGTGGTATAAGTGCGTGGTCAATTGATGATATCTTACTAAAGTCCCGTAGACCGACTATCTTGTGCCTAGGAACAACTTACAGTAGACTAGGGCAAAACAACAACAATCTTAGAGGGGCCTTATCTTTGGACATGGTTAAATAGTTGTTGGCGCCCTACGGTGAGTGCTTGCTTAAAGGGCAACGCTTCCAGCAAAAAAAGAAAAAGAAAAGAAAAGGCCCGACAACTAACATCACCTCTTGAATACATAGTAGATCATCAAAGTGGCCCAGGCAGGAAGACTACCTAGGTTCGGCCTGACCCAGAAAAGATAAGAGGTATTTGTGCAATATTGGTTAACTCCGGACATCATATCTACTTAGGTGTGTTTTTAAACCCGACACAATTTTGTTGACAACGACCGACAACTTTATCGCCGATGCGACAAATCAACCCATACCTCCTCTTATTGGTTAATACATGTAAAAGGCTGGTCATGAATACATAAAACACACCAGATGATAAGGCTCCGCATAACCAAAATAGGGAAATAATCCACCATTAATGGTCTAGGGAGTATTTCAAAGAGCCTAAAGCAATAAAGGGCAGATATCTGGATCTAGAGCAACCTAGTATGCAGTTGGTCCCATTCTCTTTGTTGATTTATAATACGTTTTAAACTCAGTGGACACAAGTCAGTCGACAAGTCTAACAATGGACCACACACTTATCAGTTTTCATACACTGTACAGATATCTTACTAGATGAAGGGTAGCTATGCTTTATTAGGCCCACTAGAGATGCGGTTTTAGGTGGATGCGCCAAACGGATACAGATCTTTCGTTGGATCAATCTTGGGTGACGACATGATTTGCGGTCCACAGGTAAAATGGGCAATTTGACAAAAGTTGACGAAAGTTCAACCGATGATGAATAATGCAAGATGGAGAAAAGGCTGTTATACCCGTATCTCCGGATGCTGTCATCGTCATATATTGGGTCAAGGGCTAGGTACCTATCTTTTGTCAGGTACTATTCTACGGTAATCGATGCTACAAGTTTTAACTTTAGCACCCCTATGAATATCTCTTTATCTTTCCTTTTTAATGTTGCAGCTACAAGAGACACTCTCACAGGTTTTAATATTCTACTTTAGGCCCAGCTCTTACGGCAAGGGTCTAGATTTCAGGGTGAGAAACCTTTTTATTCTACAACATCTGTGAACTGCCAAAACGCCTATCTTGCTGCCGCAACGTCTTTGCCATGTGGACCACAACAGTAGACGGGAAAGTCCTCCATCGAACTGAATCGGGAGCTCCGGTGAACCAATGGCACAACAATAACGCACCTGCGGCTTCCAGCGCATCACACCCCACTACCGACGATATAGAAACTGGCAGAGCTCTAGATGAGCGGCTAGCTCGCGGTGGCACTTGGGGTGAGAGAGACGTCGGAGGCGTTGATGAAGAAGCAGTTAGGGAACAACTAGAAGAGTTACAACATAACCTCATTCAATTACATCGGACAAGGACACACGAGACGCAGGCTAGTCGTCGTCTTCGGCAAACTCGATCAAGAAGAGCGAAGGAGGGTGACAATCGGCTTGATACCGATGTCGACGCAGGAGCCACTACGGATGATGATTTCGACCTCGGGAAGTTTATGAGAGAGGGCCGATTTGAAAAGCACACAGAAGCAGGGTCGGAGAAGAGGGTTGGAGTTGTCTATCGAAACCTCAGTGTCAAGGGTATTGGAAGTGCTGCATCCTTTGTTCGCACCGTGCCTAATGCCATAATTGGCACCTTTGGGCCAGATCTCTATCGCAATATCACAAAACTATTTCCTTCTCTACAGTTCCGGAAACCCCCAACTCGGACGTTGATCCACGACTTCACGGGATGTGTTCGTGATGGAGAGATGATGCTTGTCTTGGGACGTCCAGGAGCTGGATGCTCTACGTTCCTAAAAGCTATCACAAATAATCGCGAGTCATTTGCTGCGGTCGAAGGAGATATTTCCTATGGCGGTATTCCAGCGAAAAGACAGAAGAAAATGTACCGCGGCGAGGTCAACTACAACCCGGAAGATGACGTCCACCACGCCACACTGAATGTGTGGCAAACTTTGACTTTCGCCTTACTCAACAAAACGAAAAACTCTGGAAAGGAGGATATACCAGTCATCGCCAATGCCCTAATGAAGATCTTCGGTATAAGCCACACGAAATATACGCTTGTGGGCGATGAATACGTCCGCGGCGTTTCTGGTGGTGAGCGTAAACGTGTATCGATCACCGAAACGCTGGCGTCAAAATCGACAGTTATGGCTTGGGACAACTCAACGCGTGGTCTCGACGCTTCTACCGCTTTAGATTATGCCAAATCCCTGAGGATCATGACAGATATCACCAACCGTACCACGCTCGTTACCCTATATCAGGCGGGAGAAGGAATATATGAACTCATGGACAAGGTCTTAGTTATTGACGACGGACGCGAGATTTACTCGGGCCCTGCTAAAGAAGCCAAACAATACTTCATTGACCTCGGTTTTGAGTGCCCCGAGCAACAGACAACAGCGGACTTCTTGACTGCAATTACGGACTCTAAGGAGAGGCGGTTCAGACCAGGCTTCAAAGACAGGGCACCTAAAACTCCGGAGGAGTTAGAGAAGGCATTCCGAAGCTCCCAAAACTATCAAAGACTCCTCGAAGATGTTCGAGACTACGAGAAGCATCTACAGCAAACGGATTTTGAAGACACGAAAAGGTTTGAGGGAGCTGTTCAAGCTGGCAAATCCGGCAACGTGAGCAAAAGGTCGTCATACACCGTATCATTCCCTCGCCAGGTGTTGAATTGTACTAAGCGTGAGTTCTGGCTACTCTTTGGCGATACCACGACTCTTTGGACTAAAATATTTATCATTATTTCGAATGGTCTAATCGTCGGTTCAATCTACTACAACCAGCCCTTTTCCACTGCAGGTGCCTTTACTCGCGGAGGTGCCTGTTTTTTCTCCATCCTTTTCTTGGGCTGGCTACAACTCAGCGAGCTTATGAAAGCAGTATCAGGACGAGCTGTGGCCGCGAGGCAAAGAGACTATGCCTTTAATCGCCCGTCTGCGGTCGCTCTTGCTCGTGTGATCACAGACTTCCCTATGATATTTGTTCAAGTTGTATTATTCGGCATTATCATGTACTTCATGACGAATCTCGATCGCGATGTCAGCAAGTTTTGGATCTACCTCCTATTCGTCTACACCACGACGATAATGGTGACGGCTCTCTATCGATTGTTCGCAAGCATATCACCTGAGATTGACACAGCTGTCCGATTTTCTGGCATAGCACTAAACGTCTTAATCATTTACACCGGATACGTCATCCCTAAGACACAACTTTTAACGAAGTATATCTGGTTTGGCTGGCTATATTGGATAAACCCCATAGCGTACAGCTTCGAAGCTGTCATCGCAAACGAATTCTCCGGGCGTTTAATGCAGTGTGCTGAGGAGCAACTCGTCCCACAAGGGCCCAATGCTCAACCTGGGTTTCAGGGATGTTCGCTGAGGGGTGCGACGACCAATTCTGCCCAGGTCACAGGCCACGATTACTTGCAGTCGCAATTCAATTACAGTCGCTCGAACTTATGGCGGAACTTTGGTGTCGCCATCGCCTTCACGGTGCTCTATGTCCTAGTGACCGTTATAGCTACGGAACTATTTAGCTTCGCGTCTGTTGGTGGTGGCGCACTCGTCTTCAAGAAGAGTCCTAAAGCAAAGAAGCAAGCCAAGGAATTAGAGGCGCCCGACGACGTAGAGAAGAACGTCAATTCGACTCACAGTGTGGTATCGAAGAGCTCCGGAGATATGACTTCTGCAAACGAAGAAGCCGATTTAGAGCAGCTGGCCAGCAGCGACTCGATCTTCACCTGGCGGGATGTCGAATATACGGTGCCTTACCTCGGAGGCGAACGGAAGTTATTGAATAAAGTGAATGGATATGCAAAGCCCGGTCTCCTAGTTGCCTTGGTCGGCGCATCTGGCGCCGGGAAGACAACCCTCCTGAACACATTAGCGCAGCGGCAGCGCATGGGGATTGTGACTGGCGAAATGTTCGTCGACGGCCGAAGTTTAGGGCCCGACTTTCAGCGGAACACCGGCTTCTGCTTGCAAGGCGATCTTCACGACGGCACGCAAACCATCCGCGAAGCAATCGAATTCAGTGCTTTGCTGCGTCAAGAGTCCAGCATTCCACGGTCTGAAAAGTTGGCGTATGTTGACAAGATCATCGATCTCTTGGAGCTGAATGATCTCCAGGATGCCATCATCTCCTCCCTCGGGGTCGAGCTCCGCAAACGATTGACCATCGGCGTAGAGCTTGCGGCGAAACCCTCACTCTTACTATTCCTTGATGAACCAACTTCGGGCCTGGATTCCCAGTCGGCCTTCTCAATCGTGAGCTTCCTCAAGAAGCTTGCGCGAGCAGGGCAAGCTATTGTCTGCACGATCCATCAGCCAAGCTCCGTCCTGATCCAGCAGTTCGACATGGTCCTAGCATTGAACCCCGGCGGAAACACGTTCTACTTCGGCCCCATCGGCGAAAATGGCAAGGACGTAACGGAATACTTCGCGCAGAGAGGCGCTCGTCCCCCGCCAGGCAAGAACATCGCAGAGTTCATCTTAGAAACGGCCGCGCGTCCGCACAAGCGCGAAGATGGCACTAAAGTCGACTGGAACGAGGAATGGCGAAACAGCGAGCAGGCGGAGAAAGTAATCGAGGAAATCGACGGCCTGAAGAGAATACGGAGCGCCGCTACAGAGCCTGGCGAGGGCACGAGGAAGAAAGAGGAGTACAAGGAATACGCAGCGTCGACTTGGACTCAAACCGTCGAACTGACTAAGCGGATGTTCCGTCAATACTGGCGTGATCCCTCATATCTGTACGGAAAATTCTTCGTCGCCGTCATCGTAGGTATCTTCAACGGGTTCACGTTCTGGAAGCTCGGCTACTCTATTCAGGACATGCAGAACCGCATGTTCACATGCTTTTTGATCGTAACTATCCCGCCTACGATCGTCAACGCCGTCTTGCCCAAGTTCTTTACCAACATGGCCCTCTGGGAGGCTCGAGAGTATCCTTCTCGCATCTACGGATGGGTCGCGTTCTGCACCGCTAATATCTTGGCCGAGATCCCGGCAGCCATCGTCGCAGGGACACTTTACTGGGCGCTTTGGTACTGGCCTACCGGTCTACCGACGCAGAGCTCCGTGTCCGGATATGTGTACCTGATGACCATCCTCATATTCCTGTTCATGAGTAGTTGGGGGCAATGGATCTGCGCATTCGCGCCCAGCTTCACTGTTATCTCGAATGTAAGCCCACCAACCCCTAAGATCACCCTAAAGCACCACGATATACTGATCTAACTCCTTTAGATCCTCCCCTTCTTCTTCGTCATGTTCGGTCTCTTTAACGGTGTGGTCCAGCCCTACAGCATGTTACCCGTCTTCTGGCGTTACTGGATATACTACCTGAATCCGAGCACATATTGGATCGGCGGCGTGCTAGCCGCGACCCTCAAAGACTCGTCTGTCCAATGCGACGTCTCGGAAACCGCTCGTTTCGACACGCCCTCAGGTCAAACGTGTCAGGAATACGCCGGGGCCTACGCCGGATCTGCAGGCGGGTATCTGCTCAACCCGGATGCGCGAGCAGATTGCCAGTACTGTCCCTACACGAGCGGAAATCAATATCTGGCGACGCTCAACATCGATGCTAACGAGAAGTGGAGAGGTACGTTCCTTTGCTCCTTTTTTCTAATTTTATTATCATTATCCACACGGAATGATCAATCGCTTATTCTCGTCACTAACTATCCTTATACTGTAGATTTCGGTATCTTCCTCGCCTTCTGTATTTCCAATTGGGCTCTGGTGTACTTCTTTATCTACACGGTGCGCATCCGCGGCTGGAGTTTCGGCTTCGGGTATATCTTCGGCACCCTGGGCAAGCTCGTCGACGTCTTGAAGAGGCCTTTGAAGCGCTTTAGCCGGAAGAAGGAATAAGTAATTACTATCCTTAGGGGCAAACGGGAAATATGGAAAACTTCTCATAATGCATAATAGGATAGCTTCCTGTGAAGAACAGTGTAAAGTTGATGAAAAGTTAGGCGTAATCGTTACACGAACATAGATAAATCCGGGTTTCGGCGGCGTTCATTGAACTAGAAAGTTCCTCTGAGTGGCTTGTTCATAAGAATTAGACAGGCTGCGAAAGTATCACCTACAATATAGACTTAGAAGGCAAGAATGTCTGTTGTCATAAAGTTTAGAGTGATGATTAATATTTATTCATATATAATTCTAACAACAGAGGAGATAAGATGATTAATGCTACCTCCAAATGGGTATATCGAAACAGCAATCAAAGGCCGTCAAAAATGTCTGGTACGCTGTGCGAGTATGTTAAACTGACAATCAGGGAATAAGACAATTGCCGATCGCTTTGAAGAAAACGCCAACCAGTCTCGTCATTAAACCACCACTATTTCTCACAATCGTAGGACCTTTTTGCTCCCTTCTCCGTCGATTATGGTCTTCCTACACCTCCTCTTCGAAGAATTTGATGAGCGTTCTTGCGCCCGAGACACCAAGACCCATGAACGGGTAGCAGATGTACACAGGATCATTCTTGACGCCAAATTTCTCGCGGAAATCACTCTTCGCGCCTAGCTTGAGCTGCTGTGCCACAGTCTTGTACGTGTGGCTTAAAATCTTAGCCTTGATGCCGTTGAGGTTGTGACCAACCTCGAGCTCATCCGAAGCGCCGGCACCGAAAGTAACAGTCTGAACGCCGGAGGACTGCAGCAGGCGCAGAGATTGCGCAATCAAAGTTTCTATACTACCGGACGGGGAACCGGGGAAATCGAGTGCAAATTTGATCTGGTACCCGTGCTTAGGCGACAAGCGATGTAAAATGACAAGACCGACAATTTCGCCTTGCTTATCCTCAGCCCACAGGTACCGACGGTGCCGCATGGAAATCCAGGGTTGGACATCCGTGATATGTACTTGCTTCTTGCCCTTTCGGTTGTCCTTCCAGTCCTGGATGCGCTTGTCGCATTTGGCTCGCACATCGTCGGGGACAGGCTCTCCAAGTGCTGTCGAGTGAATCTTTATATCGGCGTTTTTGGCCTGACGCTCTTTCTTTGAGACCTGTGCAGCGTTATGAGTATCGACGCGCTCCTCGGCAACTGACGTAAGGGTCCTCCAACCCAGTTTTGAACCGAGAATTTCCTCTACCTCAACAGATACGAGGAGCCAAATGGGACGAAGATCCTCGCTCTTCTTCAAGTATCGTAGGAAAGAGCTGATCACGCCTGGGTACTGGCGTGAATCACAGAGCGGGTTACCCATGATCAAAGCATAACCATTTTCCTCGGCATATCCAACGGCAGCGCCTGTCTCTGTGTCTCGCCAAACTTTGTAACGGTCATCGAGCCATGATGTGTTGGTTGCGTCACCATAATTGACTATGAGCTCTTCAAGGTCTGGTAGATGTACATGCGTATGTTCCCCTTCAAACGCATACTTGATAGTGTCAGCTTCAGGGAATGGTATTTCATCGGCGGTCACAGTTTTTGCAGGTAACGACTTCGGATCACGAGGGAACATCGAAGCGTTACGAACATCGCCTAGATTCAACAAGAGGAATAGCACTCTCTCTAAACCAATTCCGCACCCGGCATGAGGAGGGGCTCCCGATTCAAAGGCCTGCATATACTCTTCCATAGTTTCTGGGTCCACTCCAGCCTTTTTCATTCTTTTAATCAAAAGGGTTGGGTCGTTGATTCTTTGGCCACCAGTGGTAATTTCTTGGCCTCGGAGGAAAATGTCAAACGAGTTTGTGACAGTCTCATCGTCTTTATCGAGATGAGTATAGAATGGCCGAGCCGAGGTAGGAAACTTGTCGAGTATGAAATAATCGGTCTTGTACTTCTCCTTGATCAATTGTCCAAGCCGGATCTCAGCCCGCGTAGCAAGATCCTCGTTTTCTGAAGCCGGCTTACCATCATCATCTACCCACCCAGAGTCGTTCAGAAGCTTCACGCCTTCCTTAAAGGCCAGGCGAGGTGTCTCTTCTAGCCAAACAAGATCCTCGTGGGGGAATCGCTCCTTGACAGTCTCGATTTCCTTACGATACCGAGTGTAAACGCCTTTGAAAATTGCTTTCAGCATTGTATCGATAATGTCCATGGCCTCATGGTAATCATTAAGAATGGCCATCTCGAGGTCCAATCCAGTGTACTCGGTAAGGTGGCGGTGAGTATTACTATCCTCTGCTCTGAACACGGGACCAATCTCGTACACACGACCGAAATCGGCGGAGATAGCCATTTGTTTGGCCAACTGGGGACTTTGAGCGAGGAACGCAGACCTTCCGAAGTATTTTACCGGAAAGACTGATGATCCCGACTCGGTTGCGGCAGGTTGAAGTTTTGGAGTTTGGATCTCGATGAACCCTTGATCGTCCAGGGTAGAGCGGAATATGTTGCAGATTCCCGAGCGGATGCGGAATACACCTTGCATTACGGGAGTCCGCAAGAAAACGACCCTATTACTAGTCCGAACCCGACCCGATACTGCTAGTTGCTTCTCATGCGTCTCTGGGTTTTCTTCGGTCTGATCCATTCCAAACACATCGATGTGGAGGGGGTGTTCCACAGGCACCAAGACACGCATTGTGTCGACGAGAATCTCGAGATCATGGATAGTGCAAGCCTTGACCTTTTCGGGTGGTCTGCGCAATTCGCCCTGAACATGGACAATACATTCCGAATACAGATGTTCGGCCCACCGAACGAATTGCTCAGACACAACTCCCTCGCGCACATGAAGCACAGCTTGTATTGTGTTCGTCGACTGGCGGAGGATGACAAAAGCCAGCTTGGAGCTCACATTGCGTGTGTGATGAACCCGAGCGGTGAAACTGATCATCGAACCGGATCGAGTACTGGATAAGTCGGAGATATCTTCAGATGGCGGTACAGTCTGTTCGTCGATGGTGCCATAGCTTTCGCTAATTTGAGGTGCATCACCGGCACGTGCGGCCTCTTCTCCCTGTTGGCGTTTCGCTTGGATGGATTTCCTCTCCTCCTGAGCGGATTGTCGCTTCGCGCGTTTCTCGTAAACTGTCTTGAGGTGTTTCTTATCGGAGTCGGAGTCTTGGTCTAGTGCATCTATATTGCCCATCCGGAGCTTGGTTATGTGGTTTTTCGCAGACGAGTGACCAATTATGCGATTTAGGTAGAGAAGCGGTTGCTTCAACGTGCCCGGCATTGTAGATAATGGCGGCGCGCGGGCGCGGGCGCAGACGTCGTGTGTGATTTAAAGAATAAAATGGGGGCGGAGGAGAATACACGATGTATTTCCGGTCAAACGTATTCTATAGGGATCTCGACGATGCTATGTATTGGGAGGGGAGGGTGTTAATTACATCAAGCCAGTGAAGTAAGCACTTTGGAGGGTCAGAGGCCTGGTAGGGTTTATAAAGGAACTTGGCAGCCACCGGTTTGGCACGGCAAGGTTCGGTGATGTAGTAGGTACCTGATCAAGCAGGTATTATGCATGTTAGCCAGTGCTTTTCTTTTTCCGTTGTACCTATTTCTATCAGGCTACTGTCTAGGTGTCTAGGTACCGTGCCTCTGGCTAGACTCCCTGTGTGTCTAGGTAGTCTAGATTACACTGACTTCTAAAATGGCTTGTGAAATAGCTAGCAGTCTGAGCTAGCTACCAAGGGACTCACTGACTCAGACATCCGATTGCCCTGATTAAGTCGATGTGACCTAGACTAGATGATACCCATAATTCTTCAAACGTCTTCTATGCATTTCCAACATGATTCGATCTCTGCTTCGGCATTGCCTGACGGTTTAGCCACGTCAGGATATGGTGACGACATCGCTGTATTTCCCCCCCGAGGCGCGCGGTCTAGTGCGGAGCAGTTGCACCGTCTTTGCTGCTGCTGATGCGTGTTGGGCCAATTATAACTGGCCATTGCCCTAACCACATCCCGTTCGGGCAACACAGAGTGTATACTCACAGATTTCTTGATGCGAGTGGGGACACAGTAGACACATAGGTAAAATATGACGCCATCACTCAGGATTTTGTCACCCGCCGACAAAACTGCTCCGACAAAACTGCTCCGACAATACTGCTCTGACATCTTTTAATAAAACTTACTTTAATACACGAATAACACAAGGTGTCGTATTGAGGAATTGTACCATGGAAATTTGTATTTGTTTGTTCTCAACTCCATGAATTATTCGGATTACCTACTCATCCCCATATCAGAAATTTCCGAGACATAATGACATCATTACATTTCGCCCCTTGCTGTTTATCGATTAAGCACTGCCAGTCTCACTGCCTAGATAGAAAAGTAGAGGTATTTAGATAACTACCTGAAACCTTCGATCTAAACCTAAACTCATAAATATGGTTTCAGTGTAGTGTAATGTACTGTACCGTAGTGTACAGGCTGCGACGAATACAATATGCCGGAGAGATGCCGGAGTTTCCCGGTGTGACAAGCGGGCCACCTATGTTAGTGCACCCCCAATGCTGGGTAGATGTATCTACCTTAGGTATCTTGGATCGACGTCATTTGTCAGCCGCAACAACCAGTGCTGCGCTGGTCAGCCCTAATCAGTACCCTGACAGTGCCCTGATGCAGCTTCTCAACTTCGTGCTGTTGGATTTTCGGAACGTTCGCTTGACTCTTAGTCTCACAATTTCTTCACATGTGCTTTATCCACTGTACCTGTAAACAGTAACCTAGACTATTAGGTAGGTCTACATTAGTACACAGCTAGCCGTTCTTCGATCGCGGTTAATATAATGCTCCTCCATCATCGTATAGCTGCAGCGGAGTTGTCTATGCGAATTTATGTTTCTCATATATAGCAGTGCTTATTGCTCTCTTACGAACGTAAGCATGTGGATTGCATTGGATACCCACTGTACCGATGATAACGGCCTACACCTGGAGATCTTAGAGCCTATATCGTACTGGACTATTAGGGCGTGAGAGGAATGCCCAAGGAGTATGATGAAAGTTGTTGAAGGTATCCCCGAAACCGCGCCCCGTGTTCCGGCAAACACACCATCGCAATCCAATTTGCCTCCAGGTCAAACCCCACATGTTGCTGAAGACAAGACAGGAGCTGCCCGTTCGCGATTTTCCCTGCGCTTATCGGCGGCTTGGTGGAGGCATCTACTGATTACAATGCATAGGGATGGGAACACATGATATGGCACCTCCGCGACCACCGAATCCCAAATTCACGATATCAATCTCTTCTACAATATCGGGCCGACCAGAAAAGCTTACGCTGCACTTTTACGTCCCACCGGGCTACAAGAAAGACGATGGAACCACAAAATGGCCTGCGGTGGTCAACTTCCACGGGGGAGGATTTACGCTAGGGTCTGCGACTGATGATGCTCGTTTTGCACGTTTTGTTATGGAGAAGAGTAAAGATATATTTGTCTCGGACGACTACCGTCTCGCCCCGGAGCATCTGTTCCCCGTCGCTGTACTCAGTAGAAGATGGCGTCGATGCTTTACTTTACGTCATCAACAATGCCGCGGAGCTGCGAATTGATCCGAATCGATTAGCAACTTCGGGATTTACGGCAGGGAAATATCGCCAATCACGGCACCCATGCGCCTGCATATGCATGGCAAGACAACGCCGATTCCCGAACATACGATTGTCGCGCTCGTGACTTTCTACCCAATTACAGATTATACACTTAGCAGAGACGAAAGGCGAGCTGTAGCAGATCCATTTCTCTCTCCTAACAAAGCGTCTGATGAACTTCTCATCGAGAGCTTACCACACAATGTCTTCTTATATACTTGCGAATTGGACATGCTCTTGAATGAAGGCGAGCATCTCGCCCGGCGCTTAGAGCAGCCTCCAATCTCGAAGCGCCTGTTTTATCACATGGTAGGTGGAGTCCGTCACGGTTGGGACAAAGCCCCAAGTCTAATCAATCCGCCAAACAAGTCAGAAAAGGTATACAAGGAATTCTGCACACGACTTTGGAGAGTCTTCAACGGCGAGGATCCGCGTTTTATGCTTGAGCGACCTCGTCGCGTACCGCCAGCCCCTTTCACCGAGGGAAAAGCATAGCTAGTGTAAGCGAGGGCGCTGAAGCAAGAAGACGCTGACCACTGTCTAGTACGTGATATTTCATATTAGTAGATCGTCCACTTTCGCTATCGATAATTCGATAATGATATTAGCAGCCGTGGACGGAGATTCGGAATGGAAGGCTTTGTACTAGACTAGATACTGTATATACATCACGACTTGTTACTTTAAGCGAATCTAGATATCATACACTGATAAAATGCCCCAATGTTTCAATCCTACCCTTAGATAGTACTTAACAGGACCTTAATTAGCCCTCATAGCGCAAAGTAAGTAAGAGTTTCTGACAGGGCTTGGCGTTGACGTCATCCCGTCATGTTGCATTGCCTAGCCCTTCTAGTTTAGCGGGACACAAAGCAAACGTCATGACTTTAAGTACCCAACCTATTGCGCCTTGGTTACTCCGACTTGGTGTTCTACTATTCCGACTTGGTCCTAAACCTAATTGAGAACTTGTCTGCGATGTTAGCCCCATATATTTGTAGCTAGCTAACGCTAAACCAAAAGTGAAAAATAAAAAGTAGATATAGTTTAAAAAGACAGTCTAATAATATATATATAATATTTAAAAAATATTAACAAATATTAAATTTAAATAAAAAAATTATTTTAAAAGTATAAGCTTATACTTTATTAATTAAATAATATTTATAAAACTTAAAGTAGGTTTATTTTTAAAGCGTAGCGAGTTCTATTAATATAAAAGATATTTGTAACTTTGGCGTAGTTTTGGTGGTACGACTGTTTTTTAAGACCAAGTCGGAATAGTAGAACACCAAGTCGGAGTAACCGAGGCGAACCTATTGACCTAGCTAGGTAGTCTCTAGATACAAGTTATAGCACACTACCTTGGTAGGTTATCCGGGTACTTACTACCTACCTACTCAAATAACAGAGTGGTTTATGCACTCTAACTTAAGTACCTAGGTAGATATTGACAAAAACAGATATCCCCACGAGGAACATTCGATACCAGCGCCGTATCCTGCTTTTACACGACGTCATTGTGAGTTGTATGCCTCCTTCATTCGTCCATTCTACACTCGGCTTTCGTCAGTAATTTCACTTGGCTGCGCAGATCTAGTCTATGCTACATTGGCGTCTTCTAGGTTGAACATCAGGAATCCTTTGATATCTGCCGTTCTTCTAGGTAGCGTCTACTGAGTACAACTAAGTGGGCTGACCGGAATATTCTCAACCTACAATAAAACAACCCAACGTCGTGCGACAACTCGTTAACCTACTAGACGTTTAGTATCATTTCCATTGTTAGCCTGCATTTCTGGTTGCTTCATCGTCGGAAGCAAGCATCATCGTCCTCATCTTCCACCTGTATCGGGGCTTTTTGGCCTCTGCTCACATTGGGCTCGCTCTCAACACAAGAGGCCAGTATGGCCGAATCAAATCATGATTCAGAGCACACGGCGGAATGCACCGAGGCTCCCGAGTATGGTAACGCCGTCTCCTCCGCGAGGCGCGTTTCCATGGCAAGGGACGAGTATGGGAACTTGCCCGGATTGCCACGCCTAGAATACCGTTTGATGGAACACAAGAGCAAGCTCTTCTTGGTGTCGGGCCTTTTAATATTTGAGGGTAGCATACTACCTATCATTCTATTCTATCCCCTCTGGTACCTTACAGATTTACGGCATGGAATCCGTAAGTGTACACCTTCTCTAATTATAATTCACCGAATATTATCGTTACAATAAACCGGTACGCTGACTCTGCTGCTTCCAGTCTTCGCAATCATCACATCTTTCTTCGGCCTCGTATCAGGTCTCGAGTTCGCCCACAGATCATGGCGCTTGATCCACAAGAACGATAAGTACCGCCCGCTCGATGGCACGCGCTGGCGCTTCGACTTCACACATGCAACCTTATCTATATGTTACACGATCATGACGGGAATCCTGATCGGAGCTTCTATCCCACACGAGCCACTGGTCCGGCCACTTGCCATTCCCGTTCCCCTTTTATTCATCGCCGCCGGAATGCTGTGCATAGTCACAGGAGCCATGTCTGCCTTGGGCATGAGAACAGCCTGCAAGGTCAGCTCAATTCCTAAAGGTGCACCCCAGCCGCCTTACGTTTTGACTGCCGTCGAGGATGTGGTGGGCGTTGACGGCGGTGGTGCGCGTCACTTTCGTCGCAGGTTGTTAGAGAGGTATAAGGCGAGCAAGTACTTTCGTCGTCTCATCGCGGAGTTGAATTGGTTCTGGGGGATCGGGTCTGTGATCAACGGGGCAGGTTCTCTCGCTGCCGTATGGGTAATCCCCTCACAAGAGATTGCTTACGGTGTTGGTAAGTCTTGAGACATCAATCGCCCCGACTAGCAGATGGCCATATTGCTAACTAAGGAAAATAGGATGGGGAGAACCTTTGGGGTTCTTTGTCGTTTGGACAGTGATAACGGTCTTATGGACTCGAAGGGGACTCAGGGAAGAGAAGAAGCTATGGGCCGTAAATTCACGCGACAAAGTTGCAGTGATGGAATCGGGCACGGATACACAGAATACCAACTAGACACGGCATAAAGAACATGATTTTGACTTACGACGACGAGCGAGTTGATGAATAGAATGCGGATTGGGTTAGAAATGTTCTTAACTGTATTTCTATATAGCAAAACCAGTGTCTTACACAAATAATAATATGAAAGATAACCTTCTGCTGAAATATTAGGGTTTCATTTAGAACCGCGGAAGACTTCACTTGATGTTGTCTGACATGTAAGCCTTTCAACGGAGAAGAATACCACTTGTTGGACATGTATGAAAAACTCACTCACCTAGAGATATATCAGGTTCCTATTAAGTAGTCTACAATAAAGGTAAGTAGTGAACGATGATGTTGTGCAGGGAATTCGTAAACTATCTATAATGATCTATAACTTCGTTCGTGAAAGAAGATATCTAACGTTTTCATCAAATAGTTTTGCGACAAGATATAGGGATCTAATATACGTTCTCCGATATTGCATACATACTCTCCTGTACTGACTGACTTTAATCGATTTTGACCAGATTGGCTGATCTCAACTGAATCTGGCATTATTGATACCTCAATTTTAATGGAAGCCATTGCTACTTGATAGGACTAATTACAGATTACCTTCACTTGCGACAGGTTTAGTATAGTGGAATTGCATGCCTCAAATTCTAACTTGCCGAATTTAAGCTTCAGCTACAAATACTTTAACTGATCAAGCAGCGACAGTCGGTGAAAGGTGAAATGTTCCCGTACTCTATAACATAATTTTTATCTCGTAGACAGGGTCAAAGTGCTGTCAGAAGCAACGCTTGATTGGTGCCTAGCATGAGTATTTCGATCTTGGTACAGTTTTCACGTGGTACTGTATGTATCTTTAACGATTAGTTTTGCCTGAAATAGATGGAGAGAGTCCGGGTTAAAAAGCGAAGTGCGGGCCGCGCTTAGATACCTAGATCACCGGGGAAGACTGCCTGTCAGGAAAAGGCTGTTCTTTCCGGAGAAAACATGCGTAAGGATGAACGGGCTTATCAAGAAAGCCTCACTTAACGTTAAGCCTGAAAGGTAATTATCTCGTGAAAACTCCATCTTAGGATGGTGATCGAATTTGTCTAGTGATGAGATCAGAAAACACAGTCTCCTGTAAACGAGTTAATCACCTGCTAACGGTCGAATTCAGAGTTTGCCCGACTTGAGCTGCATCGGATACGTGATCGTAATTACTGCAAACAGACTACGAGGGTGGGCACTGTAACTTTTCACCCCGATTGTATTCTCGTTAGACCACTTATAGAACAAAAATCCAAGGACTCCGAAGAAGCCTGATAGAACACGGATGCCAACCTAGGTTGGGTCACACAGGTCCTCTAGGCAAGGGGCACGACTAAAAGACGGATCGATAGACCTGAGGCGTTAAGGAAAGGAGAAGAAAATGGGTGTTCGAGGATGTGCTGTATCGGTTCCATTTTCTTTAATACGGTGCTCTCGTGGAGTTGAGACGCCGATAGTAAAACGGAGCGCCGGACGCTACAATAACGGGGCGGTCGGAGAAAGTAGAAACGGGAGATTTGTAGTACCATTATATATCTGAGGTGTGTATTGCTTATGTATCTCTGATTTGGCTGAGAGGAGAGTGAGCTAGGAACTAATTTCCTTAGGCACCTGTTCCTATACTGTTGACTAATCCTAGCTTGCAACCTACTAAGCCAGTGATGGTTCTGCATTCGTGAAGCTTGATTATTGAACATCACATGATCTATTAAATTATAATATAAGAGCGGATGTAAATTTACTGATACATCATAATGTTCACTAATCATACTCTTCGAAGCGCGAAAATGACTTACTGCCACTGGCCGGTAGCCCACCCGGACTCCGACTAGCCCACCTTACATGGAGTTACCGCTCTAGAGATCAAGCTACGAATCAACTACTTCTAAGATAATTCCACGTCGCAAGCGGAGGTAGGCTATAGTAGTATGTTACTGTAAATAGGAGTCAGTTCTTAAGCGCGTAGATTGATCTGCCAAGAGGCATGAACGGAGTCTTTCGTACAAGCGTATAAGTATGCGCTGTAGCCAAGGTCGGAGGATATAAATAGCTAAAAGCGAAATGCTTGGCGGTTTATAATATTCCGTGCCAAGTTCACGAGCGTAATTCTGCCTCGCGACTCATCCATCCCACACGCCTGTGCCAAACTCAAACTGTCCTTGATAGGCTAAAATAAAATAGCTATGTACGCGAGCCCCTTCAGTACTAGCCGTGCATGAGAACAATATACGTTGGTGTTGTCTATATGATGAGCGTGTTACAAGTACGGTGATAGAAGCGGAAAAGGACCTTCTAGACCAGAGAGTTCCTATAGTGGCGCGTTGACTCGCCGTTGAGGGTAGCATTTCTTATGGTGACCGTAGCTGATCAAAAAGGCACACTGCATGGTAACACGCAGCAAGGACTCTATATTATTACTAACACGTCTGGGTGGCTACATGTAGGTCGGCTTGAATAAGTGTATGCATGGTATACACCACTATCTAGGTAGTATACTAGTAGCTCTTAGGTAGTATCCTACGAAGGTTTATCGGACGACATATCACAACACCATATTCTTTCGATGCGGTCAGTAGCTAAATCAATGGGCACCTATGCAGTCGCCTTTGTATAGGAAACCCTGTTAAGTAAGCAAATCTTTCTTTAGAACTATATAAAAGATAGGGTGCCAATATATGCGGGACACCACCCTCCCTCAGTTCAATCAAGAGATGGGCCGAAAAGCAATTGACCGCCACTGGGTAGTATGCTACCACCCCCGAATCATGCACGCTTACGGACTTGTATCATAATAATTGGCCCATCACGCGCAGTCGCTGGTATCTCGGCACCGGGAAGATCTCGTGGCTTAAGCACCGTTAAGCACCGTTGGGCTCCCAACCGTCTGGTGCCAGCTCATACCCCCCTGCTACAAACGCGGGAGCGACTTTGCGGGAGCCAGTCAGTTTACATCGTCTACACATGGCAATGGAAAGAGAAAGAGAAAGAGAAAGAGAGAGAAATAATCCTGGGGAAATGCATGATATGCGACGTCCGAAAATAATTGAAACCTACCAGTAGTTCCTACTAGGGTCCAGTTCCCGCAACTTATAGCACGCTGCCAATCATTCGCGAGGATCACGACCTGAGGCCGCTGATCGCTGAACAAGTCAGGACCCAAGGTATGACTCCGCGTAGGCGTTCCGTTGTTACTCGAGATGTCCAAGATCAGGGGCGCACCGGCGTACCAATGCCAGATCTCGGCGGCATCTACGCGATGCCACACCGAGGGGACATTCGGGCCTTCGAGGAGATAGTAAATGGCCGTGTTGACGGAGCGGTTGCTGCCAGGTAACAGCAGGTCGTCTCGAAAGGTCTCAACGAAGTAGCCCCCTTCCACGTTGGGGGCGAGTCCTAGTTTGTCGACGACCTCCTGCGCTGTGGGAAGGTGGTGGTGGTGTGGTGACAATCCGACATCGTGGGATAGCAAATCATCGCCGCACTGCGTCGCCAGTGTCTGGGTCGCGAATGCGACGCAAGCTACCAATAACGTCTGCAGCGACATCATACTATAGATCTGTCGGTCAGGGCTTATTCGTGACCCAGTACTTCTGTCCGCGACAGTGGAACCTCGGCCGTTTTGGGGAATTTCGAGGATTCGTCTCCTATAGGTAGACGACCGATGCGTTCTATCAAATTAGGATTGCTATCTGTCGGAGCGCAAGGACGAAGGCCAATTTCTAAGCAGCCAGCCTGGGTGCAGTAGTGTAGGCCCGTAAGTCAGCCTACACTACTAGTACACCATCCACATGCCGCTGCTTGGTCCTCACGCCAACTCCCTTGTTCGCCACTGGTGAGCGGCAGTCGAACCCTTGCTCGGCGGGCTCAGCCGGCCATGCGCGTACAGAACGTATCACGGATCGGGTTCCACTTCGTGTTCTAGCGAATCACTGTTCCCTGTGCTCGCGAGTCCTCAGGTGATAAACCTCATTCGGCTTGCTTGAGCACTGCTTGAGCAGGAAGTTTTCTGGGGTGGCAATTTACTGCTTACGCCCGCCTACACTCACCCACGCCCCGATCTGGTTCCTTTCTCTACACGGACACGGAGAGGCTTGGGGAGGAATTTTGCACTGTTTGTTTTCCCAGTTCGTCAAAAAGTTAAAGTATTGATTACATTGTCCATCGTGATGAGCAAGGCACCGCCCTGCTTTATGATAGAGAATATGCAGGAAAACTAAAGACAGGACGATATAGAGCTTTCCCCCCAATTCCATCAAGTCGCCAAAGGGTATTTTTTTGGAGCCACGTTAAACAAGACGAAAAGAGAAACCAAGCTAAAGCCGTATGAGCTGACTGAAATAGACGCTCTGAAAACCGGACAAACGCTCAACATCCCATAGTTCTGTATTGTACATCCGTCTGCCAGTGAATATAATGGAACCTAGCACCCGTACTCCCGTCCGCCGTGACATTATAGTCGTATGTGTGTAACTACTAGTAGTGTCCGTAATATTCTTGCCCACTCCCTCCCCCCCTACAGTAGTTAGGCCATATGCAACGGCCGCGTTTCCAGGTACTCGATGCTGGAGTGGTGCGCCACATGTGGAGTCTTCAATTGCCGCTCGTCTTCGGCCGCCGAAAGTGGGCGCTGTACATTCCAGGCACGGGTAATATTGATTCCACCGGCATCTGACTCAGAACCGTGGCGTACATCGCTGCCCAGGGTGCTGATATTGTTATGAGAGATGCTTTTGACGAGACGATTCAGGATCACGAATTCGAGCTTCAGCTTCACGCCGTAGATGGCGGGTTTGAACGCCCCCTGCAGGTAAAATAGGCTCGCGTATTGTACGCCGAGAAGGGCGATGTCGAGGCTAATGATTAAGAGGTTGATGTAGACGAGGTGATGAAGCATGGTTTTCGTCTTGCTGCTTTTCGCTCTGGCCGTGGCCGAATCGATGGAGGAGTGGGACTGTTGAAGTAAGGGGGACATATCGCGCAGGTACTTTCGCGTCTGCCATATGTACAAAAGGCTAAGGGCAGTCTCCTGTACGAAAAAAACCGTCGTTTGGAGACGGTCCCAGACTCCATTGACTGCAGCAAGGGAGGGCATCACGGTTTGCTGGGGGCGCACAGGTCAGCAGTGTCCGAATCGGGTCGTAGCTGACACAGACGGGATACTTACGGCTAGAACACCGAGGGGAATGGTAGTGATGCCGAATACAATCGAAGTGAATATCAAGGCGGCTCGCACCCATCTCAACATATTGTCATGTTGCATGAGAAGGTATAATCGCGAGTACTGAACCCATGATTGGGGAATAACCATCAATAGCCACGTGAGGTAGATCAAGGTGATGGAGCCCTTCAGGTCAGTCCATACTTCGAAATCAGCGAGTATGATGAAGAGCGACTGCGTTATGATGCCCCAGCTTGCGAGGGCGCACGCCCAGAAATACAATCCCCGGCGTCGCTTGAAGAATAGGAAAAGTGATACGTTGAGCTCAGCACCAATATAGAAGGAGATGCCAGCGAAGGCGGCCATGGTCATGGCCATTGGAAGATCATTTTTAATAGAATCCATGTTTGTCGCTCGCTACTGAGCGGTAGCTATGCATCAAGCATAACCCGTAACAGGAGAACAAGCCAGAAGTCGACGGCAGTGGTCTATCGAAGATCCACGATTCGAGGCCCGTTCGTGGGCACCAGGAACATGTTTATGGGGATTGACGAGTATAGGTATAGGACTTTGTATAGGACTTGGGTATAGTATAGGTATGTATTCCAAACGGTCGAATGAGACAAAACCGACGCCCCTTATTGTCTCGATCGAAGAAGATGCGACTCTACAAAGTATCATGCAGCCTCCCGGGGCTCAAGGCAGATAGATCATCTTGTACATATAACAGCCGTATTAATTGCTGTTAATAATATCATTAATATGTATGGATGGGATGGATGTAGGTCTCGTACGGCGTAACAGAAAGAAAAAAAAGGGAACGTATGACCTAGCCAACCTGCAGCGGCGAGCGAAATGTACACTAGGGGTCGTATTCTTAGCTCAGCTGTATGGGGGCATTACTGGTACCGTGCAGTAGCATGCCCAGATTGGCTGCATGCAATGCCGCAAAACAAGCCACGAAACAAAAAATCCCTGTGCAACCGTTCGTTGCACTGAGGTATTTTATTTTAGAAGTCCTATGCTGTTCTGTTACCCCATCACGTGTGACTTCATCTGGGGAACAGAAGATTTAGTACATTATACCTACATAATTACCGGGTTATAGTGTGATGTAGTGCTGGATTGATGGAGTGATGGAGTGATGGGTGATGGAGGCACAGCATTTGATTTGATTCGGGCGTGTTGTGTTGTGTCCTACCTCCTACTCAGTATACCCTACTCAGCATACCCTTCCTCTAAATATGTGTCACTATTGGGGCTGCATTCATCTCACACATCCCACCCGACTTGTTGTGACAATCTACGATCTGCGATCGGGCTACATGCATTCCCTTGTTCGTCGTACTCAGCTAGGTGGATAGAATTGTTATCAGAGCAGTACTGCTAGGTTTACTATGTAAGCCGAAGTCACAAACGAATGATACGATACAACGTCGAATATCTAATCGGAATGAGGCGAAAGTGCTGGGCAGCACCACCAATCAACCTCATGTAATGCTTTTCCTACGCCTGGTTTGTCTGCTATACCTATCCAGCTATGAGTTTATAAAGGGGTCCAATAGATACTGAATACTCTATTAAGTTCTGTCATCTTGTCCTCGAAGGACACGATCGTCGTTATTGCCCGAAGCTTCTGCCCGAAGTCCAGGCATTCGTGTCCACTGAATGGATAGACAAGGAAGCTCCGACACTGCATCTAATGCATCTAATGCATCTATTGACTTCTCAGTTCTGTGTTCACGCAATGACGACTACCTCTGCCGTTACGGGACAGTACCTTTGTTTCTGCCTATCTATCCAACCCTCGTAACGTTTCGGGGAAATGCGGTGGTGCCGGTCCGAGCGCAGACACGTCGATCAGTCATTTTGAACTACCTATACAAGTAATAATGCGAGGCGCAGGTACACTACAAGTCAAGCATGGTATTTGGCTGATGCCTGCATATCGGGAGAGATGCTGCGATTTCATTCGCTGATAGTCCGCGATAGAGTGAGTAAGCCAATGATTGTCATTATACCTAGGTAGGTAGGGATTAATATTATGCCCAAATCATTCCATCCAGTCCCCGAATGCACCCTTCACAGACATGTTGCACAATGCCATGTTGAAACCAAGATTTCAAGATTCCGTAGGCACCTGACGCCTTGAACAATTGTACTCATAGTGGTGCCCATTATATCATATCTCATCAACTCCTATCTATGGTACGGGGGGTTAGCTTGCCTTGCCTCAGCTGTACTGTATACAGTCTGTAAATAATGATGCGCAGCTTGTCCCGAAGGATTCGACAGGCATGTACAATGAGAACCGGGCAACATAACAAAGAGACTCACCGCCGAGAGAATGATAGGCAATTCTCGTTCGTCGCTTGAGCAGTTTCCACACCGACGCTTCAAAGCACGTGAAAAAGCTGTTGATTCGAATGACTATTCCGGGTCTGTGCAATCTGTCATCATGCTCTTCCTGGTGATTGGAGTCTTCTTCAGCAGTAGCACCATCGGCTTTTCAATTAGGCAGAGTCGATGATATCCTGCGGTGAAAGTCTCGTCTCGCAGTTCTCTCGGTTGTTGTTAAACCAACCGGTGCTGGGCCACTCCGTCGATTGTTTTCACATCACACTTATCTAACGTTCCATGATCGACTTATTGTACTCATTGTAGCACTCCAACAAGCAAGTTACCCACATCTTGATGACTGACTGCCTTGTAGAACTCATCGAATTCTTTAAAATGTCCAACATTAGAAATTAGCGGTGTGCTCGACAGCTCGGCAATTTCCTCCGCAATTCCGGTACCTGTGTCTTTGTCCTCCTTTGTGCCCTTCGGCTCCAGTGATGAATCGATTGGTACTGTGTCGAAGTCGGCAAGATGACCCGAAAGTTGCCCATTCATCGAGACAAGACGGTTTGGTTTGCCTTGATCCACAGTCTGCCTCGTCTTCATCCGCCAATCATTGCTATACTTCTTCTCGCAGTTACTTGCAACATCAGACCCGCTCCGGAGTAACTTGCATCGTTGGATCACTAAAGCGCTCTTCAGCTCATAGCAAAGGCTTTTGAGATGTTGATGCAGGGCTCTCTAGCCGATATCTACGTTAGTTTCATTCGGGCGGCATTCCTTGGTCTCTAGAGTTTTGAGGCGCATTGAAATCATTAGACTCAGAGGTGTCGTGGAGCATACTCCTATCCAGCCCGACTCTTGCCATGATTGTTTCAGCGGCTCTAGCGTGATCATCAGAGGCTACCATGACCATTCCTCAGCCCTTGGCACGAGACTAAGAATCATATATTGATAATCCATTCCATGCAATGACCATGCCAATGGCCTAGTCTACTCTATCTGTGAATTTTCGCATACCAGGGCTAGCGTCTGGCTTCAGCAGCCTCAGAACTTCCTTTAAAACCTTTTGTTCGGACAGGTTGCATTCGGGAAGAGTATGATTAAAGTCATATCACTTAACTATGCAGATTCGATCAAGTTTCCAGGAAGCGACCGATGCTAACCTAGTCAAGATGTGTGTTAATGAGCAACGCTCATTGGAGATCGTATTTGAGAAAAGAAAGCAGGTTTCAGACATCAGGTTTCACGAATGTAGTATTCAATGGAACTAATTAAGGGCGCAGCAGATGGTACGGATGCACCTGAGATGGAACATGACAGTCCATCGATCACCTATATACATGAACCTGACTGTTAAGAATCCCACTCACACCCTTACTCAGTATACTCCTACAGAGCTTCCAAGTGCGCTGGTTCTACGACAAGAACTGGTTTTCTTCGGGATGAAAACAAAACTACAGCTCTTCCGATCCTCTCAGTAAAGCAGTATTTTAACACCTTGTACATTGATGACCTGCGTTGTGTGTACCGCGCTGTGCGCCGCCGAAGGATGTCGGAGTAAATTACTACCGATGGCGCTGAAATTTATAAGAGCTGTGTAGCAAGTTTACTCATGAGCATTGGCGAGCCGGGTCCATCGCAACCCATTGTGTAATAATCATCCTTGTAGCGGTTGGCGCAAACCTGGGCTAGAAGTCTAAGAGTGTTGGGTTTATGCTGCCTAGTAGGTAGTCTATACAATGATCATAAAGAGTTAAGAATAGTGAGCAATGGACTTTTTCTCATTTTCTCATTTCTCTTTTTGGCATTTCCACTTTCTTTTTTTTGAGGAAAAATTGGAGGTAGGATTTTAAAAACAATTGTAATATATTAAAACCTATTATTTTATTACTAATAATTTATTAATACGCAGCATGCTAAGGTAATGTCGCGATCTATAGATCTCCAGATCATAACTTTAATCGGCGGGTACATCAAATCTGGTAAGCCACGTAACATTATATTTGCCACAAGGGATAAGCTACCCCTACCTCAGGAGGATGATGATGATGATGACCCCATCTACATAGACTGGATAGACTTGTACCCTACCCGTGTCAGAAAGTCCATGTTTATTCGAAACGGGCAATCCTTCATCTTTCGAACACAATTTCTACAAAACGCTACGATATTGACACCATTCATAGGGTAATTAATTAACTGAATTAGGCATTCTGCGATAGAGATGCCATCCACACAGCCCCCGCAGTCAGATGGCCGCCAAGAGTCATCAACAACACCTACAACACTGCATATTAGCGACAGAGCCGCACTGGCCGCCGCCTGGCGGAGTCCTTACCCAATTCTCACACATCTCAATGCAGACACGACCTGGCTTTTGCACATCCCCTATCCCGAGGGAGTAGCGCGGCCGCCGGGCCGCAGTCGGTTTAACGTGCTGCTCGACCCTTGGCTGCAAGGTCCACAGTCCGACGGGGGCCGATGGTTCTCGATCCAGTGGCACGTAGTAGCTCCGAGCGTGCAGACGATTAAAGAGCTAAATGCACTGCTAGGCGAACTTGAGAACGCAATCGCGCCCCACGAGGCCGGGACGGTGGAGCAGGGAGCGGAGACAGACTCGTACATCGATGTCGTAGCTATCTCGCACGAGTTCACGGACCACTGCCACGAGGCGACGCTGCGCGAGCTGCCGAGCGACACGCCTATTCTGGCGCCCGATAAGGCCGCTAAGCTAATCCAGTCATGGAAGCACTTCGATGCCGTGATTGAGATGCCGCCCTTCTCAGCCGCGGAGACTATAGACTGGCGCAAGGCTCTAAGTTGCACGCCGCTGCCACCTTGGGTCGGCGTAGGACGCGTCGTCACGCCAGGAAATGCGCTGTATTACCACGCCGCTCTCATTGTGGCGTGGACTGGCTCTGCGGCTGGAGAGGAAGCTAATAGTATCATATACTCACCGCACGGAATCCAACCCGGTGCTCTCTCGGGGATAAGAAGCACAGGACTCCGAACGCGTGCCCTCTTGCATGGTCTGGATGACGTCCAGCTTTGGATGACGAAGCAGTTGAACTTGGGTGCCGTTAATGGCGTTGCTGCTGCCCGCGAGTGTGGCGCGAAGTACTGGGTTGCGACGCATGACGAGGTGAAGAAAGGGGGCGGGTTTATCTCACTGCTGATTCGACGGACGAGTTGGTCGGTTGCGGAAGCGGTGAAGAAAGAAGGTGAAAAGGGTACTGCAAAGGAAATAGAAAATGATAAACAAGTGGCCGGCTATGAGTTTGTAGAACTTGGATCTGGTGATGGGCTGGTGTTGGCATGATGAACAATGCCACTTGCCTCATATGTCACAGAAATAACTATATCTGTAAGGGCTCCACAAGATACGTGGGAGGTTCAACAATACAACACGCGATAAATTTTCCAACCAAGAAGAAAGCAACAAAGCAATCCTCGTCATATATTTACGGATGTGAGGACTAAGTCATCGTCCTTTCTCTTTATTTTCTTTGCCTTAGTCGTCACCATAGCTACAGCCTCAGTAACAACGTAATTGTGAGATCGTTATATTCTATTTAATTGTTGGTTCTGTTTGGGGTACTTACAGGTAGTGGTAAGCGGAAAATAGCTACGGCAGGCAGGTTTATAATGTTAGCCTAATATTATTAAGCCTTGCTGCCCCTCGTGTTAGGTCGATGGCCAGTATCGCCTTGTAGAACCTTGACAACTACTGCGCCTGCAATGTGTCCCGCAAGGGCTATAACAGCAACAACGGCAACGGCAACGGCAACACTAACACCAACGCCAACACCACCGTCACCATCACCACCAACGCCACCAACACCACCACCATCAACATCACCACCATTACCATCACCACCATTACTATCACCACTACTATCGCTATTGTCAGCATTAGCACAAGAAACGGCCCTTTTCTACCCTCTGAAAATAGAATAACCATCGGATATTCTATCCTTAATCCTGAATACCTAACACCTAATATACAGGCCATAACGGTGGTATAATTGTCACATAATCAACATCACCATTATCCTCTGTGGTATCCAACCCGGTCCATACCCGATCCGTTCATTGTCTACAAGAGTAAGCTCATATTCCTGCATCCTTGATGCCCTGCTAACACCTTTGTTTATGAGCTCTTAGATTACTACTAGCAGCCAGTCGCCATAATACGGTCCTTATTCAACTAGATGACGGATACATAGACCAACGCGCAGGTCGCCTAGAGAGGAGACGACCATGCATTACATATTCCTCACAGATGAACATTGGCTCCCAGGAGCCCCTGCTCTTCAATCATCAGCACCTCCTAATGGGAGAGCAGGAGGGTCTCTATGGATTTCATATCTCGCGGCTGCAATTATAGAAGCAAAGCTCGATTCCGGGTCGAGAATAAAACCGATCGATAATACACTTGCCTCTCAGAGGTACAAGAGGTTAAGCGGTCTGAGAACACTCGAATGATGTCTAATAGGGTGCTATGACGGGCTAGTCCACCGGGAGAAGAAATCAAAGCAGGAGAAGTAGAAGTAGGAACATAAACAAGGCCAACAGGGCTAAACGAAGGGTGAATAGACAAGAAAGCCGGGTCGTATCTTGTTGCATCAACTCTCACCGATGAAATAGCACCTGTTTCTTTTACTATCTTCAACACTCTCTGCTTCCAGCTCTGACCTAGACCTGTAGTGAACAAGTAAGAGGCCAAGGTTCTCCGAGGGTAAAGGAGTCACGTATTTACATCACTCACGTTCCAATAATAATTATAGATTAAGCTTAAATAAGCCAGTTCCTCGACAAAGCTCAGAGGTATTCATGATGTATTTCTAGTACTTATACAATTCCTTTCCTTTCGCTCATTATGTTTCATGAGTACCGCCTTACCCGTGCATTCTACAAGCAAATCCAACCCGAGAAGCATCATTGCCTGTCCCAAACCATGGCGCCAATACCCAGCTCATTAGTGCGTGAAGAAACATAATTGCCAGCCCGTTTGAATCATTTTAAACGTTTAGACATCCAGGACACCCCCGGCTTAAATCTAATTTTACTCACAACAACACCCTCTAGAGCCTGCATGGCCCTCGAACCCTCCTGCTCGAAAGCCATGACGATAGCCTCGCACTCATGCTTCAGCTGGTTCTCAGCTTGCTCCGCGTTGTGGTAGATCCACTGTTCAACGGTCATCTTTTTCTCTGGACTCGTCAGATCCATCCCATTTTTCAAGAAACGGCCAGTAGATAGAGTATTTCCTTTATCCAATTCATCGAATATCATGTCGACATCCACGGCGGTCCAGGCATGGGTGCTCTGAAGTCCGGAAATGATGTTGCGCTTAGAGGGTGATGACCGTATAGGGGTTGTAGCGATTGGTGCCAGAGCGATTCGGGTGCTCTTTGCTGTATTGGAGGGTTTGGACGATGGGGGCTGGTTCTCGGCGTCGGAGGACTGAGGTGATTGGGGTGGTGACACATTGGCCTGTTTGGCTGCTGGAGCGGGCGAGATCATTGGTTCTGGTGTCACTGGTCGTTGCATATCCTCTGACGCGGGAGGGGGCGGCGGCAAAGACTTGTCCCGTGAAGAAGCATATTTTTTATTAACTTGAGACATGGCAGCTTGCTGAGAGACAGTAGGCGCAGGCCTAGGCTCGGCAAAGTCGACACGCTCAACCCCAGCTTCTGGTTCTGGGCTCGACCGAGCAGCGGGCTCTGGTTCGGCCTCTACCTGGACCGGCACTAATTTCTTGCTAGGTCGACCACGCTTCTTAGGTGCCGAAGTAGACGATATACTAGTCCGAACGATTGTGGCATTGCTCATAATGCTCATATCGTGGCCTTCAGCTAGCTCGTCCATAGACTGCTCGACTGTAGGTTCAGGTTCTGGCATAGGTTCTACGGGCGCTTTCGTTTTCGTCTTCTTTGTGGTCTGTTTGGAGGCCTTGCGGGTCCCAGCCTGACGGCCTTTCTTAGGAACATGGAGTGTCTCTGCTGGCTCAACCTCCATTTCGGCTTCTAATGCTTTCAGTTCAACATCTACTGCGGCGTCGTCTATCTCAGGCGGTACAGGGTCGAACATTGCGTAATCGGTACCTGGTTGATCTGCCTTAGCGGAGACTAATTTCCCGCGCGTTGCCCTCTTCTTCGGAGCGGGGGCTTCCGCCGTAGTGAGTACCGAATCTTCGACAGCAGCGCTGGTACGTTTACGGCCTCGAGCGGGCTTCCGAGGAACCTTCTCTGTCTCTGTCTGCAGGGGCTCCTCTTCCTGGGGCAACACACCCTCATCTTCTGGGTGTGCATCCTCAGGGGGATCTTCGAGTACTTCAACGGCTTCCTCTTTCTTCGCCCTTGACTTTTTTCCTTTTAAAGTAGTGGCCTTCTTAGCCCTCGGGCGCCTAGTGCCACCTTGTGTCATAACGGATGTTGTAGTTAGAACACTGTCGTCGTGATCTGCGGGATGCTCAAGCAGGGAAGTGACATCCGAGGCTGCGGTTGCAATTGACTGTGTAGAAAGGCGCGATGCTTTGGAGGATCTAGCTGCTTTGCCTCGAGCCTTCTTCTTTGCGGGTGCTGCGGATTTGTATTGGTTGATCAGGACAAAAAATGGACATTCGGGGGATCGCCGGTAATGCTCATCCCTGCAGAGTTATGTTAATGTCGTGTAGGGGAGTGCGGAGAGGAGAAATGTGAATATACTAACATAGGATTATCCTTGGGTTCCCATCCATCGAGGGCCAATTGACAGTAGGCGCAAGTTGCCATATCATCCGAGTCCATAGTAGGTGTATACTTCCAGCCAGCATCCACGAGCTATAATAGTAAATGTTAGGGGCGACCGGTGGCTATGTAGACAACAAGTTAAGGGAGCATACCTGTTTTGTCTTACACTTCCAGCCTCTCTTACCATCATGTGGCCACCTGTCGCCAAATGTTGCTTTCCGCGCAGCTATCATCTCGGGACTTGTAGGATCATCCAATGCATAGTCGCCCAGGCCGGTCTCGATGCCGGCGACGATTGCCCAACCACAGTGCGGTGACAATCGCAAGTGCTCCTCAAAAGGATTATCATCCTCTTCCCATGTGTCCACATTCTTGCAACACAGGAAGCAAATTGTGTTATCGGGGAAATGGGGGTTTGGCGCGAAATAGAAGCCCGCGTTTGCAAACTACAGAGAAAGTTAGCAACTCCCGTGTCGCGAAAGGACTTGGTGGGTGTATCGCGTACAATTTCCGGGTTCAATCGTCTGTGTGGCCATGACAATGCTTTGGGAACTTTGCCTTTCGAAGTTGAGGCGCGTCGCGCCACCGGCTGGGCGGATTGGAAGGAAGCAAGTCGACCGTCGTACGTGTAGTAGCGATCAGACATCTCGTCTGACTCCATCTTGGCCTCGAGTTGCTGCGGCAAAGCCGTGTTTGGGCAAGGGATATAGTTGGCTGCGTGGTGAAATAGTTTCGCAAGTAGACAAATGAGGCTTCGGAAGGAGTATTAGGAAACAAGTCGGAACACGAGTGCGAGAACAATCAAGAGCAGCACGTTGTATCTAGAACATAAAGTTGTCGAGGTTGAAGCTAGACGGCCCCAGAGTTGATTGGTCGCTTTCACGCGTGTTGTTTACTCTGCGCTAGGGTGGGGGGTTTGCGGAGACTGCGGCTTCTGTCCATGTAAGTTCCGGGGTCTGCACAGCCACGCTAGCCACATTCCCGGGAGTGGGGTGGTGCAGTAGAACTATTAACCTAGTCTAGTAGTAGTACATAGTAGGTGCCACTCAAAAAGTTATAGAAGTATGTGCGCAAGTATACTTGAGCAGTAGAAATATCATTCTAGAGTGCGAACACCAAGTCAAGCCATTGGGATGTTGTTGTCGTCTTATGCAAGTGTAAAAAAGAGACAAAAAAAGGATACCACGCGATATTTGAGCTTTAGGGAGGACGAGTCAACAGCAGCAGACCACCTATCCAATCTATCTATACTTTGAGGCAATGCCAATTCACACTTATTTTGTCCAATTCTCTTTACGCACGTTTGTCCGGCCAATCATACATGACCGCCTAATCATTTATTGAGTGCATATGCCGTGATTCTATAACTGAGATCTACTACCCAGTTACGCGGCAGTGAGGCCCAGTTCGGCGTAAAACGCGTCGCTGCTAGGTGCCCTGCCCAGGAACTGCTTCAGGGTCTCCATCTCGTCCTGGCTTCCACCACGCTCCAGAACAGTGTGGCGGTATCTGCGACCTTCCTTACCGTTCATTGGGTCTTTCTTAAAGCTCGTGTGGAACATGTCTGCACTGTAGACTTCGGACGATAAGTAGCCGTAGTACCCGGCATCATATCCTCCTATGAGATGGCCAAAAGTAGCTTGGCCATGTCCCCAGGTGCTGTCAGAATAAGTTAGTCAACCGAAAAGTTGGGCAGTTTATTGAGTCATTGTCGAGACTTACCTTTCCTGACCGAGAACTTCGGGTCCTTTGAGACCACAGATCTCCGCGCGCAGGCCGTTATAGAGTTTGCTAGCCTCTAGCTTCTCTAACTCTTCGTGGCTATTTGGCGAGTGCACAGTCATATCGAAGATGCCGAAGTGCAGCTGTCTCAAATTGAACAGAGCGTCATTGACGTGTTTAGTGGAGATGAGCTTCTCGATCAAATCATCGGGAATCTTCTCGCCTGTCTCGTAGTGGTTGGAGAGCGACTTGAGCTGGCTAGATGTCCAGCACCAATTCTCGAGCATCTGACTTGGCGCCTCTACAAAATCTCTAACGGTGGATGTGCCGTGGAAGCGACTGTACCTGCATCGACCTGCCAAATCGTGAATACCATGGCCTAGCTCATGGAATAGGGTGACAACTTCATCGTGCTTCAGAAGTGAGGGCTTCTTTTCTGTAGGTTTCGAAAAGTTACAAACTAATGCTGTAGCCGGGAACCGGCGCGATCCGTCCTTCTGCAGGTAGCCCGGCTGGAGGTTGAAGTTCGCGGCGTGGCCATATTTACCCTGGCGGGGGTGCAGATCCAGATAAAGATATCCCACGAATCCACCACCTTCGGATGCATCATCCCAAACGGAGAAGATGATGACATCCTCGTGCCAAGCAATGTCCTCGGCTTTGCCGGTCGGTGATAGTCGCTGTCGCTCACCCTGATCTAACTCGACGAAAACCAGACCAAATAGCTTCTCGAAAATCTCGAGCATTCCTTGAACTGTGGATTGCAGGGGGAAGTACTCGGAAATCTTCGCCTCATCAATGTTATACTCCTGCTCAACCATCATTCGGTCATAGAACCGATTATCCCAGAGGTAGAAGTTTCCATCGGGCTTTAAGCCTCTCGATTCTTCATCCTTATTCTTCAACTCTAGTAGGTGAGCCCGCTCCTTTACGCCACCAGGTGCTAACTTGGTCCGGAGATCGGATAGGAATGAGTTGACAGTCTCAGGGAGCTTTGCCATCTTGTCTTCAATACGGAAAGCGGCATGGTTGGCATATCCCAACATCCGCGCTGCTTCGTCACGTAATAAAATGGCCTCCTTGAAAAGGGGGACATTGTCGTTGCACTACCGTGATTGTCAGCTCTTACAATATCATGAGTAGGGAATGAGGGGCTGTTGTTCGGCAATTACCTTGTTTTCATTAGCAATAAATACCCTTTTCCGCGTCTCGGGGTTTATGGCAAACTTGAGAGTCGGAAATAAATCGGGATACTTGAAGCTTAACTGAACCTTCCCCTCATTGTCGCCGGTACCCTTCTCAAGGCCGTCGACAACATCATCTGGAACACCATCTAGCTCCTCCTTGGTGAACCAGAGGCCTCCGTTTTCTTCATTTAGCGCCTTTTGGAATTGGATCCCAATCTGGCTCAGGCGCTTCTTAATATCTTTAAAACGATCCCGTTGGGGACCCTTTGGCAAGCCAAGGCCATTCCTGATATATCCCTTACGTTCCTTTTCAAGCAACCGCAGACTTTCCGAGTCTAGATTGGGCTCGTGGGTTTTTTGTGACCGGAAGGCAGCATCGACAAGAGCATATATATCTTCACGCATGTTACACTCGATAGAGAAATCATCCATAAGCTTCTCGGCCTCTGTAGAGGCATTGCGGAGATCGGCGTCTCCCGAGACATATTGGTAGAAGCCTAGAATTCGGGATCTGAGCTGGGCGTCGTTCTCGTCCTCTATCATGGGGACCAAGACGGAAGCAAAGCTAGACTTGTCTATAGGCACGCCGGCGGCGATTCTGTCAAGCAAGGAGCGCGTCGTGTCGCAAAGAGCCTTCGCATCGTCGACGATAGACTCTTTGGTACCTATAAAAGTCGGCGGAGCTTGAGGTGGGTTCTTATACTTGTCGGGAGCCATGGTGGCGGTTACGAGGGGTCGAGTTGCAACCGATGGTCGACCGAAAGAAGTCGTAGTGGACGGAGAAGAGTGCCTGGGACGAAGATGGTTCAGGTATGTGGAAAGGCGAGAAACGGCCCGTGGAGCAGCCAGATTGAAGGTAATGGCGGAGAGGAGTATAACAAGGGATAGTAGGAGGAGGAGGGGTCGGGAGCCTCTCGCCGGGGTACTCGATGTCGCCAGATTCACTATAGTTTACGGATCTATCCAATAAGAGGAGAGGGAATATGTAATGGGGGAAGGAAGTAGGCAACGAGGGGCACAGCGGGGCGGGATTGTAGCCCGTGAGTAAGGTGTATACTGTGTGTATGTAAGGGAGGTAAGTGCAAGTATAGGTATAGGTATTAGATAAGAGTAGATAGGTCGATAGGTTTGGATACGTCGTTTAGATTATATGGCTCTGTGTGATGCAGGTCTCGGGTATTAGGTTGCGTTACAGGGCTGATAGGTAACAGGACAGCTTGCATAAAAGATTCAAGGCAGGTCAAGGAATGAAGGGTGCGGTTCCGGCCCCTTCAATGGGATACCTACCTACATACATGTACCTGCCTACATACTAGGTACTGCTTATGCTGTAGCTAGGTAGTTACCTAGAGCTATAGTCATAAAAGCTTTAGGTAGAATCTTGGAAGCTCCTGCAGCTTGGATGCTTTGCGGGGTTTCCGCCGACAAAGACTAAGTATCTACACTAATGCAATGCCGACGAATCACGGCCGTGTGTAGATCGAGAGCCACGCTCATGAAACTCGATATAGTTCATACCAGCAGCCTGTATTCTCCAAACGTTTGCATATATTCTAACAATGAGAGAATAAGACGTGATTTACAGGCCGCGCCATATATTTAGTGGTAGGCATAGCAGGCGCGAGACCGGGATTCCGGCTAGCTTCATCTTACCTATTAGGTACGTGTAGTCGTACCTACCTAGGTACCTAAGCAAAGGTACTCGGCTAGATAATGACGTGGGTAAACGCTACCTATATAAGAGAAATGGCAAAGTGCACACTGCTAGGTAGGTAGGCTGCCGTGTCTCATATACGGTATACCAATAAATGAAAGTAGTATTGGTTACCCCTGTGTATCCGCTTGTAGCAGAAGTTGATGATATTACACAGAAATAACCTAGCAGCGAGAGCAAACATGTAGTACTCATATGCGACGGCTAGACATTATCAAGGTACATAGGTGCACCGGCTTTGTGGGCTCATAATCAACTGACTTGTTTTACCGACATCTGCTGTCTTGGTTATCATGCTAGCATGGTGCAAGTTGGGACACAAAACGATGCACTCTATCGCATTCAACTCTCGTCGTAGACATTAACCTAAAATATTAAACAGCGTTGATATTCAGAGCAGGACAATGCGTCTTGCTCTCGATGTTGTAGAGTTATCTATCAAACCCAAGTATCAAGAAGACCAGATGAGGTCTTCCTAGTTCGTACAATATGGTCCCAATCAACATTAGAAAGCAATGCATAAACGCCAGTGTCATCTCCGAATCATGCATAATCCCATCCCACCCAAACTCCCTTTCATCGAAAATGTCTTTAAGAGGGGACAAACGACAGTTTAGTTGGCGAGGATAGTTCGTACGAGATCTAATACTTTGTCAGGCTCTGTTCGGTGCATGTGCTGCAAATGCGCCATTTACACAAGTCGTCCAAGATGCGTGTACTTACCGGTGTAGTTGACCTGTCCTGAGCTCGTATCCACTGCTTTCAGCAGCTCGTCTACCTCCTCGTCTGTCATCTTCTCGCCGAGGTTTGTCAAGATATATTTGAGTTGTCCGACACCAATAAACCCAGTCATGTCCTTGTCGAAGACTTGGAAACCGCGACAGTACTCTTCGGGCTCACCGGGGTCGCGGAATCCACCTGGGCGATTGAGGATCTTGGAGAAAGTCTCGAAATCAACTGCGGAAAGAGTCGCATTAGCACTAGTCTGAGGTGACAAAACCTGCTCGCATCTTCCATTTCTCTGAAAAATGCGCTTCATCTTGTTGGCAAAATGGAAGTTGGTAGAACTTCGTAGTCTTAGTGTAAACAAAGCGGTTACTCACAGTCTCCACCGACACTTCTCTCCAGGTCTCTGATTTCGGCGAGGGTTGGGTTCTGGCCACAGGCACGCAGAAGATCGCCTAGGCTGTCGAGAGTGACGCGACCATTTCCTCGCTTGTCGAATAGAGAGAAAGCCTCTTTGTAGTTGGTTGAAGCCTGATGATTCTCGTAATTAGTGGCCATGATGCTTGAGATTAATGGGTATTGTGCAAAAATGTAGTAGCAGATGCGTGTATGATGGAGCAAGAGTCAATGCAATCTAGGAATCGTGCAAATATGTAGAGCAGGGCGTTAAAACGTGGATTGCGATCGAAGTTGTTGTTGATTTTTTTTTTAGCGGAAAGGGGAATCAAGGTTGGTTAATTGCGATGGCGGATTTGGGATTGGATTCGGTCATTGGGTCGATCGGACACCGTCGCACTGTTGCACCGTCGCACCGTCGATGGCAGATATGGTGGATTCACTCCAGCTTCTTTTTTTGTTTGTCGCCGCTGCCAAACAGCGCCCTTGTCCTCCTCACTGGGCTCTTCTTTCAGGAGCACTGCAGGAGCCAACCGCAGCGTGCTAAACTGGGGTATAGGGGGTTGCGAGGAGCGCTGTGTTTATCTGGCGTGGCCAAACGACGAATCATGAACAGGAACACATTGAACCACTTACCATTATGAAGATATGTAGACGTTTCCGAAGGTGTTATTCGTATGGTATCGGTGCAAAGACTAGATAATTTGTCTAGTAGGAGAGGATATGTTTGCGATAGTGTTTATTGTAGTTGGATTAGAGGAAAGAGGGAAGAGGGGGAAAAGAAACACGGAAATAATCGAAACAAGTAGGTACTGTTAGCTTTACTAGTAGGCAATAATGAACTAAGAGACAGTCCCCTGCCTGTGCCATTCATGTGCTGGGCCACCCAGAGTTCTGCCCACAGTTAATGCATTGTTGCTTAGTGGGGCAAACGAAATTGCCATAGCAACCACTGCCAATGAAGGGTCCGAGACAAAGTTCTAGCCTACCGCCCTGCGCCCCCTGCAGGTCTGCTCCCGGGTAGGACTAGAAGTACATAGAGGTACGTTGCATAATGACGGCTCTCAAATAACAGTTAATAACTTTTTCTTAGTCTTCGACTACTGTTCAAGTTGATTTTATAATTTTCTATTATGGTACATTTAATCCGAAGTAAGAATTCCTTGCCCATCTACATTGAACTGTTGTAGGACTAAAGGGGTAGGTATTCCACGTAAAAAAATATAAAAAAATAAACATGTCACGACTTGTCCCACTAGATTCTATATACTTGCGTACGTTAGAGGGTTCTAAGGGTATATATCTATCCTCTTACTTACGCCTAGCCATGATGAGATAAGTCCCCCAATCATGAATAACCTCAGCTTCCCGCCACTGCTCACCCATGGCCTTCCACTCTGGCATAGAATCGATCATTTGATCCCACATGATATCAACCACATCGCCGTCTCCGCCCTCAGCTCTACTCTTCACCTCAGGGTGTGCATCCTTCCAGCCACTATAACAGGTGAACGTGCGCGTGTACGCCTCAACCTCTCCAAGCTTCATCTTCTTCTTTAACCAGGCCGTATCCTCACCATCCTGCTTTCCAGGGCCATGCTCCAGCCTCGTGACATCTTTCCAATGATCCCCAGGTACTTCCACGGAACGCAGTAGATCCCTCAGTATATTTCGTCCGGGCTGTTCCCAGTACGGCCCCATACCCTCTACCCCGGGTGCTACCTCGCCGAATCCGTAGACGAACCTCTCCATCACCTCCGTAGCCTGTTCGGCCCCCTTGAGGACGCCGTCCACGTACCCCCAGAACGCGATTGTGCCACCGAGCTTCAGCGTGCGCGCCAGCTCCTTCCACACGACGCTGTAATCAAACCAATGGGCTGCTTGGCCCGATACAGCCATATCGATAGACGCGGGACCCACGAGCGCCGATAGATCCTCAGCCCGGCCAAGGTGAAAGCTGATCTTGGCATCGTCAGTCATGTGACGAGCCTGCTTGACCATGCCTGATGACGGGTCGATGGCAAGCACGCGCTGAAAGTGCGGACTCAGGGCCCGCGCGATTAGGCCATGTCCACATCCTATGTCTAATAGCGTTGTTTCGCTGGTTGCGGGCGGTGGCTGATGGAAACCTAGGACGGTGCGAAAGAGTGACGCCGGGTAAGTGGGTCGAAACGCCGCATATGCCTTCGCGGAGAAGGTTGGACGGCTGTAGATATATTAGAGCTAGGTTTCTGGTCGCATCATGTGATTCATGCGCAGGAAGCGATTGTGGGACTACTTGCGCAAATGTCGACATTACTGAGGGGAATGATGAGCTCTTGAATTACAAACAGACCAACTCTCGAACATCACAAGTAGAAAATGGACAAGCAATCAATTGAGTCAAACCCAAATGCATGACAGAAAATAGAATAAATGATCAATATATATTAGTTAAAAGGAATGAAAGTGTCTCATTTTGTGACGTAACGCTATTTGTAGGAACAGGTGCTATTCGGAGGTGAAGACCGGGGCCCTCGGTTGTCTAAGGTCGGCACCCCTCCGAACAGGGTCTACGGGTCTGCTAGTCTGCTACCCCTCTACCTGGTAGACCTAGTGTTAGTAGGTATGGTATGGTATCATACAGATCCTCAAAGCCTCAAACGTCAGCTGTACCATCCACGTCAGGCATATTTTTAAACCCACGAGACCTGCAGACTTTAAATCAGCCCAATTGTCATAGTGTATCACCAAATACCAATAGCATTCGTCTACCATATGTTGAAGATGACAACCGAAGCAAGTGTCCGAGCCTTCTTCTCATCCCCGCAGTTCGCTGTCGTGGGTGCGAGCTCCAACCCGGCCAAGTTCGGGCACAAGGGTAGGATATGTCTCTTTTCTTCATCCTCACCCAACTGAAACTGACTGCACCATCACATCTGTATAATCCAACCTCGCTAGGGCTTTTTTATGACTTGACTGCTTTTTGGTGCTCTTATTTCTTAGCACCTCGGGAACTCTAATAATACACGCTTTCCTTGGCCTGTACTTGACCTACTCATTCCTAGTTATACTAATACACTCGCGCTCCCACCTGCACTCACGTACATCATATCCGTCAGCTATAACTCGTGTCAACTAACCACCCCAATATCTAGTACTAGTCTGGTATCAAGCGCACAAGCTCCCCGCGACGCCCATCAACCCAGCCGCAGCGACCATCACTACGTCTTACGGGGAACACGTGACCGTGAAGTCCGTCTCGGAGCTGCCGGAACCAAAACAGACGTCGCTCTCCGTGATCACACCTCCCCCAGTGACACTCGAGGTCCTGAAGGAGGCTAAGCGCATCGGCATCCCCGCCGTCTGGCTGCAGCCCGGCACCTTCGACGACGAGGTCATCAGGTTTGCCCACGGCAAAGACAGCGATGGGTATGCGGGCGAGGTCATCGCTGGCGAAGGCGGCGTTGGAAGCGAGGGTTGGTGCGTCCTTGTTGATGGGGAAAAGGGTATGAGATCGGCGGGGAAGCTCTGAGATAGAGTTTAAGGCCTAGAAAGGAGGGCTTGGAGGCTTGGTGTGAACTATGAAGTGGTGTGAGAAAAGAAAAAAAAAGAGACCTTGATAATGCGCGAATCACTATTTCTATTCAGTTGCAGTTGGCTTGCCAAAGTAGTTCATCGGCGTATTCGACTGTTTCTCACCGGAATCTTTCTTCTGCTTCTTAGGACTTGTTCCCTCTGGCTTCTTGCCGATCTCGAGGATTTCCAAAAACTCTTCGAACTCAGCCTTGGGCACGATCCCCCCGCTAGCCTCCTTGTGGCCCCTGGCGAACGACTCTCCGAGCCTCTCACGTAGCGTAGGATTCGGGGCCCTCTCCGCTATACTTTGTAACACCTCGATGATATTTACCGGCGGGTCGCGCGCTCTGGCGCTCCGGGGGATGCGACACGAGAAGTGCACCATTCCGGGCAGATACCCTTCGTTAGCTACGAGGATGACTTCCAGCTTGGGTGATTGCAAGTGTCCAGCCCATCGTGTCGCTATAACGGGATGTACCTGCGCTGCCGAGTTGATTCGGAATATGGCTATCTTGGCATCACCCGAGAACTTAGGGGCCGTGTGTGTGCACCTTTCGACCTCTGCGTTGACTTCAGCCCGAGCTGCTAGTAGCATTGGGTTTTTGAGCAAGTCGGCCGGGGTTACTGCCGCAGTTAAGGCCGCCCAGGCCGCGGGGACGTCGTACGTCGAAGTTCGCCTCGGTGCATTGATGAGCGAGACGGCTTCATTCAAAGCCTTCTTCGTATATGTCTTGAAGGCGACCTTCATGTCTGGAAATGGTGGTTCCCATTTCAGCGTATTTCCCAAATCACCATGCGTTCCCATTACGCAAAGCCAGTTACACGTAGCCGCCACCTCTTCATGAAGAGACCAACAGATGTGATACGTGAGTAGCGAACTTGTGGCGACAGGGGGCGAGTTACACGCGGTGATATGCTCCGAGCCTTCTGGGAAATCACCGTCCAACGCCCAGTGATGATCTATGACTAATGCTCTATGCGGAGCGTCGATAACAGGTGGCGACCTCCTTGACCCCTGATCGAGAATGAAGATAAATTCTGGCTCGTAGGCTGCCATAGCTTTGCGCTCGCTTTCATCATGGATATTACGGCCTTTTTGGAGCAGGTGTGCTGATATTAAGCCAGGGTCTAGGCCAAGCAACATGAGTGTCTTTTGCAAAATAGCACCAGAAGAGAGGCCATCTGCATCTTTATCTGGAACAATCAATGCTCTCTTCTTTGAAGTGACGCTCAGAATCAGTTAGTTAGGATAGAAGAATGACAGAGGCTTCGCTCAACATACCATTCACGAATAAAATTTCTGGCCCTCTCAATCTGATCTCTTGGCGCTGGCCATATGGCCTCGCCGGACTCGTCGCGTAGTGAAGGGGTCAAATGGTATTCAGGAACTTGCGGGCGCTGTCGCTTTGCTTTAGATGTCGTTTTTGAAACCGATGAGACGCTTCGTTTCATTATGAGCCAAAAACGCGTAGCTGGCTGGCATATTGGTATCCAACGATGAAAATGCGTTGACAAAAGAGTTTGAGCCACGAGCTTTGAAGTGTGAGTGCGTGAAGGTCTCACCAGCAGCCCACGATTCCAAGCAACCTTCATGGAATTGTATTCAATTCCTAATAAACGATAATTTGTCTTTCAATTCATGTAAACCCAAAGGTTCTGTTCGCCAGTCTTGTGTACTAAGGATATCGGTGACGTCAACGAGAGATAACCGAAATCTCACTTTGAGGTTGGCCCGTTTCGGTTCAGGATGCACGGGCCCGAAGATACAAGGATACTCATCACTTCCATCCCTTCTTTCCCTTCTTTCCCTTCTTTCCCTTCTTTCCCTTCTTTCCCTTCTTTCCCTTCTTTCCCTTCTTTCCCTTCTTTCCCTTCTTTCCCTTCTTTCCCTTCTTTCCCTTCTTTCCCTTCTCTTTTCTATCACAACAGAATGCGATGATTTAAGTATACCTAAATCCACTATCATAAAGCCTCTCTGTTTAGAGGAATCAAATATTCGCGATATTACGTATACATTAATAATCCGTCCGATATACAAATGCAAGACGAATTTGCGTGTAGCATTCGTTTCCAGGAACTACCCACTACATCACCCATCTATTGTTCAAGAAGTCGTATGTCACAGTCACATTGTCGCGACCGTTGAGCTTGGCCATGTCTAAGTGCCGGCCGGCTTCCAGACTTGGGTCGTATCTAGGTTACGCGCGCCAATGGCGTCCGACCTCGAAACATCTCGTGTGTCTCGAAAACCGTGTTCCCGGTGGAGTAACGGAACGGCGATGGCCAGCGGATGCGGGGAATCAACCAGTAACAAGTTTCTTGACACGAGTCGGAACAATACATTGATACCGACTCGTGGGAATACTTGGCCCGCCGAAATGGAGCGGGATGCGACAGTTACTTGGTTTCGTGCCCGGGTTGGTTGTCCAAGGCTTCGTCCTAGTCCCGATGGTTGTAATAAGTTCAGCCAACTTCTCGACCACTTCTGCGAAAATAATGTAAATACAGTTTCCCAGAACTATTGATAGATTCTTGGGATAAGTCTCACTGTAACATCATTCTCGATATTTCCTCATCTGCCACATTGTTGAAGGCTATCGTCGTAAAGATGTTGCGAAATCAACGTGGTTCCCGAGATGTCTTCGGTGGCTTGATGACCTACATAGCTCTCATAGGAGGCTTAATCGTTAGTTTCTCGCCCGTCAACGCCGTGGTCGTGCCGCCGGTCCGTACCGAGGTGGGAGTTTCGGCATACCTTTTTGATCTCAGTCAAGTCCAATTGACCGACAGCCGCTGGCTCGACAATCAAAACCGAACACTTACTTACATCAAATGGGTTGATCTCGAAAGGCTGCTCTATGTTTTTAGATCGAACCACAAACTGTCGACAAATGGGGCATCGTCAAACGGGGGCTGGGATGACCCAACCTTTCCCTTCCGATCGCACATGCAGGGCCATTTTCTCACTGCCTGGGCTCAGTGCTGGGCGACACTTCAAGATACGACATGTCGCGACAGGGCAACCCATTTTGTGGCCGAATTGGCTAAATGTCAAGCCAATAATGGGAACGCCGGCTTTGCAACGGGTTATCTGTCGGGCTTCCCAGAGTCTGACTTCACGCTTTTAGAAACTGGGAAGCTGACAAACGGCAACGTTCCATATTATGTGATTCACAAGACCATGGCTGGACTTCTCGACGTATGGCGCCACATTGGAGACTCCAATGCGAAGGCCGTCCTGCTTTCCTTAGCAGGATGGGTTAACCAGCGAACGGCCAAGCTAAGCAACAGCCAGATGCAGAGTGTCATGAACACGGAATTTGGGGGTATGAACGATATACTAGCTGAGATCTATTCTTGGACTGGCGATAGCCAGTGGTTGACGACTGCTCAGCGTTTCGACCACACAGCTGCATTTGATCCATTAGCATCCAACCAAGATAAACTCGACGGCCTCCATGCCAATACCCAAGTACCCAAGTGGATTGGCGCCACACGGGAATACAAGCAGACCGGTACATCACGGTACCTCGACATCGCTAGAAATGCCTGGGATATAACAGTTAATCATCACTCTTACGCTATTGGTGGAAACAGCCAGTCTGAGCATTTCCATGGGTCCGATGCCATCGCCGGATACTTGACGGATGATACTGCTGAAGGCTGCAACACTTATAACATGCTGAAGTTGACTAGAGAGCTGTGGGCAGCCAACCCCTCCGCCAACTACTTTGATTTCTACGAGCGTGCATTGCTGAACCACTTGCTTGGTCAGCAAGACCCGAGTGATATTCACGGGCATATAACTTATTTCACCCCTTTGAATACTGGCGGAACCCGGGGTGTTGGCCCAGCGTGGGGTGGTGGTACGTGGTCTACGGACTACGGTACATTCTGGTGTTGCCAGGGAACGGGCGTCGAGACCAACACGAAATTGATGGATTCGATCTACGGCTATGACTCTTCGTCACTCTACGTAAATTTGTTCACCCCCTCGAAGCTAACATGGCACCAGCGCGATGTGACCGTGACCCAGACTACGACTTTTCCAGTCGGTGACACCACGACACTAACAATTGGCGGTTCAGGCAATTTTTCGGCAATAAATGTGCGCATCCCCTCATGGACTTCAGGCGCTACGATTTCTGTGAACGGCCAGCAGCAGTCCATCACCACTACACCAGGATCTTACGCCACTATCTCGCGCGCTTGGAGCTCGGGAGATACCGTCACGGTCAAGTTGCCTTTACACCTCAGGCTTATCGTCGCCAATGACAATGTGAATTTAGCTGCCGTGGCATATGGGCCGACAGTTTTATCTGGTAACTATGGCAGCAGCTCTCTAAGCAACACCCCGACCTTGACGTTGAGTTCTCTGCAGCGTAAGAGCAACTCTAGTTTGGACTTCACCGGCACGGCAGACGGTGCAACCGTAACTCTGAGTCCATTTTATGACGCCCAGGGTTATAATTACGTCGTATACTGGTCTGTGTCTGGTTCGCTTCCGACAACTGCAGAAGTATAGTGACGTGCGCTGATGCTTCTCCGAGTAATCGTTTTGGGAGAGAAAGATCTTGTTTTCAAGGCCGAAGATAATCAATCCAGCTAGCTATTATTAGCATCGCTTCAGCATGCTCATTTAAGCGATAGAAACAATTTAATTTTTGAATCTCCTAACGCTCTTCAATTAAGCACGCCTTGTTATCTAAGCCAGAATCTGAACCGTGTTGACTTTCTACTCCTCAGCTATCTCTTGGCACACCTACTGTATCCCGAGTGCATGATTAGCCTAAATGAAAAGAAAGGCATGCCAATTATTTCGCTTTCCAAATAAGGCGATACTTGCGTATTGATTATATCTACATTGCCCTTCGGGCACTCGGTACCATGGACTTGGGAGGTCTAGACTGTCTAGCAGTAGCATCTCTCACCAAGCTGCATAGCGTAAAGCACATATCTGACCTTTTACTAGCTGACATATCAATCGGTCACTGATACCAGCCGCATAGTGTTCTATTATTAGCCGTACTGATGAGATGTCATTGTTTTGACCAGAGTCGAGATAGACCAATTCAAAGCATATATCTGAGCATGGCTTTTCCATCCTTATTCCGTGAGGTCATCATTGTAAAGGATTGTAAAGACGAAGTCCAGCTCAAGACAGGCAAACTAAATACCACATATCTTGATTATCAAGTGTTCCATACCCTGGAGACAGTTTAGATCGACCGAAAGATGTCGCTTCACATCTTAGCTATACTGGGGGTTCTGACTTTGGGAGTATCGGCCAATGCACCGGCTGAGACGACACAAAGCCTCTACGGGCAATGTAAGTGTTATGATCTTGGGAGACGCAAAAACAGATAATCTCACACAATTTAGGTGGTGGCATATCCTACGAGGGCCCTACTAAGTGCCCCAAGACTGCAATATGTTACAACGACGGAACAAAGTCAGTAACGCTATTCTCACGTTGTTTGTATTTCTTCTTACAATGATGACAGCCCCTGGTATTCGCAGTGCGTTGAGACACCATGGAACCAGCCAACTTCCACCGTCGTTACGACGACAAAGTCGACTACCACAACAAAGAAATCGACTACAAAACCGACGTCGACCACAACACCCACAATCACCACTATCATCACCGTACTTCCTCCACCGACAACAAAGCCTGGAGGGAGTAAACCCACAACTGTGACGCTAATCCCTGATGATCCATATCACGAGGATCGCGTACTTCAAGATTCAACCTTACCCACGGACGTGCCCCAGGCTGGCGAGTCCTCTGAAAGCAAGCGCCAATCAGGCCCAGGGACCACGCTGCAGGCAGGCTGGTACTGGATTCGAGCAGTAGTGCAACCTAATTACCACAAGTACCTACAGACAAAAGTCGCCAACGCCCCAGGGACAGCAATCCTAGAAAGCTACCGGACAGCCGGGCAGTACAAGGTGGAAACCGGGCAGCTAATCGCCAACGCGGGCGCGGGCGGCACACCATTGTACCTGAACGTCGAGAAGCCGGCGGACTTCACGAAACGCACACTAGCGACGTGGTTCAACACGACCAAGAACGAGTTTGGCAGTTTTGTCTGGCAGGTAAGTTCACTAGAGTCTCATATCCCCCCTTTGACGTGCCTCGGGAGCATAAGTTGTCTAACCAGGAGTTTTCTACTCCTAAGATTCCTGCCGACTCCCGAAATATTTTCCGGGTGTTTTCATATGGTAAATGGCAATTACTGATTCCAAATTCTTAAATAGGGCGACGCCCTCACCTGGAGCACGCCCGAGGTCAAGCGTCAGAACCTTGCCGCTTGGCTCGTGTGCGCGAATCAGGGGCTGTTTATCAACACCGGCGCATATGCATACCAGACGCCGGCTGGGTGTGCTGATCAGACGGTAAGAGGGAATACTTTACTTATCCCTTACAAGCATATATAAGCTCGATAGGGTTTGCTAACGACTTGAACAGATCCATTACTACAACGATGCGCACGCGAATGAATGAAGGCTCGCGTATATGAGGTTAAAGCGCTCAACTAGTTACTAGAAATGAGTACTACAATAATAAGACAGAACGAGAGACCGCGTTATGTGAATTCGTGACCTGTTTTCATCTGTTAAGTTATCAAATAATTACTAATTATAGTCTATAATTTTCTATAAATAACTTTTGCGGCTTGCAATAGAGTTTGAAGAGACAACAGGCCCAACTACATAGCCCAAGGGCTGAGCGTCCCACAGCCTCTTGTCAGATCTTTAATACGTGACAATATTAGGTCGTAGACTTCATAGGTTATGAGTCTAACTTTCGGACATCCGGTTATGTAACTCGACCAACATGACTAATTACTACATCCTAAAGGACTCAAAGCTATGACGATGACAACAAATAAAATACTGTAATCTAATCCGGACCTTCCTGTCAGTGTATGAAGTTCATTGCACTTCAATCAGCATCATATATGGTCACTTCTCACACGTTAACCATGTGTCGCGGAACCTCAACATGTGGATTCTGTTAGACTACTATTTGGTAGTATTGACGTTCCTCAAAGCCCGGTGGATTCAAGGCGAAGACGGCGTTTTACGTAACACTCTAGTCCCTTCGATGTTGAGAGACTGACGTGAGCATATAGGAATGGCTCCGCCCCCTTAGAGAGTGGCACCTGTACTTCTCTCCCATACTACGTTTCATAATGCAGGTACTAGGTAGATAGGTGCCAACACTGTCACTGTGCGCCATATTTGTGATCGAGTGTGAGATCTGGCTAGGACTGGAAATAATAAGAATAGGAAGATAAAGTGTTTGCACTAATTTTGACATATTGATCTAGGTACTTGAGACATGATATGGTCAGGTAGAGTAATGGCAATCTTAGTTCTTATGGATGTGTATGTGAATATTCACTAAGAAAGCTGCCATATGCCTCTACATAATATACTTCGCTCGTCATATATATAAACAGTATAAAATGCACCACTCAACTAAATGTTCGTATATACAGGATCGATATGCGCTGGTAATGCTTAGTAACTAACGGCTCGTCCGTTAATCGTCAGAGACGCGCTGTACAGCTGGCGGGCGGCACCTCCGTCATTAGCACGGAGGCGGCCGTGGAAGACCACCGAGCGACCATCGGGATCGATATCAAGTCCACCAGGTCCCCAGATGCCCTTGTTATCGACGGAACGTAGGAGGAGACCACGATTGGTGTAAGCTCCGTTAATGGTACTCGAGAACGCATACTCGATATCGTAGTCGTCGCTGGAATAGCAGTGCGCGCTGTAGAACAGGATATAATTCCCGTTCGCAATCTTATACAGAGCAGGCGCCTCCACAACGCCGTTGTTAGATGCGCCTTCGTTATCCAAGATCCGACTCGGGCTATCCAGCAGCGTGAGCGCATTTCGTGCTACTCGTTGGATCATGATAGGGGTAGACTTGTAGGATCCTGATGGAGTTCCCCCTTGGCAGGTAGTGGCCCCTCCAAGACTGTTACCGTCCACTTTCCACAGTATCCAACGGTCGACGCCATCGTCATAGCCGGATGCGTCAATAACGCCACCACCGGCGTCGTTGCAGATCAAGGGCGCGCTCTGGGGCGTGAAAGGACCCAAGGCGGTGGCGGAGGTTGCAGCACCGATGCAGTGTGTGCTTCCACTTTTCCGGGCCGTATAATACACTGTAGCGTTTGAGATTGGTAATTGTCATTGTGAGCAAGACATGTGAGCGTCTTAGGAGAACGCAAAGCTCTTAAGCTACGATTCTGCAACCCACTCTACTCTTAAGGACGACCAGAACAAGAAAAAAAAGTGACCCAGATATTAACTTACTAACATAAGTTCCCGCATCCTAAATATGGTGTTAACATCTTCCACATACCACACGAGTTTAAGGCTTTGAAGACGTACGTTCTTTTGAACATCTGGCGCCCAGATGCTTTTGTCGTTAGCATCTACCCAGGAGCCTGGATTTGGCAACGCATCATTGCTTGTAAGGGCCCACGAGAGGGTATCGGACGACGTTGCAATCGGAACTCTCTTGCCGTTGGATGACGTCGCATACGCTTTCCACGAGCCGTCTCCCCATATAATCGAGGGATCTGGGAAATCGGCTGCTAGGAAAGGCCCAGACAAGCTGCGGCCTTTGATGTCTGACATTCCAACACTCGTTATGTTGGCTAGTCCAAGGGTAGGCAAAGCCTCATCTATGATAGACGAGCCTCCAGCCTGGCCGTTTGCTGGCAGCCCTGTGGCTAGCTGAGCACCTAACGCGAGAAGAAGGCTCTTCATGGTGGAAGACTGTGACAAATGAGAACGCAACCTGTGTTTCCACGGCTATCCGGCATAACGTAGAGTCGGGGTAGTCAAGCAAGATATAGTCGAAGAGACCAAGCCGATCATCGCCGAGATGGGTATATACCCACCTAGACCACAGTCAACAAACGGCCAAATTGTCCGCCATGGTGCCATGGTGTCTTGCATGGGAAGGGATGGGGTGGTAAACATCAGCTGGCCGAGGTTCGATGAATACCAAAAGGTTGGAAGAATCAGTGAAGTAAGCGCACCAACACCAACACCACCTCATTTAATTGAAACGTTTCATGGGGAGCCTAGGGAGGAGACGGCGAAAAGGCTTGCTCTCAGGCAAGGGACACCTTCGAACCTATGGCAATCAATACCGTGGCTTCGAAGCCCCAGACTACCAGCAAAGCGGGTGCCTGACCTGGCGTTTTCCGTCCAGTTGCGGTCGAGTTGGCGTTATTAGGTGGCATTTAGAGCCCGGAGCAAAACGTTACGTGACAATGCAAGAGATGACCAATAGTGATGTTGTATTGATAAATCTCCTGCCCAATTTGTCCACACCCATAGGAGCCCTAATCCACGGTTGGCTCAGGCCTGTTCGCGTATCTAACAGGGCTTAGCATGAAACACTCCGCAAGATTGGCCAAGTGGCTTTGTAAGTATAATAATAACTTCGTTTTGTGTATGTGCATGAATAAGGCTGTGCAGGGGCATTTAACCCTGAGCCCAGTTTGACGGGCATTGAAGCTGATAGTAGCGCCAAAGTGATAGAGATATGAATAAATTTAGTATAGTTGACTATTAAAAGTCTTCGTGTATTCCATTCGGCTGTACTTAGGCAAAAGGATTGAATGTGGCAATGCGGCGTATAGCCAATGATGCCTGCTATTTGGCATAAATAGCATCATTACCACCGCTAAAATAAAGCTAGGAGCGACTTTGCGATGCGAATGACGAGAAGCAAATTTATTTTGCGAGGGTAAGGGACGAAGTTTTGGGATGAGTCCACCAAGTTTCTGCACGCATGTGAAGAACTAAAGCTGCCCAAACGGGAAGTTCATCGCCATATTCTCGGCTTTATTCCTCTCAAACCGATTCCTTCATTCTCCCCCCTGCAATCCCACGATTCCTTTAAGTCAACGTAAAGCTGTTACTACATATAATCGGTCAATTTATCCGGACCTATTCCCTCCAAAATTCATTGCCAGGATTGGACTGGGGAGAAAAAACAAAATATGTTTGAAATCTGCGAATTGTTATAGTCCATGCCCGCATTAGGGCGATAATTATTGTTCCATACTGAACTCTATCGTTTTCGCCGAAGCAAACAATGTCGTCCCCACCTCCTTTTATACTTCTCAGGTACCAAATCGGACTCTGGCATCCAAAGCACTCTCGGTAGGAAATGCGTTCTGCTTGCATCCAAAAAGGGTTCGCATTTGACGACGTCCCATTTGTCCACATCAGCAATATAATCTGGTTCGTTAGGTGGCAAAGGATCCGTATTCTCGGGATATTGTGTATCCACCAGGAAGGAACACTGTCTAATATCGACATACTTCGCCATGTCCTCCTCGTTACGGTCATTCAACCCGCTAGTTGGCAGCCAGGTTCCGCCGAAGAAGCCAAATCCTGTGCGAGCCTGAGAAAACTCACCGGGCAACAATCCGCTGAATTCCGACTTGATGAACTTGACGCGCATGTCGCGCGGAAGAAAGTATGAACTGGGAGAACGGTACCATTCCTTACCGAAGCAGACATTGTCCCCACGGCCACCGATACCCTGCTCCCCAACGACCCCGGCGCCGAGAGGCTCGTAGATTTTGAGCGGAGCTGAATACGCAGTGTAAATCCCCACAATACGTGTGAGACCTAAATCTAGGGAAACGAACAACATCGAAGTGACAACCAGTAGCTTGAGTCGCGCTGGAATCTTTCCCATTATGGTCTTTGAATCCGAGTTACCAAAGGCCGAAAGTATTATGTGCAAAGCCAGGGCCGCATTCAGAGCGAGAAAGGGGTAGGCTGGGTACATAAACCTTTCCTCCTTGTGAGGCTGTAAAGTGAAGATGCCGAGCCACATGTAAAACGGTGCGAGGAATACAATGGTCCGTAGCCCGGATTGAAAGCTATGTTGTTTTGCGTTAAATGTCTTCTGGAACAGGAAGAGGGGGAGCGACAGTAAGGCGAGGATAAACCAGACATTGAAGTTGATGGCTAGATTGCGGAAGTAGAATGTCCAAGGCTCCGTCCCGTAGAGGTTGGGGCCGCCTGTGGAAGAAAATATGTTGTACTTGACGATGTTCCAAGACACAACCTCGAATTCGCGGTAGAAGAACGCATTGATCAATGAGTCGCCAAGCTATATCATGTGAGAAACTGGCAACGTCTATACAAACAAGCCTACTTACGATGAGTAAAAGCCCTGCAATCACGCCACGACCAACACGCAGCATAGTCTCCCAAAAGCGCTCGCGATCGCTCATGGTTGCAAAGATAGCTTCTTCAAGCATGAACGGCGCGCAGAGGGCCGACGCAAAGGGCCACCCTAAAATACCGCCAACTGCGAACCACCAAATGCCCCAGGATGTCTTAAGGCCGCCCCTCCAGTTCATGAAGGCGGCGGCGCCCAGGAAGGACATGTACATGGCGAAACTAGAGGGCAAATAAGCGGTACTGGCATGAAAGTTGCCGGGGGACATGACAAGGGCCATGAGGAAGAAAAGTCCAATTCTAGGGTTCAGCGTGAAGCTAATAACGCGGAATAAGAGCACCTGGCAAAATGCACAAAAGAAAGCTAGGGCATATCGGACGAAGTAAAACTCGGCAACCTAGGAAGATACATCAACATCTACAGCATTCATCACAAGCGCTATGTGGAACATCGATTTACCTTGGTAGGCCGAGGTAGTAGTCTACGAAAACTGCCTACGATGGCATGGAGAGCTACATAGAACCAGCTGCGAATCGCAAATTCTGGAGAGTACTCCCATGTCTGCAGACCGTAGCCGTGGGACAGGTAGTGTGTGGGTTCCCAGTAATTGAAGGTCTCGTCACAATCTTGGATGGGCGCGAAGAGTGCGGCTGCAATATTTGCTGCTAGAAAAATATAGAAAGCAGTGATTGGCTGAATGGCGAAGGGCGAAGGATGTCTATATCGACGATGCCAATTAGCGGTCTGTATTCAGAACCTGTCTTGGGACGATATAGCGCATACTTCTTCCTCTTCGCATGCTGCGCATTTGGATGAACATAGTCCTCTTGTGACTTAGCTGCTGTAGGCGGCATGGTCACAGGAAAGAGAGGGAGACTTGTAGACGGTATGCGACGTTTGTAGTTTTCCTCAATGTGGAGGAGGGGAGCATGAGGGTTGAGACGAAAGGAAAAGGGACGAAGGGGCCAAGTAGCAAAGCTGTCGTGGTTAGCAAAAAATTGGAGGGGGAAGGCCAATTGAAAATGACGTTTATTTGCTCTTGGACACTCAGCTTTCTGCTCAGCTCTACCTACCTAGGTACCGTGTTAGAGGAGAACGGCCAATAATCTCTCGGGCGTGGCCAGAATAGGCCACTCAACATCAATTATTGGACCCAATGTGGAAACACCCCACCTTTGGTCAGCCATCTGTATCGATAAGCCATGTAATGGGTCTGCTCTCCGTTTCCACTTTAATTTTCTTGTAGATGGCCGCTACGGGCTTCTTTTCGTCAAAAAGCTCTAGCATAGTTCTAGCATTGAAATACTACGAATATATGTGGCCGATAATCAATGTACATGGTGGGCTAGCGACAATAACTTCATTATTAGGTGATTGTGTGTATAAAATCTAATCCTGTCAACTTGGACGTGTCCGCCGCTTTCGCGGAAGTCACGCCTCAGCTTGTCTAATGAGTGGTGAGCTTGCCGTCCGCCATCAACATCAGATCTACAAGCATAAATCACACATTCATCATTAGATGAAGCAAAGATTTCGGCGCTCGTACTTATATTACCTACGCCGCCATGTCTGGCACCTGGATTCCTGGGCTTAGCACATTAGTGCCCGTGGCTGGGAGTGGCAATGTTCAGTCTACATCGGTGACCGATGCTCAGGTGGCCACAAAGGACTCTGAGCCTACAACGGTCGGCAGTGCCAATGCACAAGTCGTGGAGCCTGAAGCGACAGGAGACGAGATGGTGGTCGATCACCCGCCAAGTCCACCATCCCTCACATCAGGATTAGAGGCTCTTCTTGGTGGCTTGGACCCTTTACCAGAACCAGCGCCTGTTTCACTAGATCCAAGTAGGGATGCTGCTGGTGCTCCATCGGAAATGAATAACGCGGTTATTTCAGAGCCCCAAAATGCGGCGCAACCCGGGGATTCTCTAGAAGATGGTGATGGTAACACGCAAGAGGAACACGCGGAGTGGGAAGCGGATTCATCCCCCTACGAGTCATCGTCTGACTCTAGTAGTTCGGATGACTCTGATGATGATTCTGAAGATGAGAAAGATTACAAGATTCTTGGGCCAGAGGAGACCGCCCGCATACTCATGGAAATGGATGGTGGATCCGACGACGAAGGTGATGGGAAAGGGAAAGGTAGTGGTTCTGGGCTGGTACGAACCAAAAACGAACAACTCGAAACGATCATCCCGCGGCCTGAGGTGGAAATTAAGCCTGAGATGGAGATATTTGAACTTGGTACGATTGAACATTTCGTCGGCAACACTGCCGTTATCAAGGCAAACACAACCGGAGAGTATCAGGTTCTTGATACAGGATCTGTTCTCTGTCTTGAAGACCGAACTGTGATAGCTGCCTTGGCGGATGTCATCGCGGCTGTGCGAGAGCCCCGGTACACCGCCGGGTTTGCAAGCGAAGAAGAGATTAAGTCGTTTGGGTTAGAAACTGGAACCAAGATCTTCTACCCGCCAGAACTTGCAAGCCTTGGGTTAACACAAATGCTCAAAGCCAACAAAGGCACGGATGCAAGCAACTGGCATGATGAGGAAATTGCCGAAGACGAAATCGAATTTTCGGACGATGAAAAGGAGGCAGAGCACAAGCGACAGCTGAAAGCCAAAAACGGGGAGCGCGTGGTGGTCGGGATGGTGCAGCTAGCCGAGGTGGGCGCAACGATGGTACTATCACAGGTGCCTCCGCTACCTCCGATGGGCTGAAATATGACGATGACGACGACAACGACGACGATGGCCCTTACCGACCGTTGGCACGGCCAGTGGGATTTGGGCAAAGCCAGCCCCCTCACGGAGGCAATGAACCGTCCACTAGCTTTTCAGGCCACGGCAGTACATACCGGGGGAATCGAGGCGACTTTCGAGGCAGAGGGAGCCGCGGCCGCAGCGGGCGTGGCAATCGTGGTGGTAACCAACGTGGTGGATATTCACTACCACCAAGACCCCAAGGCCAAGGAAGCCAGGGAGCACAGGGTTTCCAACAACCGCCTGCACAACAATACAACCTACCCCTGCTCCTCCTATGCCGGTGAGCGGCCAGTCTTATCCGGTTTTCCCTCTGCCACAGCCAAATGGTTCGCAGCCACCTCAATCACCCAACCAACAATTCCCCTTTCCCTGGCCACAGAACGCCCAGCCAGGCTTTTACCCTCCCCCCCCGCCTCAATTCACTGGTCAGCCTGGTGCAAATGGGATGTATTTCAACCAGACTTTCTTGGCAGCTCTACAGAACCAGAACCAGAGCCAACAAAACGAACAGAACAATCAGTGGACTGGACAACACGGTCAGCATGATAACCAGTGGCCTGGGCAAGGGGGTCATGGCTAGAATCCCGGTGTCCTACCTGGTAGCGCAGCGGGATCGAACCCCAGGAATATAGGTATGAATGGTGACATGAATCTGCTATCCCAGATATCGACGTTCATGGTGGCTAAGATGGCGATGGATAATGACAAGCCTAGAAAGGTCTCGTCCGATGATGGCCAGTCTTAAATAGTGATAGTAAAGCTCTCCATGAGCTAACCAGCAGTAACTACTTTTATTCCCAAGGAACAAGGCCACGTTCCATATGTTTGGATTGTCGATTGTCTATCTTGATGTGTTATGCCAGTATTATAGTAAGTGTAGAAATCGAATTCTTCCAACTTTGTAGCCCAATACAAATGGTATGTACTACCTCAGGTTATCAGAACTGGTAGACTTCTATATCATGAATCATTTACCTATTCCATCTTATAGATGGTGGTCCTTCTATGACTATATCGATGTGTGCGCCTATAATGAAGCCTATAACGAAGCCAAGGGCTGACAATCGACTTATCTTTTCCACTGGCTGCGCTAGATGGCAGATACCGAGTTGTATTTACCTGAGCGTTTATGGTACTTGCAGGCTAGACCACCCCGTTAGCCAGCGAGCAACGATTCACTCCGCTTGGTGAACCATGTCGTCGGAATGAAGGTGATGTCATGGATCCTGTATTTGATAGGCATAGGTACGAGAGTGCATCGCGTCCATCACAATTCACTCTCGACCCATCGCAGAAATATGCGAGCTCGTTTGGGGGTCTCAGTCATCCACTTTCGAGATGTGATTGAAAATGAAGATCGCCGGGCATTGATATGGCTAGGTACTAAGCACGGACCAATACCAGTACTAATATGCTTTAGCGCCATTCGAAGCGGGGGCTGCTATACCTAGTAGGTTAGTGCCTGGGCAGGGCCTGGGGATGGTGTGTTTCACCAAAAGAGCTTAGGAGCTTGGGCCATTCTTGGCACAGAAAAGGTAAAATATACTACGTAGGTACAACGTGGAGATGGGATGAAACTCTAACATTACTGTACAATCAATACCAAAGGCAAAGAAAAAAGAAAAAGAAGTCATGCTCATCTTTTCCCGTTACACAACCCTACCGAAGCAATCTTGAGGATTACTACAATTGTTCGCCTAACAAGATGCCAACTCTAATCAACCCTTGTTGCTGTGCCTTTTACATGTGCAGTACAGTATACTAGTGGGTAGACGATTTTACAGATCTAGTGTACCTACATGCATGATCGTGCAATTAGGAAGATCTTCCGAAGGATGGCGTTGGCAGGCTGGATCAATTGCATAGAAGCGAATCGAAGTCGCATACAGATAAAGGCTAAATTCAGAGCCTTTTTTTGTAAAATTCAGAGCCTGTTGTCAGCGAGGAGGATCTGATCATCATCATCTGAAGAAATAAACGGACGGATTCCATCACCAAATGCGTGGAAAAGGGGTCGCTTTCTAGGGCTGTGTTCTGATTTGCTAGAATTTTGTCAATCCCTGTCATCGAATTTCATTCGATCCGCCGGGAAGCAACTCTCTCACCAATCAGAGGGGGCCTGTACCTGAAGGCGGGGTGCTTGTACCTGACTAGAGCGGATCTTCAGCTGAGCTAGAGCTCTGGCTGCATATCGAAAATAGAAATAGATCGTCTCCGCCGACCAACCCGAGCTTTGTACACTAGGTACACTACACCTACTTTCTACCTAGTGCTGTACCTTGGTAGCTTTACTATGAGTAAGTAGCCGCTGAGGTTAGATAAAGAAAGTTGTGCATTTGTGCTGTGTCTTCTTGTGGAGTGACATGAGTCGATTATGAGCTGAGAAAGAATTACAGCGAAAGATAAGATGGCTTTGTTTAGGTTGAAAGAGTGTTACCATAGCAGAGCCAAACAAAATTACATGCAAACGGATTGTGTAAACATATGAAGTAAACATTGGTGTCTTAGACTTCTCTGAGACGTCAACATACACCACTGCTATTGGTAGAAATATAAGAATTGCTGCTACCTAGGTGCTTAGGTATCCAAAATCGTAGAGGTTCGAGGCACAAGTTGTACTTAAGCACATATGTATGCAAACACAAACAAGCGCATAGACATGTGTCCGTCGGCGCCTTTGTCACATTAAGCAATTTGTGATGAGCGTGCTCTGGCAGTCCTCTGGCGGGCCAATATCTTTATTATGCACCACTTTCCAGGAATCAATATACACTACCTAGGTACCTACCTACATATAATTACCTACCTGTGTAGAATCACTGGCACAATTATGGGGGGGGTTAAGTGATCACAATGTTACTTTACCAGGTAGATGACCCCTACAGAGATGTGCACTACCGGGTATTCCCTTCTACATGCATCTAGTAATAGGTACCCTAGTGTAGTGTGCTAGTAGTAGTGTGGAAGATTAATGAGGTAACAATGCGCATGCCCGTTCCTGGTCAAGTTGCCAATCCCTTCGGACTCCGCTAGGCAACCAAACCAGCCAATCAGCTGGCCAGCATCTATCAACGCCACAGGCCACTCTCAGCGCTTGCTCCCTCCTTCCAGTACAGTACTGGCGTTTCCTCCCTTTCTCTCTCCTCTTCGCCTCTTTCTCTTTACGCTTTTCGTCGCATCTCGCAGCGTCTTTCTGGGCTTCTCGGATCCTCGTACAGTTCCATTCACTCTTTTATTTTTCTCACCCTAGCCAACCCGACTGTACGCCCCGGAGGATCTATACTCTCATTTTCGACTCCCGACGACTAATATTAGGCCCACCCACGAGTCCCTTCCTTATCGCTTGACGCCTTCGATTCACACACGACAAAGCGCGAGTAGACTCTCATTATAGACGCGACTGTCTTCACGATATCATATCTCTGTTGTTGCCCGTTGTATTTGGAACCGTTCACAGAATTTGACACGCCAGTTTACGAAGAACATTAGTCAATTGTCGTTTTCTTGTGCGGGGAGGACATATGCATTGACAGATATTGGAATCAAAAGGAGGATACTTGCCAGCATCAGGGAATTTATTAATAACCGACGGCATTGTCCCGTAGAAAATCAAGATGCCGAGCCACAAGCACCTGCACAAGAAGCAGGCGCACCAGCATTGGGACAAGTTCGTCCAGGGTGTTGAGAACGTCGCCAATGAACTCAACCCTTTCAAAGATGCATCGCCCACTCTGGAAGAGAGATCCCCCGAAACGATATACAAAACCGTCTATACTACCATGTCGGCAACCTTTGATGGTCCTATCGCCGGTTATACGACTGTCGGAGTGACCGCAGATGCGACCAAGACGGCGGATTCTGGAAACCATGTAACAATTGCTGCTGCTGCATCCAAAGAGACCTCGGCTACCAAACTCGATGCAAGCGAAACCACCGAGAGTTTCCCTGAGTCCTTGACCCCCTCAAAATCAATTAACATTGAAGATGAAACGACACTTGCATTAGCAGGCAGTACCTCGTTGAAACAACAGACACAGGTCTCAACAACCGTTGACACCACTGGCTCGCTTACCGCGACGGAGGCTGCTGCATCGTCTAGCTCCAGCTCTACCTCATCCGCCAGCACTTCCACCTCAGATACCAGCCCTGCAGTCAAGGCAGGTATTGCCATCGGGGTCTTAGGCGGTGTCTTCCTTGTCGGTTTGCTCATCTTTTTCCTTTTCAGCAAGCGTAAAAAGCAAGTCGAGCAACAGCGTGCACAGGATGATGAGAAGGTGAATGGGCCATTCGTCGGTGGTCGCACTGCTTCTGTTCGTACCACAAGAACTACCGCTACCGCGCCCCGACTAAGCTTGCGACCTGTCACCCAGTTTAACCCAACCTTTAATGAGAGACGTTCGAGTAAGGGCGCCGGTCTGATGCTCGCTACCGCCGGTGCAAACCAACAGAGTGCGACTCGTGAGAAAGGAGGCAGCATGTGGGAACGCCCCTCCACATCTCACAGCAACAGTCCCGAGAATCCTTTTAACGATACCGCACGCGCATACTCCCCTACCGGAAATGAGCCATCCGTCCCTCAAGAACCAGCTAGTAACCCGTTCGATTCGCCCGAACACGTTGTCGGTATGGCCCAAACGACTGACTTACCAGCAACTCCTACTACACCTATCGCTCCTGGAACTACCGCTGTGGCAGTTGCTGCTGCCACTCTCGGTACTTCGACATTGTTAACTCGAAAGGCATCAACCCGCAAGGAAGCACCCGAACCTCTGGACCTCACGATGCCCGTTGGACCTCCAAGCCCTACCGGTACCGAGTTCAGTATCAACTCAGTTGCTCCTGGTCAATCTCCAGGCCCCTCGAAGAGTGCCACAGCCATCGCTGAAGCTGGTGGTCCACCCTCCTCTGCTGTTCATCGAGTCCAGTTGGACTTCAAGCCCTCGATGGAGGACGAGCTGGAACTTGTAGCCGGACACCTTGTGCGGATTCTCCATGAGTATGATGATGGATGGGTAAGTGGAATCATTTGTAGAAATTACGTATAAAACTGACTTGGTACTAGACGCTGTGCATTCGCCTCGACCGCTCTCGACAAGGTGTTGTGCCTAGGACTTGCCTCTCTACTCGCCCCGTGAAACCTCGTCCTGCCGGCGGTCCTCCAGGTCCTCGTAACGGTGGTCCTCCAGTCAACCCTAGTGGCCCGCGCGGTCCACCTCGTGGTCCCCCTCGTGGTCCTGGCCCGAACTACGCTCCTAACTATCCACCCGGTCCTCCCCCTCAGGGTCGTCCAGAGTCACCCATGAGACCCATGAATGGGCGACCACAGTCTCCTGCTCAGATGCGTCCTTACTCCCCAGCCGGAGGACGGCCTATGAGCCCACATACCGGTCGTCCTGCCTCTCCAGCTGGTGGTCCTCCCATGAGCCCTGGTCCTCGCACTCAGTCTCCTGGACCTCGACAACAGCGACCACAGAGCCCCAGCGGAATGAGCCCACGACACACCCCTCCGGGCCCTAGCCCGATGAACCCAAATAACGCTCCTCATCAATATCGCGGACCCCCGGGCCCACCACCTCAAGGACAAGTCGGCCGAAAGCCTGTACCTGGCCAGGCGTATTAAAATCCCTGATGGGACTTGATGAACATTGGAACGACAATTAGATTTTCTCGACACTCGCTTGCGACCTTTTTTATTTTCATTGGTCTTTGACTTTTGTATCATGCTACATTTTAGTTCTTTTCGTCGTAGCGCGACGTAGCCTTATATGGCTCCCGAAAACCAACGTTCGAACGTTGAACAGGACCAGTCGCAAACCTCGTTGCGAAGCACTGTTCACGAATTGGTTGGGGGATTTCTTGTTGATAATTTTTAGTTTGGTTGTGGCTACCGTGCCGCCGAGTGTTTCGGCACCACCACAGCCATCTTGGCACTCGTTGCTCAGAACTGCGAAACGGTTTCCAGAACGTTCTGTCTTCTACGAAGGTTGGAGCAACAGATGGCTTAAGACTTCTGGATTGTCTGATGCTCGTATGCTGCTCAAGGTGTTTGGGGCCAGCTCCAGCCTTTCATAGCCAATCTAATACCTCTCTCATTTTGCACACCAGTCATAATGATGAGCCTGGTCGGTATTTCGGGGTTCGCAAATGAATATGGGTGGACGGCTCATTGGTCTATAAGGTTACTGGTTGGACAAGGTCTCTGGACTCTGGAGGGAACGAAGAGAGATTGAGGGGATGACTATATGCGCCCGACTTGTGATTGCGTTTTTCCATGGCAAGCCATGAATGGCAGCCCTGGGGCGCCTCCTTTTCTAGGTTGCACGATAGGCGAATTAAGTGGTTGTCTAACAAAATCCATACGTGTTCTACGTGATTCTGCAACGTGCACAATTGATTCGTAACTTCGGAAGCGCCCCCAGATAGCGGCCCAAAGGTCCGTTAAACCTATCCAATGCTACCCTTTAGTCTCGCAACGCTTACCCATATATGTCTCTACGTTCCAACCCAGAATTCCCCCATCTATATTTATATTATGTATACATACATAATTGACTACCAACCCTACCATGGTAGTGTAACACCATGTGGACAACGCTAAGACAAATCGCTATATCATGGCGCCATTTCACTTGCAGATATTCATACCGCGTTAGGTGGACCAAAGTTTATCTACGCCCTTGTTCATCTCGCATCTTCAACAGCTGCAGTGTGGACTGCCTAGGTGCCAGCGGCACGTTAGTTATTTGTGAAGTTCATGGTGACATATGCAGCAGGTGGCGATCGAGGAACGGGCAGTAAGCTGTATTGTATTGTGCCACTGGCCGGCTATAGTTGAATTTCTAGTTGGTGGACCTTGAGGATTCGAACATATGCGCCTCTGAGAAAGAGAGCGTAGCAGGCAACCGTGCAGAACTGATGGCGCCTCCTGGTCCTGAATTTGACCGGTTATTCGAACAAGACCATCCCTTCGCGGGTGTAACACCGGCAAAAGCCAGACCAAGATGCTTTCAATCCCAACTAAATTATCTCATTCGTCGATGCTTAATTGCATTCATTGAGTGCTAAACATAGAGTGTTGGAGGGCACCGCGTAGCGAGATTCCCACAGTACAGGTGACAATGGTGGTGTCGATACTCTTAAACCGTTTGATATAATACCACAGAGGTTCTCGTTTATTCGTTTATACTTCGATCCCTGATAACTCTAACCCGATTCTACCGAGCGCTTTAGTCAATAGGGGAAAAGTCACGAACCATTATGTATTCTATCGGAACTTTATGGTCTGTAGCACTACTACTCACGACTTCCGTAGCATCTCTCAAGGTAGCAAGTAACCTAGAAGTTCTGGAATGGACACCGGAGCTCATCGCAAAAGAAGACTTCTTCAACGGGACCGTCGCGATTCTGTGTAAGTACTTCTCGTGGGCATTTTCTTCTCGTTTCTGCAATTTTCAGAGGATAGATGCTCCTTTCCGGGCCGGTGTCCTATAAGCCTACCCTTTCCCCGAAACACCCACCCAGCGCGCGCAAAAGGGCAATTACTGACCCCCAGTGATGTAGTCGGCAACAACCAGACTGTGTATCGTGAAATATACAACTTGGCTACGACGACGCAGAAGCTAGCGGACCCGGTGAAGCGCGTCGACACAAGTGTATTAATACGGAGGAAGCGTTGCAGGAGGCGTCATAATGACGTGCCTGATTGTCGTGAAGAGGTTATCTCAGGGTCGGGTTTGATTGGCGGGACGAATTCTCCGTTAAATTACAGCTGAACTTACAAGCTCTATTCACCTTTGGACTATTGACTAGGTATATCTCTGTGAGCTTAGTGCGCGACTCGCTCGCAGTCTATCGAATCTAGACCGACGAAATGGGCTAGATGCATCACAACCCTCGCATACCGGGTGTTAATGTATGCACTGACGTATTGCTTCGCTAAAGCATGGCGATAGCCTGTCTAGATGGGATTATCTATCGGCTTTAGATTAGGTATATCGGAGAATTACCTTCTCGTATTCATCACCTTGGGAGTTGTGGTGTAATTTAGCTGAGGAATGAGCCATTTTTTGGTCTAAAACTTTCTTTATACAGGAAAACAGTCATTTCCATGATGGGTGATGTTAAGCTCTCATCACGATATGCGATTCGCCCTTTGGAAATCGAACATCTAGAATGGGCGAAAGCCGTATTCGCACATAGCTTTGTATGAAACTACCCCTATTTACCGAGCCTATAATATCTTCCCATCAGCGATTCTTCTTCGTCACCTGCTTTTTGCGTACTCTCAGCCGAACTGTTACAAATATGTCCCATGTGAGAGCTAGGTACTGACATGATATAACAATAAGGTTTTCGGCTCACCAATATGGCGTAACCTCTACCCCTCGGACAAGACGGCAAGGTTCTACGGCTTATACCAAGCCAGCGACTACCTAATCAAATATCAGATATCGTCTGGTCTATCGCTAGGAATCTTTGACACAGAATATGAATTCAAGAAACCGGAATCAATTGCCACAGGCGGAAACTTATACTTCGACTTTAGCGACCCAAGCGTCGACGAAGATAAACTATTACAACAAATGGACACACCCCTCGTTAGTATAGCGTGTGCCTTCGATGCCTTCTACGCTATGGACAACAGGCGCGTCGCCCCCGTAATGGGGCGTCTACCAGCCTCCGCGAGCTTCCACGAGGCTCTGGCGGCGCGTGATCCCCGGGATCCGAAGACGTGGCTCCCGACGGCGCCGGGACAGGTCCTACAGCGCATGGGAACAGCGACGCGGGCGGACGCCGAGGGTGTCGGGTTTATGAAAGCTACGGCACATCATATGATGCGGCGGGCTGCGGAGAAGGGGTTTCGCAGGATCCAGATCGAGTGCTTCCACGACGCCGTCACGACTGTGTGGGCGAATCCGCCGGTGCCGTTTAAGGGGAGTGTTGCAGGCGAGGTAAATACATATACGCTTGACGAGACGGATGAGAATGGGAGGCGGAGGTTCCCGTATCGGCCGGTGAAGCAGAGGTTGACGAAGATTTATGTCACGCTTAGGTAGCTGAGAAGGTATTGCCTACATTTAATGGGTAAATCTTCTTCGATAACGTGGGTAGTATTGTCTCCTCTTTGAGGGTTTGGCTATTTGATTAATTGACGCAACGAACAATAACATTATCAAACTCACACACGTAGACCAACTGAAAACAAGTCCCAGGCCCTGAGAACCACGAAGTTCGGGATTAGAAGAAACCCGTAATCTTTATTATATAACATTTATTTAATATTATACAGCTATGCTTACGGCTACCCCAACTTATGTGGTCGGGGAACGGGCCGGCGTGCCTTAAAAGGGCGGGCTTATAGTCGCCAAAGGGACAGAGCACTTGTTCGCGAGCGCAGCGATAGCTTCAGGGCTGCTGGAGCTCACACAGTCTACTCCAATGTCACCCTTGACGCCGTCGCAGATGATAACGGGGTCTCCGCCACATGGGGACGTGATGTTGAAGTTCTTGAACGTGATATTCTCACACACCGCGTCTGGGTTCGTCGAGCACGTCAGCCTGGCAACGGCGAGACCGTATTTCCCGCTCGTGTATCCCGTGAAATTCTCGAAGCTAATGTTGGTGAGGTTCATCCTTGATGGGTACTGGGCGCAAGTCTCGGTAGGGATCTAGAGGTAAGCCGGTTAGCCTGGCAATTTTGAATAAGGGGTGAAAAAAGAGGAAAGACATCTTACATTAAAGTAGCATGAGTCGATGAAGGCAGCGTATTCGTTATTTGCATGGTAAAAGTTTCTGAATGTCACGTTGTCCTGTATCTAATCAGTGGCTGGGTCGCATTTCACTTGGAATAAAGTGAGACTTACGATTAAGCCGTATCCAATATCAGGGCCGGCCCAAGTCTTTAGACGGGCACCATGTTGACCATTGAGCAACCAAACATTTTCAATGACAACATCCTTGACAAAACTCATCTCGCCTGCATATTGGCCGAGACTGCCAATGGACTGGCCGTGAGTTCCATTGCAGTACATAGTGTCGACATGCACGTTGGAGGCATTGGACTTCGGGGAGAAGCAGTCATCTCCGATGTCAACCCACGTTCGTTTAACAGTAAGGTCTTCGACGTTAAGCGAATCAAAGAAGTCAGTATTCTTAGGCAGGGATGAAGCATTGTTAGACTATATTGAAATGTCTGGAGTCAGCAATTGCCTTTTATGGTATTAAAAAAAAAAGGAAAGGATTTCGGGAGCTTTCAGGGGTAGCAGGAGTAGAGAACTCCTGAGACGCATCAAAACGAGGAACAAGAGACTCTAAGTACTAACCACGGCAGTGACTACAACATCAGTGAACGAGACCCCCTTAGAGGTCACGATGAAGTTGGTCCAGCAGGGTGAGTCCTTCTCGTGAATGCCTTGCATCTCAAGATTGGTGGCGTTCTCGGCGTAGAACAGAATAGGCCGCAGGTATTTATTAGTTGGGTCCAGAATTTCGCCGCCGGCGAATTCGTTCCACCACCGCTGACCATTGCCGTTAAGAATACCGTCGCCGTAGATCTTGATGTCCTTGCCGCCCCATTTCCAGAACATGATACTAGTTTGGAAAGGATGTACGAAGGCATTGGCTTGCCAGTATGGGGTGTCATTAGTGAATTTGACCTCGCCGTCCCAATGCACTTGAACGTCATTGAGGAAAGTCAGGTCAAGGGGCTTGCCGATGATGAACAGCTCGTTCTTCGGCAGATATAAGGTGCCGCCGTGGTTTGCCTTTTTCAAGCCAGCCTTGAACTCGTCAGAGACATCATCGGTGTCATTTCTTGACGATCGAATCTTGACAACTCGTCGGCGACTATCGTGGGCCTTTGGCGTGTACGGGTGCTTCTGTCGAAACTCCTCGATGCTTCGCGGTACGTTGGCTGGCGGCTCAGCGTGAAAGGCCACCGCACCGGTTATAGCCGAGAGCAGCGTAAAGACACTTGAAGAACGCATATTGACTGACTAAATCTTCAATAGATGCCTGTAAGAACCAGAAGGCTGGGTAGACCCGAAAACTCCGACCAGAAGCCAGAATAGCAGGTCGACGTCTTTTATTCTTCCCCTCCATCTAAAAATCGGCGACCCCAACTCTCCAACTCTCATGGTTACCCAATTCGACACCTCCAAGAGTACAAAAGAGTCCCAAGAGTTCCGAGCTGCAGGAATCAACCCAGCATCCCCGAAGAACTACAACATCTTGCAACGCTTCCCACCTATCAAACCGAGTGCGGCTGAAGGATACACCCAAACCCAGGTAAATGGCTAGATGAAAGTAAGAGATCGGCGACGCGTCCTCCTACCTGGTGAAGCTTAGGCTCCGGAAGCGATTGGGTTGTTTAATGTAGACCGGGCCGTGATTGATGGAAGTTTTGAGGCCGTAATCAAACACAATTTCTCCGTCAGCCATGGATTCTGTTCTCCGCATCCCCCAATCCTCCCCACATAACCCCATACTCATCATATATAAATAACTTCTATAGTAATTATATACTACTTTTAAGCTAATAAACTGTTGGAATATAAAAACCCCCATAGACTTGGAACTATCTAGCCCGGATGGCAAAGTTGGCATCTTGAAATATGGACTGACGTCTACAGAGCCCAAGGACTTAGGTTAGTCTAGCCCAACCATGACTCTCGGTGGTCGAGGTTAATCTTATCCATTTCAGAGGGCACTGGCTACAAGTTGTGCTCATGAAAAATCTGGAATATTTGCTATGGAGTACAGCGGAGGTTTAACTCTTGTGTAATCTAGAGTGCAGTGACCCCGGTCTATACTTAGCAGTCAATAATTGTCGACTAGGACATCTATTCAAATAATCAATCGAATAGTTTATAATGCGAATATTGAAAGGAAAAAAAAGGCGAACTAGGGTCAGTAAAGCATTAGAGCAGAGAAATCCGCCTCGAGCTATATTTCAAACCTGTCCACCAAGCCAACCCGCACTTCCATCGTACTTAGCGATGAACCTCCTAAGGAATGCTTGCGAGGCAACTCTTGTATAGAACAAATAGAGAAAAGTCTCAACCAATGATATGTCGGTAGTCCTACCGAAAATGTGCTTGACGAGATGCCAACTAACTCGCACCATCCGCCTACAGCTTGCTATCTTTCCAAGCCGGCTTCCGTCTCTCATTAAAGCTCTTAACACCCTCAACAAAATTCTCCCCTTTCTCAATCCTAGCATACCAGCCCTTCATGATGAGATCCGTCCCCTGCTGAGGTCCAACGCTCTCCCAGCCCAACTTCAGCCCCTCGCGCGAAACAATAACAGCATCGGGACTATTGCCCGCGATCTTAGTAGCCCACTTTAGTGCCGCGGCGATGACATCCTCCCCATCTTTCGTGACCTCGTTGACGAGGCCCCAGCTCAGCATCTCCGCCGCCGAGTAATTCTTCCCGCTGAGCGCCATCTCGGAAGCGCGTTGACGGCCCACGGAGCGCACGAGACGCGGCAGCGCGCCCGCCAGCGCGATGACGCCTATCGTTACTTCTGGGAGGCCGAAAGTCGCCTTCTCCGTCGCGATCACCACTATAGCACACGGGGTTAGTTATCACAATTTCGAGCATGATCTGGGTGTGCTTTGGAGCAGTAGGAAGCTCCAGGGCGTAGTTTCATACTGAAAAGAGATATTTATACTCTAAAAGCAGCCAGAACAGAAAAGAAAAAGGGCTCTAAGAATTACTTACTGTCGCAGTTGATCGCCATCTCCATGCCGCCGCCAAAGCAAACGCCATTGACGGCCGCGATGACGGGCTTCTTGCCCCCACGGTTACTAAGGCCGCCGAACCCGCCAGCCGGCATACGACTGCTGTTTAAGAACATGAAGTCAGCGAATACCATTTGTGCTAAAGCGAGATAAAATATTTCGGGAGTAGAAAACCACCGATTGGGCAACGTATATTCCCGAGACACGTGAAAAGGGGGCATAAGAGGCCCCCAGCGTACTCACCTAGATGTATCGCGCGGCGTCGTATTCGTATTAGACGGAGACGACGAGGCCGCCTTGTTGTTTTCATTCCACTCCTTGAGGTCCTGTCCCGCGCAGAACGCGCGCCCTGTGCCCGTGATCACGGCACATCGGAGAGATGGCTCCTCATCATACCATTCCCACAACCCCTCTAGCGCGAAATGCTGCGGTCGGGGGATGGCGTTGAGCTGTTTTGGGCGGTTGAGGGTGACGAGGAGGATGTGTGGTGCAGGGAAGGAAACGACGACATTTGAGACAGGAGGTGGTGGTGAAGAAAGTGTGGGTGGTAGATCGGTATATGATGGAGCAGCCATGAGGGTAGTGTGAATCCGTCCTAAATATTGCTAGAGTAACGTGGAAGATCTCTCTAAACAAACGCGCTATGCTGATGTTGAATTAGTACGAGGAACTTTAGTTCAAATACACTTTCTAAGCTAGACGATTGTTATTGGTTTCTTCTATTCGAAAATGAAAGAACTTGGGTTTTAAGTATCGCGATGAAAATGAGAAAGCTTAAACATCAAGATGTGTTTTGTTGGTCCATGTTCAGTAATACCATATTAACCAGGATGCAGGATGCTGTGGGGCTTGCCCGAGTTCTACCTCGGTTCTTGGTCTGAGCCGGCTGACTAAATTCATAACGCTCACACAAGGCTCATCATCATCATCATCACCATCACAATCATCACATTCCCAGCTTGGTCTTAAGATAGCCCAATGGAACTTTACAGGTTCCGTTTTCATTATAGACCCCCAGAATTCCCGTGATAAGGCCCGTCCGTTCAGCACCCTGGCTACTGTATGGCCGTGGTCCTTTATGTTCACGAATACTATCGCCTTTATTGACTATGAGTTAGAAGTCCACTGTTTAGTCTGGGGGCCCAGTGATTCCCGTCGCTAGTGCATGTCTTTGTGATTGACCTTCCTCACCAACTCGGTAACCCGTGTCGCTATTGTTACAATTCGCCTCTTGTCAGTGGCTCACTCATCTATGCCGAGAGTCCACGTTTCTCGCTCTCCGTAAAGAAGATAACCATTCGCCAAAGCTTCTTGACTAGAGCCTCAGCCTCGTCGTCCAATGCCTGTGATATAGTATTAGCAAGAAAGATAAATCGATGGGCAATGGTGTCGTGTCATACCTCTGCTAATTCCTCCACTAGCTCTCCGGGTTTACCATGCTTCCGAAGATGCTCCTCTACAACTTCAATGAGCAATTGCTCCTGAACACCAAGATATTCAACAAGTTTCTTCTCCACAAAAGGACGAAGTTTCTCTCGAATGACACCCTCATCCAAGTAATCCCACTTGACGTCCCATTGCCAAAGACCTTCCTTTTCATTAGGAATCTCTTGTGCAAGAGCACGGACGGCTTGGTCACGCTCCTCATCGGACATGGTGGCTGCTGCAGTTGGCTCGAACTTGATGGGGATAAGTTGTCGTCTCGTAGTTGGGTCCTCATCCTCATCTTCCAGGAGACCTTCAACCTCGGCGATTGTTTTCCTTTGTGGAACGGCACGTTGCGCCTGGGCCTTTTGCGCGGCAGCACCAAGAGACAGCTTGAAGGGTTGCGGTGCTGCCAGACCTGTCCTGCTAGGCTGTCTTTGTTCCATCTCTTGCGCTTGCCTCTCGAGGAAGGAATCGGCCATGCCGCGGGCCTGTTCACGTTCTGCCTCTTCCTTGATGCGGTCTTGTTCTTCTGCTTGACGGTCGGCTTCATCGGCAGCAATTTCTCTCCCCCTCTTCGCGGCGCGGTCACGCATCCACGCACTACGATCTTTGTAATAATCTTCCTTCTTTCGTGCTGCTTCCGCATCGTCGTCGAAGTTCTGCAGCCAACGGAATGCCTCCTCTCGTTTCGCAGCAGCATTTTCCTCGTCTGTGACATCACGACCTTTCTCTCGCTCCAGAGCTGCTGTCCGGGACTTTTCACGGTTGAGCCAGCGTCGCTCAGCATCCAGATAAGCCTTTTCGGCTTCCGATTTCTGTTTGGCGATTCGACGTCGCTCAAGCTCCTCATCACTGGCTGGATCGCCTTCATCATCTTTGTTATATGTCATGGCGCCATTAGTAACTCCACCGTTAACAAAACTGACGGACCGATTGTAATCTTTGCCTAATTCCGACTTTAGCCCCTTGGGACCGGACGGCGCATTGGGCACTCCTCGGGGTCCTAGTGGGATATTATTTGTACTGGATGGCGGCGGTGAGGTCAATCTGGGATGCCTAGGAGCACCGTTTCGCTGTCGCTCAAGGGCTTCAAGTTCTTCTTCCCTTTTTAACCGCTCCATATCTCGTTGAATGCTTCGGTCTCGAAAAGCAGCAATCTCTGCGGCTACGGTCTCCCTCATCTCGGCCGGGATGTCGGCCAATTCGTCTTCTTGTGCCAAAGGGATATTAACCACTTCGACGTTATCTCCATTTTGCGCAGACGCGTCTCCCATGGCAACGTCGCCATCCGCATCTGCACCAGACCGCACTGAAGGGTAAAATATGTTCTTGATCAACTGCTTCAACGCACCTCTTGCAGCCTCGAGCCTAGCCTCTGAACCTGCCTCGTCTGTCCTGCCCTCTTTATAATCTTCTAAGAATTTCGTCGATTTCTCGTCAAACCGGAACTGAAGTTGGGACTTTTCGAATTTATCGTATGTTTCATCATCTGTTGTAGGGGTATCTGAAGGGGTCTGCTTCTTGGTGGGGACTTCGACGTCGCGGAATAGTTCTGATGCAATCCAAAGTGATTCGGTGTCTTCAAATTGAGCAAAGCCAAAACCTAGCTCTTTCCCACTAGAGTCTACAGTTCGGTCCCAACGTCGTAACCTGCCTGCTGCTCCTAGAATGTGTTCGATGCCTTGGTTGCCACCAACTCCTTCCGTGATACCGTTGACAAATATGGTTCGGATGATTTCTTCTCTGGTGGGCGGTACAAGCGACTGTAAGTTCTCTCTCATGGCCTGGCGGGCCTGGTCTAGGCTTCGATCCATCCCAATACCAGCTCTTGGACCCGCCGATGTTGGTGTTTCGCCATCCTTACGACCCGAAAGGCCAGGTGTAGAAGGCTTCCCCGACAAGGTTCCGAGCCGAATTACGGGGCGTTGAAGTTAATGTTAGGCATGTTCGGGGGTGCTTGAAAGTTGGATGGCATGCCGCTGGGTCGATTAGCTTGAGTGATGCTGGGCTGCTGAACGCCAGGTGGTGGCGCCATTCCCGGGGCAGACATGCCTGGTGGAGGTCCTGTGTTTACTGGTCAGTGTTATTGATGATAGAGGAAGGGGAGAAATCGGGTTCTCGGGCGGTAGTACTAACCAAGACCAGGTGCAGATGACATGCCTGGAGGGCCATTGGCGCCAGGATATGAATTGTACGTAGGCGGCGGGCCGAAGCCGGGCACTTGATAACTTCATCAGCGACACTCACTCTTACTTCTCTCCATGATCCTGGGGCGACTCCATGTTTTCGCAGTAGAATCACATAGCCAAGATCTTCGCTCATGGACTTACCTCCGCCGTAGGGGTTGTAGGACATATTAGATAATGTCGTGCTGTCTATCGTATGCTCAAGCTCGGTCTCGGTCGGTCGAAATGAATGCTAATGTTAAGTAAGGCTACTTGGTGTCGCGACGTCAGACTCGTGGGAAGAAACAGTTTCGCGACAGGTTTGGGTTGTTTGTGAAGCTTAACCTGTACATCGCAAAGACTGGTGTCTTTATTTTTGCGACGCAGCTTAACACTGGGTCCAAGCAAGGCGCGCTACGTCGCTCTGTCGTGTACTTGGCTATCAATGGCCAGCCATCGAGCACCGGTGCCACATAAGGTGCCACTTAATAAAGCCACCAGGAACACTTAGTTGTGGCTAATAAAGTTTTAAACAGACTGGACCCCCGCCGTGAACATAGACCGGATGTGGCCCAGCCAGTGCTGATTCTTATCGCACTACATTACATGTAAGATACCTACTTATCTATCGTGTCCAAAAATACGCCCCGGGCGTTTGCATTATTCAACTGGAATCAACTTTTGAATTGGGTCCGCATTCCAGCTTTGGACTTGAGATGCTTTTAGCAGTCGCTTCTTCCAACTATTACATTAGAGGCCGCGAGTTTCTGCTCTGCCTACACAACGCGGGCTCTTTATGATGTATGTCCTCCGATTGGCAATGGCCGATCACTCGATCTCGCTAACATTCCTTGTAGGGCGGAACTCGGCCGGGTTGCTCAAGCCGCCCTGCGCTCGACTTCGCTACTTCGAACCACCCCGATACGATCTCAGCCATGTCGTAATCTTGCCCTCATAAACGCCATCTCCGGCCGGAATCACATGTCTACAACATCTAGTCTACGCTCTTCCGATGAATCTGGGAGCCCTGCCTCTATCTCCGCGGCGTCACCATCCAGGACTCAACAGCGGTCCTCCTCCCCCTTCAGCTGGATCAATCCAAGTAGCGCACAGCGAAACACTGACAACATTGCTGATATCGACATCCAAAAACCCATTAGTTCGTCATATGACTTAGCGTTCGGCGGCCGGAACTCCCAAGGAAAAGATGGCCAAGAGCTGGTGGACTTCGCTTCCGACTTGGACGAACTTGACCTGGCCGATATCTCAAACAATAGGCAATCGAAGGCCTCGGCACTATCTGCCCCTAGGGCCCATCTGCGCATGGTCCCCCGTACAGGTCGTACAGTTTACGTTAAGAGGGATGTGGATGTCGCGAGATCGTTTAAGCTCCTATCCATCCAAGTTGCACAGAACAAGCTGCGCAGCGATTTCCAATCGCAGCGATTCCACGAGCGTCCGGGAAAGAAGCGGAAGAGGCTCAGGGGTGACCGCTGGCAGAGGAGATTTAAGAAGGGTTTCAAGGCTACTATTTCGAGAGTCCGGGAGCTTACAGCACAAGGCTGGTAATCCCATGTACACTATTACGGGCATCCCGGATTGAGCATCAGGGACATGTCTCTGTCATATAGAGCTCTTATGTACCACCTGTCGTTTGACCTTTGAACTCAATTAACTCCGGTGGTATGATGCATATAATTCATGAACAGCGCTTTGAAATAAGGCCCGACACCATGATTCTCTCTTCTCCCGGGATCACCCTTTCGCATGCAAGGTGTGACGTGACGGCTTTCTTCGCCGCCTTTCATCGAACCTTTCAACAAGCTTGCCGGATTGGCTTACACTTATAAGTACCCATAGCATTCACCTAACAAAGGAAAATCTAGAAGATGAACAAGCGTCCATTTGCCGCTACATTGAAAAAAGACAAGTATGTGCCCTAGCTCGCTCGAAAATTCGCGCTCTACTGTTAACTAGTGTATTCTAAACATTTATCATGTACGCTGCCTTCAATTGGGCGTACGAGGCCCAGGGCACGTCGGGCTTCATTGAGTATGCTTCGAATCCGAGAAAACCCGCCAGTGTCGCCGAAACTGTCAACTCACCACGACCAAATATCATCCCAAAGACTCCAAGTACTGTTTATATGACCCCGAAGATGTACTCCGACGACAGGGCCAGTGTTAACTTTGACAATCGCACATCCACACAATCGAGGAGTTATCGCAATGTGGGTGTCAGCGCGGATCTCAGACTGCCGTTTCAACCTAGGGTTCACCGGGAATTTGGCGATAGCAAAATATCGCCCTTTCAAGCCAAGCACTGGAATAAGGGTCGATCAATGTCGACAGAGAATGGGGTAGCTCTGTCTGGATTTGGCAGGCGTGATAGAGGATTAGATAAAGACGAATGTAAGGACATCAGTGATGGAGACATTGTCTCGTGATCTAACCTATGAATAGTCCCTTTCGACACTTACAGGAGGGTTCGTGCTTTCGAGGAGAGGGTCAGCGGGCTTGATCAACAGCTTAATATCATGCAAAAGATGATCAATGAAACGTTGGCAAATAGTAAGAATTTGGACAATGAAATAAAACTTACCAGTGATAAGGGTATGTGCAGGCCCCCGGTGCTCTTGATATTTCTAGCTCAAAGATTTAATGAGGACAGACTGAAGAAAAGTATTAGCTAATCTTACTCAGCCAACAGACATAAGAGACATGAGACAGTATCCGATACAGATAATTCAACGCTCAGCAAGCAGCGACGAACTCTCCGTGAGCAAGAGAAAGCTAGAAGGGAGGCGGAGAATGAGTCGAAGACTGTGGAGTTCCAAGGTCAGCTGCAGGATGTTCAAGATAAAATTCAGAATCTGTCTGCCAGGCATGAGGAGCAGAGAGTTCAATTCAACCAGGCAATGAACAGCGAGCCATCAGAAGAATGGAAAAACTTGGCTTTGCAGTCAAACGAGCTACTCAGGAAACTAGATACTATGGCGCAACAAGTTGGAGACAGTACCCGCAGCTACCTGAAGAAATACGACCAGCAATTAAGCGGCACGGTCTCTAATCATCTAGAAACACTTCAAAAGAAACTAGAAGACAACCTAGATGGGTGGAACCAAGAAATAAAGCAGCAAAGAGAGTTCGAAGAGAAACTACTGCAGGAATATAGGAACGGCATGACGTGGTATCAGCACGAGATAGAAACTCTTCAGGAGCAGAGGTCAAACAAAGAAGCATCACTTGAGCAACTCCGCGTAGAGTTTTCAAATGAGAGGCAAAGATTGAACGACGATCATATTGAGCAGTTAAACGTTAAGGCCACGGAGTATACACGTTTAACAGAGAAGCAGCACCGCAAACAAGAACGACTGGCAAATTGGCACACCAGAAAGATAGACGAAAAGGACGACAAGTGGCAGGAAAGACTAGCTTCTGTACAAGAAAAGAATGCACACCTCGTCCGCGCAAGAAATGAAAAGCAGGTGGAGCATGAAAGGGAAGCACAAAGGGCAGAGGAGCAGATTCTGAACCTTACTACAGACCTCAATAAAGTAAAACGAGACCTGGATACCGTGGTTAACGCGAACCAGGAACTAGAGGTATTGCTAAAGGAGAGTAAGCAAAGGGCTCCAAATGAGTTCCAAGCACTTCGCGACGAACTAGACGAGCTTGACGCCAAGAACATAGATCATCTGGAGAAAATCAAACATTTCCGTACGGCTACGAAGGACTTGGAGGAACAAGTCCGGGATTCCAAAGAAAACCTCAAGAGATGCGAACAGGAGCTCATCGAGTGCAGGGGAAGGCTAGGGGACGCCCCACGAGAGATACAAGAGCTTCACGAATCGCACCATACGGCGACGGAGCAGCTTAGAGAAGACTTTGCGAGGGAGAAGGCACTGTTAGAGGAAGAGTACCAGACGCAAATCCACGCCGAACAGGAAAAATGGGAGAAACTCGAACAAGTTGCGGAATCTCTAAGCAATTCGAAACACAAACAAGCCGAACAACACTGTAAAGTCCTCGAGGAAAACACTCGCAATTGGGAAGACAATATCTCCAAGAGGAGGATTGAGTGGCAGAAAGAACTCGATCAAGCGTATGACCTCGTTCGCGAGGTGAAAGCGAAGATGCATTCAAGAGATGCAAAAATAGAAAGTATGCAGCAGGAAGCTCAAGAATCACAAAATAGAGTCCACGGCCTCACCGCTGAACTCGATCAAACGAAGGAAGCTCAAGGGTCCGCTCTTCAGATACAAGATGAGCTCACACTCTCAAAACAAGCGGCTGAAAAACGTTTCAGCGATCTTCAGTGGGCTCTCGAAAGTGCCGAAAATGAAAGGAAATCACTGGGTGAACAAGTCGCCCAACTAGGAACTGACATCCAAGACACAACAAGAGAAAATGAATCCCTGGAAATCAACCTCAAAGCTATAAAAGAAAAGCTTGCGGCCAAAGTGGAAGAGGCGTCTGCTGCCTTGAAAGAGTCGGAAGAGAAGACACGACAGCTCACCCCTTTGCAGAACCAGGTGGAAAAGACACAAAGGCAGCTACTCGACTCTGAATCGCAGGTTAGGCAGAAAAATTCGCAGCTCGAGAAGCTTAGGATTGCCCTCAAAAATGAACGGAATAGGAGAGAAGAGCTAGGCACCAAACAAAGGGCTGATCGGGAAGGAAGCGACCATAGGATTGCGGAATTAACCACACAACTAGATGCTAGAGTTAAACGTCTAAAAGAAGTTGAATTATTGCATAATTCTAGGGTCACCGAGCAAAACAAGTTGCTAAATCAGAGGAATAAAACGATCAAAGCGTTGGAGGCGAGCCTAATAGAATCGCGACGGGATAACCAGGAGCTGCAAGACACCATGAAGAAAGCCCTGGTCAAGGAAGAAACGAAGCGAAGTCTCATCTTCAACGAGTTTCAGAAACTACGGAAGGAAATCCGCGTCATGTGCCGCATTAAGCCGCCAACTCGCCATGATGGCGCTATCCTAGAGTACGAGACATCCGAAGGCAAGTTTCATAGTAAGCCCGCCGGACTGGAGATTATTTCCCAGAAGAGTCTATACGGCACGACCACGCAAGTAGAAGACAGATCGAAACATTACCACTTTGATCGCGTGTTTGAAGCCCAAGACACGAACGAGGATGTATGGCTTGAGATCAGCCAATTTGTGCAGTCTTTCATCGAAGGAAGACAAGTCACGATATTCTGTTATGGACAGACAGCCACTGGCAAGACTTATACCATGAGTAATTCCGACCACGCGGTGGATCCCAACGGAGACGCGATTCTCACGAACGAAGGCATCATGCCGAGGTCAAAGGCGCTCATCTTCGAGGAAGCTAACAGACGTAGAGAGAAAGGCTGGTCTATTGCCATCCGCGGGTGTTGCTACGAAGTCTACGTGAAGGAGATACGCCAGCTTCTCCCCAACAACCAAGTGAAGACGAAGAGCCTAGACCCGACGGGGCCGCCCTGGTGGCACGTTCGGGATCCCGAATATCAGAGTCTTAAATCCGTCGAGGACTTCGATAATATGTTCGAGAGCGCGATGGAAAGCCGTACCTTCGCTGAGACGACGTCGAACTCGAATTCCTCGCGATCACACTTCATTCTGGTAAGCTACCCCTGGAGTCATTTTCTTCACATGTTAGCCGCTTGCGAAGGCAAAAATCTCCTGTTGGGGCAACGAACGTGTCTCGGGAGCATGCAGAGCCCCTATAACCCGTGCCTATTTCCCTGAACGAGTAATTACTAACTCCAGCGAACTATAGTACCTAGAGTTCGAGGCTAAGTCCCCGACTATGAAGAAGGCGAACAAAGGGATTCTCTGCTTGGTCGACCTAGCTGGTTCCGAAGATCCCCATAAGGCAAGTGCCTTAGACGACCAGAGTATTCCCAGGGGAGGCAGCGGATCGGGTGCTTCCGAAGACGCGGAGAAGAAGAAAATACGGGAACAGCGACTGAGAGAAGGTATTGCGATCAACCAGTCTCTCAGGGTATTGAGGAAGTCGATCCCGAAGATACGAAACCCTACAGCGCCAAGCGGAAAGCCCACGCTCGAGGGCGGCGATGAAGAGAGCTCAACCCTGGCCAAATTACTTGGTCCTTGCCTAGGACGGGAGAGCATGGTGCTGATGTTTGTCATGATCAACCTAGGAGTTGACAGTCTTTCCGAGACGAAGGCTACTCTCGAGTCCGGGAAAGAGGTAAGTACTATATTCACACCTAGTATTCTTAAGGGGGTGTGCTAATGAAGACAGATCGCGGGGGTCAAGCTCTCGGCGAAGAAGATTCTCCCACCACTCAACCCAGACGGAACGCCAATGACTGACGGGAAGAGATCCGAGGCGGTCAAAAGTCCTACTACCCCAAGGAAACCTGGATTCAATAGCGGTAGTAGAATCCCTAGATTCCAGGGATAGTGTAGGTATAGCAGCTATGAGGTTGGTCCAACCTGGTTGGAGAACGGACAGAGTACCGACGAGCCTAGAATCCGAGGACCCTTCAGTCTTGGTCCAATGTAACAGCTGCTGTTGACAAATTGGATCCATGGTGTAAGCTTCATAGGATATGTATAGAAATAAAGGACTACCTAACCGCTCTAGGAAGTAAAGGCTAGCAGAGGTTATGGTTGTAGTGTGTATATGAAGTAGTAATAAAGACGCGACGCTAATAACCAATTGGTCGGCGTCACCTCCGTTTAGCGAATCAACGCCTAGCATATGAAGCTATAAGCGTTTCTCTAGTCATCATTAGATGGTTGGGAATTGCTTTTCTGGCTGAGTTAGCCTAGCTTAGTTTACCTTGTTGACGTGGCTCGAGAAGCTGAACGGTTCAGGCATCGTTTAGTAGTTGACTTAACCACGTCGAACTGACTGATGCGATTTAATACCTCCGTCGGCCGCCGAGCCGAATAGTACTGTACCTGACGATAACCCGTTGTGGTAGTAATTTAAAGCCCAGCTCTATTTCAAATCGCTGGAAACTGGACATGATCCTATGCAGCGTTTATCCTTGTACGCCATTTTGGTGATGCTAGTATTCTGAATAGGATGTGTACACTACTATCATAGGTTCGATATCCAACTCAGCAACTATTTGTCAGGTCCTCGCCTGTTGTTACATGTCCGTAGTACGTAGTGGCAGTAAGTAGGCAGTAGGCATTAGGATGTGAAGTTTATTTTCCACATCAGTTGGTTGCCATATTACGGACGCTATGACGATCACTCATATCTATGCGCGTTTAATTCCCTCTCCAAGTGTACCTAGACAACTAATTCTGTCATCATCTCTTGTTCGCATTAACCAACTTCCCATCTCGGACGTTGATACCCCGAATGCACCTGGTCAGCCCTAGTAGACTAACGTCTGGGTATCATAAAATCGCCAACTCTTACACCACTTCTCGACTTGAACTCTTACAAGGGTGCTAGTACACTCCTTCAATGAACACTAACCCATAAACCCTTGACATAACTCCAATCTTCTTCAGAGTTTGTCAAAGTGATGCGCCCACAAGACCAGACCACCGCCGCCACCACCATCATAATTACACACTGATTTTACCTGCCGAAAATGAACCATTAACACCCCCGCCTCCTCATAAGTACATGACTCCCTGTTTACTATCCGGAAAAGGAATCTGTAATCTTGTGTGCGTTTGGGCAGTTAAATGCCTCTCGTGAATACCCGTCGAAGCCAGCATAACCTGGCTTCCCGGGCTTGCTTTGACATGGGTGCATCGGGTGCTATGCGATCATATCCATGGGGACCGCCAGGCCAAATGTGAAGCTCGGCGCAAACTCCGGCCGCCCAAAGTCTCGAGGCGAAAATCACAATTTCGTCTCGGAATGGCTCCGCAGAGGCGCAATCGATAAACGTGGGGGGCAGCCCTCTGAGGTCAGCAGCCCTGGCTGGGGCTTCGTACTCAGAGACGGCGTTCGTCCCGACGCGGTCACCCAGGAGACAGCTCCAGGCGAACCTATTCATGGTCGAATTGTAAAAGGGGCCGTTCGTGTATTGCTGAGCAGAAACGGTCTCGTTCCTGTCATCGAGCATCGGGCATTCTAGAAACAGCCCAGAGAGCTTTGGGCCACCCTTATCCCGCGCCATGAGCGCAGTGGCAGCCGCCAAGCCGCCCCCGGCGGAAGTGCCATATAAGATGAAACGACCAGGGTCAATGCCCAGTTTGGTAAGAGCTTTTTCGGCCCAAAGCAGGGCGGCATAACAGTCATCGACTAGCTGCTCGCCTGTACTTTCCGGCGCCAGGCCGTATTCGACGCTGATGGTGATGGCATCCAAGTCCCTCGCCCACACCGCACTGGTGTCGAGGCCTGCAAACCGGTTGCAGGATATCAGCGCGCCTCCATGGATGTAAAAGATGCCGGGGCGCAGTCTTTTGATGTTAGAATCTGCTTTTGGTCTAACGATAGAGACTTCAATGTCCTTGCCCCTCGGGCCCGGTATCCTCTCATCGTCGACACGAACGCTCTTGTCCGCCATTAAGGCAGCGGTGAGCGGCTTCGTCCGACAAGCAGAGACCTTTCGCACCCTTTCGACTTCGTAACGATCGGGACCATGGCCGAGCGCCACGAGCACCGAGTCGATGGCAGGGTCATACGGGGGCCTCGGTTGGCGATCAGCTGAGCGTGCCATTTTGCTTGAAAAGTCTAGAGAATAAGCATATATGCTTGGGGTTCCCGTATAGCACAAGCACAGATGAGGTGTGCGAGGGGTGCAAAGTCAACAACGCTGGGGGGGTGGGGACTTTATATCATTGATTTCAGGAGAACTTGGGGCCACAGTTGGCATTACTCTACAGGGAGTAGGCCGGTCATTTTATGCGCTTGCTCACGGAGTTCCAACGAATCCACGTACCTGGTAATTGCACAAGCGCGGCAGACGCTGCATGCCTTACTGGTCGATCTCACACGGCAGACGGGACCGCAGGCGGGGCTGCAGACGACGCGCGGACCGGCTCTTCCAGAGTACCACCACATCCAGCCAGGGGAAAGGGAATAAAATAAAATAAAAAGGAATTAAAATAAAAGGGAATGAGCTAGCTTTGGCACTCCCAACAGCCAACCAAACCGCAGCACTTTCACCCGCCAAGGGAGGCCGCTGTCGTTTGTTGTTCATGACATGTCAAATCAACAATGGCCAAAGCACTGAAGCACTGGCCAAAGCACTGGCCAAAGCACTGGCCAAAGCACTGGCCAAAGGAAGCCAGCCCTTCTAAAACGGGAATATAGCGTAGGTATGTTGCTAGCCTCATCCACAAGTGATGCGGCTAAACTATACTGGCTGGACCTGACGGCCGGACCGGGGTCCCCTATGGTGAACCACGCATTGTCGCCCGAATCTGTTATCTAGTGAGAGTCTGGATACGAGTTGAGACGACTGAGCTGAATTCCGGCTAAGCAAGTGGTTGACGAATTAATGCAGCTAATAAGCCCGGCCCTACCTAGATGGGTTTGGGGCGGATTTGGGGGGGTGTTGGGGTGCTGGCGTGGGGTCAATGCTGTATACTTACTCATAGGTATGTTACATGTAGGTAGGTAGGTAGTTTCTAATATTTTTCGCTATTGGTTAGCATTCCGTACGGAAAAGCTGGGAATTATAGACAGTTGGCTAGAGCTATAAATTGGTTTACAATTAGTACATAGTTTCTTTTAGCAACCATTATATACCGCATTCCGAGTTGATTGCTATAGCTATTATTATTCAATTCTCTTTTCAACAATGTGCAAGCGAGGACAGAATTGAAGGGATAAATCATAAAGGCATAAATAGCCGGCGGCACGCAATTGAGCGGAGAAGAGCTTTGACAGCATGAGACTATTCCATAATGACTGCCACTTTAGGCTTAGCTCATCCTCATGATAGCACCCCAAACTCTGTTGGACATATTGGAACCAATAACCATTGACACTGACGGGCGCTGACGGGTGTTTACCTTACCTACACTAGTAAGTGTACACTACCTGATACACTAGGCACTGACTAGGTACACTACCTACCTAAGATAGACCCAGTAATACCTATATCTGGTACCTAGGTTTCATGCGTCTGTCATGCGCAATCAATCACTGATGCCTGAAGCCATCTAACCTACCTAGTATCTTGACTAGCTCACGGTTGATTCCCCATTTGTATAAGATTTCCCTCTCGGATCTACTTTACACGCCTTTATGCGTACATACACTACTTACACTAGGTAGTATGCTTAATAAGATACAACCTTAAGACATGCACGACACTAGGTATGTACACTACAAGGTAGGGATAAAAGACACGTGGAGTTACATGGTTTACACACATACGTAGTACTACTTAGTATGTACGTGTACCTAGGTACTATACAGTAGGTAGGATGGGCTAGCTAGCGAAAACCAATAGCGCTGTTCGGAATCGAATAAACATCTCACCTACCTTAGGCTACCTAAGTATACTAAGTAGTGTACACTGCTACCTACCTTCGAATAACAAGGTGGTGCGCCCTCACACCCCTCATACCCCTCCTCGCACCCCTCCTCGCACCCCCCCTCGCACCTTGCATGGCTCCCCCGCGATGGCCTTGCAGCGGCGTCTCCCATCGCGGCGCATTGCGGTGGGAAACCAAGGCCGAAGCGGGATTTCAACCTCAGCCCTTCGTCGCTTGCGGCCTACTATGTACCAGCGCTATTAGATAAGCTGACTAAGTACCTAGGTAGTGAAACCAATAGTGCTGTTACTTAGTAGAACTCCTAGAGAGTGAGGTAGGTAGGGAGGCATCCATCAGGGATTTGTCATAATGCTTCAATACACAGTTGCACCGCTCTGGTACGACCACATGATTACTCATACAGGGAAGTGTGTGGAATCGGGAGTTGTGATGTGTTACAATAGAACAAGTTCTAGAATCGAAAGGTCCCGTGACTACATGTGACCGATCATGCATGCATGCACTCTGCATAAGCATCGGGATCGGCATCTGAATCTGCATGTGTCCCTGCCAGCAAAAACTGATGTGTTTCATTAGCTAAGTCCACCGCTAGTTGTAATATGCATTATACAATAAAGCGAGTGCTGCTGTATTTAGGTACCGAGTGTGCTTATAACCGACTTACCTCTATAATTAGGTACACTATTAGGTACATATTTAGCCAGTTGATCCCCACTCCATGATACACCAATAATCTCCATGGCTTGGGCACTGCTTGTGCACATAGGATACACCACACCGACCATAGTACCTATCTCTAGTACCTATCTCTAGTACCTACCTCATAAATCCTTCGACTTGGGTAGTCAGTCGGTCCACTGTATACTACCTACATTACAGAACACTGCTGGCACCAGCACTATGGGACCGGTGCCGAGGACTCATCAGGTCATTCCTGGTGCTCCGGTCAATATTGTCTTGAAGGCTGATCAACGCACGGGTCGCCAAGTCCAGGGTATCGTACAGCATGTCTTAACCAAAGGTAATCACGATCGCGGCATCAAGGTACGACTCACAGATGGTCGCATTGGTCGTGTCCAAACCATGGCTTTAAGTGTCGAAAGTAGTTCATCAGCGCAGTCATCTTCTGGCTCAACTTCCACAGATAATCCAAACCCGTCTTCTCCCATAGTCCCAGCCCCAGCAAATACCGGCGAACCAAGAGGTCAAGGGCATCTGCCACGGTACCGCGATGTCCGGCTCGATGAACCACTTGATGCTGCTCCAGAACAGATAGACCTAGGCGCGTATATCGTGCCGTCTAGACGCAAGGGGAGAGGTAAAAAAAGAATCAACGCCAACCAGGCAGATGAAGCGGATAAACCCGATGGTCCGGACGGCAACAATTCTCAAGCGGATGTCACTTTGGCCGTTGCCACATGTCCAGTATGCGGGGCATTCGAAGGAGATGAGGCCGCTGTCGCTCATCACGTTGCTGAGCACTTTGGATCCTAGCTTCTGGTGGAAGACGGTGTCGTTATGAACACAAAACTCGCCCTCATCAGCAGCTAGTCTCCATCTGCAGCTTATACCTGTATAATGGGTGGCTTGCGAAGACCAGATTTTCCTGCATCGCAGTGTCGAAGATAGCAGGCAGCAGACAAAAACATTGCACAACCCACCATCCAGCTAACTAGCTAAATGATGAACTCAGAATCCTAAATCAAAACACACGACACGTAACACTCTGTACTATCCGACCCTGGAGTACCTGCCCTGAAAGACCCAGAGCCATATTAAGAACGGCAAGCCCAATAAAAAATTTCGGGCTCCGGTTGCAGTCGCCATCAGGGTAGCCATAAAGGGTGACCATCAAGGTTGGCCATCAAGGTCCCCCGCCCTTGTCCAACGGCCTCTGTATAAGAAGAATACCCAGCAACCGAGACATCTATTATATCTAAAGCGAACAATACAAGTGATAAAAAAATATGGCGGGTAATACATCAAGTTTTATTCAAGTCCGTGACGTGATCATTGTCGGCGCTGGCCCTAGTGGTTTGGGCGTTGCAGCGCGACTATGTGAACCCCTACCAGCAGCGAACTTCACCGACGACGAGCACCAACGCTTTCACTGGATCAAGCAGTATCGTGCTGCCAAAACCGCTACGAAACAACAACGGAAAGGTACAGAAAAACAACCCAATACATCTGTCCCTCCAATCGTTACCCCAGAATTGGATCTGCTAGCGCTCGACGCGTCTGGTACCAGCTGGATGCAACGATGGCAGGGTTTGTTCAAGGCATTTGACATATCCTATCTTCGCAGCCCCATGTTCTTTCACGTCGATCCCTCAGAGAGGGATGGGTTGCTATCTTATGCATACGCCAACGGCCGAAGTGAAGAGTTGCGAGAGCTCCATGGCTGTGTCGGAAAGGAGCTGAGTAAATACCAGAGAAAGAAAAGGGAGAGGATAGGAAGACAGTAAGATCTGATATACACGCTAAACAAATTGACTAATTTCTGAGACGATGAAGACAACAAAACATACCTACCGTTGACGAGCGAGATCGTAAAGACTACTACGTTCCCTCAACACCCCTATTCTTCTCCCACTGCGACTGTCTCGTGGATCGGTACCAGCTCAGTGACGCTGTACTCTCTCAGGAACAAGTTGAGGACATCCGCTATGATTACGTCAGTGAGTTCTCTGATGAACAGAAGATCTTCTGCATCAAGACCAACAAGGGATATCATTATTCGAAGATTGCCGTTCTAGCCATCGGCGGCAACCCACCCCAGGTTCCCTGTCCGCTCAAGCCTGGGGAGATCGAAGGAACGACGCACGCTATGAATATCAAGGTCTTCCCACCCCTTTATGTGCAAAAGAAGATTGCAAATAAAGCCCAAACGAATGTGTTGGTGGTGGGTGGTGGGCTCACTTCAGCACAAATTGCCGACCTCGCTGCCCGTCGAGGCGTCACCAAGGTATGGCTGATCATGCGTGGCCCTCTGAAGATCAAGCATTTCGATATCGGCCTTGAATGGGTTGGCAAGTTTCGAAACGTAGAACATGCACAGTTCTGGAACTCAGAGACAGCCGAAGATCGATGTAAAAAGATCATAGACGCTCGAAACGGCGGAAGCATCACGCCATACTACAAGAAAATCGTCGAAAAACACATCTCGGCTGGCCGCGTGGACATGTTACTACATACCACTATTGACAGTAAGAAATGGGACTCCTCGTCAAAAACTTGGGCTGTCACCTTGAAAGGAGAGCGGCAGGATCTTCCGCCCATCGACCATATCTACTTTGCAACCGGCGTCGGAACGGACTTTGAGAGTCTACCATGCTTACAGTCGATGTGTCGTGATTACCCGGTCGAGAATTGCGGCGGCTTTCCTTGTATCACGGAAAAGATGGCTTGGAGAGATGATGTTCCTCTCTTTGTAGCTGGCCGATTCGCAGCGCTCCAGCTTGGCCCCGGAGCCCATAACCTTATCGGTGCAAGGATAGGGGCGGATAGAATTGCATGGTCGATACAAGAAATGCTAGGAACTGAGGAGGGTGGTGACCGGGCCAACTGGACCCAAGACAAATTTAATTACCTAACTGGCAGAGGCAGTCGCTTCAATGCCCTAGCCAATATTTCTGTCGCCGGGTAAAGCAGGAGACTAGATGCGGCGATGATTGATTGAACGATTACATCAGGTTAAGGGATCGTATTCAGAGGCCAAAAAGCGAAATCGTTCTGTATATTGTTTCATTTGGAAACAACTCTAGTCTTATCCTTTCTAATAAATATCAAAAAGGCGATTGCCATCTTACTCTTTTTGTTAACACCAAGAACACCAGCAACCTCTTCTTTCTCACTTTCACCCTCCTTCGTCTGTGACGCCGTAAAAGGAACCACGTAAATGCACCTCTCACTATCTACAACCCTTGCAAGCCCGTCTATCAATCCGCCTGCCTCTCTCGGTCGACGAGCTTCTTTTCGAAAACGCGGAACTCAGTCGGCCCGGAAAGCAACTCGTACAAGCGCGGATACGCCTTCTGGAAATCCCGGAGCTCGACACGGACGTAGCCCAGGCGTTCGTACCAGGCCTGAAGACGCGTCTTACCGACGTGCTTGAAGTGCACCGGGGCGAGGAGTTCCAAACGCATAGCGCTGAGCCCGAGATGTCGACAACACCACTCCTCGGCGAAGCGCACGAGGCTCCCGCCCACGCCGCCGTCGCGGTGCTTTGGATCGACGGCGAGCATGCCGAACTCGCCCGCTGTGGAGGATATTTTCTTCATGGATATGCAGCCTATGGGCGTGCCGCGTGTCTGGTGAAATGAACCCGTGCGGACATCGTCCTTGTCACCGTCGGGGCGAGGTAGATAAGCGACGGCGAGCTCTCCTGCGCGTAGTAGATCCGCGACGTCATCGCCCGAAGTCCGCTCGAAGTCCGTGCTGTAGATGCCGTGCTCGGCTTCGCTGTATACCACGTTGACGAGGCCTGTTAGAGCTTCGGTGAGTTGCTCGTCGTCGGCTGCCGAAGACGGCGGGACTTCGATCTTTGCTGTGGTATTGTCGTCATCATTGTGTCGAGAGGGCGCGAGCGTGGAATTCGCTGCTTCGTGTGTGGGTGTTGGAACGGCGATGTCCATGCTTCTTCTCGCTTGTTTATGCTAACCTAGCGGCGAGTTGGTCGACTTCAATAGAATATGAGGCGGAATGTCAGAGAAGATGAGAATATTTTCGCAGGTCTCATTGAATTATTCTCAAGAAACAAAGCAGGTAGGTATTCTGTGAACTATGTTTTATGGCTTGTGCTTTGTTTGTTGCGGCAATCATCCTGTAGCAAGGCAGAGAGCATTTAATGACCCCCTGAAGGTAACACAGCTTAGCCCTGTTTTCCATCACATCCACCAGCATCAAAACCAACAATTGTTACAATCCTGTTTCTGCGGCGCTTCTAGTTGGTTCTTAGGGCCGGCCCCGTACTTTAAGCGCCCCTTGAGTGCCACAGCACAGTTAATGACACTAATGGCTTGACTGTTGTTGCACAGTAATGACTCACTCACCCAGCTGAAGAGGTAATACACACATAGCCCGGGCCGAAGTTGGTTTCAAATTATATTCTCATAAATTGAACCTGGCAGCGAGTAAAACGGTATGGATCGGCTAGTGTTTAGAGACAAAGTACTCTAGCTATTTAGTCGTGAAACATGTGAATGGAAGAGCAAGTTGAATTAATATTATGTGCTGAATCACTCTTCCCACCAACAGTCAAACTGCAAACAAGATGTCTCTTACAAGTTTAACCGAACGTTTTTGCTTTTGTTGGATTACATCTCATCCCTTAGCTAACACCTCTTGCTTCCCCATTTTGTTCCCTTCACTCCACTTCACCTCCCTTACAGCACAGCAACGGCACCCATGAATCCAGCAGCAGCCATAGCAGCAGCGACGACGAAGCCTGTCTCGCGCGCCGCCGCGTTGGGCGTTGCAACAGTGGGAGATGACGAGGGGGTGCTAGAAGCACCAGTGGAAGAAGCAGGCCCCGACCCAGTTGCGTCCGTAGTGGTCTGCGCCGGCGTTGTAATCGTTGGAGCGCTCCCGAGTGCGGTGAGGTCTGAGCTGCAGACAGGGATGTTGGTAGCGGCAGACTCATCCACAAGACCCGAGCAGGCGGTAAGGAAGTTGGCAAAGTCGTCTGCGTGAGAAGTGTACCATTGAAGAGCCTCAGAGGTGTACGAGCTCCATTCTGATTCAAGCGTGCCTGTGAACGACGGGGTGACGCAGGGGTCGGCAGGCAGAGTCACAGAGAGCAGGTCGGCCGGTGGTGTGGGCACCGAGGAATAGATGGTCTCTATTGCGCTTAATGCCGATTTGCACGTGGGATCGACATCGAGGTCGTCGTACTGTCGGTTCTCGATGAAGTCACGCTTGGCGATGACGGGAAGTTGTGCTGTTGCGGCGCCGATGACCGTTGCAGCGAGGAGAGCCTTGGAGAACATCTTGAATTTGGCGATAATTCGATATATCTAATTACGATGTTATTTGGTATGAGGGCGATATGTAGTAGATTCAAACACAACCTTTGCGGACAAGAAACGAGAGACTGTAAAAGAAGGGAGGCAAAAGAATACTTGAGAAGAGGAGTCGGGTTCTTTTAAGGAGGCAAGGTTGGACAAAGAAGCGCTTTTATTATCAATACTTATTACTAGGTACCCGGAATCTGCCTGAAATCTTCAAATTTTATTGCCGGCCCCCTGATGAATGCATCGCGACGTAGGTATACCGAGATACCTCCCTAGGTTAGCGTAGCGGTTATATTTCCCGGACAAGGAAGAGTGGCAAGGGGTCCACTGGTACCAAGGCAATGGTTACTATTCTTGGCATTTTAGCCCACGCTTATGTAGCGGTACTGAGTAAGCAGCAGGATTAGAAGAGAAATACGAGGTATTCATTACGAGGGAGCTAGCTGTTAGTGTACACTGCACTACATACACAAGTTGCTGTGATGGCATCACATGATACTACAGTACCTACGGGTAGGTAACTTAGGTAACTTAGGTAACTTAGGTTACATTAGGAATTCAAGGATGAGCAGGCTAAGCTTTCTCATCTCGCTTTAGTGTACTTGGCCGGCTTTGCAGGGGTTAGAATTCGAAGGCCCCAGTGTCTCATTCATCATCCCTGGAATTGTAGGGTATTGCCAAGGGCTAAAATGAGAAGCGTTTCATGTTGTTCAAGCAAAGCATTATGTTACGGTGTTACCTATTCTTCACTTGAGGTTTTTGGGGGAAGAGTTGAGTTGTTGTGAGATGGCAGAATAGGAGTAGGTAAGAGTGAAGATGACCATCCTCAGATGGGCTAGGATGACAAAGTAGACGCTGTCTAGATCGCGGGCTCAGGCTCACATTCATACACTATTTCGCAGAGCACTTGTTCACTGGAATAAGTGGAATCTCTCTTCCTAGATACTCGTTTTCTCTTATGTTCAGCATATGAACGGTAGGTAGCCTACAACAACTCTCTTCCCATTATCATTGCAGTTTAACCTCAGTAACTGTGAGTGTTCCTCCGTGATCATATCTGCGCAAACCACATCATACACCTTGTATCTGCCATCTCCCCAACAGCAAGGCCTTGCTTAAAAATCTCAACCATTTGATTCAGGTGTAGTAATAAGAAAGTTTGTATCTGCCGAAGGCTGGGCGTAGACGTGTGTGGGAAATGTGATGCCCTCTAGGAATAAACGAGAGTACCGAGAGGACGGACAGTACGACCAGTCATACTCGTATGGGTGTGTATATATGTCATCTTTTCGCTGTACCTCGAACCGGGCGGGCATGTCTTCCAAAGGGAATGGCTTGTCCCTTTGATAGACCATTCTCTGCTTGTAGAAGACACCGGTACCTCTCTTCACAACAATATGGATCTCTTTGTCTAGTTCATCGTGTCTCTCATGCTCCTCATCCCTAGGCAATAATCACCGTTAGTCGCTAGGCTGTAGCACGGCAAATAGTATCATGCTTGGTTTATACAAGACACAAGCATAAGGGCAAGGGTTTAGTAGCATTGACACTACTTACCGATCGTGTTCGTCATCGTTTGGGTGATGGTCTTCTGTAGTTGACTGCTCAAGTATATGTCTGGTCTCAGGGTGGACAACTAATCCGACCGAGCCAGGTTTTGTCGACTTGTATATAGTGACCAAAGGTTTAGCCAAGGCGCCGTCTCGATCTTCTAACTTTTGTTGCCAACGAGAGGGCTGCAGCCGGAGCAGTGTATGGTCTGTCGATGGCCGGATTGACTCTGAAAGCACTGCAGAGTTTTTGCTGATATAATGCAACTCCTTCCACCCGCTACCGTCGACAACAAGATATTCAATTGTTCTATAAGCCCCACGAGCATCATCACCTCCTAAGACAGTCAATCGATCTAACTGAAGACATGGAAGCTGTTTGAGCACTGTGAACACAGGTTGATCGAGTAAAATTAACGACTTTTCATGAGGGATGTCGCATACTCGGACATGTCGTATTTCGGCGACAGCGTCCAGTGGCAGGGCAGACAACTTGTCGAACATGCTGCTGCATGACGCAAAGTTGAAGAGAACATAGTGCATCCACTTGTAGCCGATTTCCAATCGCATCCGTCGACAAGTTCTTAGCAAAGCAAGGGAGTTTTGACTTGGTCTCGTCTTCGCTGAGAAGGAAAGCCTGATTCCAGAGAAGTGGTGGAAACAGATCTCGTCTCGAATTTCCTGGGGTAACAACTGGAAGAACATGCTGCTGCTTTGTGCAAAGCTTTCTTGCTTATTCGGCATCTTGTCTCCGGGTGACCTGTTCGGCGGGGTCATGCCTGACGGTGACAGGGATTGACAAAAAGGAGCTGTAACGGTACAAAATGAAGTTAGTATTGAGTCTATAAGCGAGGAGTTATCATGTATACGTAGTCAGGAGGGGTTTGAACTTACTTCTCTCTAGGAAGTGATGAAGAGCCTTGTGGTGTTCCGTTGAGGTTGGTTAAGCTTGAGAGAAAGGATTGATGGTACGTCCCTAATTCTTCATCTATTACCTAAATGTAGGTACACTAAGGCATTCTCCATGCTATGAGGGACGTGCGTATTGTATTCGCCACAGGTACAAGTGTGTGAATGCACAGAGCTGCAATGTATACACTATGTATACTAGGTAAGGTGAATAATTGTAGGGCGCCCATTCATTCATTCATTCATTCATTCATTCATTCATTCATTTATTCAATACCCTACACCTGCACGTGAGTCCATAGACAGAGGGCTTACCAGTGAAGTATGAAGCTCCACAGGTGGCTTAGTGTGTTTGCGATCTGCTTCTCAGTTGGTTACACTGAAGTGTTTCTTTCCCGGCGAGTCTCCAGGTTGCTCCCACAGGGCATAGCAACAAGGCTACAATTACAATGCAAATGTCAGGTATTCTCCCATACAATCATCTGCCACCAATGGGAGTTCTAGCTCTAGAAGATCATGCTTGACGTATATTTTTGCATTATGAATTAGGAAATATTATCTTATATTAAGCGAGCGATATGATGCCATCCACTAGGCAGTCTTATTAATCCATATCGAAGAAGCTCCCCCGATGCTTCAAGCCAGACAAATCCAAGAGTCCCATAACCATGCCATCGAATCTCCTCACATACTCTCCGAGATCGAAGTACACAGCAGCTGCTGCTGCCGTGATGAAAATCTGCACGACACCCATGCCAATAGCAGAGCCCCTCAGACCGTCCATTGTCATCACCACGGTCGGCAGGCTAAGAACAAAAACCCCCGCGACGAAGCTCCGTAGAGACGCCAGCCCAGCCTGCATGTCGGCTATGTTGCGCAGTGCGATGGTCATGTTTGCGGATGTGAAAGCTGTTGACTGGTGCACCACGGGCTGGATCGTGCCATCAAGAGTGGCGGACCCAAGGGCAAGGAGTCCCAGAAGGAACGAGATGACGGGGAAGCTGATACTGTTTCGTGTGAACGACAAGTCCCCGACCAGGACCGCGTCGCCTTGCCCAGGCCTCTGCGCCGAGCCCACAATGTACAGTCCAAAGCCAAGCATGCCGATTGAGGCGAAGGTACCGCCTACGGCGAGTATGACCAGATGAATCATGCAGGAGAAGCGCTTTCGATGGTACAGTAAAGACAACCCCACCACGGCGGCAGTTCCAAGCAGAAAGGGCGCAAAGAATATTAGGCCAATAGACGATTCTTCGAGTCTAAAAGGTGGCGGCGTGAAGAGCAATGAAAGAGAACTGGTTAGACCCCAGATGCTAACATGAGGCAACAGCGTCAAGACGAAAAGTAATAACGTCGATGGCGCAACTGCTGCTCTAGGTGCCTGCATGAGGAGCGATCGGTCGACAATAATTGCTTTGTAGGACTGTAACTTCACATCCCGAAGGTACTGTAGTATTGCATCTTTTGAGAATGTGACCTTTGGCAGCATTGATTGGGATCGAGTGAGCATTGGGAAAGTGTCGATGTCGTTCCTACCGAAGCTCGACCGCCTGTAGGTTGTCTCAGGGGCACCAAAAATGATCAAGGGCATCAATACCACTAAAAAGGAGGTAAAAATCTCGAACTGTGTTAAGAACCCTTGAGGGCGCATTGAGGCGACACTGCCGATCAGTGGCGCGCCCCATACCGTGGCAACCGACACAGTGTTGTATAGAAGGATCTTGGGCTGCCGCTCATGCTCCTAGAAGAGTGTAAGTTAAGATGTGCAGTAATGGAAGTCCGGGTAAAGGGCTCATACGAAAAAGGTGTCCAAGATCGACCCGAGTACCAGGGTATCGAAAGCGCCCCAACCAAGCCCCTGGAATATTCTCGCAGCCATATTCTGCGAAAACTCTCCTCTTGTATTAATATTCCACGCAGATCCAATGAACACTAGTGCCATCGATCCTAAATAAACCGGCCTTTTACCCCAGACTTTTGCTAGTATCGTGCTCGCCATTCCCGACAGAGCCGAAATCATCAATGGCACAGCCGTCAGAGCGACTACTCTTGTATAATTAACACCTTGTTCTGCCGCAAGGACGCTATGGACGCTGACGAGCGCAGTCTTCATCGCGCCGACAACGGCCACCATAGACAATAGCGCAACAAAGTTGAGATTTTTCTTCCACAACGGCCAGTTCTGGATTTTTTTATCAGCGCTTCATTCAAACTGCTTTCTAGAAGTTTGGGACCGTACCAGTGGATCATTAGGGTCCTCGCTAGGCTGAGGTGATAATTCCACCATTGAATACTTACCAGTGCCATATTTCAGAGCGCGCTTGGGGTCTATACTTCTAAATGAAGTTCTCCTCGTGGAAGCTGTCGTTGGCCTTGGCTCATCCTTCGATAATGGGATAGGAGACAGCGTCGTCTTGATCCCAAACGGTAGCGGCAAATCTTTCTCGAGGTTGATGCGCACTGGCGACAAGTTTTTGGAATCGGTTTCTGCTGGTATCGTGCTGGCTCCTATAGCAGCCGCCTCTGCAGCGTCCTTTTCGATCTCCGCCATCGGCGGCAGTGGCGGTAAAGTTTTTCGAGAGCCATGACTTGATTTTGGAGGTGTTGGGAAGCTCTTCTCAATCTGCGCTATGTCGATTGTCGACTGTTCTGACTCCGGTCTCGTGATCATGACCGTGACTGCTTTTTCTCGGATCTCTCTTCCACGCTCGAATGACAAAACAACCGAATTTCCAGTTATATTACGGCTAAAAACTACAAGATACAGTGACCGCGTCGAAATAACTCGTGCAAGCAACCGAGTTGATGAAGTTAAATCAAATGGTGGGATAAAGGCAACCAGGCCACGAAGGTCAACTTCGAAGAAAGGAATTAATGAAGTCAGGTAAGGACAGACTCAGTGAAGAGACACAAAATGAGAAATGGAAGAAGGTAAGCACTCAAGGTTAGAGGTGCGATGGATAGTAGATAGTATACAGCACCCCCAAGTGGCTGACGGCCAAGAGATGGATGAGATCATCGCAGTATAGTAGGAGTATACTCAGTACTAGTGGGAGCTCTAGCGAGGTACCGATATGTTGGTATCATCACAACTGGGTAGCTCGTTTCAGCTTGCCCTGCAAGCGCGGAAAGCAATGACCTCCTAATCCTTGTGTAGATCCAGATACTACGTAAAGAAGACTCGGCTTTAGAGGACACTGCGCCATAGCGAATTCGGTAAGCCGCATTCTGCGTCTCATCATCCATATCTCACGTAGTAGGTGACTATACTGTTCGGCTCGTCTCTTCCAAGTGAGACGGTATTGCCTTATGGAAGCTCATGTGCAATGTATCACATGAGGGCCGAAACTTCACGAGTGTGTGATTCGTGGGCAGCTTGAGAGGGAGCTAGGATATCCGAGTTCGAAAGCGATCGTTCGAGGCCAAACACACGGCACGGGCACGGGAAACCAAACTTGGCCTACATTAGTGAATCTTAACCCGTCTGATAATCACTCCTGAAGAAGTGAGAAGTTTACCAGAGGCTCGCCTTTCGCGCGCTTTTCGGCGCACGCTATACTCGAGACAGGTAACTAGTCCTCTCCATTGTCGGGAAACTACCCCAATAAGATGCTTGGCATTTCGGATACCTGGCCAGTAACCTAGGTTGGGGCAGTGGTCGCCTATGGCTCCAATTGGGGTTTGAAACTCGCCTGAAGCAGGATCGACAATGGCGACAGGATCTTGCTCGTGCGCACGAGCAGACTGCACGAGTCCATCCAGCAGTGTGGATCACGGCGAATGTAGAACCCCTGTCCTCAAGAGAAGGGGCGATATCGGCTCTCTATAGTAGAAGTACCTAGGTTGTATAGAAACCATTTTACGGGACTAACAAGACAACGTTAACAGAGCATATACGATAATAGGAATGAGTCGATTGAAGCAATCTTCTAAAACTGTAGAGCACTGAAGAATAGTGTCAGCGATCTGACAATAGGGGTACAGCGAGCTTACACCACGCTAGATCTAGCGTGCCCGCGCTTCACTAGGTACTTAGGGTGAAATAGCCACTACACCTACTACTCATAGGTACCTTGTAGGGCTAATGCAGGAACAATGCACCATGTCGCACGCTGAATCGGGTGACATAGCCCACTTACCATGGGCTAAATAGTGAGTTTGGTTCGATGCCTAACAGCGCTATCGGTATTCGCTTTTAGCTTGCTTATTTAACCCCTGACACCGTAAAAGGTGCTGTGATTTTTGTGCGATGGAAATGGCACGATGTTGAAAGACCAATGCCGATCTCGTTTCGCGCCTTTCTAAAGATTCATAAAACCCCCTCATCGATCATATACGTTGATCTCTAAATATACTATATAGTTGATGGTGCACATTTTAGCCGGTGCTAAAACTAATGATAGATAATTGAATTGGAGCGAGTGGCATAATTAAAACAAAGATTGACAGTTTATCAAGCACCTTCGTTTCGGCCGAAACATGTTCGGTGTTTATACGTGTCCGTGGTTTGCCTTTATGTGTCTGGAAGAGTGTGATACAAGTAAATCACGAGGATCTACACTATATTGTGGCCCGGTAGCATTGACATATTCCTGGTAGACTAAACATACTAGTATGTGATCCATTTATAGTAGAAGTAGAACATGCAGCAGCACAGACCTTCGATTCGATCGCATGAACTTGAAAGACGGCTCGATGATTTCCGTTTTGTGAGAAATATTTTACTCCTATTCTCGATCCATATTATTAATTGATTATGTATAGGTTTATGATCGCCCTTAGACTCACTGAGGCAAAGCCAAGCCTCAGGCAGTAGTCGTGACGACCGGAATGCTCCTCCCCCAGCCTTTTAGTATACAGTCTATAATCTATCATCTAGTTGCGTGAGTTGATACCTCTCTTTATACCCCGAACTGCCTTGGAGATTTTGACTCTTCGCAAAACAGCCAAGCCGTTGTCTATCAGCCCACTTTATGAATTTCAAAATTCAAAAATAAGCGCCTCAACGATCAGAAAGTGTCGATGTCGTTACTACACTGGCATGACCTGGGGTATCATCATATGAGCTGCTGTGGTTGGCAGGCGAATGACGTCGTTGCAGGGAAGGTAACGATCACTGCCAGCAAAATAAAATGCCCCTATAGATTACAGATTAGTCAGACAAGTGCGTTCCACAAATGTATCTGTTTCCGATCCTCAGTAATACACGAAGTTCGTCATGGATGATTCTTGGCGACCACGAGGGAAGTCGAGCTTATGCAACTCGCATAGTCAGGTTTCCACCGCCACTTGCGTCAACCGGGAAAAAACCACTCCGGTACGTCCATGGTTTGGCTTAATGCTGCTCCAAACAGTTCGTGGTCGAACCGGGGAGTATACGCCTTGGGTCCACGCTAATAGTCACTGACAAGAAACGTTTCTGTTAACCCAATAACGTGGTGCTCCAAGTGCTGCAAAGCGAGGTAGCAAGTTATTATAGTAAGCCAAACCCGAACCAACATTGAAAAGAGAACCCCTTCAAATATAGGAGGTAATGATGAGTTCTTTACCTGCGTGGGCAATTTGTTGAGCTTCAGAAGTCTCAAGAGTGAGCAGCAGTTTATTGGTCCGCACGATCAACTCTAAACACATGTCAGTCCTCTTTCTTGGGGGCAAACTTGGGCTCGTAAGACCAACCTTGGTATTCAAGTGTATACGAAACAGGCGGATCTTCATCCCGGCTTAGTAGAAGTGGTGCCTGGTCTTCTTCTCTAAGCAAGACGCGAAACCGTATCCCAACACTCTTAGATAAGTCTGCCCATAAAATAGAAGAATCATCGAGATGTCTCCGTCTCGCTTGCTGCTGTTCTGTCGTTGATCGTTCCGCATGTTCTCGAAGCCAATCACGCCAGACCCTAATGACGCCATCGGTGATGTTGTCAATGCTGGAAAACAAGCCTCTTTTTGGCCCTATCTTGACTAAATTGGTTATCGCGCAGAGCTGAGTGAAGAGTTCGCCTGCCTCTAGGTTCACATCGTACGATGGGACCTCAGTCAAGGGTTCTTCTAGCCCCGCAATGACACGGGTGGTTGGCTGTCGAGCACGAGGGCGGCGGTTCTCATCGCCAAGAAAGAGCCCGAACCGCGTGTAAAGCCGATTCAAGTCTTCCATGTTGGCATCTTCACCAGCCTCAGCGAGCCCATCAGTAGCCAAGTACTTGCAAAACAGTGTCGGCGTGGACAACCTATCGCTAGGGTGGTAACACTCTAGAATAAGTTGACGGCCTTGTAATACTGTTGCCTCGACGAGTCTGTAATAGTGAAGACGGCCAACAAGTGCGCGGAACCGACGGGAGACAGCAGCAAGCGGCAGCAACGAGCGAGTAGGCAGCGAATCTAGGGCGTTGATAATAAGCTTTAACGAGGATTAGTAGGTTGGCGTAAAGGTCGACTTGGAGGTTAACGTACCTCGTTTGGGAGCGAGTCGAAAGGGTCTGTAATTCGCATCATGGCGCAAGACATGGAATTGGTAATTCAAGGGACAAGTTTTAACTGATGAGGACAAGTGCGTTGTTGAGCAATCAATATCTCTACGACTCTTGATCGGGTGTCCCAAGACCTTATAAAGGATATGAGTTGGCCGTGTATGCCATAAATGTGGTCCTGTATCGCGTGTATCGCGTGTACTAAGCCGATTGGATACAAGTGTTGGCTTGTTGGATGAAATATGGTGTGAGGTATAATGAAAGTGATTTCAAGATCACGCTATTTCGCCTCTTCGCTTTTCGCGCCCGATACGGATCTTACCGAAGGCGAGAAATCTTCGTTCTTTGGTTGTTTTGGTCGTATCGATGCAACTCAGCCAGCCAGCCAACCAGTTGCATTACTGAGTATTTAATTCCAAGAATATTGCTTCACTAACAGGTTAAAGATGGTCGATGATGGCGACAGTTGGTAAACAGGCACACTACCTACCTTCTAGCCCCAAATGACCAACCCAGCAGCTTGAGTACTACTACTCATATATGGTATAACTGTACAGCCGTAGTCTGTAGTGAGAATCAATTACTTTAGGTCCACGGAGAATGCTCGTGGTGGTTTAATAATTATTCGAGAAAACCAGATATAGAAGATGTTTGCATTAACTTCATTGAAGACTACTTTACAGTTTACAGCTTACAGCTTATCGAGGATTCTCAAGATGTTGCATTTCGATACCTGTTATGATCGTCTGTAGCCGGGGAGTGGCTAAACCCGGGACCAACTCCAAGTCTAGCCAGGTCTTCGGGCGTTGCCGGCCAGAATGAGATCAGACAGTTATCTTTACAGTGTGAAGAAAATTAGTTAACAGTACAGACTTTATCGTCTTAGGTCATCATCACCGACTTAGGCGATTCTGTCGCGCTACTCATGATGGGTGAGTATGACACCGACGACACCTTTAGTAATCCCAACTCACTCAATTCATATCCAACTCAGATATAACGAGTACTTACATGTACTAACATGTCGCATTTAATCAAATATAGCTAAACTATACTTGATTACTATTCCTCTCTCAACACCATACCACAAGTACCCAGGCCTGGAAATTGCAGACATGCTCGAATACCTATATCTTTGTCGAAAAATCTACACCTAGTCTCGATCTGAAGCTTATTATAAAATAATTTACAAGTGATTACACGTTTCTTGAATCACACCGTCACTCCAGTTGGTCTCGAAATCTCCGAAGCTCATGAGCAACACTCAGCGGAGCCATCCCTGTTCTGCCCGTAGGTGGATGAAAATGCCTCCTAGTCAGTGCTTGCAGAAATAGTCTTGAAGCAAACAGTCTCCAGCCCCTTTTAATTACACCAACATTTTTGGCACACACGACTGGATACGGCCGCTCCAAATTCTCCATACACTACAAGGTTATTCCAACACCCCTTTGGCCGTTCACAGTGATAATTACCTAAAAGTGTTTTTACTTACGATGTGGCATGCAACAAGGACCTTAGTCGTTGACTCGTTACACAATTCGCACCTGATACTATTTGTAAGTGCCTAAGCAAATACCATCGCTTGTGGCGGTGGGATCAAAAATTAACGTGTCATGTCATCTGCCGAGTTCTGGCAGAGATCGAGATTTTGATAGAGGATGCCGCGTCTACGGCATATATCATAAGCAGATTATGATCTAGGTTTAGCGTTGAGCAGTATCAACCTGCAAAATATGCGTACCCCCAATCATTAATCTTCGTTGGCGAGAGACGATTCCACTAGTCCATTAATCGGCAAACAACAGTGATGGCTTAACCAAATTTGGTAGCTCGCACGTAATCAAGTTGCGCCTCTCAGGAAGGCACGCCAATATCCGAGCGCCTTGCATCCCTTAATTTCATCTTGCATCCGGTATTAATCCTGAATCCATCGTGTCCACGTATTCCTCAAGAAGATGGCAATACACTGCGAAGGATGTCCGGAGGAGTAGGCCGGATCACGAGTTTGGTATATCCGGTGACTAATATACATGTAAGTCGTAACGTTGAACAAAACAAATCCCACGCATGGCTTACTCCACGGCGCAATCAAACAACCATTTACCGAACTTGACACATGCAACTGACCCTGGTGTAACAATTCCTAGTTGCGCTTAGGGCGTACGGTGAAGTAATTGGGTGGTGGTTCAGGTGTGCCTGGTTGTGTTTCTGGGAATATTGAGCTAAGTAGTGGTGTATTGCGAGCTTTTTTGTGACTTCGCCACTCAATGGAGGCTATGACTTAGCTGCTAATGTATTTTGTTTCACTACCGGGCCGTTGATAATGTATTATTGTCTCGGTTATATCTAAAACTATCCATCGTGTAAACTAAAACGGGTTTAGACATATATATTTGTACTGATTAATAGAAAGGATGTAGTAACTAAAGTATCATTGACACCGCCAATACAGATAACTAGGGATATTTTCAAAGGAATATTTGTTGATAAACCTAGGCTCACCCGGCTATGCAGCTTCTTCCAGCCGTTCATCTATAAGAGACGTTCTGTTGCTGTAATATAAGTAGTTTGCACAGGGAATTATTTTTAGAAGCATCTCGCCACCAACATACTTTGCGCCTACATACGAAGGAGTCGGCTGGTTTGTTCTTTTGCGATCATTCACTATCAGATTCATGGGGGCTAGTATCAGTTGGAAGTAGGGAGAATCTTTCAGCAACCTTTTATGGCTTTCCCTGAATGAGCAATCACGATATACCTCTACACGTTACGTATCATATTTACTTAAAGGGCAAGGATCATGGTCTAGATATGAACCCTCTCCCCTTTGCTCGTTTATTTCAAATCGACCAACTAAATTTATTTAACATCATCCATCTGTACTAGTAAGTATATACATATATATATATACTACGTATTTCACAATTGGAGCAAGTTGACCGTCAGGACCCTAGACCAACTCCAATAACAGCGTTGCATTATTCTCAGCTGCGTTACCAAAGGGAGCCATCTCACCAATGAGGGCGCCCGTGGAACACAGCGGGAAAACGACGTGACAATACGGTGACCTGCTAGAGGCCTGCTACCATGCGTCTCGAGTAGTGCTTAGTGGGACCGGCCTTGGGGTGGATACGGGCTGGCAGTGTAAGCTCGCTATCCCATGTTCGCGGATTGTTGCCGTTCTCTTAGATCGATGTGGGCCACCCCGGAGTATAGATGCAGGCCCAGGTTCCTTCCGGATAGTCTCAGCGTTTCGATAGGTCGGGAAACTCTCCCATTCGCCGTGGCATGCCCTCGGACAGGGCCGGAGCCTCAAGGTTTCTATCACTTGTCAGACGAGTAGTGTACATACGCCAGAGCGCCAGAGCGCCAGAGGTGCGCCTGCGACTGCGCCAGTCAGATCCCTAACAGCACAGTATGAACCGCGGCGAACTAGTGCCCAAGTAGTGCAGATACAAAGTGGGATCGTATGGTTACATTTCGTTGATATTACTGGCGTAGAAAGCTCTTGTCTTGACTACATGGAGATACGGCATATCTGTCACCTATTCAAGCCTCTTGCGTTGAAGTTCTCTCACCACATGCATATAAGGAAGGCGATTTAAAGATGACAACCAATCATATGTTTGGACTTTGTAGATACACTAGCCACAAATACGACCTATCATCTGTGGCGTAGATTGCGATACTACTTCACAGGTACGATATACAGATATACAGATTCGCTTGGCCGGTGCCAGCCTGCCAGGCCAATAGTAAGACGACATCCCTACTATATGTACTCCATTACCCCATGTACCCAAGTACCCAAGTACCCAAGTACACTAATCGGTACATTATGATGTATGTATTCCCGCCCGTCTCTCGCCTATCAAAGATGGGCTTCCCAATTTGCGACAGACAGCCCGACGGACCCTACCTAACCGGGTATTTTTTATAGCATCCCTGCCTAAGCCGTCAAGGACAATGCAACACCCCACACTTCACCATCCCTCCCGTTCGATACACGAGTACCTACCGTCGATAGTGTACAGTTTCGAGTCTATCTCTCACCCTCGCAGTCCCCTCAATCCCCTCGACAACTTACAAGGCATCACGTCATGTATGGAGCTTGGGCCCTCAAGCCTTGGCATACCACTAATGCGAATGTACCCTGGACCAGTCTGCACTAGTTCTTGGGTTGATCACTGACCTGGTCCAGGATTATACAGCAGCTTTCTGCGCCAGCTTGTCGATTTGTCCTTTTTAGCGCGGCATGAGGGCAGGCGAGAGGACGCGAGGGCAGTCTGCGAGGGGTCGCTAGGTCGCTGGGTTTGAAGCGGTGCACTAGGCTAGGTAGTAGGTAGTCGTGTACGCTAGAAGGGCCGAGGGGATTACATTACACATTACATTAACCTGGTAGTGGAATTGTCCCTTGCCGGGTCATGTCATGTCTGTCATGTCATGAGAGGGCTATCTGTCTGTCTGTCGGCTGAGGAGGGGGCAAACGGGGGTGAATGCTCGCGATTGCATCCCTTTCCCAACGCACTCGTCCACTTTTCTACAATCGCTAACGTAGGACTTCATCCAACAAACATCTACGATACAAGTGCATACCAAGCATATATATATATGGGGCCGTCGGTCGTTGTGTCGTTATCTCTCCTCTTCGGCGATCGGCCTTCCTTGTTTCCCAAAACTCTCGATACCGATATCGCCAGTATTTTAGCGGCCTCTTTTTGTCTTCCTTTGCCTTTGCTGCCTCTCCTTCGTCACTACCGTCACTACCGTCACTACCGTCACTACCCAATCTACTCCATCAACGCCGCCTCAACTGAACTGCCCATACCACAAAGCACCGGCATCCATTCGACCATCTGAAGCGCAGCTTGCTTTGGTATACCGCCATGGGTTCCCGATATCTGAATGTGCCAATCCGGCTTGCCATCCTTGAGGCCGACACTCCAATTCCCAGCATCAAGGCCAAATATCAGTCATATGGTGGCGTGTTCACCCACATGTTCAAGCGCGCCTGCACATCCTCTCCTCATCCCGTCTCTTTGGAATCCCAATTGACTCTTTCTTCGCACGACATCGTGAACGATCCCACTGCCTATCCAGACCCAGAAACCATCGACGCTATATTGATCACGGGTGCTAAGTACAACGCGTTCGATAGCGACGAGTGGATTGTGCGCCTTGTCCAATACACGAAGCGTTGTCTCGAGGGTGGTCGCGTCCGGGTCATTGGCGTCTGCTTCGGCCACCAGATCATCGCTCGTGCTCTCGGTGCTAAATTGGGCCGGAATACACGAGGTTGGGAGGTTAGTGTTATTGAGCACGAGCTCACGGAGGAGGGAAAGCAATTCTTCGGCCTAGAGAAGATGGTATGAACACTTCCAAGTTCATCTGACCCCCAAATAGGAGCCTGCTCTGACTAACAAAACACTTGTTGCAGTCAATCCACGAAATGCACCGCGACGCAGTGCTCTCGTTCCCGCCGGACACAATCCATTTAGCAAAGACTGACGTCTGCGATAACCAAGCCATGTATATACCAGGCCGTATGATTTCGGTGCAGGGCCACCCTGAGTTCACCGAGGAAATGGTGCGCGATATCCTTCATATGCGCAAATACGGCGGCATTCTCGGCGACGATATATTTCAAGACGGCATCAACCGCGTCGCCAACAAGCAAGATGGTGTTGCGGTCGCGCAGGCGTTCCTGCGGTTCTTGCACGGATAGAGCCAAAGACGGCACAAAGAACCAATGAAATAAACAAGAAAGTAAGCGGGAAAAAAACCAAGAAATATGCTAGCGGCGGGTAAGCGTATATGACTTTATATTTGGCTGTTGGCGTCCTTGCCGTGGAAATCAGCATCCGAGAGCGGCGGGCTTGTAAGGAGAGTGAATACCTGTTTGGGGGGTATGCTGCGTCCCCTGCCAGCTCACCCTTAGTCAGACCCGGATGCAACACGATAGGCGTGTGAGATTGGGCGGCTACCGGTAAACTCGTTATGTGCTTTACCTCGATGCCTTAGCGACAAATATGTGTGTTAGTTTCTCGTCTTTTTGGCTGCGGAGATAATACGTCGTACGGCATGTCATTGGTCTTGGGGCTGTGCGCCAATGTATCCCGAAATACTTGGGGCTCGCTGCATAAGCCTCTGTGTGTTGGCGAGCACTTCGAACAACTTGGCGCAGCCTAATATGAGGCTTAAGGAGTCTGTCATTCCAGCTTTAGTTAAAATCGCAAAATGCTTTGCTCGCCCGTTAACACCTCTTCAAGAGACGATATTCATGTATTTCCCTCTAAATACTACTATCATCTTCAGGGCTTCCTTCGGGCAATTCAAGAATGTGCCTGTAGCATTAAGAACGTGCACGACCTTCATATTGCATCTCAACTGCATACTCTAGTTAGCAAGCAATTGCTAGTGTTTGAGATCAGAACGCCTAAATTTAAATCGAATTGTATCTACCCGCTTTGCGGGACACCTGGTCGAGGTATACGGCCCTGTTCCTGTTATGTAGCATACTGGTATACCGAGAGAGACTTCAACAGTCAACGTCACACAAAACCCAAGGCACATGTATACCTAATCGCACTATACCTACCGAGGCAGTCAGGGCTTAGCTTCACGAACAATCGGCGAGAAGAGTTGAAAAGGCAACGCGATGTTTCTTATTTTCCCGAGATGACAATACTACCTACTGGCTACCAGGTATCGATTGAATCATCTAGTTATCATACGCCCGTCCAAGGTGATATACCTAGATGCAAATGTCCAACGCCAATGCAAAGCGAAGGTAAACAACCGTAATGAAAAGACGATATGTATGTATAAAAACCAAAAACCAAAAACCAAAAACGCCATGATGCATTTTGTTTCTTTGCGCACGCTGCCTTGCCTCCCAGTTGGTAGGTAGGCATAGGTCTGTAAACCGTGGGGGGTATCATCTAACATGTGGGTCCAACAAATGAAAGAGGGAAGTAGAATAAATAACAAGAGGAGGAGGAGGAGCAGGAGAAAGAATAAGAGGGAAAAAGGAATGGAAATAAACAGAAAATGTTTTACCAAACGCCGATTATGTAGCATAAAATCCCACCTATGCCTCCTGCCGATGAATTAATTATCCATTATAATCAGAATCGGGCGTCAGGTCATAAAGCCGCCTCATCCAAAATATCCCACCACTCCCTCCTCCTGGCCGGCGGAATCTCTCCTCCCCCTGTTGTGAACCCAGCTTCGCCGCTCCTGCCACGACTGCTCCCCTGTCCCCCAGCGGTACTGCTACTACTAGTAGCGGCGGCAGCAGCCATCTTGCACCGCAGCTCAAGGACCATCTCCCTCTCTTTATCCCTGCGTGTCCTAGCCGCCCTCTCGTCCGCGACCCTCTCATCCCTACTCCGGCCCGGCCCTCCCGTGCTCTCGCCCGCATCCCCGCAGATCCAGTGAATCCGCAGCCTCATCGCCAGACCCTCCCAAAAGCCGCCCCGCAGGTGTTTCCAGGGGCGTTCCCACGCGCTGAAGAAGCCGCAATCTACCGCGGCGCCGATGCATAAGCTCGCCATGCTGACGATGCGGAGAGCTAGGGGCTCATTCGTTGTGTGTGATGGTGATGACGGTGATGTAGCCGCGAGGACGAGGTCGGCGTTCTCGTGCTGGCTTGAGTTGGCGAAGGTGGGAGTGCTGGGAAATGGGGAGGTGTACACATCGTCGTAGCGGTACACGTGTGCCACGAACGGCGCAATCCACGTGAGCAGGTAGATCACTGGGTACACGAACAGCAGCCGCATCTGTCGCTGCATCCTGTCGCGGGAGCGCCGCATCGCTTCCTCAGACTCCTCGGTCGGTAAGTGCACAGATGAAGAGATGTGAGGCTGCTCCTCTCCCACAGCCGCCTCGTCTGCGTGCTCTACCGGTGGAGGGCCCTGCTGCAGTACTGTGATGATGTTTGAGAGCGATTTTCGAGACCCTGTAGGGTCTAAGTCGGGCGAACGGATTATCGTGAGTCGTCGTTTCCACTTGTTGCGCCGGATGCCGCGTAGGTTATGTGACGGAGCGTCCCCACCACTATTAGCGTATGTCGGCTCTGGGACAGGAATGGCGGCTGCGGCTGTGGTTATGTTATTATCGGCATCGCTAATATCAGTAGAGGATAGTGCAAAAGGTTGCGTCGTCGGACTGTTGGGGGCGGTGTCGGTATACGGCGTGGTGCTTGCTGAGGTCCTGGCGCCGTCATGTCCGAAGTCGATCAAATTCCACGCGATCGAACTCTTCCGCACCACCCGCTCCGGTACAGCCGGCAAGCAGATGGCCTCACCAATTTGTATAGTGCTCACTGTTGACGCGACCGAGTACTGACGAAGTTTCGACGGGTCGTTCTTGGACATGCTGACATGTGCGGAATCTAGGAGACCATAGGTCGCTAGAGAAGGTGTCGGAGGAAGGCTGCGGCTCCTCCATCTACGCTTCGATTGTCGACCAGTGAATGAACCACTGGATTCAGAATTCAAGGTGCTTGCCCTCCTCTGATCCTCCCCGAAGCGGCGAAAGCGGATGTAAACATATAAGTAGATTACTGTGTACGTGACAATGATGAAGCCGAAGATGATATACCGGGGTACCCAGGTCAGCGCGCTGCGGTACCAGGTCGGCTGTATCGGGAGATAACAGTGAGGTCCGTTGTCAACGAAGCTACTCCCTGTTATTGGAACTATGGCTGCTAGGATAATGGGTACGGTAGCCCAAAGTGTGTATGCGACACGCCGATAAGGTTGAAGGCCAAAGGTGGTACCAGGATGTTGGCGCTTGACAAAAAATAAGGCAGTATGAATTGCGATTAAGAGGACTGCAATGTCGGATGCTTCGATGGTAACTGTGAGGAAGAAGCCAGAGACTTGACAAAAGGCCCAGCTGGAATTGAAGGGTTTCTTGGTGATAAAGTAGAACAAAGGGCTGATGAGAAGCCATAACGCCTTCGCCATGTCGCTCTGTATCAAGAGCATGATCATGCTATCCACAGTTATTACACGCCCGCTGTGGTGCGAATCGCAAACCGAGTTTGTTTATTTTTCGGTTTACTTACTCTTGACGGAACCCTCTCCTCATCCGAACGAACCAGTAGAAGGCGAATAGAGCGGCTATCACGCTGATGGCGGCCAGAAAGAGAGAAATACACATGACGACCAGCGTCTGTGTGTCGATAGGATCAATAATTTCCGTAGTATCGCGATCCATTATGATGCCATCGTAGGTAGTAGACATGTAACTGGTTGCACCAGCAGCCGTTGGCTGCTGGAGAGGAGCCATCGTGGTAAGCCAAGTTGGCAGTTAGACGAAGGGGCGAAGTCGCGGTGGCCAGAATCGGGATTGGGGACTCGGCATTTCCTTCCCTTCATGTGTGCAAGTCACCAAAGTGAGCCTAAGACTTTCATTTTTGTTTTTCCTTTGTCGTGCTCAGGTTGCCTTTGAAGCAACTATCTGTCCAGCAACTTGTGATGCCTCTACCTAGAACGACAAAATCTTCAAGCCCGACGAGTGTGCTCCATATCCTTACACCCTTGTCGTACGTAACATAGGATATGTGCTGAATGGTCCTATTGCTGGGCAAGACTAATGTTGATATAACAACGACAATGATGGCCCAAACGATGCTTTCTTTCCTAATATGCGGTTCGAATACGAGGACAGACCAGGCCCGACTTTCTTCTCCATTAAGGTGCCGACACGGGCGATAGTGACTGATCTGAGTGTTTCCCGTGCTCTCAGTAGGTACACATAGGTAAGTACCTATACTAAAAGCAGGTATGAGAACAACGCGGGAGGAGAAGGTTCAAAATTTGACTTTTGGTTAGGGCTGAACCTATCTTTGTTAACATTGGACTAATGAAAGCATATTTATCTAGCGCGCACCTTAATGGATTTCTTTCATGTGATCGAAAATTCGTTTTGGGTGAGTACAGTTGTGGGAAATGCCAATGGATCTTTTTGTCATCGGGTGTTCATTCAAGACGAAGACGGCAAGGAAAACCCAGAATGAATTATCAACACACAATGGGCTTTTCCAAAAGAGAGATCAAAATTCGGTAAACAAAAAAACAGATGACCAACACACCCTAGCAGTAGCAAGATCGAAAAAAAAAAACAAGCCATCACTAGGCAATATGACTAGGACCGAAGCAAGCAAGGCATGTATGTTTGAGAGCAGCGCACGTCCAAGCAGTCGGACCTCTCCCAATCAACAGGTACCAACCAACGAACAGAGGGAAAAGACCCCCATTGCCAGATCTAGCACGCCGCCTCATCACTCGCTTAATCCCCCACGCGCCGCGTGTGGTGTCGAGCCGGGTCTTGGTGTTGGTCCCAAGGTAGCGGTGAACGAGCGAGAATAGCTACTGGCCGTACCGTGACGGCGGGAACTACGGGAATTGCGGGCCTTGCGGTAAGGTAAAATTGCTGTGTCGCAGTTTTGGACACGTCTGGGTGGTCAATTGAGGTATAAGTGACACAACATATTGCAGGCGGACCAAGTTCCGATCCGGTGACTTACATCTGACATTCATATACTCACTCGTACATTCACCACACGTCCACTGCACTTCTTTCCTTCTTTCACCGCACTAGCAGATGGCTACCAAATGGCAAGTCTGGATTGTTGCCTGATGTGATATTCGCTGCTGCTGCTGTGAGAGAGTCGCGGGGGCGGTCAGCAGATCATCTGCACCATCTGCACCATCTGCACCGGACGACTTACAGCAGGTAATGGATGCCATACATAACACGCTTGCTGCCGGTAGTCAAGCACTTCCAACCACTGGCACGGTGTCATATGGGTCATCCCCTGACTTCTGCCCTGCCCACCAGACGATCGGCGCTTGGATCAGCTAATCAGACCACGACACGCCCGCATTCTAGTACACCTAGTACGCGACCAGCACGACTATGCGACTATGGCCAAAAACTAAATAACCTACCTAGGTACCTACTGTGCTGCACCCCATGATTTCTTTTCGCGACGGCGCTGGTGACCGGTATGACTCGTCATAGACATCTTGTTTTCATCCCTCATTCCAGTGATGTAGTCCGTGGAATGAGACAACAATAAGCACACACATATTCTTCCCTTGTGTGGCGTGTGGCTAGCCTCGATGTCCAAAAAGCTCTAACATGAACCAGTTGAAGAACCCTCATTGGATATGATTTCTCTTCAGACGCGACGAGTCCTCATTTGACTCAGATATGATATCATACATATCGAGGCGGGATCTGGTGGGAATAGAAAGGGAAGAACGAAAGGTAACAAAGAGAAGTGAAATCTAGAATTAGTATGAGAAGAATAGAAGAGAAACGAATGAAACCCGAGCAGAACATGCAGAACATGCAGAACATGCAGAACATGCAGCATATAGAAAATGTACGGTGGTGCAAAATACTAACTAGAAACTCAGGTGATGAGCAAATGGAGGTAAGCACTGTATATACTACCTAATAGATTAGGTAGGTACACATAGGTGGGCTCTCAAACGTTATAGCTTACTGCGAGCGAACCTTACCGTACGTCTCCAAATATCCCGGCAATTGACCTTAGCCAACACCCAAACCACGTATACGGTATATATATATTTAAATACAGCTGTTTCTTTTTTAATCTTCCCCTTTCTTTCTTTCTTTCTTTCTCCTTAATCAACATTTAATACTGTTGGCTGTCCCGTCGTTTTTTCCGTCGTTTCTTCCGTCGTCAAGTCTCCGGGGCTTTTGGACCAAGTCGTAACAAGGTGTATGGCGCCTATGATGAATTGCCTCGAAGCACGAATAAGTAGCAGCACAAAGCCTAAGCTACTGTACATGAAGGTTTTTACTGGTACTTATACTGGGGCACTAAGTGATTACAGGTATTTGTTTGGATCATTCGCACCCGCCCCGGACCATTTGTCTTTCATCAAACTGCTGATTTAGGCCAGGACCTTGACACGCATTTCACCAGTGTATGACACCTCCCTCCGCGTGTTCTTCATTTCTATATACGTGGTACTTTATATCAATTTGAGGGCGCTCTTCCCTTCGCGCCCACACGGATGAAGGTAAGATCGATTGCGTAAGTCACGAGATAACTAGAGATTCAAGTGAAGAGGATTGGATTTAGATATTATTGTTCTGGAGTAAGAACCATATCCTTACCTATCTAGCATCGCTGTTGGATTTCTTGTGGTCAATCTTCCTTCTCCCTGCGTCTCGATTTTAAGCTATTTAATCCATTTATTCAACGAGCTGCCCTGGGGAGAGCCTCGCGGTTCCATTGTAGGACCGTGAATCCGTCTATACACCAAACCAAACTATTCCATTATCTTAGCATTTTGCTGTCCTTATACACGCAGTAAATCGTCATAGAATCATGAAAACCGAATGTTGAAGATAGCCGCCCTCTGAACCAATCATGTAGATGATACGCCACGCTGAAAACCATAGCTGGGAAAATAACATTGCAACCACCCTCATCGTCTCAAACATCGTCCGTACAATGGAGTAAGAAAAGGCAAGAGAAAACAAACCCTGCTATAAGTATGATATAAATATTCCGTCATTAGCCGTTACTGTAGCTCTGCTGGAGCTTGCTGATGCCCTCCAGCCCAGCCGTTCGTGGAACCATTATATCCTGGCGGTACAGGTTTACGATATGGGGCATAACTGTGTGACGCTGGTGTGTTTCCATACGGGTTAGGCTGTGAGTGTAGATGTTGAGAGAAACCCTGTTCCCCATAAAACCGGTTACTAGAGCGGCCTGCCGAGGACGCGCTATCCGCTGTTTGGATATCGCTTCTCTCGTTCCCGGTATGCGAGTTGATCGATCCGTCGAGGGAGGTGCCAGGGCTCGAGTTCCTCGAGGATGCCACGGCGGCCTTTTGGCATAGGCGATCGACGAGTGTGCCGTGAGCCTTCTTGAGTGTCTTCTTGACAAAGCTCGCCATCACAAAGTTGCAACGGAGCTCAACATCCTATATTTACAAATCAAATCACTAGTCAGCATTAGACATGGAATGGGATCGGGCATGTTCATCGATTCCAAGTAGCAAGTGATCAGACTAAGAGCAAGAGAACCAACCTCGCGAAGGTATAGCCCCTGCCTCGGGGCACCAAGCCCTATCTCGACGGGCTCAAGGGGCTCTCCAGGCAGCGTTCCACCAAGACTCCAGCGTTCGCGGATATCGAGGCCCAAGGGTGCGTAGCAGTGCGTCTGAACACCGTTGGCCAGGTCATTAAAGGCGGCGGTATATTCGACCTCGCCGGACATGAGGCCACCCGGAAGATAGGAGATCTTATCCGTCATACTCCACCACACGCAGCGGGTCTCTTCTTCGGGAGCATGCGGAGGTGGTGGGATAGGGTGCCGCTCGATGATCAGCGGGTTTAAGTCGATCATCTCTTGGTGGTTATGCAGGAATTCGATGACGACCTCACGCGGGATGCCCGCGGGCAGCGGCGAGATCGTCGTGAATGTTGTGCGCTTCGACATGGATCGTTTTCGCGCTTTGAGACCCGAGAGGGATGTTTCTTTGTCGTGCGAGAATAAGTCGGGGAACGGTTCGTCGTTTGTTCGTTTCGTATAAGAAGAAGAGGAGGAGTCGGGCGACGGAGTAGACGCGGGTGGCGCAAAGGTAGAGAATAAATGATTTGTTGGGCAGAAAGCCCAGTGCCGCGCTGCTCTGGTTGGATTTCTCGAACTCGAGTGGAGTTTGGCACTGATTTATTTGCCCAACAGTTGCCGTGGCGCAAATGAAGTACAGTGTTAGCAGTCTCTCTGTTCAGCTTCTGTTCAGCTTCTCGAAAAGCTGACAAGATCGAGCTAGAAATCGCGAGTCCCAGAAATGGAATCACGTCGAGCTTATGGCGAGCGACAAAGTTAGGAGGTCGGTAAGGACAGACATGTAGTATATAGCATACGGAGAGAGCAGCAAGACTCTTAAGGAGTGGGACACATGATAGGGTACTGTACCTAGTTACACGGCAGATCAACTTGCTATAATAAGATGCGGCACAGACACAGATTTGGTGTCAGTTACAAGACAGCAGAGGGCGCGGTTTTAGAAAGGATCTCAAATGCACCATGAATGTAGCATTGCGGCAGGCAACCCGCACCAAGCTGCTCATCAGGTACTGTAGGTATACCGTATGAGGTACCTACCTATGTAGGTCCAGTATGTAGGTTATGTGGACCTCTGGGGATGACATCAATTATGTGTAGATGCAGTTGTATACTACATATGACATTAGGTGGGCAGGTACTTACTAAGGTACTAGGTACAGTTGCATTACGGTAGATCTAAGGGTAGCAGGCAACTGTGAACCATCCAGGTATGCTGTACATGGGCCTAAAATAACCGAGCACCTAAATGAAACCAGTACATAGTAAGTACCTAGACCTACATCATATACCTAAGGTACCACTTGTTCTCCTCCACAACCCGACAGGAATCAACATACGACTCTCTATAATACAGAATACCTACACCAAACATTACCTCCATACTCAGTATGTCCCTACTTCTCGTGTAAGGTAGGTTTTAGCTACCTACCTAAGTATAATACTGACTTAATGGTCCACTCTTCAAGTTACGTTACTTTAGTAGCCTCTTTTAACAGTCGGTTCTAGTTCTGTATCAAATAACGCTTATTACTGCTTTAAGTAAACAAGGTAACTTAGTACGATGCGCGGACCCTGTTGTTACAGTACGTAGATACCGTAGTAGGTAGGCATCTCCTAAACGAAAAAAGAGCCGACTCTGCGTGCGGGTGGATGCATTTCGGCACACATCTCAGCACAACCCTTACATCCCTTTCGGTCAAGTATTCGCTCCACTTCAGCTATCGGCATCTTCGATATCCGAGCATGGTATGTATGAGTAGGATTCGGGGGCCTAGGTATCTTGTTTTCAAACTTGTTTCTGCTCACGGCTGGGAGGTCGGGAGCCAGGAGTCTTTTGCCCCGACCCATCTAGAAGTAGATAGGTACCAAGTCGCTGTTACGGTCCGTAAATACAATGAATAAACTTATATATCCTAGGTATACGCTCCCGTGGTTGGCAGGCACTGCATCATAGACTTTGAGTACCTCCATCCCATATATTAGATACAAATCACTATATCGGGACACAGCTGCAGGACATGGAGGGGGGCCGGATTACAAAACCCCCGAGCTGGTTGGCGGCAGCTATACTGTAGCCAATTCTATTCCTGGATGCAAATGCAGGCCAAGATATATCTATAGCGCAAACGTTGGGGGAAGCATCGCCCCAATTGCCAGCTAAATTTGACTACACCACTTGGCCAGAAATCCGGGGAGTTCGACAGCTGATGGTATTTCTTCAAGCAAAACGTCCATCTTCCACATCTTGCCCTCAAGCCCACCATGTGCGGCATTGGATCTGCCTCCTATGCCAGCAGGGATAAGTAGGCCGAGCGACACTAACCGTTCCCATGCCACTACCGCAACACTGCGGCTCCAAACCCTCGATCCACCGCCTAGCGCTAGCAGGCCAGAGCTAGCTGTCTGTACTCGTTGTCTGCCCATTTGAGCGCTATACTCGTCGTACGCCATGGCAAAATTGACAGTGTCAGTATGCGCAACGATGTCGAGCCGTGCAGCCGAGATAAGTAGCGTTAGCTCGAGATCTGATAAGGCTGCAAGGAGTTGTAATTTTGGTTCTTGTGGCTCTAACGTAACAACTCCGGTGGATGACAGAAGTGTTAAGTCGAGCAGTGATATTGACAGTGCCGACAAAGGCCGGATACATGAGGTGAGGAATGCTGACACGGATTTTGTCGTGTAGTACTGGAATTCTAGATGATCCTCAAACGCTGGTGTCTGACGGAGGGCCTGCTTCTTGTTAGTAATAGATTATGAAAGTAAGAGTACAGGCAAGCCCACCTCGATCTTCTTGTTCCAATAGTCGTGGAACTGGTAGAGGCCTTGAAGGTTAGTATCGAAGCCTTCCGCTTCGAGATCTTCCTTGTCCACTATCAACCCCTGTTTGCAGATATCCCAATACGCCGGTAATGACTTTGGGACAGACAGGTACACGTAACGATGACTAAACCGACTCTTGACTCGCTTCTCTAAGCTTTCTACCACGTCGATTCTAGTCGTCAGCCCAAGCACGGCTATTGGTGCTTTCCTTGCCTGAGCAATATCAAAGAGGTTATATAGCAATGTCTGGCGAGCGTGTGTCGCAAATAACTCGAATTCATCGATTATAAAGACCACCGACTTGGATGTCACACCGTCTTCGGCTCCAGTGATCTCTTCTGGATGAGATAAGAGAGCCAAGAGAGAAGCCATGGTGTCGGCATAGTTGTTGGTCTACATGTATTAGCTCTTGTGATCCAGGTCAAGATAGAACGGCGAATCTGAATCCTACCTTGTTGACTAAGTCGTCTTCGATTTCCATCTCCTTGCCTAGCTGGCGCCAAATTTCTTTGAGTGCAAGCTTATCATCTGTATGAATGAATCCATTGAGGCGGATAACGTGAAATTCTTCGGCATGTTCGGCTCGGAGGTTAGAAAGAACCTCTTCCATCATCTATTTTGCTTATTAGCCATGACACAAAGCCAGTCGAGAATAGACGTACTGTTGTCTTTCCACAGCCGCGCCCCCCAATGACCATCATTGAATTCCCCTCTCCAGCAAGCACTGTCTGTTCCACTAGCTGATACGCTTTGTCATAAGCCTCACTCTGGCCACAGAGTTTTATTCGACGATTTCCAGAGCACCGATCCAGCAATACGCGCCGCATTTTCCGTAGATGTTGCTCAAAATTAGGGATTACAGGAATCTCGGTCGATGCAGCGGCCCTCTCTTCCGTTCTATCCGGCCTATCGGGCTGTACATCTTCTTGTGAGCAAGCGCGGCAGATCCAGTCACCTTCGGGGATGATGGGAACATTGTAGCACTTCTGATGGAAACCACGATCGCAAACCTCGCAGAATATGATCTCGTTTGGCGGTTCTGAATCAGTCTTCGAACATATGGCACACTCCTCGTCATCGTCTTCCTCTTCCTTACCATCGCCCTCTTCTAATCCTTCATTGTTTTCCTCTTGGTTCTCGGCCCTATCAGTATCTGGTGGAGAAGAGTCCTCAACCTTACGCAATCTCGATTTTCCTGTAGTAAAAACTAATACGGGTCTCGGCGTCACATAACCTTCCGGCATATCCGAGTCCAGTTCATCGCTCTCATCAAAGACGACAGTCTTTACTGGCCGGCCAGCCTTCCTCTTTTGTGGTGATAATATGCCCTTCAATTTCGGGGGCTCGGGAGCTTTATTAGAAGTACCCCTTCCCGTAGGCCCATATATACGTGCCTTGACAGCTAATGGAAACACTGTTTCACTTGCTCGCACTTTTGGTGGCCGACCCCTTCTGCGAGGTGTGGCCACATCCGCGTTGTTGTTGACGGGTCCTTTAGATCCCTGCCCATCTCGTTGTCTAGCCGTAGAGCGCACCGAGGCGCTTTCCCCATCGCCATTGGCGAGTCTTCGTTTCGAAGGCGTTGTCAGATTATTCTTTCCTTGGCCCCTGGTTGTTCTTCTCGCAGGGCCCAACTCATCACCAGAATCTGGTACATCGTACAGGCTTTTCGTGGAGCTGGAGGTTTTCGGCGGTCTCCCGAAATCGAGCTTCTTCGGTTTGGTCGAGATTCTCTCCGATTCTTCGTCGTCGCTAGCAGGTAGCTCATACGACGATTCGGTCGTCGCAACATCCTGTTCATCTGCCGGCCTTCGTTGGGTCCCGTTGCGCGGTCCGGGTCGGCCAAGCGCACCACCAATGGCCGAAGTTATGGCGGAAAAGCCCTTCGGAGTGGATCGCGGTGAGTCGGCGACACTATTAAGGCGGCGCCTCTTTGTGCTTATAGCTACTGTAGACGGTGAAGGCGCGGGTGACGAAGCCAAGTCATCTTCGGGTCGAGTTCGCTTTCGACGGCCTGAGCCGGGGGTTTGGTTGGAAGTCATGTCATAACCGCTCGAGTTTTGCGCGTTTTAGACCATCGAACGATGTTGTGTTGCGTGTAGATAGTATGGCTGTAGATGGGGCGGCAGCCAGCGCAAGCTGCTAGAATTGTCGAAGAAAGGGTCGTTTATTTAATGGTTTCGAGGGTACATCGCGAGTTGACGCGGTCAAGCGCGATTGTCGAAGTACAATTATTAGTGGGTCGGCTTATTTTTCAGGGTAGCCCCAGTCGCCCTTCGTCGCAGATACATCACCTACAGGCTACATATATACAAGTTTACAACAACATCAAGACCCACATCAGACTTCAAACCAAGAATATGCGTCTCATCGCAAAGCTTATTATTCTTTATTATTACTTCAAACTGACTGTCCTATTTACGAGAGGTATTAAGATATTACAAATTATGTTGCTATATGAAGCCAGGTAAGATCCCTGTGGTATATAGTTTTGGCCTGTGGCCCGTAACCGAGGTCAATCATAATAATTTCAAGTATCCAAACCTACTAACATTCCTCGTCTTGTAATTGTAAGTATGTGGCGTAATTTCACGCCGAGTTCACGCCGAGCAGGGCAGGCTACTATTAGTGATTTCGCCGAAATGTTTATCCTTCCAGCAATCTTATTTCATTCATGTCTCAGGTGAATTAAGCTTCCATGCCCCTATGTCTACAAGGTTATTATGGGGTCGCTTATCACCTTGTACAATTATATTTTCTTAGAGAGGAGAAGAGAGAAGAGAAGAGAAGAGAAGAGAAGAGAGAGAGAGAGAGAAAGTCTTCATCACCAGCTCAACAATAAACCAACTGAAGTGGGAAGAATGGTATATCGATTAATGTAGAAATTATTGCCAGTGAAACCCCATAATAAACCATCATTAAAAGTTAAAACAGTCGTCGAAAGCTATATCCATCACGCATACCCAAAAAAGCCCGTCATCACTTCCATTAATCATCCAACTGTCTTCTATCCACGCACTCAATTACCGAAACCCAACCCTTTGATGTAAATTAAATATTCCCTGATAATACAATATTCCCTGAAAAGTAGCCATAGTTTTCCATCTAGACTCAAAACCCAAGAACAACAGCCGCAGCGGCGATCATGAGACCCTTCAGATGACCGTGTCCAGAGGATGATGCGCTGCCCACCTGGATGTAGGATGGGGTGGCAGGGGTGGGCTTGGAGCTAGGAACAGGCACAGGAATGATAGCAGTAGGAGTGATTTTCGGTGCGGGTGCGATTTCGACCGGTGGTGGGAGGGCTATGGCTGGCTGTGTGACTCCCGGTGGGCAGAGAGAGGACGAGATAGTTGGGACGGTCTAGTGTGTTTCGTTAGTCTTCAAGAACGAATCTAGTTGTTGCCTCGTAGTGTTTACTGGGATTAGGGGAACGAGATAGAGGGGGTAGTGGGTTAAGGAATAGGGGAGGGCGGAGAAGAGGCGGTATATAAAGGTGAATATTTTCGTTTGTGGCAATACAAGGGAAACAAGGGGTAGTGAAGCAAGGGTGTAGATTTCGAGCAAGATAGGAAAACAGTATGGTCATCACAGAAAAACGGGATAAAGCAACTCGGACCCTGGACGTAGAAGAACCATAGAAATAGCTGGAAAACCAGCCCAGAGTCCATTAATGAAGAAATGCGACAAACGAAGGCACATACGGTAGTAACAGTGCAAGGGCAGTTCGTAACAACAACGACTTGGCCCTTCGTAGCAGGGTACTCGCAGCCGTTGAACGTTAGTGTGGTAGCCGCTTTGCACAACGTCGTGAGTTCCTGGACGACAACAACCGAAGTGACAGTGACATTGAAGTACGACCACACAGAGGCAGTATGAATATTGCTCTTTGTAGTGACCAGAGACGATGGGTCGACGGTTGTCGAGGACGAGGTGATAGTGGAGGTAGGGGATGAGGTAATCGTAGTCGAGCTCGCTGGCACTGTCGAGCTTGATGACGCCCCCGAGCTGGTTGACACCGTCGAGCTTGATGACACCCCCGAGCTGGTTGGCACCGTTGAGCTTGCTGTCACCGTCGTGGTAGGGGTCGTCACGGGACTTGAAGACTGCCCCATGACTCCCGCAGCAAGGAGACCGACAATGGTGAGGGTGCTAATCTTGGAGTACATGTTGTTGATTTGGTGTTTATGCCGAAAAGTGCTACCAACAATGTTCGAATTGGTGAATATAAGATGCAAAGGAGTGTAAAGGGGTCAGGAAACGAATGTGAAATTAGGTAGAGATGAGGAGAACAAGAACGACACTGGCTCGGAGGCAACGCACACTTAAGAAGACCGGAATTCTAGAAGTTCATAGCTAGTGGAGAAAAGGTCTGAGAATCTGTAATAAAACAAGCAATATTGACCAACACCAATGATCTGTTGTGACGGTGAAAATAGACCGAGGTCTTAAGATGAGGTTCCCTACTGTCTTGGAATGCACACAACGCCACGACGATCTTTGCTTGTCGTCATTTCATTCCAATTATCCCCTCCCTGATGGCTGGTAATGTTTCGGATTTACATCGGCTGGTTTACTCGGAAGTTACTCCCTTAATTTGCAGAATGATTCTCATTTTGATACCGCAGCAAATGGCTTATTCTGATCAAAGCCAAATCATATGTACATTTGCCACTAGATGCTGCGGACAGTTTTTCTTTGCCCAGACACCATCCGGTCCGATGCTTGCACACTGGCAACATGGTATCGCTAAATGACAAGGTTCCCTCTATATCCTCACGAAGTGTAACCCTTATCGGAACACTTCACTTGCGAGACCATGCCATTGTGGGTTTCCATGACGGTTGTCCTTTGCAGCCATTGCTGGTGGAATGCTTCCCTAAGCCGTTGTGTGTGACTTGTCACCACCTCTTGAGCCTGCGCGCAGCAAGTCGTTGCCTGTAGTTGAGAAGTCCATATACACTGGAATACCCGTCTCTTTGCCTCCTCTGTCATGATAAAATGTCAGATAAGCCAATTTATGACTGTTGCAGTTCTGAACTCCGGTCGAGGGGTGTCTCTATGCTGGTTTATCCTTCAACGCCTATATCTCCAGGAAAACAAGAGGGTTGAAATTCAATATTCGCGAAGATTGTAGTATTAGTTGTTGGCAGTAGGGCCGCTTGCATGCAGTCTCGTAGCACGTTAGGTGGGAAATCCAAACAAAACCTCATTCCATTGCAGGCCTGCTGTAACTCTCCAACATTATTAAGATTTGAGCGGTAAAAGCCTTGCTAGCGTAGTTGACCTTTTTTGCTATTTGCGATTGGATCGGCTTTGACTCCTTTCAGGTCCACGGTTACCACCAAGGACGATGGAGTCAAAATCATAGTTCTTCAACGTATGTTCATATTTGGCGTTCCGTAGGAACTTGGGTACCGAATCCTATATATCAAGTCAACAAAGTTGTTCGTGTAAAATTTGGGATGACGCTCATCCACTTACGCTTGCCATCAGTTTAAAAACTGCATTTTGGGCACCTTCAAAGAGTCCCATAACCTCAGTCAGCGTCTGAATCATGGCAACATCTTGGCCAACAGCCTTCGTCATCCGGGTAGCCAAGTTGCTCCGTAGTTGATGGTCAATATTTAGCTCGCAAGGAGAGCCGGGTGCTAGAAAAGCATTGTAAATTCCGTAAGCTTGGGCCATAATCTCTTTAATCCCGTCCATCGACGTAGAAGTTGGATTATTTTGAGCCGATTTAATGGCACCACTACAACTGCGAACAAACTCTTCGACGTCCAGATAAAACGACAGGTTCTCCTCGCAATGAGTCTCCCGCAGATTCTCTCGGAACAATAACCTGAGCGCTGCGTCGTTCAAAATCTTGTCGAGGCGCTGAGTGTTTGAATCTCTGGCAACGCCTGCGCGTGTTGACGCCCCTAGACCTTCACTCTCCGAGGTGCGACCTCTTCCGGTACCGTTAAGGATCTCTTTACCCCGGTTTGTTAGGTGATAGATCGCATTTTTGGTCGGCTGGAAAATGGCTGCGGAGGGAGAAGTCGCCATATATGTCCGGTCTAGTTGAGCAGGCTCCATCAGATGGTACTCGACGAATAGCGATGCCATCTCATAAGTCTCGCGCCGATCGACCGTCGTACAGCAGTCCATCAACCAATCGGAGCATCCCTTGCCGGTAAACGTATCTTTGTATGTCTTGCCATTAACTTTGCGCTCACTGGCCATCTTTACGCCCGTTAGACCGTCCCTGTAATCGCTCAATGAATCGGAATCAGCGGTGTTAACGTTTGCTTTAATGTTTAAGCCCCCGCTTGCACCACACAACCGCCTGAAAACCACTTCCATCGTGCCACGATCCATGACTAGTTTGTCCGTTGAGGGATCTCTTTCCAAAATACACAGATGACTCGATCCCTGAGCTATCAAATCGCCTATTTGCCTCTGCTGAATTCCATTTCGCGAGCAGAAGCGGTCGAGCACACATACACCCTTCGGTGTCAACTGCCATACAGCGCCTTTCATGGTATATACTGCCTGTAATTTACCGTCGGCGGACTCGATGAACCTCGCGTCAAGAAACCGTTGGCATATTGACCTCGCCATATCTTTGGCCATCGAGAACGTCGTCGTGGTAGTTGTTGTCACAATGCGGGTTGGGTCCTTTGGGTCAGGCATCCGATTGGATTGAGAAAATTTCAGGGAGCCCAGATTATTAATGGCATCTTCCGACAAAAACGTATGTTCAACTCTTGTTAATCGTACTCGGTGCGGCGATAGAGGAAGGAGGCTGACTATCAGTGTCGAGAACAAATCTTTGAAGTCCTGCATTGCACTATTTGTTAGGGAGCACCGATGACATTTCAAATGGCCAGGACCGTGACCAAAGATTTGAAGTACAGCAATGACCGTTACAAGACCACAAGGCCTGGTGAAGAGTTGGGAAACCTCCCAAATAAGCGAGGATATTAAGTATGGGAATAGCTTACACGAGTGAACGGGCGATCGTCATCCGTCATACGGAGTAACCGGGAAGAGGTTTGATGCATTTTGCTTTCGTGACCAGACAACAGAATAGGAGGTGGTTGACTTGCGTCTGTTTCGTAGTACGGGGTCGAAATGGGATCCTCCAATGATGCCTGGCTCGACTGCGGTGTGTTGACGAGAGGGCTTAGAAGGGCCGGTGTGGAAGAGACAGAGGAGCCTCCGGTCAAGATGCGGCCTTTTGAAGACCTGTCGAGAAAGGAGGAATCGCTATTGGTAGGGGATTCGAGGGCTACGGAGAGGCGATCGAGGGTATTTGAGGACTGGAGGTTGCGGATGAGAGGTTCGGCACGGTTCGCAATTGTCCTATCCAAGGCGGCTACAGCGAGTGCAAGCAAACCCACAGGTTTATGCGCCCGAGGAAAACTAAATAAATAAGTCAATTGGTAATTTCGAGGATAAGAACGGGGTAGCTGGGGTCATAGAGAGCAATGGGGCCGTTGGCGACGGCTTGACAAAACGACAACAAATGAGATAGGCACCTACTTAGATGATTTGCTACTGGTAGCAGAAGGAGTCTTTGCATGCACAATAGCAACAGAGCCGGTGCTAGCAGGAGGAAGCGGAGCTGTAGAAGAGACGGAACCAGAACCAGAACCAGAACCAAGACCAGGCCCAATACCAATACCAAGACCAAGATCAGGAATAGGAGCAGTGGGCGTAAATGTTATCGTTGCAGTGTTTGAAGTGTTTGCGTAGGACGGTTGGTTGTGGAGTACTGGCGATTGTGGCTGGGAAGTTGTTGAGGTTGTTGGAGATGGTGATGGACGATAAATGGCAGCCATCTACCAAAAATCGAACGGAACAAAAGAGGGTCGTTTGAGCCGGGACCGAGCCGTAAACTGTCGACACAAATTATGGAAAGTACATTGGGAAACCCAGGCAGCAAATCGTGGATACTTTTAGCGATGATATTATCAAATACCTACTTGTATAGCCTCCACGTACCAGAACTGGCTTTTTAGGGCAGACTAAGAGTGAATGTGGGCTGGGTAAGTACTGTACTGCTTTACAAAGAGCGAGGAGAGCGGAAAGAGAGGGGCCCAAGGACCTAAAGTCGCTACTCTGGCTACTGGTAGGGTTGAGGGGGTGGCCGATGCTGAGTATTCAGAGTGAGACAGACGGCTTTACACTAGCAAGATACCTGGGTAAGTAGGTACTAAGTGTAGGAGGGGGTGGAGTTGGCGTTTTAGGAAGACAACAACAGCCTTGATAGTGCAAACAGAAGAAGAAGAAAAGCAATGGAAACGACAGCTGGATGTAGCTACTGTACAGAAGCTAATTTTGGGTATGTAGTGTAGAAGTTGAGTGACAGATGAGGTGAGGAGAGAACAAGTACCGTAGCACGACAGTACAACAAAGAGGACTCTACAACACCCCACCCCTTTCTAGACAAATCAATCCGACAGGGCCATGTGCTTCTTCAGGTACCTACATGCAGACAGTGTGCAGTGTTCGAACACCACCTTACATGTGTATCACTTTCTCCTTTGAGAATAGTGCGCATTGTCTTAGCTCGCATTGTGGTATTCTTGCCTCGTGCGTACAGGGAGGGGAGCTTAGCACTATAAACTTGTACCAGTTGTACTCGGGCTTATGGAGTATCAGTAGGTACGGGGTCTTGGGTATCTAGCAGGAATGCACTGTGCAAGTAGAATCATGTAAGTATCTATCTCTAAGCAGATAGAGGTATCTATGTATACCTGTATGTACTTACCTGCCTACTGGGTACTTGACTTGGCAGTATTATGTCGTCACAGCTACCTACATGCCAGCGAAGAAAGTAACTTGAGTTGAATACCATGTAAGGTATAAAACCCAATGAAATTTTGACTAGAGAGAGCCGCTAAGATTTTAACAGGTGAAGGACTTTGTGTTATAAAATGATGTGTTACACGTATTAGTACACGTATCATCTCACGTTGGAAAAGTTCATTGTGTTGTTCAACTACACCTGGCACTATATACCCACCTAGGTAGTAGTCGGGATGGTTGGATGTACTTACCTAGATCTGGCTGGACACTGTGCGCGTATCGAAACTAAGCAGCTCGTGCACCACCTCGTGCACCACGTCGTACACTACGGATACTGCCATGAAGAACAAGCACCACCAGCAAAAAGTTTTGGGCGGGGATGCATGAATGACACAGCTGTCCAGGAAGGTGATGCTAGCGTGGCGCTAAATTTCGAGAGTGCTCAGTAGTATACTACGTACCTACTGTACTACTAGTTGTACACCCGAGGGGAACAGAAGGCTCTCTACTCCGGATTAAATTACCCTGAGCATAACCATACTCTAGGTACACTAGTAGTCATTCAACTTCACTAGAACTTTGCTTAGAAGCTCCTTACTAATTCCACTACACTACTAGGTACGCTATAATAGGGAGTGGGAACCTTTTAACTACAAGTCACTAGCGCCTACTAATCTTTTAATACCTACTGCGTATAAGTATTCCCGGGACAGTGCCATTTAGTATATACTACTAGTACGTAGGTTAGTTACAGGGTTAGCGGGCAGTTATCATTAGGTAGCAGCTTCCGATGTCATGCTTGTGGTTTTGCTCGTCAATTGCGCAAGGATGCCGAGATGGATCCTTGAAACCATGCATGCCGTTCACTAGTGTACTGTACGTGTACGCATAGTTGTGCTCAGGGTTAATCTGCCAGTGGGCAGCAGCAGGGGTTAAACGATGGGGAGATTTTTGATTGGGAGTCGAGGTGGGCTTTCACAGTGTGCACTATACTACCGAGCATGGTATAGGAGAGTGTAGGTTAGGTAGTACTGAGTAGAGTGTGTTGAAATCATACCTGTGATATACTAGCTAGGGCATCAAGCATCCATTGTACACTGGCCATGGCAATTAAAAACAATTATAATAAACTTATATATATGTATATCCAAAGAGCTTAACAGCAGCTGGTGTTAAGATATAAAGTATCTTAATTGGTGATGAGGTTTAAACATCTAACCTAGGTACCTTGTAAGATCTTAACAAACATCTCACAACTATCGCTAATCACCTAGAAGCCAAGATCTAGGGTTGCTAGCAATATGTTGAAACACTTTTAAGGCCTTGCTCTTGCAGATTTCAAGTTCAGTTGCTTGATGCTGGGTTTACCGACACTTTCTACTAGTAGGTCAATACTGTGATAGCACAGTGCCATATACTACCTAAGCACAGTTCTGGGTCGCTCCATGAAACCCAATACCGGCCAACCCTTGTCCATCCATACAGATGTATCTTTGCCATGTGCGTATTAGGTATTTTACCATTCGATGGACTGGCAGGGTGGACAGGGACCACGTTGCTTCCGCACGTTTTTTCCTACCCCTCTCGGCATGCTTAAGTAGGTAGTGTATACTAGTAGTAGGTACACTAGGTATTCTCTTGTCTAAAAGCACATCAACCAGCGTCAGCCACAAGGTAATCCGCAATCCCGATTAACCCGTTCTACCCACTGATTAGTCGATCGATTTGCCACCCAGTCTATTTAATCCCTTTTCTTGGCAATTACCGGTGTGCTTGTACCCTATGATACGGCCTTAAAACCAAACCCCTCTTGGAGTTTTATTAGACAAAACTACGTTAAAAGAGCTCTCAACTGATGTTTCGACTACGATATGCTGCAGTAAATATACAGCAAACCAACAATAAGTTAAGGAGAGACGAGATCTTCTTCCTATAGCTACCAATTTTAAGCCCGGGCATAATTGGAGACAAAGTGCTAAGTGCATCATAAATCTCGATAAAATCATCCTATAGTCACCCTATTTATTGGTCGCATGACTTGATTACTTCTCATCTTCCGTAAGCAAGACTATACTCTTACTTACTCGGCATACTGAGTACAGCCCCTTGAGTCAACTGTTATCTAGCCTTTACGATTATAAATGAAACGATATAACAGGCCGCATTAAACTACCTAGTGAACAGATGCCTACCAGCGAATCTCGCAAAGTATGCCTTTTTAGTTATTAAATCGTCCCACTAAAGACAAATTAGATGAAACCTCGCAGGAAACCACTAACCCCGCTAGCTGGGTAGCGCTAACGCTAAGGGATGACGTCTACCTTAGTATGTTTTTAATTAAAAACCTACGGTGAGAGAGCAGCCGAGTAGGAGGGCTGCACATACTCAGTATATTCTCCTATAGTAAACACTATAGTACCTTCCTTTGAATTAGGTATGGTACGTCGTTCGGTTTTATAAGACCGTGACACAATGAGCACATCTTGACCCTGTTAGACCCGAAGAGCTTCTCCTGGTCCCTCGCACCATTCTCTGAGAATTGAAGGTGGATGATAACATGGGACCACGTGGTGTTGTTTCAGCCTTAATCTAAACCTGAATCATCCTGAGGAATAAGTTTGTCACTTCAACGGAATATCTTGGCGGAGGTCTACACAGTACCTACCGTCTTAGAGTCTTCAATTTGCGACCGACAATATTACTGAGTATACCGTATATTATTCGGAAGTACATCAAGGAAGTATGTTTTACCGCTTTTTGCTGAACTACTGGTTTTACATAGCACGATGGAATTGTACGGGTCGACTTGGTTAGGACTCGCACTGTATTTTGAGCCGTGTCCTAGGTAGGTTCATGTGCTTTAGTGCCATGTTTTCGCTCTATCCGACAGGCGCTTAGATACTTGATACCGACTTATTTGTTTTGGTGGAATTCACACACCCTAAACACACATAGTGTGCCAAACCAAGTTCAAAGATTCACTATCATACCTATATGATATATCATTATGCCACCCTTGGGAATTCGCTTGCCACCTACCTATGTACCTAGGCAAGTAAGGTACCTACCTACCTTAGTAGATAGGCATGCCCTGAATATGTACCCGACAGTATGGATCCGATTTCAGCCTCACAACCTATTTAGACACCAGCAACGGCTGTAATCAGGTCTAGAACGCACAGGGTCAAGATAGCTGAACAGTTAGTTCGTCGTGTCCTTGTTTCTGAAACACATGGCCAGGGATCCACGATTAGTTGTTACTCCTCGGGACAGAGCTCGGAAGAACGCCGGTTTAGCTTATTCGAATGTTCTTTACACTAGTTCTTGGCGATAATCCAAGGTCTTCTAGAATTTTGCTGAGAAGAGAGTTCTAGCGGCCTAGCAGCTTACAATAAACATAAAGGGCAAAACATACGGGAGAGCCGTTAAGAATAGAGACATAAAGGACTTGGCTCAAGTCCCAAGCTTAACCCATACCAGATCCGTCACAGAACATGATCCAAGCAAGATCTGCATCGAAATCGTATCAAATGAAAAAACCCCTTTGTTAAGCGCTGTTTCATCTTGATTTCTAGATGGCAACACACCACGTCGACGCCACTATATGCCTTTTCATCTCCTTTGAGACAAGTCTGTTATTCCGTCATCCCGGACTTTGGTGGCCTGCCACGGCTTCTCGCCCACGTGGTTTAGCCGCCACGCGTTCACCACGTGCGGCCTCAGCGCTAATACAACCTGCGACTTTAATGTAGTAGTACAATACTACAAAGAGCGGGTGATACTCGGTATGTACAACTACTTTAGGAGACTGCGCCGAAGCGACCGCAAGCCGATAGCTGTGTCGAAAAAGCTTTAAACCATTTGTCATAAATCCCCTAATCTGACATGATGCTGTCTAGGTATTCTATAAGTTCATCTTATTACACGCATCCATTCCTATTACAATGCTGCAACGCATATTTCAACAGAGTCATTTATTTTTCGCTCTAATGCAATGGCCTTTAACCAAATCACAACGCCGATTGTGATGACAATAAGTTCACCAGGAACTTTAGTATGTGCTGGACAAATATTAATAGATCATTTGGCTCACGCACGGTTACCGAGTACGTTTAATGTCATAATAACAAATAGTTTAAAGTGTACCTCATTTCGAGTAAGGCTTCTTTCTCATTAATTTCCGAATAATAAAATTTTTGAAAATTACAGCTGTATGAGTACAGTACAAGTTACTGATAAAATACCGGCCACCTTAAGTACTTACTTTAGCATCCATACATTTTTACACTAGCCGGGCTGTGAGACATGCCGCCTCCACTACAATATTTTTGATCCGGCTGATTTCCTGACTTTTGGTGTCACACAGCACAGAACATCCTGATGGCCGTTCTGTATTGCGACCGTCTTCGCCCAGCTTGCCACGTGGAATGAAGAGCCACCGCAAGGACCAGGGTGAGACGTGTGGGCCACGTTTGGCGACAAGAGAATGATATATCAGTTCTCTCCTCTTTTCCAAGTCGTCGCACGCATGCGCAAGCCGGAGTCACAGTAATAATTCTTCTAGGCGTAGCCATAAACAGGCGCCTCCGAGAACACGAGGCTTGGCAACCATCTGGAGGATACAGTAAAGATTCAAGCATGAGTCGCTGGAAACTTGTTGAACGCCATGCAGTAAAGGGTCGATTACTCAGTAGGTACTTAAGACCCCTGGCTTACAATCCTAAATTTCCCGAGCCACATTGCGAAACTACCTATGAGTATGCAAACAGAGCCGAAGTTGCGGGCCCTCTGACAATAAAATTTGGCGTAAATTGCTCAGGATCTTCGTCTGATACAAAGATGTTGGTTTGCTAGTCGTTGAGGAAAACGGAATGACATGCACCGTAGAGGCACGGTTACCGGCGACACCGCTTGACCCAAAAGCTCGGAAACGATCGCGATTTGTGTGTCTATGCGTACACAATCTAGTCCATGTCCTGTAACTAGCCGCGGAATCGCATGGCAAGTGGAGAAACCGGCCAGGTCGCACACCAGGTATCCAAAGAGGAGTTTCTCTCACGGCGCAAGCGACCCTGCACTCAGCCGCGTTCCTGACGAGAAAGGCCGGGATCAGCAATAGCCGATGTGATATAGTCATCCGTCGCGCACCCACGGTGTCTTGTACAGGGTGTAACGCAAGCTCACTGTGGCAAACACAACAGACACACTCCTGAACGCGGTTGAGATAACCGAGACCGGGCAGCGTCCCCCACGGATCACACCGCTTGATACTCGCCACTCTATTTCGAGTATCAAGGGCAGTCAAATCAGTCAAATTAGTAAGATTATCTACTATCATCACGCGACTCCCTTCATCCCAGCAGGCAAGTTTGTCATCTGCACTCCTGTAGGCTGTATGAGTACTGTAGGTAAAGATGCCGACAAAGCATGCAAGTTGAAACGTCTGATGCCATTGCCAATTTGACAACTATCATTACCCTAGTACATATGTGCTTCCCTTTTCTCCTGGGGTGAAATCCCACACTCTATTTATTACCCATATTCTGGAAGGTCTGGGGAACTTTTGAGGGATGGTGCCGGCATTTCCGTCATTACTCACGTGGCTGGAGGCATAATTAGGGAAGATCGAGGATCCATTAGCCGGGATCCCTGTCTAGCGACTCGTACACTAGTGGCCAATTCTACTTTTTGAAAGATGATTAGGTACACTTACACGACAAGACAAGCAGAAGTATGCTGTGTAGCATGAGGTAGTGTAAGCTGCTGCGATCGTGCGATAGCTTTCACTGCCTTTCAGGGTTCCAGAGGTCACCGACGGAACCATTTCAGAGTCAACAGTACAACGACATCACAACACATTCTTGACCCCTAATTAGCATCGTCGGTGATCATTCACAGTAGGCAGTAATAAGCTGTGCCGTTTTGGAAGTTCATCGACTCTGGTTCAGCACCTAATCTCTTTATCTATCTCTCTCTCTCCCTCTCATCCGCCCAAGCTGGCCCGGACCTTGTATTCCACACGATGCATGACATTCCAGCCGTGGTGGGTATGCATATGCGTTGGGACCGCGCGGCCCCGAATGTACAGAGCTCGGCCTTGGTAGTGATGTTTCCCCCCTTCTCACCGGCTTTGCTATCAGTCCCCAAGGCCGATTTTTCTCGACGTTACATAACAGCATGCACTTGGATGTTACAGTGCAACTTGCAGAATCGGATCTTGGCCATGATGCTGGATCCATCCTATCGGACTTAATTCGGGGCTCACTTTATTAAAACGCGAGCGCCCCGTGGCATCGTGGCATCTCAGTGCGACCCGATGAGCCTGCATTGCATATTATTAAGGACGAGAGCACGTTATTTCTGCAAGCAGACTTTGGGGTTTAGCTTGCGCACTGTCACCCATCATATCCGCACGTGCATATCTTGCAGTGTAGATATTGTTTTCTCCTCGCATACAGTATTCAGCTTTGTAAACTAGGAATGCAAGGAAGTGGGAATCCCCTCCGGCTACGGCATCTGGCGACGGCATCTGGTTATGCATGAATTACCACCGCATAGTGTGGCTTTCATGTGGCACCCCTACGTTGAGTAAGCGGCCTATCATATCCGTGAGGTAGGTCAATGGGCCCGTACTCTTTTAACCACCGGTGTCCCGGCACTCTTGCCAATCTGCCTTTTCATGTTCATGATCGTGGTAGCACCACTGTGACACGGTTGGTTCGGATATGCGTGGGCTGCTTTCGACCGATTCGGCAGGCTACTCGTCTCACGTCTACAAAATCCTATGTCTGTCTCTTTCAGAAAACCCTTCTCACTCGTCAAACTCGTAACGCGATGCTACACCGCCATATGAATTGAAAGCAAACCCGTTGTTTCATGCAGCTATACTTGACTCCGGTCCGGCGCAAAATGGTTAGATCTGACCATCACGGTAGCCCAATGCTACCCTACCTTAGTCATACAAATGAATCGTCGTCTCGGTAATACAGTATAAGCGAGTACACCAGGTAGGTACTGGACGTTTTGCTTCACGAATTCCGAATGAGAACTGGCCAAGTGGAGATTATACTCGAGTAGGTATCCGTCTGATTTGCGCCGATGTGCAACCCTAGATTTGTGACATGTATTGAAATTATCTTCGGACTTAGGCTTTACATGTTCCACCACGTGGCGACAAGATGACGTGAGGTATCTTCTTTTAATGCTCAAATGCACGTAAAGCGAAGCCAGCCAACCACCGTCAGTTATAAGCGGTATGCTCGTGCTATCGAAATCGCCATTCGTCGACTTCATATGGTTGTATTTCATTTCATGTAGAGTCACCAAATATGCATCAAACAGCTTACCAGTAAGTCATAAAGATGATGTTAGCAGGTGTGCATCGATGATTCTCAGGAGGCACACAGAGCCTCGGGAAAGAAATCTCAATATGAACTTCGGAGGGCAATGTCCCGCTTCGTCTTACTTCCGCACCGTCTTACCGCAAGCGTTTACTTATTAAACGATGATTTGCAAAATGGACCGATTATTTTGTGTTGAGATTATGGCTAAGACGTAGAGTGGATTATCGCATCATTCCTTATCAAGACCCTAGGCATGGTTGGGTATAAACCTAGTGTTGACTCCGCTTCATATTCGACATTAAGACATGATATGGGACACGATCAGCAGAACCCTCACGATGTGACCATAGCAAATTCCATAAAATATGAGTAGACTAGGGCAAGTTACCTTTACCGAACCTCTGCCAAAACACATATCATTGAGGCTACTCACATACGCTTCATCTTCAAGCCCGGGGCATATCATTGTTATCAACCAAACTAGGTATCCCTCGAAGTATAAGATGTACTAAATCACGGATGCTAGACTGCACTAGTCCCCGGATGTCCCTCTAGTATGTGAATATGAATGCCACGTGGTTGGGGCTTACGTCTAGTTGATATAATCATACGCGGGCCTCTACTCCAGAATACCAACCCCTCGCGCTACCTATTGGGTCGCCTGACTGAGAGATATTAAAGGAGATCAGACAGTTCTCTTCCACAGGTAGATCGTTTAGGTTGCGTGTGGTCCTTCCCAAATATGGTATAGGGAATAGTCTTTCCCAGTAGAAACATAATAATTCTTATCAGCTACTTCCGCTTAGGAAGCCGTTATTATATTCAACATGATTACTCATAAATAGTACAATCCCTGCGACGTCCAGGACATCTATCCAGCTTAAAACAGACCATTACCAGATTTATCAATTATAAAATTGTCCACTAGCCGGATGTGTCAAATAGAAGCCATAGTCTATGGTCGTCACTTCGACTCAAATAGTTCAAGTCAGGTAGGTAGTTGTTGCGTTTTTCTAGCGTTGGACTTGGTCTCTAGGTTACAAGGGAACCCTAACTGAGCTAAAAGCGAATACCAATAGCGCTGTTGGCGGCTGTTAGGAATCGAACTCAACTCACTATTTAGCTCATGGTAAGTACCCTAACCTACCTTCTAGCGCACAATGTAACAAATAACCTACGCGTTAATAGTACTGTTAGTCTACTTTTTGTCTGCTGCACACAAGGAGATAAATCAGCTGCCACGTGGTGGCTTGCTTAAGCTCGGTCGACATATGAATCGGTCACTCTAAGGCATCTTCGGCCATAGATAGTCCGGGAGGGACAACGACAAGTCCCTTACCTTACTATCTAGAAGTTTATACTAACTATTAAAGAAGAAGATAACAGAGGATGATTACATAACAACAGCCGTGGACGCTCCCTATTCACAAACATTATCTTTATGAGTATGCATCACCACCCACTCATTTCCTACCCTGGGGCCATGTTAGCTGATATTTAGTAGACGGATTGACTGCTGGACTACAGCACCTTCAATACTTTTAAACTTGTATCAAAGCACATATGGTGGTTCCATCTTTCAGTCGTTGTAGCTGGCCGGTGTGGTGACTATAGCCTTTTCGAACCTTCCTCGATGCTGCCCCGTAGGGGAAATAGAACTCTGTACACTCTTTCTAATACGATATATACATCGAAAGTTGACTATCTAGTCAACCAAATCTAACTCAAAATTTCATTTAGACATATCTTTTGACGGTCACTCAACAATAGCGTAGTGACAACTGGGAGCCGGCAATGGACAACCGTTGAATATACGACACACTTCTGTGGCCTGCGTCGTACTAGGGAAGTCGTGCCGAATACAGGAACCAACATTTGACCCTTGTGTTTATTCCGAGTTTGGCTGTACTCCATGGTGTCGTAGTATTGTCAATTGCCATTGACGCATGCTTACTTCCGGCTGGTGAACAAGGTTTCGCTTCGGACTCGGCGACGCCGATGTCAAGGCCGGGTGACACGGGCGGTGAGACGGATTCCAAATCACAGAGGACGAGAGGCTTTACGGGGATTAATCGTTCCAAGAACAATAGAATTCATGCGAAGATCATGGAGAATAGAAGAAAGCAGAGGCTAACTTTGAAAGATAGCGAGCCTTGGATACGACTAGACTGGCTTAGACCCGGAGATGTTAGACAAATATGGTAGATTGTCTTTGCTAAACCACTCCAACGTGCATAGCTCGGTAGGGTGCTGAAAGCATGGGGCAAGGGGTGCTAATAAGGGGCTTCCAGGCGTGTTTATGGTGACGTGTAGTAGGAAACAAGGTAACAAAACTGAGCGGATGTGATGGAGTTTCATCTATTGTACATCTTACAGCCTGGGTTTATGTACCAATTAGTTTAAATTTATCGAATCCTTACATATAGTTAGGGTATTGTTGCCTATATTCTTGAAGAAGGTAAGAGAGGGGGACGACTGTATATTAAAGCTGCTGCATCATTTGAACTTGAAATGGGTTAAATAACGGTAATAAGAGGGGGAATACACGAAACAACTCATGTACGACGTAATTCAACAGTCGTAAATATGGGTAATTAACTTAAGCGATTATAATATTGTTAGATTAAGCATGAACCACCGACCACCTTGAAACACAAATATTTACTTATTATACGTGCTACAACTTATTCCTAGTTGCTACATATCCCACTGTCCTATTTATAATGTCAGGCTAGAGTCACGAAACAGAATGTATTAACTAGGAATATTTTACTAAACTAAATAGATTATCATAAACTTTTAGTAAAAGGCTCCTACAGCACTCGTTTAATCGAGCTGCGCAAGAATATGCTACTAGGTTAAAATATCGAGCAATAAACACTTGATAAGTAGTTGTATTTTGGTAGATGAGTTTATTTTCAGTTATAACGGGCAAACTTAGTCAAGTTTGAGATATTAAACAGAAGTAAAACCGACAAGGTGTTATGATGGGAATTATATTGCTCGTATGAAATGTGTGACTAAGGGAGGCCTATCTATCATACCGCAAACGCTAATAACACTTCGAAAAATAGATTTATTTATAAAAATGTAAGAATGGATAGACGTGTCTCTAGCTTATATCACAGGTTGCTTACACGCGGTTAACGGTTCTCCATATTCAGTTCAAACTATCTCAAACAGAAAGCTTAGAGTTCAACGTAGGCTGGCGAGTTATTTAATTATGTGGAATGTAGGAAAGAACAAGTGTGTTTTGCCAAATTAGGACCTTTTGCTTGAAGATTTCTGGCCGATGCTGATCACAAAGGTTTATGAATCTTGATATATGGTGAATAATATCCCCTTTACCTAGTAGTTTATTTTAGAACTTTTTGACTGGCTACTCACAGTCTTGAGGGGAGTACCTACTATAGATGTGAAGCTTAGGAAACATATGCCGCTTGTTTTATATTATACAGAGTTGCCGTTATTTTACGTCAATAGTTTCTCACCTACTTTAAAAAAAATGGTAATTACTACATAAATTAAAGAGGAAAACCTGTCGTGGTGCCTTCTCGTCGCCTGGAAAGTGAAATAAATCAAGCTATCATGTAATGCCCATTGAAACTACTGAGATATCGTGAAAGTATTTGTAGTCATTGTAACCCAAGCGACCGATACTTCCCATGAAATTGCCTAGTTGATACATCAGAGGATTATCCCTCAGATAGTTTCGTCCCGAGTCTCTTTTGTTTCACACCATCACCAAGCTGTTGAATATTAGCTTATTTCATATTCACTCCTACTCACCACCTAAACACCACTTAACTCAAGTGCTTTCAACTTCAAGCCAACTCAAAAGCTAGTACTAATCTGATCTAAAATAGTCAACACAAAGATAGCCCGCTAGCGAGGGACTATGTAGGTGGCTTTCAGACATCAGCTTGCAGCTAACCCATCCGAGCTATCGGCAAAACGAAGCAGCAGATCTCATCCCAGCCAGCCACTTATCCACCTAGTGAGACGACCCAAGCAACACAAACTATGGTACGGGTGATTGCGGCATGCGCTATGCAGATACGTGGCGATGCAGATCTGCAGGTTTAGTTAATATTCACACTGCAAGTCAGACGGTTCTAGTACTATGTAGTAATATACATATGGCGCAACGCCATTACCGGCACTTCCGCCGGGGTGGTCATGCCGTGAGGCCTTTACGAGACGATGTATCACACGCATATGTTTTGGCCATGCGCCAATCGGTCCTCGCGACTACTATGTAGTATGTATGTAAGACGATATGGTGGTCAGACGGCTGGACGGCAGTGGGAGAGACGCGCTATTGGTTAGCAGAAAGAGGAGAGAATGAGGCGATAGCCGAAACACCTGTTGTCTGTATGTAGGTAGGTAGTAGTGCTACGCTAAGATATGTCACGAAGTGGTTAGGTTGTAACAGGTGGAATGGGTTGTTGTATAACTGTCGTTGCAGCCCATCCTGTTCTAGGACACACTAGCAAGCGAAGGCGGTTTTCACTGGAGGTGGCTGATACTAAAAGTACTCCAAATTGAAAAGGCCCGGCTGCTGACAGCTATCTAGAAGTAGGTAGTATAGACACGCCGGTATAGACATGAACGAGGAACCCTTTACGCCGTTGCCAGGGCTATTTCCCTCCCGAACTCCGCTGCGCCCTCGCGCTATTGCTGGTAGTATACAATTCCACTCGTGAAATCAAATTTCACCTGGCGTTGCAGGGTCAGAAACTCATCTGCCTGCTATTCATATGCTTGAAGCATTGTAGGGTAGTTGGGTGACCTCGATGAATCAGGGGTTGAGCTTTGCACATGTACCTTGATGCTTAGGGTTCGTGGTGGTAGTAAGAATATTAATGCGCGCTTCCAGCCTTTCCCACGACTACTTCATATCGAAGATGGTGCTTGGTCGCGCTTCCAGCCTTTCCCACGCATGTTGCTCTCAATCGCTTTCCATATACCATCTACGGCCTCACGATCTCTCCACCGACTCGAATCTACTGTAGCTGCTCCCGGGTTCTTCCACCTGTCTACGGCTACGTTCATAATTCTATGACCCCATCCCCGGACGCTCTCAGGAGGTTGCTCACCGCGCCAACCAACGTAGATGCCAGGTATATGGCGGAATAGCTCAGTAGGGTTACTCCACTTGTAGTTTTTGAATTGCCAGGTTTGGCCTGTAGTGAAGACCGCTACCACGCGGTTCCAATACTCGGGCTTAAACTGCTCTGTTCCTTCCACGAGAATAAATCGCATGGGTCGGTTCGCATCAATATCCTTTATGAGGCGGTTGATATGTAGCATGTTTGCTGTTGTACTTGAACTAGCGGCCAAGGAATTGGGTGGCACATATTGGCTGCTTTCGAGGAAAGACTTGATGTTTGTCATTCTGAGAAGGGAAGATGCAGAGGGTGAGAGGAGGATGATCGGATCGGGTCGTTTCTGTTTCTGGTGAGACGCTATCGCAGGACTGCTTGCAATGTTCGAGGAAGGATGTAGCGGTTTCTTAGTCATAAATATAGCGGCAAGCTTGCGCACATGGGAGAAATCCTGGGAAGGCTAGTTAGCATCGAAGTATCTACGGGGAGAAGGGGGAGAAGGGGAGAAGGGGAGAAGGGGGATCTGGCACGGACTGTCGGCTTGATACCACGTAACACACTATTCCGATTCCCCATCTTCCGCTCGCTGTTGTAGATACTTGCAAGCCTCGGATCTAAAGTTCCCTTCCCTGATCTCCCTAGCGTCGACCCAATCGCGGGAGCAGCGGCACCCTTTGAGGCAAGAGCCGCAGCAGCAGTAGACACCGAGCCATCCTTGTCGCCGGCAAGGGGCCTAATGCATTCGTTTTCTTCAATGGCACCCTCTAGCCATGTAATTAGGTCCAGCTTCTCGATGTAGGCGAACTTGTGGACGTGGGCCTTGCCACCAAGGTCTTGATTGAGCTGTGACGCGAACGAGTTGTATTCGGGAATGGCAACCTCGCGGTTGAGCCAGGCAAAGTAGATGCTGCGCAAATCGACCGGCGTGTCGTTCGACACAAACCGCGTGGGCGTGTCAATAGGAAGGGGTATGCGGCTCGGCGAGGTAAAGGTGAGATGTGTCGCCTGCGATAAACTGACTTCGACAGCTGAAGCTTCAGCCGAGGCCGTTGGCATGATCGCGCTGCCGGACGCGATGGACTGCCGCAGCAGCAGCAGGGGATCTTTTTCTGTCAACGCCATTGTTGCACATACGCACGCAAATGTGTGGGTCCTCCAGAGTTGGGTTTTGTGGCAATTGGGACAAGACACTTGATGTACGTGTTGTCACTCGACTTGTTGCGCGAAAGCGAGCAATTCCAGCCTTGAGGTTTGGGACAATTGAATTTCAATGGCAAGGCTGGCCCAAGTGGAGCAAGCAAGCTACCCCCTAGGAGGTAGGTAGATGTATGCGGGTGCTTACCTATTATGTGCATATGCAAGAAACAATAAATATACTGTATCGTTATAAAGCAAATATACGCATGTCGAGTAAGCAGGTGGTTTGGGGAATTTCTCTTGTACTTATTAGGTATAGGCCCTTGAAGGAAGAGAGAGAGAGAGATAGTTGTTTTACACAGTATTAACCTCTATTGAGGGTGTTTCCACTCCCACGTGGGTTGGACTCTTGGAATTCATCCCATTCTCGAGCCTTCATAGTCTCTGCATCTGCCTTTTCCATGTTATCTTCGTCCGGCTCTGGTTGCCTTCCACTTGCTTCACCACCTCCCTCAATGATACCTCCCCTTCTTCTTTCCTCCTCCAGGTATTCATCGATAGACATTGTTGGAAGGTTGTGGCCTGGGCGGAAAACCCCGCGCTGTAGTTCCTGCCGGTCACCAACCAGAGTGAATGGTCGCAACGGCTTTCCCTCTTTGCTGAGCAATGGTCCTTTGAAACCGGCCTGTAACCGCAGCGGGGTATCTAGTTTCTCCGAGTGTCCATCGTTGTCTATCAACTCCTTGCGCCTCCGTACATCCTCTTCTATGGTTGTATGCTGGGGTATCAAGGGCATAGGGGCATCCACTAATATTTCCATTTCTCGGTTGATGCTTTCAAGACCTTGGAATGTCACGTGGACACTCAAGGTGATGTTAGCGAGGTGAAGTTCACGAACAGCCTCTTCATCCCCACCATCTTCCATATAGCGAGGCGAGTTGCGCATATACGCTAACTTTTGCTTTAACTCCTTCTCAGCCTTAAAGTTCGCAATTTTAGCGTTGCGGCGTGCGTTGGGGTCTTTAGTCGAAATGGTCGAGAAGCTGGTGGGTTGTTCAGTGTACTCTGCAAAGAGCTTGCTGTCTTGAGGAGAGAGTATTGAGTAGATGTCCAGTAGATGAAGGAACCTCTCATAGACCTCGCGGGCTGAGGTCAAGATTCCATTTCGCTCCAAGGGTGAGCTAGTTGAGACTCTTTGAACCAACCCGGCTATGTGATAGAGGACCAGGAGGTAGGGCAGGTCTGAAGTTGCGATATCCTCGAGAGACTCATTGGTGCTAAACAATGCAATCTGATCGATGATTCGGACACATTCTTCGTAAGACCGTTGTGCTGCAGCGACATCCTCTTGATAGGTTTCTGAGGTCATCTCGTAGGACCCCTCGATTGCCAAGCGTTTTCGTTCGGCCTCTTGGAAGACGGACTTGAGGGTCCTGGGTTCCTCGGCCATGTTGACTCTATTATGCTAGAAACTGCAGCCGAAAAAAAATAAAACCTAGAAGGAGAAGATGGACTGTGCTGTTTAAACAGATGCGAATAATTAAAACCTATTCTCGAAAAGTTGTGATGTAATGACCTAAATAGAGCGGGAGTGCTCAACCTCTGATGGGTAGGTACCTATCCCAGTTCCAGTAGCAGTGGGGCTTGATGCACCTCTATAGTAGAATATTCGCAACCTTGCGTGTTCCATTTGACCTTCTGAATGCATGCATTGTATTTTATGTACTACATATGTATGTAGGCAGCTTTCAGACCACATGCAGAGGTACCTACATCATGATGCAGGATATGTTATCTTCAAGTTGATTATTATAGCTTTTATTTATTGGTTTCTTAATTATTTCATCCTTATGAAATTTATTATTAGCTTGCGTCTCTGGTACACTTCAACCTCAACCTTTGGTTTGCTGTGTTTAGCTAAATGTTCTGTATCAACCTACCGGGTCCTACCTACAACCTACATACAAAGTCGTCGTACCTATGTAATTCTTAACCATGTCATATCTCCAAAGCGGAGCCGAACTGAGACAAATATGTGTGACATATCAATTAGAGATACAAGGTGACGACTTCCTTTCCTTTCTATTCAATGATTAATACATTTGATTCACCGCTCCTGGGTGGCTTCCTGCAGTTACCAAACGTACCAAAAGGTCAGTACCTCAGCGAGATGTTTGTTACGTCTCTGAGGCGGGAAAACACATAAGTCTACCTACTTACTTACTTAAAGGTACGGCATGTACACGGGTGCTAACCTCACGCACTTCAAAGCTTGTGGTCTAGGTAGGTGCTTGCCTTACATCATACCCAGGTAGGCACCTCTAGGCAGATACCTAGGTATACCTATTGAACATTGGGTATGTACATAGGGTACCTACCTACCTAGATACCTAAAGGTAATTAAACGTACCTACCTCTACTCACCTTCGTACTTCACCGTTATTCCCAACTCATTCGTTTTCTACCGACTCTAACATTTCCACTCGACAGAAACGAAAATGGACTCGCAAATGGACAAATACGCTCATTCCGAGGATGAAGACTCTGTTCAGAGTGATATTCAGCCACAACCGATTGCAATTACCTGTCTTGCGCAAGACAAGTCTATCTTCGACGATTGGCTCCGAGACAAAAGGGAAGATGCATTCAAATGTGCTCATCACTCCAACGAAGGCGATGAAAACACGTTGGATAGGCTTAATTGGAAAGATGCGGAAGATGTACCCATCATCAGTAGTCCTAGGGAATACCAGACGGAACTCTTCGAGAGGGCTAAAGAGAAGAACATCATCGCTGTACTTGACACAGGTTGTTTACGGATTGCTCCCTGTTCTTGGCGTTGCAGACCGCTGACTTGAAGGTCGTAGGAACTGGTAAGACTCTCATAGCTGCGCTTCTGCTCCGCTATATAGTAGAGCAGGAGCTAGATGATAGAAGGGCCGGACTAGATCATAGGTTGGCGTTCTTCTTGGTCAGTACTTACTCCCAGCATTGGTGTAATCCATCTGACACCGTGATTGACTCCTTCGTCAGGTAGACAAGGTTGCCTTAGTCCACCAACAATATAGAGTCCTTGAAGCAAACCTTGACTTCCCCATGGACTCATTCACAGGTGAATCTGGCGGCGTTATTTACACTCGAGAATTCTGGCATCGGACATGTGACAAGAAAACAGTTATTGTATGCACTGCAGAGATTCTTCACCAATGTCTATGCCACTCCTTCATACTCATGGAGCAGATCAACCTTCTCATTTTCGACGAAGCTCACCATGCAAAGAAGAACCACCCGTACGCAAGGATCGTCAAGGATTTTTATGCGACGCTCGAAAAGAGCAACTGCAAGCGTCCTCGTATTCTAGGCATGACGGCTTCGCCTGTCGATGCCAAAACTAACATTCATGTAGCTGCGGCCCAGTTAGAGGGCCTCCTGCACAGCGAAATAGCAACTGTGAATGACCCGACAGTCTTCTCAAGAGCAGACATCAACAAGCCAACTGAAGGTTTCATCGAGTTTCAAAATATGGATGTTCCCTTTGAGACAGTCTTGTGGCAGAAATTACATCAGTTCGTTGGTCAAAATCGAGCATTTTCTAGACTGTTCACCTATTCTAGAGAATGTACTACTGGTTTGGGACGTTGGGCTGCAGACCGAGTATGGAAACTCTGGTTAACAGAAGAGGAGGCCCATAAGATCGAGGCGAAAACAGAGCGCGATTTCAGTCAGATGGAATCACTACGGCCCGTCGCTGTTCTGAACGCCGAACGAGAGGCAATTGAGGCTGTTCGGCAGGCCTACAAGTTGGTAAAAGATCACGCCTTTGCAGAGCTCGAGTTTGATCGTTTTCATCTCTCACATAAGCTCATCAACTTAATCGAGCATCTAAATGAGCATTTTGATCCCAAGACAGACAAATGCGTTATTTTTGCTGAGCAACGTCTTACGGTGGCGTCACTTGCTGACCTATTTGAGCAACCTGATCTGAGCCTTCGAGGTTACAAGGCGGGGATGCTTGTGAGTATCTGAGCATCTCCTGAAATCGCTAGAAGCTGACTGGGGATAATAGATGGGTTCCGCTGGGAATGCTGGAGACCTTGGCATGTCATTGGCTAAGCAGAAATCGACCATCAACAAGTTTCGAAATGGCGAATTGAATTGTCTCTTCGCTACAAGTGCGGGCGAAGAGGGAATCGATATTCCCGATTGTAATATTGTGGTCCGTTTTGACCTTTACAAGACAGTGATTCAATACATACAGTCAAGGGGCCGCGCACGACATATTGACTCAAAATTCTACCAGATGATTGAAACTGGAAATCTCGCACATCGGCAGCTCGTCGCCGAGATCCAAGACCATGAGAATAAGTTGCGTGACTTTTACAGCATGTTGCCAGAAAATCGCCTCATTACTGGTTGTGACTATGATATTGAGTATCATTTATCCAAGGAAAAAACTCATCGAGTATATAAAGTTCCTTCTACCGGTGCGATGTTAACCTATAAGGGTAGTATTTCAGTGCTTGCGAGCTTTGTGTCGTCTTTACCACACCCAGCTGATGTGCTCTGTGACACTGCGGACTACATAGTCCACAATGTCGGTGGCGAGTTTGAATGTGAGGTACTGCTTCCAGATAGCTCCCCAATCAGAAGCGCAATTGGACGACGTGCCTCATCGAAACAGGTCGCGAAGTGCTCGGCAGCCTTTGAGATGTGTTTGAAATTGAAGAAACAAAAGCACCTGGATGACAACCTACGATCAACATTTTCTAAACGCCTTCCGGCTATGCGTAATGCTCGGCTAGCGATAAGCTCTAAAAAGCGATCTGAGTATCCTATGAGACGAAAGCCAGATATGTGGTTCGTTCTCGGATTCCCAGACAGACTCTTCGTGACGGTACTCAAGCTTTCCAACCCACAGGCGCTCGGACGACCTTCTCGGCCTTTGGCTCTTTTGACACGGGAGCAGTTGCCGCGAGTAGCTACGTTTCCCCTCTACTTTGGGAACCAGCAGGCGTCAGGTGTCGAATGCTTCCCTTTGCCTGCTGCCATGGACTGCCACCCAGGGGATATTAACGGATTGAACCAGTTTACTCTCAGAATCTTCAAAGATGTCTTCAGTAAAGAATATGCATCTGAAGCGGAAAAGATGCCATACCTTTTTGCGCCCTTGGTGCATTCGCATGACTCCGGACGCATTGTCTCGTGCGGGGACCCTCGTGCGATCATCGATTGGGATTGCGTACTTAAAATCCAGAACACATCGGATGATCCTGAATGGGAGAAACAACCGGAAACTATCTTTGATGACAAGTTTGTTACGGACCCCTTTGATGGATCCCGGAAATTCTACACAATATGCAGGCGTCCTGATCTAAGCCCTACAGACCCTCAGCTGCCAGGCCTCCCTAGAGGTAGGCGTAGAAGGGGACTCCGGGAAGAAACAACGCCTCCTGACATTTGGAGCTCCATTGTCTCCAGTATTTGGCGTAAAAGCCGGAATAACATAATTAGAAGGGATCATCTACCTGTTATCGAGGCAGAGTACATACCTCTTCGCCGAAATCTACTTGACAAACTTGATATCACTGGTGAGGCCCAGCGAAGATGTTTCCTAGTCTTCCAGACGCTTAAGATTTCAGTTGTAAGTCCTCAATATGCTAACTGCACGCACATACCTCTAATAAATTGAAGCTACCAGTTGATACTGTTGCCATGGCTTACACTTTGCCCGCTATTATCTACCGGCTTGAGTCTAGTCTCATTGTTCACGAAGCCTGCAAGTTAATTGGTCTAGATTTACAGCTGGATTTGGCTCTTGAAGCTATGACTAAAGACAGTGACAATACTGAAGAGAAGCCAGAAGACCAAATCAATTTGCAGCGAGGAATGGGTAAAAACTATGAGCGCCTCGAGTTCCTTGGTGATTCGTTTCTGAAAATGAGCACCACCATAGCTCTATTCTCCCAAATACCAGACTGCGACGAGTTTCAGTATCACGTCGATCGTATGGTTCTCATATGCAACAAGAACCTTTTCAATAACGCGCTCGAAATGAAATTGGAAGAATCAATCCGAACAAGAGCCTTCGATCGAAGCACGTGGTATCCTGAAGGGCTTGAGCTGCTCAAGGGGAGAAAGTACACTAACAGGGAAAAACATTCGCTGGCTGATAAGTCTATCGCAGACGTTTGTGAGGCGCTCATCGGTGCAGCGTATATAACGACTCGTGGGCAGAAGAGTTTCGACACGGCTATTCGAGCAGTCACAAAATTTGTCAATCACTCGAATCACAAGATGACCACGTATGGCGACTACTATGCGGCATACAAGATACCAGAGTGGCAGAGCTCTGAACCCCGAGCTGTGCATTATGACATGGCAAGCGAGATAGAAAAGAAGATGGGATATAAGTTTAAGTACCCTCGACTGCTGCGTAGCGCTTTCACACACCCTTCATACGGCTCTATCTATGAGGGAATTCCAAACTACCAACGACTCGAATTCCTTGGAGATGCACTTCTCGATATGGTCTGTGTCGACTATCTTTTTCACAGATTTCCTGGGGCTGACCCGCAGTGGTTGACAGAGCACAAGATGGCCATGGTCTCGAACCAGTTTCTCGGCTGCCTCTGTGTATCACTCAATCTGCAGAAACATATGGTGTCGATGACTGCCGGTTTACAGAAAGAGATTGCCGACTACATTATGATCATTACGGAGGCCCGAACCCAAGCTGAAGAAGCAGCGGAAACATCTGGTCTTGAACGTGTTAAATACGCACGTAGCTATTGGGTGAGAGAAAAACAACCTCCAAAAAGCCTGGCTGATATTGTGGAGTCGTACATTGGCGCCGTCTTTGTCGACAGCGAATATAACTATGAGGAAGTGCAGCGCTTCTTCGACACCCACGTTCTTCCGTACTTTGAAGACATGCATCTCTACGACACATACGCCAATAATCACCCAGTGACTTTACTTTCCAATATCCTTGCTACTGATTTTCGATGCAAAAGATGGAGGGTTATGTCCTCTGAAACTGACGATGAGGATCGTGAGTTTGGGGCAACCAAAGTCGCGGCTGGCGTCGTGATCCATGGGGTGGTACAGGAAGCCGCTTATGCAGCTAGCAGCCGGTATGCAAAGTTGAAGGCTGCACAGAAACTTTTGAGTCGGCTGAAGGACATGAGCATGGACGAATTCAAGAAGACATTTAACTGTAGCTGTTTCTAGCTTCTCAATAAATGATAACTAGCTGACCTCCTACTCACATGCCTAATCTAGAAACCTACGTGCGCTTTTAATACTATTTATAGAATACTAATTTTAAGTAGATTGTCAAGTATGCTATGAGTCTACTGAGATAGGGGATTGGTATTCTTGTCTCTCTATGGGTGCATGTGGCTCGGAACTCAAGTATACATCATTTATCACCATGATTCCTCGTCTAGTGACCGTTCCTAGAGTTCTCTATCATAGTATATGAGGACCGGGAATGCAATGCCTCTCATTATCGCACGATCTTTTTCAATAGACAAAGCGGTACGTTCACCATGCTGCCGTTCGGCATCGGCGCAGGCCGGTGATCGGGTAATTCGGCGAAGACGGAGTAGCCTTGCTGCTGATACCACTCCAAGTTGGAGATCTGGGGTTCCACCCGGTCGTTAAGTTCTTGGGATTGTACGGATAGAGGTAGATATGATATGTCTCTGGAGAGGAAGAACAAACTCACCTTTGGCATGGGTAGGTTTAACGGATCCCACCAATTCTCTTTCGCCCAGTTACTCACTTGCCACTCCTTGGGCGGCGTGTCGAGCGCTATGGTTGTTCCTGAAAGAGCGGCTTCCTGGGTGTCTTTGTTTGGGGTTGCTACTAGAGACTCGACGTGAGACATTACATTGCGCCCTAGACCCCGGCGCTGTATAGAGGGCGAGATGAATAGGCTTGTGATCCAATCTGTGATGTTTGGATTAGTTCGAAATACAGCGCGGTCAGTGGATTATGGGATAATTAACTGGAGTATGCGTTGGGGGGAGATTCGAGGATCTACTGACTAAGTACGGATCTGAAGAAGTGTTCACTTACATACGCCCTCTTCCGGCAGCAGGCCATCCACATGCCCCTCTAGATCCGGCGTCGGGCCCTTGTTAAGTGCTACGTGGCCTACGGGCACGAAATCCGCGCCGCTTGGTTCTCGGGGCACGAGATTCAGAGACTGCGCTGTGTCTTTCAGGGGGTTTGTCTCCTGTTGAGATGTGTTAGTTGCGTGGCGGGTCTCGGCCGAGGATGTGTAGGCAAGGTAGATGAGTGACTGGGGCAGGTAAATGAGAAAAGAATGCCACGTCTTCTCAGGCCGAATATTTGCGTGAGATGAGTAGCTGTGCTTTTGAAGTTTGTAGTTGTGTCACTTACATCTGGGAACCTGTCTTTATGCGCTTGGAGGAACTCCTCACGGTCTGGAAATGAGTCTGCGAGCGCCTGCGGTGAATTAAATGTCAATATCTCTTTCTTACCCTTGTTCTCGACTCATTCTTAATACTGTGCACCTCAAATAATTTCTCCTACAGCTACTATATCTCATGGGCTTGGCTACCTGCATAGTAACTGCCCTCCCCTGAATCCTGGCTGGCTCCTGTTAGGACTTCACTAACTGAGTTGCTGTTTTTCCCCCAGGCAGTTCATTCGTAGAATAACACAGTCGGGAAGCGTGGCAGGAAAAAAAAGGTCAAGACTCACGACCCAGAACATTATCTTCAGGCCCTTCTCGGCCCTCGGAACCCACGACGGCACCACCTCCGAAGCCGCCCACCCGCACGCCTCGCGTTGCGCTGTCATACGCGTGACATGCGCTTCGGATGTGTGGTCCCATGGTATCAGGTCAATTTCGAGAGGGTTCGGCATCGTTTGATTTGTTGCCTAATGATGACCGACGACTGGTTTTCACTTGGAGACAATGTTTGCTGTGGACTCTGAGATTTACTCGCGTTTTCTTATCTCTTTGTTCCTTGTTCCCTTTTTTTATCTTCCGGAATGGATTCACACGGCCGAAATGTTAGACATATCGATTCTCGATATAAGTTCAACTTGAGTCCTGACGTAGGCTAAACCTGAGTTTCGACATGAGCTAACCCAAGCATTATCGGGAACAGGGAGATTGCTGTAGAAGATTTTGGAAACTGGGTAGTTCACTCACGGTGAGTGACTCACCTACCGTTCATTTGCCCAGCAAGTAGAGCCTGGAAGGAAACCAGGTGGAGGTGGATCCAGGGAGAGCGGAAGGTACCAGGGTATGAGCAGAAGGGCGCGAAGTATGGCACAACAGAAGGTGGGTATCCTTGGGTTACCGAGGCACTTAGAAGGAGACATGTCTGCAGATGTGTTGAGGCCGGAACCAGTGGTTTGAATTAGTATCATTACTGGGTCGGATCTCCGAGTCCCGTGTTTCTTCCCGAATTCTATGCTATTTAACACCAAGCCACCACACGATAAAGAAGAAGAAAAAATAGTTAGATATGATGTCGGAAAATCGCTGCATCTGAGGAAGTTCAGACTCAAAAGGTCGCAAAGCAACGAAACCGATTAATATTCGTTGAATCCAGGGTATAAAGCACCGTCGCTGTTGTGTCCAACGCCCCATATCTTCATGTAACCATACGTGTCAACGTCGCCTATATTTTATCCTTTAATCCGCTCGCCACCAGTGCAGTTTATCTTGCATTTGCCATTCATTGATTTACTCGAAACTTAGTAGTCCGAGTTGTCGTCCTCTTCCTCAAGGGGTTGTCTTCTTTCTGGAAATCGCTCTTGAGCCTGAGTGTAATGTAGAGCCGAGCCAGCCCGGCTCATGGGGATGTCAAAATTCAATTCCTCATCGGAAGAGTCAGTTTGGTCCCGATTCTCAAGTGAATCATTTGAGTCCGTTTCAAGATAAGCCGGCATGTCGAACTGCCTAGGTACGTTGTGGATTTCATTTTCCCAACTCTGACTTATCGACATACCCGCCGATGGGGTGGATTCAGCTGCGTCGAATAAACCGGGAAGACCTGAGACCTGATCTCCGGAGACACCGTAGCCTGTGTCTGAAAATAAGAGATCTTTCTCATATGAACCCCTCGACAAACTTGGTGAACTTCGGTTGAGGGAGGAAGCATAATATTCCAAGAACAACTCGTTCGATTGACGCCTGTGAGCAATTGATGGAGAGCGGGTTGGTGACGGCGTGGCAGCCGTATTCTTTGGCATTGACTGTAGTGGCTTCAAAAATGGGATATCCGGAACCGGAGGAATTGACTCGTTTGAATATGGACGTGGAAACATGGGGGAGAAGTCGATTGAAGTGCCGGTGGTGTGGCCCGATTGGGGCCGGAAAAGATTTGAGCTCAGAGTCGACATAGCCGTTTCAGATGTTAGTGACTCTTGACGACAATGATGCAGGCTGCTGGTTCGCTCTGGAATAGGGGTACCAGTCTCACGAGCCATAATGCTCTGATCGGACAGAGAGATGATATTCTGTCCCCGAAGGTAATTTGACTGACTTGACTCCCATTTATCGTCTGTGCACTTGACGGGAGAAGATATTATTTCTATATTAATTAGTTAGCATTTCCCCCCCAAGAGCCAGGAGTACAAATCGCGACACTGGAGAGCACTGACGTGATTTTTCGTCAGATTGCTGTGCTGGCGAGTTATAGAAAGAGTCCTGAAGATCGGTGGTACTTGCCAGTTGGCGTCTAGCTGAATTACGATCCCTCGGGGTTGGGCACCCTGCAGTGATACTTTTGTTGGTACGTGTCTTCGTAGATTTCCCCGTGACTTGCATAGCGAATGCCGTGGAGGCTTTGTCTTTTCGCTAGCAATCTTGGTTCTACCGCCGAGTTGTTGTGTGATATGGTCCTTCGCTTGGAATGATTCTTTGAGGACGTAGGTAGAGCTGGCAAGGGTTTATCGAGATCATTGCACTTTGGGCGCGACGAATGCTCGAAGTGCGACGACGCAAGCGATTGCCTCTTAGTAGAAATGTTCGGCTTCACGTACTCCCGCTCATGCGTTGTAGCTGACCGAGTGTGGCCTCTAAGAGAATCAGGGAAAAGACCTGGGTCCTCCTCTTTACCTCCTCTCCCTGCCGATGAGCTCTGTAGCACTTCGCCGGGTGCAGAAGCCAAAAGGAAGGCATGGATCGGCGTCTCGCTGCTCTTTCTGATCTGGCCGACGCCGTTCGAGTCATAACCTTGGGCGTTTCATCTGCATCGTGTCGCGGAAGACGCGATGATGTCCGTTTGGGAAACGAGTCGGACGAGTGAGAACTGGTGTTTTTGGGTCGCAGACCCGAACTTTTGGAGTGCCGAATCCTTAGAAGTCTAGGGGGTTCGTCATCACAGTCGTCATCGACGTCTTTGGAGATAACCGCAGTCCATCCTCCACCATGGTTTGAATGCACCTGAGCCTTTGTTATGTCGAGAGTGCTGCCTTTCTCTTCCTTATTACGGTCTGCTACATCTTCGCCATAATTCTTGGCGCCTATGGCCTGGACTCTGCCGTAGAAATTAGAGGGTTTGATCATGGAGTGGGCATCTAGAAGATCAACGTAGCCCTTGGGCTTGCCAGATTCACTGCTGCGAATTGAGTCGGGATATAGTGACACCAAGCCTGGTGACGGCGCAGGCTTAACCAATACCGACGAAGCCCGAATGTCAGTTGTTATTTTGGGGGTTAACTTATAAGGGCCGTATTTCTTCTTCAGGAGCGGCGGTAATGGGGGCGCTGGCTCTAGTGGTAAAACTAAACTACCTGCTGTTTCACGGAATTGACTTGACGGAGCGGTCCTCGGCCGCTCCACGCCGGGGCCGTGAAGACCATCGCGGCGAAATTGGGAAACCAGGGGCGAGGAAGCCGGTGTGTTATTGTAAGAGCGGGTTACGAGATTAGGATGAGACTTTTGGAACTCCTCTAAAATCTTGCTTCCATTACCGAGGACGGGGTATGTACCTATTAAAAAAAGCCATGTAAGTTATGGGAGAGACAACCATTACTAAATTGGGAAGCGCGCATACCGCGGATTGGCGGCGACGACGCCACCGTCGCATCGTAGGCGCTCGTCTTGAGATCCGAGTGAGACTTTTTGGAGAGAAAGGTCAACAATCCCATCTTGCTAACATGGCTTTTGTGCAATACTGAGAAATTCGATATCGGCCAAACGTATGTGGCTAGTATAGTAGTCTGTCCGACTTGTCTCTTTTCTCAACCTTGACGATGGACCGCAAGAATTAAAATTCCCACCACCATCACCACCATCAAAAAGGGTGTGTAGAAGATAGTAGACTAGTAGTAGGTGTAGTCGGAATGCAGATAGAACAGGAAGAACTGGAAGGAAGGCGTTTGTGCATATGGAGGCCGAGAGGACCGGATGACAAACAAATTGCCGTAGCAGAAATGATGTGATCCCACACTATATCAACCTAAGCTATCCTATTCAAGGAAGAACTGAAAGAAGAGGCCTTGAAGGGATGACTATGTCGAAGGGTGGAAAATAACACACGTGGGGGGATTGGTGTCTAGGGGCTAAGATACCGATCGACCGCGGTGACTCGCGAACCGATGAATCGAGTTGGGTGAAAAGAACTATTATAGTAGCTAGGTTAGTGGTGCGTGATGGTGGGAAGAACACACGCGTCTACACTATGAAGAAAATGGTAAAATGGCGGAATAGCCGGTCGATGAAAAGAGAGACTTTAAGAAACTGTATGTGCGCAAGCACTTTAGAGCTTTTGTTGAGCTGCACGATGCAAGGAAGCCCCCAGATGGGTTAACTTTGGTATAAATGTAACAAACGAGAGAAAGAGAAAGATAAGAAGAAGAGAGTTCAGCGCCTTGCAAGAGTGTGCAGCATCCCCCTAGCTAGGTATGTATTCCTGCTATTCTGCCACTTTTCTTCTCTACACTACACTACAAATTCCCCGATAGATGGAGGGACTAAGTGGCCGGCCCTGTTCGGGAGCCCCACGATTGAATACCCTGTGTGACATGGTATGCCCCGGACAGGTACCTATCCTTCCCTGAGAGTTTGCTTCCATACGAACATCTCTACTCAGTACTACACTATGTACTTAATCTACCTAGTCTAGGTAGACACTACATCAGCACAGTAATGATTAGGTACCTAGTGCCCTCTTCTCACAGGTTTTGTGCCGCTTTCAGACTACCTAGGTAGGTAGGTAGGTATTTCAATATATAACCCTCCTACACCATCAAACATATACTAGGTATACTAGATAGAAACTGCCTATATAATCGTATGAGTTATAGTCGTAGTAGGTAAGTATAGTGTACAGAAAATAATTACCCATGCTAGTAGGTACTCAAGGAAATCAAATGACGGGGCGACCCGGTTGTATAGGTAGGTAGTGTAATTGAAGCAAATCCTTCAAGCTCGGACCAAGTGCACGCCACATACTAAGTACACTAGAACTTACAATGGTACACTATTTACCAACCTGCGCGTCATAGAAAAACATCATTGATGATGCAATACCTAGTGTACACGACATACACGCATACGCTTTATAACCCTGACGAGTGTGCCTAGTGTACATGTAGAGTGATAGCTTGATTAAAATTCAATTATCAATTGTAACCAAGCTGGCTTGGCAAAATATTCCGACCTCGAACGACATACGGAGTGCTGATATGGCCGAAGGATTACACCTCAGGCTTGACGTGCCTAGAACTTTACAAGGTACATCGTTTACACTACACTCCCTACCTATATACATGTAATTTGCGCATGTGCCTACCCATATTGCAGTCTAGTGCAAGCTACAGTCTAGCTATAGGTAGATGATAAAGAGTCCTACAAGTTGACAACACCTTTTCGTTTGTAGTAGCTCATCACGAAGCACTGTTCATTCTTCATTGCAGACACTGTACAGACCGCGTTCGTATTGATTCATGTAATGTAGACCTAGGTACACTACCACGAAAGTTCTGTGCATGAGCCAGCACTTCAAGTGACAAAACAAGCGCATGGGCTGTGGGGAGTGGATTGCATTCATTATACGAGGTGAACATCTCAATATGTGACCTGCATGCCTAGAAAACATCATCCATCACCCACCTGCGCAGAGCTGTATGTTTTAAACCTTCCAGCTCTTGATCTTACTACAGGTATGTACATTATTGTATTGTCTTCGGACTTTTCAAACTAACCCAAGCTAGCGCTTTGGAGAGAAACTACTGTTAATCATGGCTCGAAAGTAATTAGTAACTAGTAACTAGTATCGGTTGAAGAAGCGATTCAACGCAAGCTACGGCGCTTTGGGATGGAGACGCCGGCGTTAACGAGATCTAGGTCGCTAATCTGGATAACGTGATAGAGATACAGTTAGTGTAGTAGGTATGTCGCTTAGTACCGAGGTAGCTTACACCATCGCAAGGCAAGGCGAAGAAACAGAATCAAACGAAATTAAACGATCCGAGACGAAACAACTTAGGTAGACCTTTCCTGTGAAGATCAGTTACCATGTCGTCGGGGAAAAGGGGATGATCGACGCCTCTACCCCTTGATAGTGCCCTGGTCCCGCCCTGGGCAGTCCCTGGGTTTACCAGGTAGTCGGTGAAGATTCGTGGTTCCTTTTAATTGCGTAGAGCGGGTGGGATTGTGATGCTGGTTCTGATGACAGGCAGGGCTCGCTTTGACCAGACGGAGCCAGACTTCCACCATCAGCTGTCAGCCGCATGCAGCCCCAAATGATGCGAATCCATTTCCTGTCTATCGTCTACTACTACACTATCACGTCTGAGACAAATGATGTCTGTGCTGCAGCATATTGTCGACTTGTCTCAGTATAAACATGCTGCAGCCCTATCTACTCATCATTCCCACTACACTGGGTAGTTATTGTACCCAAATACGCGTGGCAATTCAGGCTTCAGCATACCTACATGCTTTAGACTTGCATAAGCCTATAAGGCTTTCCAAAGACCCCCCCTCCTGTACCACAAAAACACAGTCATATGGATCAACTTACTCGCAAAATGCTGATCTAATTCACTCCGGACCGGTAGTTGGATGCTTAGGCTCGAGTTTTCCTGGAGACTCTTTCACTTAGTATGCGCCGATCTTGCCTGACAACATGCACCGCCCGATCGGTTATGCTAGAATCTAGGGTTTGTCACAGTCTGCAAGATCCGTGTGAATCTATGTTGCTAGTGTAACAACCGTCAATTATAGTACGAGGTACCTAATTCTAGAGTAGGTATTTCGAAATGCTTATGACATAATACATGGGGCCTGTCGATTAACAGCGTAGATACAATGATTTGCAATGCTACCTTTATATTTTATTTTAAATTGAGTAAATGACTATTTACATATGAATTTATTCTTAGATTTTAAATTGAGTAAATGACTATTTACATATGAATTTATTCTTAGATGATATAGAAATATTGGGCTTGCGCAAGGGAATCTTTTTGGACATTGTTAAAGGACCCTACATAAGGTGGCGTCAAGCTGTCAATGGTTGACTGGCCCACGTACACGTATCGAACATGATTTTTACTTGGCTAGTAGCCTAGTACATACTATGTAGTAGCGACAAAGCTGAAAAAGCTTTGACACGGTAAGATGATTGAATAGTAGAAAACCTCCGTTCGTATGGTGCGCGGTTTTGGCCAATCAGCAAGTCGTGTGTTGTGTTGGCGTGAGGGTCACATATGCAAGGTACTATCGAAATAACCCACAACCCACTGCTTACTTCAGAATGATCGAGCGTCCATTAGACTCCATTAGACAGTCGATCAACTGTCTATCAACTGGTCCGAAGACCGAAGGATCAAGCCACAACGATTCATCGAGCACGCTAGGAGACGCTGGGGCAAATAGTCGGGCGCAGGGAGAAGGGTGGTTGTATTAGGAACACGAATCAACCGTTTCGGCGCACATCATGATGTTTGTTTGCATGATGAATGGACGCCAAAGGTCTCAGTACAGTCTCTCTGAGAATGGGCTGTGGCTTCTTGTCACCACTGCTCGATATAATATCTTCACAATACACTGGGGGTGGCATCAGGTAAACTATGCGTTGATCTTATCAGCAGTCTAAAGGCGCTATCTAGCTTGTTAGAGTTATGTGGGTAGGTAGATATACCTACTTAGGTACAGTCGCATACATGTACTGTAGGCATCTTCTGACCAGCCATAGCGTACCTAGGTAGCTAGCTTATATTGTTGTCGAGTCGCACTCCCCGTTCACAATGCTGGAGTTTAACTCCTAGACGGAGCATTTGAGGTTATTTAATGTCTTCACTAAAACTCGTCTGTAATTTGATAAGGTTTGGTCAGACACAAGGCGCTCTAAGATGGGAGAGGACCTATATGTAGCCATCTACATAGGTAGGTAGCAGTTAAACTGTAGGATTGAGGCCTAAGACCTACATATCTTGTGCTTCAACCTACCTAACCTTAGGTATTTTGGCATTTTGGTGATTTACTCCCGACCTCAACTCGATAAGGTAATAGCTAGCTCTACTGACCAATTTAGTCATTCTTATTACTTTTGCTGCGTAACTTCACGGTGCTTATCCGTGATGCCCTCTCTCCTCGAATACCTTCACTCTATTAAATACTTGAGCAGTGGCGGCATGAGCGAGGGACGAGTTACTTATCTCAGACAATCCAACATAGCTATTCTAAACGCCGCAGCGTTTTCACTCTCACATCTTAAGTTGGAATTATGGAGAAAGAATGAGATCATAACGAGCAACAGACTCGAACCAAATGTGGAAGCTACATGATGATGCAGCTTCTTCAACATTACAAGAATAGGCGACACGAATTGGTACGCTCTTCCTTGCATTCTTGATACCAGTGAACAATCACCCTTCGCCCCTGCTTCTCAATAGTCAACTTTTGTCAGAAACTGCCTGATGTGGGACAAAACGAAGCCAGGCCTGCCCAATTACCAGCTACGACCATTTGTATGGCCAGACACAATAAAGAACCCGGTTCGGGGGATCCAGGCGATCTCGGACATGTCAACTCCATGGCCTACCTACCTCAAACATAGAAATACTCACCCACGCTTCTCTTCACCCCAACCTCGAGTTGTGTCCTATCACTGATCTAATACTACCTATAGAGCATTAATACATCTAGAATCTTTACTATGCGAAAGGGAGTGTCCCAAATTCCTAGACTAAGATACTGTTGAGCAATACATTGGCCCAAACCATCATAAATTCCGCGTTCGCTATCATGGACTATTCATTCGACGGCCATGGGCTATCGAGAGAACAGCTCCAAGCCAAAGATGAAGCAGCTTCACTTGCTGGTCAGCTCGATGGAGACCCCAGTCACCGTCAAGCTACCCATCAAAGGACCTTAAACCCGGATGACATCTGTGACTGGCTAGGCGATCCTCCCGAACCCGAACTGGATGATCTGGCAGAACCATGCGAAAAGAACCAGCAGCCATCTGGCCAAGTGCATACATGCGACTGGCGTGGAGACGAGCCTGAACGAGACCAAGATGACCTGGGTCAAACTTGTCAGTCCGATAACCAGGCGCAGCAGCCAGGCCGACGCGATGAACCAGTGGAGGACGTTGATGATATTCAAATGCCGATTCCACGTCTCCCAATAGTTGCAGAACTCCCGGAAATTCGTTCGTACTTAATTTGCGCTCAGTTATGCCACGATTGCTAATAATTTAATAGTCCTCCCATCAGCTGACGACGAGAGCCCTACTCGGAAGCATGAACCTGAATCGTCCTTTGGTGTGTTCCTCCCAAGTAACTGCCCGGCTCCCAAGTTGATGAATAATGGTGATAGAACCTCCAGCTCGAGATGGGAAGCAATCCGAGCATGGGAAAAGACCGAGAAAGAAGAAAGCACGTGCCGGTATGTCTTAATTTTTATCTAACGTATCTATCTATGGCTGACTGAGTCTGTCAAGGAAATACAGCTGGCCCTAGCAGCGCTCCGCCAAAAGGTCGGTTAACAAAAGAATTCCATCGCCTTCTGTGAATATCTAATTAACCGAGATATCAGATCGTGGAGCTGAGGACGAATCCTTTAGTGAAGGTTAGTGGTGCCCCTACTAATTTGTTTCAATATATCCTAATATTATGATACTTCAGACAAAACCCATTCTCCGTGGGTTGACTCTTTAGAACAAATGCCCGCGACTGTAATGGAAAAGGTAAATATTGGCATTAAACATACTCTCGATGCAGCTACTAGAGCTTTAACGCCCTCTACGCAAAAGAAGTCACAGTCTCCAGAGCCAATTGTGGCGGAAAAAACTAGGGGGGCTACAGGCCTCGCCCCTGCGTCCGCAGTACCACCTCCTTCTGACTTTTACATACCGAGCCCGTCCCGCCATTCAACCGAACAGTCACCTGAAAATGGGGTGGGCGGAGCCAACAAGAAGAAAGAGAGGGAGAAAAATAGATCAGAGAAGAAAGCACGCCAAGAGGCTAAACGCACAGCCAGGCAGGAGAAAAACAAGGAAAGGAAGGAAAAGCGAAGGGGAGCGAAAGAGCGACGTCGAAAGGAAAAGGAGTGGAAGAAGACAGCGAAGAAAGGCGGAGAGCTTCCCATCCTCCTTCGTGAGGGCCTTCGAATTGCTCCCGGTACGAAGGTTCCGTATCATTCGAGTTGTGACATTTGTACGAAGTCTGCTGCTTCCGTCATGAGCAGCAAAAAGCGAGACCCAAAATGCACGACCTGCGCAAAAGCGGCGGAACGGGAATCTACAAATCAGTATCTAAAGTCCTCGAGTATCAACTTGGGAGGTTTATCCTCACTAGACGACCTCCTTGGCATCATCAACGAACTCCTCGGCAAGGGCAAAAATCCACGAAGGCGGGATCCAGCAAGTGATCATGAGCATTCAGACGAGGAACTTGCACAGCACATCCTTTCCCATATTCAGGATTTAATAACTAATGGCGGAGAAGCTAACTTACGGGGACACAAATGCAATGACCAGGGTCAGCCAGGCCATTTGGGACGCCATGGTCTCGATGGGAACAGAGATTCACCTCCATCAACAGACAGAGGACGAATGACCTCTATTTCGTATCGGAACTCGGGTTTGCCCATCATACAAACTCCGTTGGAAGTTGATTGGTGGGTTCAGGCGGTGGCTTCGAAAGAGTCTCCGTCCTCTCCCTATCTCCCCATTTCTCCCCGTACTGTCACCCCGTTACCGAGGTAAATTATATGATGCCCCGTTTACTTCGATGGCTCGTGGAATTTGTTACTGAACATTTCCTCAATAGATCCAGAACAACTGTGTACGAGCCGAGAACTGTACACTACTCGCTTCCAAATTCATTCGATATTAGCCATGCTGCGTATCATTTCTATCTGCCTTTTGCTGCCTGTCGAAATTGTTTCTCTACTCCAGGCCAGTTTACTCACCTTCACCATTGGTCCATTGCGCAATTTACACAATCGCCTTCTACCTTTCAGCAGGAATACCCTTTCAACAGGGAGATGGCCGTCTCGACCCCTGGTTTCGCGGAGACACTCCCATCCAACACTCCTCGACCCATTCAAAATGGAGTTTACCATCTTAGGTCTAGGTCTGGGTCTGTATAGTCTTCTTACTTTAGTCGCGGATACATAAGGGCACGTCTCGATCGGGGCTTGTATCATGAGATTGGAACTGTGATTTTTATTGTTCGGATATCCGGCGTCGGACTTCACATGACGGAGACTAGGGTTAATGAATATTCATGGATCGTGTGTAGTTGACGCTCTTCAAAGAGACCTAAATAAGGCTAATAAAATGACACTGCCTTCACGAATACTATCCTGTTAGTCTCGATGGGCTTTATGAGTAATGATCGTCTCAATACTAGATGTAATTAGACTCTGTTTGTCCAAAACTTCTATCGGCTCCTATTCCCTAGCAGGCATCTATAGGGGCGGCTTCACCATACCAAGATTTTAGGATAGTTTTAACGCTTGCTCCTCAAAGCTATGTGCGAGTTAGGGGCATATACAACGCACAGAGTTCCTGTATACATGTAAGATACAGTCACCTAATATTACTCTCTTAATTCTTCTTGCTCCTCCATCTCGGCCTTATTTAATCCAGAGACCCCGCAAGCGCAACACACGAAAACCGCATATCATCACCCCCACGCTCTAGGAACTTCAGAGGGCCCCAGAGAAGTGCCTTGTCGGAGAGTACATCTTCGTTGGCCTCTAGATTCCCTCGTGCGATGGGACCTTTGCGGCGGCCGTCGAGCTCCCACAGTGTACCGTCGTCCGTCTTCACGAAGCACACGTAGTGTAGGTCTATATCATCCTGGGCGTCGGGAGCTGCGGTCTGCCCTTGGCTCGCGGCTTCGTGGTGGGCGCTCGCTAGCGCTGGGGTCTTTTCTAGGAGGGCGGAGCGCTCGGTTGGTGCGAGGGGAATCGATTGGGCTAGGAGGGTCGAGAGGGGGGTGTCGGTTTCTGGAGCGAATTTGTTAGTGAGTTCATGTGATGAGAGAGAAAGAAAGGAAGGGGAAAGGGGAAAGGGAGGGGATGGAAGAGGGAGAGGGACATACCGATGAACCCCTTCGCGGGACCGTTCGAAACGGCGTGCAGCAAGCCCATCAGCCCGCATGCGTTCCGGATCGTCTGCTTCCACCACATCACCGGCTCGGCCTCACCTTTGCCCTTGTACTCGTCCACGCCGGCGTCCTCGGATAGACGCAAGGATTCGTACATCGCGCTCACGGGGAACACGAGGAGAAGGGCGAGCGCGGGACGCGGGATGAAGGCCAGCAGCTCCGGCTCCGTGATGCTGTATACGTCGTGGATCTGCAGCGCGCTGCTTAGACCTAGTTTCCGCAGGAGCGAGGTCATGAGCTCTGGGTTCGCCTCTAGCGGGATGAAGGCTGGGGCGCTGGGGCTCGGGTCGGGATTCGTTATGGTGGCCATAGTGTTGAAAAAAGGAAAAAAAAAGGTTCTAGCGAGCTGTTGATAGGTTGATTGATGGGTTGGTTGATTGATGGGTTAGTTGATTGATGAGGAGATAGGTATGGTATTTAGGCGGAACCTGGCTGTTTGATACTTGGAGTAAAGATGTGGAAAATAGAGAGAGATAGAGTACCTTGCTGCCTGGTTTGAAGACTGGACAGTGTACCTAGATCACAAGTTATGGCTCGTGTTTGGTGTTTCTTCTAGGTAGGCTAATGCAATCGTCAATCTGGTACCTGGAGCTTGCTATGACGCAACCCCGCACCCCGTACCCCGCGGGGTAGCTTCTGCCTGAGCTTGTGTGGGGTCACGGAGCTGTCTCATATAGGTACAAGGTACCTAAGTACTTACATCTAGTAAATGTGACCTCATCGACATCAAGCGGATTGATTATATAAGTGGTGCGTCAGTGTCGAGCTCGACCAGCTCCCATTATCGAACTGACTACAACGTGCTAACCTACTTTTATTCATTTTTATTTTCGTTGCTGGTGGGATGGCGTAGTGGTCGTACGTCTGGTGTTTATGTAGTAGAACGTAGGTTCAAATCCTACTCCTACCAACTTTTGACCTTTTTAGCAAAAAGCTGTTCTTTAGTTAATAGCTCCACGTGCGTATCGCTAAAATCTAATAAGTTTACAACTATAAACTAATTACATGCTAATTTGCTTTTAATTAGCAAAATAAAAGCCTAAAAGCGCGTAAATTTACTTATTACGTTATTAAAGTAAAATACTAATAATATAAAAATTATACCACACTATAATATTAATAATTTTATAGTTAAATAATTAAAATTTAATTAAAATAATAAAGTTGTTTTACTTTAACTAAAAAAAACACTATTATATTAAAGTAATATAAAAACTAGTAAATATAGCTAGCTTAAAATCTAGTTAAGCTTAGCAAAGCTTATTTATTACTCACTTTTTATTTTTATTATTATTATTTGCTTTTAATTTACTTTTATTTTTATAAACGCTTATATAATAAGGTATAAGCATAGCAAAGCAATAAAAGCAACTAACTAAAGCCCGCTAAGGTATAACGCGCTACCTTTAAATTTAAATCAATTAACCATTCGCTATAAAAAATACCTTGCCAATTTCACTCTCAAAATCCGAAGGAGTATAGCGCAAATGCTGTTCGCACGACAGTAGTGCCGTATGGCAAACTGCAAGGAAGAGGGTTTTAGTCCAAAGGCGTAGCTCAGCTACGCACTAGTATTCCTACGGTTTCCCCCCCCCCTACAGACAAGAATGTTACACCGTTGGCGTACCGGATGCTGGATATATATAGCACTATATATAACATCAAATAGCACAAACGGAATATAACTAATAATATTTTCGTTGCTGGATATTGTCATTTCGATTCGGTCTCCCTTTGAAATCTCAACAGCAACAGCAATAGCAACAGCATGTGGCCATGGGCCGTATATTCATAACCGGCTCTTCTGATGGGCTCGGCCTTCGTGCAGCTAAGCAGCTCGTCTCCAAGGGCCATACAGTGTACCTGCACGCTCGCAACACCCAGAGAGCTAGCGATGCGCGCAATGCTTGTCCGGGCGCGGCAAACGTCCTGCTGGGCGATCTTACGTCCATCGAAGAGACGAAAGCCCTAGCATCCTCGCTCTCAAAGCTCGCCCCTATGGACTGTATTTTTCACAATGCAGGGTTGTATCTTGGACCGTATCGCCCGCAGGCTCAAGGATACCCGGCCGTCTTCGCCGTGAATGTGCTGGCCCCTTATATCCTGACGTGTCTTGTACCGCTGCCAAAACGCCTGGTGTACGCGAGCTCCGACAGCCATTGGGGCGGGTCGAATAGTCTGGACGACTTCGGATGGAGAGAGCGTCAAAAATCAGGTCGCTTTAGAGATAGCAGTGCGTACGCTGACACAAAATTGTATAATACCATGTTCGGCTACGCCTTTGCGAGACGATTCGCCTCGAAGGGGGTCATCGCGAACTCGGTCGATCCTGGATGGGTGCCGACAAAGATGGGCGGTGCCGGCGCGCCAGGCAATATCATGGAGAGTGAGAGGCTTTATGTCATGCTTGCTGAGGGCACCGGCGAGGCCGAGGGAAAAATGGATGCTTTTGGGAGAATGGGAGGAGGGGCCCAACTCAGTCGAAGAAAGATGCATATGACGAAAAGACGCAGGATGATTTGCTGAAGAAGCTGAGGGAGATCACTGGAGTAGGTGTACCCGAATAGACTTTTAATTACTCCGAAGGTATTTATTTACGCGGCCTATAAGTTATTAGGTGTCAAAGGATAATGTAGCAAGTGGGTAGATACTACCCACTAGGTTAGGTGGATATAACGTATAATGTAGGTATATAAAAACGTGAACCCTCCTAATTAATTGGGAGAGGTTCAGGAATTAATGCCATTAAGCGCTTACCCCTATACTTCTACCTAGTCGGCGCGCGAAGAGCTAGACTGTCTAAACCGGGGATTTTTGAATATATACAAACCACAACCACCTTCTTTGTTCTAGATAGTGTGACACTGCCACCACTCTCATCACTGGTGGTTTCAGCATCAACTTATTGTTGATGCACAGAGGAAGTCCAATCTGCACTGGCAGAGTTTACCCCGCTAGTTTATATATGACACGGGCCTCGGCCCGTGCCATGTTGACCCTGGCAGTCCTGGAAATCGGGGTCATGTTCCGTATGATTCTATAACAGACACATCCCCGTATGTTTCGGATTAGGCACTCTCTATCTGCACTCAGGGGTAGGCATATGAGCTCAAGACTAGGTCAACCTGTCTGGGTCGGCAGTTAAGTGCCTTGACCGACTTTGACCATTCCATTATGATGAAAAGATCCCATTATTGCAAGTTTAATAAGCAATTAGGGAGCATGCGCGATATCGGAATGTATCTAATAGCACCTCAATGTTTAGTGCTGGTAGAAGCAGTGTACATGGGATTTAGTGCTGTCGAGTAGTCTCGAATGAAACGCTCAGCTTCGCTTTGATATAAAATGTTCTAGTAATTAGGCTGTGCAAACACTCTTTTGAATTCGTCTTTCGACATATTCAAACATTCGGCACCCAACGGATTGTGTATGCATGAATAAGAATCTTCATTGCCGTGTAATGCATCTAATACGTCGGCCCATGAGCTACTGAGCAGCTCTACTAAATTCAACTGGTATGAAGTTCAGGATCGATGGAACCACCGCACCGGTGTCTTGGGTTGATTGAAGAAACTAGTCGTTGTAACTCCTTTCCATGGACAAATACCCCTGCGAGATAAAGACGGGTCAATTTCCTACGCGTTTGACTATTCAATAAGGGACCGATGCTGAGGAAACTTAGCCCATTAGGCCAAAGGTTCTGATAAAGCTTGATAGAGATACTTTGGAGGCTGTCCGAATACAAAATTGCAGACAAGAATTGGTAAAGATATCTTTTTATTTGGGTATGCGGGTCCCCGTAGGAGTCCTTGTAGGGTTCTCCCAGTCGAATAACAACATAGTCTAGCTACTTGGCTAGCACGACGAGGCTTTTGTGAGTTGTAGGGTCGAGAGCTAATAAATCGGTGTTAGATGTGCTCTCTATTTCAATCCTCACATTCTTTAACGTCGCACCGATTCCGGGTAGAGCCCCCAGAAGAGTGACGATAATGTCTGTAGGCAACTCGGAATTTAACCGGATTTCATCATGAGCCGATGTACGAAGGGCAATCAACTCGTTAATTGATTGATTCTTGACCTTATAATACCCTCAATAGTCATTCCCTGTTATAAATACGGCTTTAGAGCGACCTAAATCCTAACACTCCGTTTTCACTCCAGCCATAAATGAGCTAAAAGCGAATACCAATAGCGCTGTTAGGAATCGAACCCAACTCACTATTATAACTCAGACGGTATGTGCCATATGCCCGATAATTTAGGTTTGCCGAGTACATTTTCGAACAGGGAAGGGCCTTGTGTGACATAAATCGTTCTTAAATGAGCATCACCCAATGAAAATGCGGCAAATGGACAGATGATTCCAATGTAAAGATTTGACGTTGTACGTAGTGTCCTGTTCGGAAATGTTGAAAATACAACGCTTTGGCTAGCTAATTTTGAAATACCCCACTATCTAGAAGAAGACTAGCATTAATTAGTTAAACATCTGTGCCAGCAGCCTGATGTAAAATCCCCCGACTCTAGATAGTTATGCAATACAACAGTTTTCATCGCCCCTATCCAACACAATATACCATTATACATCTCTAATCTGGGACAATCAGTTTCACTCTCGATGACTCTGCTTTACCTGGCTCATTCGTAGCTTGGTGTCGGCCTGAAGGTTCTGCTCCATGTCTCTCAGCCCTAGCATGGTCTTCTCCATATTATTATTAAAATCGAAGGCTCGTTGGTTTTCGCAAACAGTTGTTCGGTTCCAGCCATGTAGGACTGTTGTGTAGGTTACGGTATCGCGGGAACCTGGGTGTTGATCATCGGCTGCATCCGAGCACCTTGTACCTGTTGGTGTTGGGCAGTCAGTTTTATCTTGGACACAAGCCGCCTCAGCATTGTTCGAGAATGCGTCGCCAGGTTCACATAAGGATGGGGAATAATTCCTCATTCCCAGCTGACGGGGACTGATATTAACACCATTTGTGTTGGCGTCCAAGAAAGCATGCTGGTTGTAGTGTGACGATGTAGGGGTGGCTGGGACACCAGCAGCGGGAGCTCTGCTGTGCACATCTTGAAGTCTCTCGAACTCGACGAGCCACTCGTCTCGAGACTCGGAGGAACATGGCATAGGCCCTTCAAGTAGCTCGAGCACACTTTTGGTATCAATCTGTAATTCCATTATCAAACCGGGTTCTTTCTATATTCAATGCCTTGACGGACGATGCAGAGAGAAATAAAATAGACAGATGACAGACGCACACTTTCTTTGAGGTCGAGGAAACCATCCCACTCCGGATAATCATTTAGTAGGCTCTGCGACGAGGGCGCATGGCAGTGAAGGGTATCGATACCCAAGCTGCCCCAAAATGGGTTTGTGAATGACATTGAAATTGTAGGTTGATTACATATTGGAAATGTAAAATTCTCAAGATGTCGAGAATCATGTATCGCATTTTAAACTCGGTATTCAGTGCAACTGCTTAAAGTGGCATATTAGGAGACGATCATGGAATTGATCTGTTTACCGGGCCTATACAAAAACCCAATGTGGCCCACAGCCGGTCTCGGGGGCTTCTCTGTCGATACATGATTGGTCTGCTATTAAAACAATTGACGTGCTATGACGGAGTGGCGCATCTACATATGCCACCCATGCCACTTATTTCTGCTAGTACCATTACACTCGTCATAGTGCATCAGGATCAGACCCTTGATTCCACTCTTATTCAAGTTTCCCATCACACTCACATCCCATTTTCATGATTCCCAATCCCACCATTGATGCCTTTGGCCTGCACCTTGTAAAGCATTTGCATCGCGTGGCGCAGCACACATGCGCCATGATGAAGTAATACCTACTATTACGACACACCTACCTACATTGTCTCTCCACCACTCCACCATCTAGAGACAACATTTGACGATCCAATTACTCATACATAACACACAATAGGTCAACCACTTTTTTCGCCCTTCCTTTTTTTCCTTTTCCCTTTCCCTCCCCCAATCCCCCCCCCCTTTTTTTTAATCGTCAAGTTTTTATCCAGCTTGTGGTCCTAAGCTGAAGCGAGCTCTGTACCCCCTGTTATAGTAATCACTTGCGATTTTTATAACCAAGATATCGGGAGTAGGAAAAGGTGTGATAAGCTATTGATCATCCATTCCCACGTTCTTCGTAGTCAATGAATAGTGTCTGGTTTGCATTGGTTGCGAGTGTTATTCACACCTGTACTCGCGGGTGCCATTAACCCGAGATTAGTTCTTGTTCGTTCTCTTGTGCGGCCCGTTGCATTCCCTCGATCCAGAAGACCCAGAAAGATCCTCGAGGCATACCTTGGTGCGAATCTTCTTCTAAACACGCAGCCTCCAGTATTGTGAGGGCGTGGGAGTCGTTATGCTGGAGCTTATCGGCCATGAGAGCATCGTTTGTATACCACATGTGGACCATGTCCTCCACAAACTTCCACTGGAACTTGAAATCTTCCGGGTTATCGATGGCCCAAGGGTCGAGTCCTTGTATAAGTTCCTTCACGCTAGTTGCATGATGAGGTGGGCGCGAATAGCCGCCTGGGCCATAAACGTTGATGGTATCTTGACCTCCCCTGATAAGTAGTCTGATAATCATAGATTTATCCGCATCCGGGAATGCCTTGCCGTTCCATTTCACGTTGCAAGTTTGGATGTCAGGTGATGACCAGCCAGAGACGCTCTCTGTAGCTTCGGCATTCTGTTGCCATTCGTCCTTAGTCGAATTGACGAAAGTGTATTCCCGCGGGAGCGCGATACCTTTTTCGATACCTTTTTCTCTAGGGTCGCTATTTTTCGTAAGGACCACCCCCGTTATAGAAGTGGTCCTAGTCTTCTTTTGTGGTTGGCCACTACGGCTTCGAGTGTCTAGTTGATCCTTATGCTTGGCCATGCGAGCGTACTGCCCAGCTTCTTTATGTTCGCCCTGTTCTTTACAATACGTGGATATAGTGCGGAGGGTTTTCGCGCCACCTTCCTCTCTACTCGGACTGAGCTGGCTGGTAGTATCCTCCTTCTTGGCCCGCTTCGCATGCTGTGGGAGCTCGCTGGTAGTATCGTCATTCGACCGCTTTTCTCCTTGGCCAGTTTGTTTCTCTTGGGTCCAGTCAAGTTCTAGACCGTTGAGGATGTGGAGACTGTCGTATTCGAGCTTGTTGTGACATCCCAGACACGTTGTCAATCCGCATTTCTTACACTTCTGCATACATGCGGAGGTGCGATTCTCACAGGTGTGACACATAGCATCATGGCTCGAAACTTTCACATACTCTGTGTGTTGCTCTTCCAAATAGGCATGGGGCTGTGGAGCCATGGGCGACTGGGAGGATTGGGAGTTGGAGTGCATAGCTGTAGATGGCCTGTGGCAAGAGCTTAGGGTTCCAGGTATACGAATCAACTGCAGCCAAAGTTAAAATCCAAGATAAGGAGGCAGAATGAATTGTGGGGCTTGATGCTATAACTGTGTAGGAATTCAACAAGGTATAAAACAGAAAGGTGTAAATGTGTGTTGAAGACTGTTTATTTACGGTGTTTTTTAGAGAACGGTGGTGAAAGATCTTCATGGTGTGTTGAATCCGTCAAACTTGAGTAGCAACCCGAGCAGACTCGAAATTTTGGAAGGCAAAGTCGTAAATGAGAAAACGGGGGCAGTTTTCAGGAGGAGAAGCTAAGCTTTGTGCTTCTTTGCAAAATGGCTGACAGAGAGATTGCCGACTTAAAGAACAAGTCAGTGAAATTCTCTCTTTGATTACACGTGAGGGTATACGGAAGGCAAGGGAAGAGAGGATTGATTAGTAAATGCGTGTATACGTAGACTGCATTGTGTTGTTTATCATGGAGGGGGGCAGGACGTACCCGGGAGCGTCAAAGAGTAATATGTTGTGTTGAGCTGGTGAAGAGAGTGAATGAACTCACAGATGGTGAACAATCTCTTGAGATAGGAGTCAAGGGCTGTACCAAGGACAAGACAAGTACAGCCTAGCTTTGTAATTAATGGGTAGCGTTTGTTTGCTTATGATGTCGTGCATAGGTGGTTCGCGCTACCATGTAGCTATTCCGGAACTGATGCTTGTAGTGAGAAGTTCTGTAAGTGAATGAAATACAGATGGAACAAAGCCCTCAAGGTCTATCCGGAGGCTCATCCGTGGGTCCCGCGAAGGTACTTACTTCTTTGCTACATGTCCTCAATAGAAGGCTTCGTAGAGACTGGTTGTAGTGATGGAGTGATGGATTGATTTGGCATTTGTGGTGTAGTTGTCAGCGTGGACCAGTAGTGTACTATCCACAATAATTAAAGAGTGAGGGTTGTATACTGTACTACACCTTTACATCGTCGCTATAGGTATTGTTGTTGGTAGATTGCGGCTGGCATACCAATATTCACGATGTCGTGGCTGGGCAATTGGGCCTATCAGCCTCAAGATCATTTAAGTCATTTACTGCTTGGCAGGTTCCTCGAAACCTGTAGGGAATCAAGAATTATCAACAAGCGAGCTACTTTACTATCTAAATCTCTGCTAACCTTGACGCTAGCACAGGAGTCGAAGGTCATAAGAGGAAAATATTTGTGTACTCCAAATCAGCTCAGGGAATAAAGCTTGAAATGTATTGAAGGATGGTCTCTGTGGCTTGCAACATATTCCAAGTCTGCGCATCATAAGTGAAATGCACGAGTTATTATGATAGACAATGAGTAAAGGGAACCCGTAGCTAAAGGATTATTAACGTCTGTCTATGCTCTTGCTGCGGTAGGAAACAAAGAGTGGTGCGAGGAGGAGGCAGAAACTTTCGTGGCTACGGAGAAACGAATAATTTGCAACTTTCCTTTATAATTTATGAGAGATTATCTCTTTGGAACGTTTTGTAATATTAGTATATCCTTTTAGATTAAATACTCCGAGGCTTTTATGATGTTGTCTATTTTATACGAAGTTAAAGAGGTCTAATTAAATACCGGTACGAGTGTTTTTGACGCGTATGGCCAATACATAAAAGGCCGGGTGACGATCAAGACACAATCCGACGGAAGATTGAGGAGGAGGTTAAAAGGCATAGTAACAGATTTAAGTGGCATGAGGGTGACGACGGCTCCTACTACCCACCTCCGGAGTATGGTGACAATACCCCAATCAAGAAGGAATACCTCGATCTGGCGTTATCCATCGCTAAGGAATCACAGGTCCTCGTAGTTTGGCAGCAGGGAGATATAGTGCTACTTGATGTAAGCCATCCACGCCTTGTTCAGGTTATTCGTAGTCAGTCTGACCTCTTTTAGAATTATGCCGTTATGCCTTCGCGGTCTCCATGGAAGGGAAAGAGGACTGTTCTGGCGGCATTGTAGGATAACAACAACAAGTCGAGGATTGGAGATTACCTGAATTGATTCATTTGTTAATATTTTGTGCCGGGAGAAATGTTTATATCGTCCATGCCAAGCAGATGGCGTACTAAGAGTGAGAGAATTCGTCTTAGGAATTCTAACAACCTCCTAGCTCACACAATTCATTGTGGTGTTCTAGTATCGTACAAGATGTCTTTATCACGCTTATAGTCGATGCCATTTAGCCCAAGTGCTGCTCTTTCAAAGACAAACAAAGAGTTGAGCTAAAAAAGTACTATTGTTCTTGTCTAAGGGCATACTTCAAGCTTTATAAGGTGACGGATCACGCTGCACCTACCTCGTAAGGCCATAGATAGGAATTGATCCGAGCCCAATTTTGTCATATTTTATATCAGTCAAGTAACACCCCTAGAACACTTTACACACTTATTAGCGCCAGAGATGTGTCAGATTTACAACCCGTGCGGATGCATCTCCTCCTGCGACACCATTAACCTTTCGGTTGTGCCCACTTCATCCGAGAACGCATGCCCAGTCACCTTACAGGTAGGCCAACATCTGAACAACGCGGAAAATTTTGCGACCTATGCAGACGAGCTTCTCTTCGACATCTCTACGGGTCTAGGCATGAATCGGTCGATCGAAGCCACGCAACGCTGCACCGTCGAACTCAAAAGTATGAAGGATAGGATCTCGTCTCTAGGGCGCGATACACGCGATATTCTAGTCCGTTTGGACTCGGTATCCTGGATTACTCTTAAAACGGACGTAGGCTTGTGTACAAGGCTCCAAGCTTTATTTGGTTGGCAGTTGACGGAGCTTCAGACGCTTCGCACATGCAGGGATCACCAGAAAGGGGCTATGCTGACATAAGCGGGAGGTATTATACGAAAGAAAGAAAACTAAGTTTGATAGTGTCACGGCTCCAACCGTAAGTACATATATACAACTGTAGATAGCCAAGTGCCCGAATTCACGTTTCATGTTACACTTCAACTACTGAATATACCAGAAAAGACCACGTAATATCATTATAACCGCATGGGGGAAGTTCTGTCTGTACTGGCAGACCCCGTGACTCGGTTCCGGAACGGTTCTACTTTTGGTAGTATAGCCATTAGTGCTGAGTTTCGCTCCATGGGTAGTTTCGGGAGCCCTAGGCACTATTAACTGGGTAACGATCTTGCCTATCCCGTTGGCGGGCTCAGCTTCGAACATTGCCAGGGGATTCGTCTCCGCAGAACGCAGAAACGAGAACCCCCCGTAGCCCTAGGTACATCACCGGTCGCAGTCAAGTGTCACTGTCGCGTATTACAGCACTGTTAAAAATGGTGTAGGTATGTAGATCATAGACGGACGGGACGCGTTCTGGATATTGCGGTGTTGTCGACATTGTCGTGACGGTGGTGTCGACGTCGACTTCGGTGGTACGGCTACTTGGCCTGCTGCTCGCTGGACCTGACGGTTTCGCGAGGAGTGTGTGGTGTATAGGAAGAGCAGCGAGTCGGGGCAGGCTGATGTGTCCGAGGTGGCTGCTGTTGTATAAGTACAAGTAGGAGAGAGCGTCAATTTATGTAGTTATTAGCGGCCTGCAGTGTTGAAGTCAGGGAGCTGGGAGACTTGCGATCTACATGCTAGATGACTAATCTACGTATATATAAGGCTCATACCCCTTTGGAATAGCCGAAGGGACTTAGACTTCTAGATAACTAACGGGAATACCATGTACTATCTTTGACATACAGGGTGCTGCAGGCAGCTATGTATTTTAGATTGCCAAGGCGGGGGTAGAGCAAATTATGGCGGCGGCAGCCACTTAAGAATCTACCTATATTTGCCTCATCAAACGCGTAAACGGAGGTCTGCTTGCGAAATATCGTAATAACTAGAGGCTGTCGATGATACGAAGCCAGCGACCCCTTTCACGGGAAATCGTGAATCTGGCCTTTCCAAGTGATACTGACCTAATGGTATGATAGTAAGTCTTCGTACCTTGTTGAAATACCTCAACTGTGGTTAGATTGGGACCAGGGAAGATCTCGCCAACATTGACTCTGGTGAGAGCTTCGGAGCGGGTTATCTTGAGCATGCATAGGTCGGAAATTTACCAATCGCGTTTCCTATATGATGTCTATATCTCCATATGGTCCATTAATTTTTTAATATGTTGGGCCCTTACAGAGAATCCTACCTATTTTAGCAACAAATCAGGAAACAATTTTCCGTGACATCTCACGTAGGAAGCTCCCGCAGTAAAGACATGCCAACGCCTTACATTACCTGCAATATTTAGTTGAGCTGCTTCATCGTATGTCTAAATGTGCTTAGGATTATATTCCAATTTATAATAATCTGAACAATATTATATAACTAGCATTAAATATTATTCTTTCTAAACACCATCTACCATGGTACGGCCTATCCATGCTTTGAGCTGGCGCCTTGTAGTAGTCCGAAGAACTCTGGGGGCGGGCCTCGGGCTTCTCGCGGACAATCCCCTCGCGCTTAATTTTGTGATAATCATCACTTCCAGCACCCCTATACTGCATCTTCTGACTTTTGTAGGAGCCATAGCCCCTCGTTTGTCGAATTCAAGTTCCCGGGACATATCTCTCATGAAGCAGTGAAATCCCAACAAAGGGGCCAATTCGTAAGAGGTCACCATCCTAGAGCATCATTATGGACCACTTCGACGTCCTTGTCACCTTGATTTCTTGCCTGCAACTTTACAGCTAATAGAACAACAAAGGTAATGATTACCACTAAGAATGGGATACCAATACCGAGCCCGATACTAACTCCCAATCTCCACCTGTTGTATTCGGTTTGGCGACTTATGTCGATCTGAGTTTGGATGTAGTCCTTAATGATGCCTGACTGTACGGTGAATGGCTGGGAGAGAGCAACGGGGAAATCTTTCCCCATGCCTACAGCGGCTGGTTGAGAAATGATGAGTATGTTCCCGCTGTGCTGGCTGGCATTGAACCAGGCGCTCTCTGGCGTCATATATGGTGCTTGGGCCGTTGGGAAAGATCCTAGGACCTTTCCAGGGTTGAAAATATACTCGTGCTTCGTCGTATCTGAGTAATCACCAAAGTAAGTACACGGGCAATGTCAAAATCCCAGGGCGTGTTAGGATACTCACTCGTGTCCCACACCACACTGCCCATTCGCCATTGTATTTGCACCGGGACGTCGACCTGTCCGTCAGGTCCAAATACCCAGGAAATCGTATAGTTGGTATCGCCGAGCAATGCAGGGAGTTGGACAGCATTTTCTGTGGACATCCAAGGGTATGAGCCAGGCGGCTCGTGGCATCCTTCATCATGATTGTTATAGCATTGTTTGAAGGAAGTCAGACACAACTGACCCCGCGGGCACTGAGGTGAGAGTTCGACGCCGGATATAGCGCACGCGAGTAGTGAGACGGCCGTTGCGATTCGGTATAGCGCCATTGTGCTCTGCTTAAAAGAATCGGGAAATATAGATCCACGAAAAGCTGTTCAGTGGGGGATTTTGTTGATGCAACTTCTATCTAGGTAGGCGTTGTCATGATATAGCAATTCGACGCAAACCAAAGGGTGCTCGTGCCGCGCAGAGACGGGGTACAGAACTCTCACACGCCATACGCACAAGCCGTCTTCGGATCGGATCACAAGCAACCGGGCAAGGGGTGGTACCAGCCGGACGGAGTCGTCACACCCCAAAGCCAGTAGAAATAGCTAGCCTGTGTTACTATAGGAAAGACTTGTCCTCTCTTCTCCCTCTCTTCTCCCCTCTTCTCGTCTTTATCGTAGATGAACGAACTCGCCTCACAGCCGTTACAACATTCGAAACAACCGTCAAATTGACCTTTTGGACACCGCGAGTTGCAGAAACCAATTCTTAACATGACACCGTGCTTGCTGTTTCACTTTATTGAGTGTCCGCCTAACTACACGCCTGTGAAAACCTAGGCATGTACTCAAGACGTGGGTGCGTACGAATCTTGGTGTCTCAGCAAACCTCCAGCCTGGTTTTGGCTACTGAGGGCTACACGCGTACCCGTTGATCCCATCGGGTAGTCATTGTAGCACCGTGAGCCGGCCACGAAATATAACCCGCAAGACAGATCTTTTTGACGAACCGTACTCGAAGCAAGCACTGTTTTCAACTAGTACTAATACGTATGTAAACTGGACGTTGTGCCGATACTTGTTAATGATCTCATGACTTGAAGACTTGCTGGCCGTTTATGTTTGTGCAATATGCGCTTATCGGCGATTGATACGGCTCTGCCAGAAAAGGATATTGTATACCCTTGCTTTCCTAGAGGGTCATCTTGCGGTTTCTTTGTATAATATAATATATTATAAAATATACGCCATCGCTTGTTTCTAAGTTCTAACATATAATTATAGTAGTAGTAGTATTTTGGGCTATGTTGTTTTGTTTAAATTATCTTGTAAAATAAGGGCCTCGTATAGATTATATAGGGAACCTATTTTATAGGCTAACTTGATTGAGTAGCTTGTTTACAGTGTTATCTTTATATCCTTATATCTGATATGGGGAGTGCTCTGTATTCTAGTTCCTGACACCTTGGATCTGCTGCCCGAAAACTCGGCGGTATCCATCAAGTTACAGCAGCAATTGGTGAGTATCCTAAACGTGCGCGTCAGTAGTGAAACCTGTACTACTATGGATGCCGATCAGCCCGGCCGGATGTTCCCAATTTCACGCCCCTCGTTAGGTGCAGATGCCCATGCGGAAGCGGATGTCTGGAAAATCGGTGCTGGCGGGGGTCAAGACCATATCGGCCAAAGTATTCTTCGACACTCATTCTCCAGACGTTTTACTCGAATCGAGCTTCATGTGTATGCCATTCCTCATTCTAGAGCGGTAGAAAGTTAGCGTATTAGTACAGTCCCACAGCAAAGACATTCAGAGCCTAGTACTACGACTTGTTAAAATAAGCGATGCTTGCGGCAGTCTTGATGCCTATGAGCGCGTCGGGTAATATTTTACGACTAGCTATATGCCGACGTCTCGAGGCTTTTCTGAGGTGCAAGCCGCTCTGAGGACTCAAGAAACAAGCACGATTTGCCTAACAGGATAGGAATGTCATGAGCTAAAAAGTCATCTAACAGGACTTGAGATATGGTATAGCGTTCGCGCTACGGAGCGGGCTGATAAGGATCATTTCAAATATCTAACCTAGCTTAGTCAGAATCACCAAACCCGCGTGTGCTCCCTTAGACACTATATTCCTTAGGCATATCAAACTTGAATTTAATATTTCTGGGTTATAAATAATAAGTACATTGAAAATTATATTTGTGAACAATTCCGCACTTGAGACGGTACGGTCTCTATGGGTCGTGGGAAAAGGCACATTCTGTCAATGACCAGTGCCTCCTCAGGTCATGGTCAAAATTAGGGGTTTACAAGCCTCACGCACCCTTGCACTCGCTAGAAAACCACAGTTAGAGACGAGTTCCTAAGATTATCACGACTTAATAGAAGCGGCGATGAGGAGTAGCAGTAAGGGTACAGATGGAGTTGTGAGAGGAAGAGGCTCAATAACATGGATTTCTCGCAGTAGCGCCCAGCGTTTTAGTGGCGGCTTCATAGTGGGAAAATCCTAGGACGATTGATCTCATCGATTGCAATTTGAATCCTAACAACCGACACTCGGTTTCGCTACGGGTTGATGGGAGTGAAAATGTTGATCGTAGCGATCTATGCGAGCAATAGCTTGACCCGATCCATTTCGCTTCCTATCTAGATAGGTAGCTACTCCTTATATTGATAGGATGCGATTAGCGTCCGTCGTGCCCGCACGCTCTAGAACGATACCCCAATCCAGCTGGCCGAAACGCGGGGTCAAGTGGAGGTTATCTCAGATATCTTGCGGGGATGCAGGCGTGTGTCTGCGGGGAATCGCATCAAAGTGGCGATCGGGCGAAGGGAGTGAGAAAGTGCTGATACTTATCTAGTTACCTGCTCTTTTTGGACATGCGACGAAATTTTCCTTAAATATACTAGCTTTTGTCGAATTTTCCAATTGCATTTTCCTCACATCTCGTTCGTCATCAACAACGAAATCACGCCTTCGCCCCAACTTCACATTTCAATATGACGACCACTGGCAGTTGCATGTGTGGTAACATCCGGTACCAGTTTACCGGTGAGTGAGGCATGCAAACAGGAGTACTGACACGCAATTTGCTAATCTTAGACACAGGTGAGCCTGCAGTTACCGCGCTGTGCCATTGCATAGATTGTCAAAAGGTACGGCGCATCAGATTCATGTCCATACGTGACAAGTAAAAGCGCGGATACTGACTATGACTATTACTTCAGTGGACTGGTGGTGCTTTTACGTCGAACGCCGTAGTGCCGCGCACTGCATTCTCAGTTACACAAGGTACGCGCATCGCAAGTAGATTAGCCATTCTTAGTCTCACTGGTCTCACTGGTTTCAGGAACGCCGAACTCATATGATGCCGTGGGCGCGTCCGGCAAAATCAACAAGCACTTCTTCTGCCCCAATTGTGGCTCCAGTCTCTATACCGAGCTCGAGGTCATGCCCGACATGACTTGCGTTAAGGCTGGGGGCTTGGATGGGGGTGCAGCTAACCTGGGCAACAAGATCGGGGTTGAGTTCTATGTTAAGGATCGCCCTCAGTATCTGCAGCCCTGTGAAGGCGCGAAGCAAGAACCCCAATTCGGGTAGATATCGAGGCTGATGGTGAGTCACGATATCGAGGATTAAAGTCCGGTCAATATATAAACGTTGATGAATACTACGAATTTAACCGCCTAATCCCTTCTTGCCACCTATAAACCAAAGGCAAATTGTGCGATTACTCAGACTAGTTAGGGCTGTTAATGTTAAATCGAGTTGACCTTCCTTGGCAGCTGAGGCGTGAAGAGATGAGGTCTAGATAAGAGAAAAAAGATTCCATAGCACATCCTAAAATGGCAGGAAGATTTTCGAATTGGCCATACAAAACGCAGTGAGACCCGCCGATGTACATATCCGCCGAATTGGTACAGATAGCTGTAGCTTACATTACTTACTCAGTATGGAGCAGCCCACTGACATCTTTCACTTACATCATAGGACCGATAGCAAAGCATTGCCTTGATGAGAAAATATTTATAAGTGAAAGAATTTAGAGCATAAAAAAATCAGTTGCGTTTTAGTATGAGTCCCGGGACGGCGATTGCTGATTAGGTGCTTTGATTTAGATCTACTATGTCAAACGATAGCATATTAGGAAAAATGCGGTCCCAGTACATGACTGGCAGATACCCCTTCCTTTCTCCTTTTTGGGGGGGGGGAATAATATGCGTACGTGACTTGTCTCAAGGCCCTTTACTTGGCAGCGAGCGCGTCCAATTTGGTCCTGTCTCATCCTGTAACGACCACCTTTTTGCTCAAGCTATGAAAGCCACGGGTTAAGGCTTCCCCGATTCTAGAAATGGCACCGACGAGAAGAATAGGGCTGATTTGCGATAACGTATCGAGACTGCGAGAGTGATGTAATAGGTTGGATTAGCTTGCGGGCCTGGATGAGTGTTAGAGAACTTCACTTTTAAGAGATTAAAAGACTAATGATATATATGTAACACGTATTAGTTTTTAACTACTCACGGTGAGTTATTAATTATTTAGGCTTTTATAATACTTAGGCTTTAGTACGAGTATAACACACCATTTTAAATAAATTATAGCTTGTTTTTTATATCGTGTGTATTAAATTTTAATAATATTACTACCTTATAGCTTAATTATATATATATTATAAAGCAAAAAAGGCTAATTATATAGTACTAAAAATTTATAGTAAAATAAAGTGATTTTAACTAATTTTAATTAATTCTAAAGCTATTTCAAGTAATATAAGCAATATAAGTGGCGGTGCTATATATTTAGGAAAGGCGATAATTCAACGAAGTTTTGACTTTAGTTGAGTCCTTACTAAATTTATACGGCGTTAGTACTAGTAATAAAACCAAGTTTGAGGAGGGGGACCTTATGGCCTGCATAAGCGGCTAGCATACTAGGTCTTCTGTTAATACCAACAACGGCTTCTAATAAAACAAGTAGTGTTAGACCACTATTTCTGAAAATGTCCATTTCTGATACTTAGGGAAATAGCCGTACTAACTACGCCTTTAGTCAAGTCGCATATCGCGACGAGAAGGACATCCCGTTCGTCACCACCTAATGAGAAGCCTCGACAAGTTGGGCGAAGTTTCCACCTGGAGTAAAGCGTAGGATACCGTTTCTGCTCGTGATGTAGCTACAAAAAGGGATTTGTTCGACAATTCTGGACAAAATAGAATTATATTCAGCTAGCAGGAGGCAAGAATCTCTTGGAAAATATTCCCAAGGCCATACAGAGATCTATGAAGTCCCGCTAGAGTAGAGGGCCCCAGGGGAACTTACTCATCAAGGTAAACGGCATTAGGATAAATTTATTCGGAACCGCTACACTCTGCTTCGAGCCAGCCAGGAAACGTGCTTTCACATCCGTGTTCATACGAATTGCTGAGATGGAAACCATTGCAACTATCGGTGAGCACTTTCCAGGAGGATCAAACTCCGAGCTTGGTGGACTATATTGTAAGGGTCACGAGCACGCCGCCAGAACTATGAAAAGAGCGATAGAAATAGGGAATTTCATTGTAAGAAAGGTATCGAGGGAGTGGTTTAAGGAAGGAAAAAGAAAGAAAGACATAGAATGGATTCGTTGGTGAAGATGCGTTAAGATAATGCTTATAAAACTAACATTCGGATAAATTAAGAGGGACATGCTTATATAGTCGAAACAAATGTCAAGCTCATGTTCAAGCACCTCACTCTACACACTTCTATCATTGTTCAAACCGTACTCCCTTATATACAGAGGTAGTACTTGGTTTTCTATAGTGGACTAAACTCAGCGGTTGAATCATAGGTGGAGGGGACCGTTTAGTTGCAATAAAGCAAACGTTGCATCGCGAGGCCCAAGTGTTCCCGGGGAAGGAGGCTACCAATGGTAGATTGAAACACCGAAGGCATGTGTGATCAAATTAGCGGTTCCTTAGACTAGAGAGAACCAGTAGCTACGGCGTCACAGCACCACAATTATTCAGTAGACCCATATGTGCCGAGCGGTCAATATATTATTCTTGGGTTGGAATTGCGTTATTTATCAACGGAAGCCTTACTCGCCTAGCTATCGCCTCATGTGTACTGACGTTAAATCTCAAATCCCGTTAGTCATTTTTTTTTAGCAGTAAACTAGACGTGGCACTATAGACGCTAGGGAATATTTAGGGATAGTCTGTCCTCCCTACATGCTATGACACCATTTTCTGTCGGACAAAGAAGAGATGGTAAATAGTATAAGCCGAGGTAACTCGTTGGAGAATTCACGGTTTCTCAAATACATCCATACCTTTGCTTTAACGCAAGTAGCGAGAGAATGCGAATACACTACCATGGCGACAGTCTACTTCATAGTAAAGCAACTAATTGTTTACGTCTCAGCGTGTTTCACGCAACTCCTTTTTCTTTCTAGTCCTTCGTAGGAAAACGGTGTAGCTTACTCCTTCGGCCGTAAGTCCACTCACCGTCATATGCACTATCTAATGTCGACTTTTATGGGATTTATATCGTCAGGAACGTGCATCGTAAGTGTTGACAAACATCTATTTACTTGTTCTTTCTCTCAAGGGGCGGTCGATACTTCGGATTTCATAGACCCCGTTTTTTAGAGTAAGAAGCAAGTAACATATGTCTACCAATCCCGGTTGCCTTAGCTGACACCCCGCAGCAATATATGTGTCGTCTTAATCTCCATACTAATACACTGGTTCTAGTACTTGAGCAATCTATGAGCCATGTTACCGGTTTTGTGGGGTTGAAGTTTTGAGTCCGGTAATTCAGAACGTATCGCGTATATATATACATGGGAGGGGCCAGCACCCATTTATAGACTCCGCATTGTTTTAGACCGAGTGCACAACAATGGAACGGCCGGTGCTGTGGTCGGGAATTTGAGTATATGAAAGTGTATAATTATCACGGCAAACATATTGACTAGGGATTTGGAGATCATATTGATCAGGTGGGGCTGCGGATTTTCCCGTGTGTCAGGCTCTCGCTACAAATGTCAAGGCATGCAGATTTGTGTCGTTGCGCGATAATCCGCGAATTCTGTAATGGGCAACCTCCACTAATAGTATGCAAAACGCTTTCTTTGTTAGAAATCAGTCGTGACACTACTGTTTGCTGGCCCGAATTCTTTCTCGCTAACTGCACCTCGCTCTTAGTGGCGACGGGAAGTTCTTCTCGGACTCAGCTTCCGGTACATGGACAAGGGCTTGAAGAAACTAGATTTTTGGTGTCGGCAATAATGTGGTGCGCTAGGAGCTTGGACACTTCCAATGTTTTGATAATAGAGGAATTATAAGCCGCTCCAATATTGGAGTTTTGTGCGGGCATATGAGGGTATTTGCCACATCATGGCAGGCTTATCCCTTGTGTGGCAACGGCATTAAGAAACATTGCTTTGCACTTGATGGATACGAGGGCCAAGGTCTTGTCTCGGGGAAAGGGAAAATAAGTACCAAAACATCAAGTCAGATCGCCCGAGGAGATTGAGAATTTAGTGTTCCCGTGACTCTTTTGGTAGTCGATTGCACTCGATCTCACAATAACCCTACTTCAAGACTGCATGCATGGCTGGGTCCTGTTGAGGGGTCTGATCACCGGACCAGTTATCTAACAACACGTCCTGTTGCGTGGGCTGATGATTGATCTGAGGCTCTTTCTATTTACTTCCGAAATAGGCAAGCTGAAGGGATGAATCGCAGTTTAATTGGATACTAATAATACAGTGCCAATTACAGTGCATATAAGCTCATGGAGATTTCTACTCCCCGCTGTCTCATACACACTGTGCTATTGTTGTATGACACTAAGTACTTACTACTCAGTACGTACGTCTTTAACACGTACAGAAGAGTAGGTAGGGATCATGCCTGGATCTTCCATAAGATGGGTATTACCTCGATCCTGTTTTCACTTTGGAGTCGTCTTGGAATACCTACTCCAAAGGAAGTGGCAGCATGCACGAACGTTTCTAGATGCATTGAACTCCAATCTTGATTTTGATTGAATGCAGCCGCACTGGGGTCTCATGCTTCCCGTGCGGGCGGGAGCTTCGGTCGATCAAACAGGCACAGACGGCCGCGTTCGGCCTGGACCAGAACAGAGGCCTCGGGTTCCAATCCCTGGGTAACTAAGCACTTATCTCTATCTGCTTTTATCTCTAGTGAGTGACCATTCCTCTAGCAAGAGTGGTTAACTGGTGATTGACCAAGAAGCTACCTATCTGGCCTCACATTTTCTCACATCTTCAGATTAGGTGATGCCGTAAACTAGGCAGCTACTATGTAGGTAACTGCTGAACCTGCATGAGTATGGCATGATCGAGAAATCTAGAGTAGTGTCTATGTATACATACGTAGTAGAGTAAGGTAAAGGCTGCGAAAGGTGGCACCTTGATATTCTGGGATGGACCCTGTAGTGGCTGGTTACTGGAAATGCATTGGAGCAGTTCTTGAAACGGTGAGTCTGTATGGTCCAATCTGAGACTAGTGTGCTGCTGCATCATCCCGAGAGCGACAACTTTCATGTAAGATGATTGGTCAATAAAATGGGTCATCAATTAAATTTTTACGCGTTGGCGAGACGCGAGTATGACGCGCTTGAGACGCGTCTCTGAACCATCATCCCAAATCCCACCTGTGCAGCCAGGTTACTCTTCTCCCCCTCCTACTCGCTTCCCCCCCTCGTTCCCTCAACCGACCGATGCGCCCGCTAGTGGCTTTTGTGAAGTATCACAACTGCATCTATCGCACGATAATTGAGACAGACAAACCGGTAATGATACGCCTATTTCCATGTGCCATGCACTAGCTTATTGGTCATATGACCTTTTGCTTGCACACCCCGCAAAATCACTATTGGGGGCTGCATAACATCAGAACAGACGACTACTAATTGTTCCATTGGTGATTTATCTACAGTAGTCAGTATCTTTAACTAATCGGGGATGACAATGCCACACCGGAACGACCTCCGTTAAACTTGGTGCCAGCTTCACTGCGGAACTCACTGTAAGGCAAAAAGAGAAGGGATTTTACAGTAGACTCATTTGCACCGGATCTGACCGGAGGTAGAGTAGGTTGACATGAGTTCTGACAAGAACACATTGATCACAATTTCCATCGGAGCTTTTTATGATACGATGATGAAATACGGAGCAGATCAGTATGAATCGAGAGATGAGCCCCCTAATACAATTGTTTTATGATGGCATAGTGTAGGTAGCGGGAAAGATGACGAAAAGGCGTGGTTTAGAATAAATTGGTTACCTAGCCCATCAACCAGATCGAGAGAGTCATCAGGAAAACAATCCATGGGACTGACGTCGTAGGAACCGGACAATATACAGTGTACATGCGCCTACTACCCAGATGTGTAAGATGAGGCTTATTAATAGGCGCCGGATGACGAAAGCGAAGCCGACTCTGCTGATCTTCTACTTCCTTTTCTCAAGTGATAGTTATTGCAGGCGGTTCAGTAGCGGTTCATGAGGTTTCACAACACTGGAGGCGTTGATCTCATTAAGATTACGACGATGCACCCGGACACCTCTGGACCTGCGAGTCCCAAAGTGAATGTTTCTGCCTTTATTGTCTAGCCTTGGTGTATTAGGAAAGGGGCGTTAGGCGCGGCAAAACCGTTAAGGTGAAAGGCGTCTTCGAACCGAGTAACACTTTCCTAGCCCTAGCCAAGGGAGAAGGGGTAGTACTGGAATGGAGGAAGCTAGGTACCTAAGGTAGTCCCAATTGCGTTACCTTCGGCACTGGATGGGTCAATCCGAGCACAGTGGTTATGGTTAAGTGGTTGCAGTCTCTTGTGGATTGGTCGCGCTACACTATCTCTCAACTACGAAAATTGGACTTACCTAAGTACCTACCTACTACATTTACTAGGTGGTGCTGGTGCATCCATAGAAAATAATGAGTACTTAGGTACAGGATGCGCAAGGTGTCTGTCGGGTGAGTTTTTAAAATATCTAGTCAAATCAAAAAACTCCAATCCATGGTATTACCTGATATACCGGAGCCGGTATATCATAACGCCTGTACCTACCGATATACGTATAAGGAGCAATTCGGAAACAGTTACGCTGTAATGTAGTGCGTATGTACATAAAGGAAGTAGGTACCTTACTTGGACACTGCAGGGTACGGTACAGCACCGTACCTAAGTAATAGTTGTGTGGGCGCATCCATTATTACCCCTGGCCTTGCGCCCTTGCAAGACTTCTACTTGGTACCTACTTAGTAGGCAGTCTACAGTAGAAATGTCTGAGCCTCGCGACTTGCTTCTTATTGGTCATACACCTATGCGCACCGCTTTTCTGACCGAAAACGTTGAGGGTGGATGAGGTAGGTACCACTTCCTCTGTGAATCATGTGGCCCGCTTATTAGACAGGGAGCTCTCCTGGCCAAGCCTTGGGTCTGCCTGCGCGCACTTTACCTCCCGTTCTTTAGGTACATTATTCCTGTCCACCCGTTTCCCTGGTCACCGTTCTTCTCAACCTTCCCACCCTCACCTCGTCTTACGTCCATCTTCGCTATCAAGAAAACAATCGCCCTAAATTCGCAACCTCATACTGCATAATCAAATAGCTCTCATCGAACACCACAAAGCCGCTAGATTTGCTTAACGCCACCATATCCGGGCTTGCGCATTACAACACCTACCATAATAGTTTACGCCCCTGCGTGAACCCTCTGTCGCATCAAGGGCTTCCGGGTTATCCACGACTAGCAACTTATTCATTCCCGGACTACGATACAGCGCATAGCGCGCAAAGAAGATAAACATTGCGCCCTAAACACAACCCGTCATTACGATGTTGATGCCTTCGGCACTTTCATCATGCGATATGTCGCACCTACCTGTCACTCGGCTTCAGTCTTCACTCTTCGCATCTCCGCCGGCTAGTCCTCCTACGACTCCCCACACTACCCTCGACACCATTGTCCACTCGTGCCGCGCACTTCAATCAATGCTGAGAACACAAACACCCCCACCAATGCCTGCGCAACGCGAACCACTGCCAACATTATTACCGACACCGCCAATGAGCCATGCGCCCTTTCCACCTATCAAGATGCGCCTGCGGCCACGCCCCCAAAACACAAACGGAAACCGTGATCAGCGCTTAAAAATTCGCAAGCGAACTATCGCGCCTTCTCGCGGCGCCAACAAGCGACGTCGCGCAACCGAGGACGACATGGGTCGGGACGATGATGCCGACAGCGATTTAGACATCAACAACACCGATGTGGAGGAACTAGAAGATGCACGACAGACTACACCCACGCCCACCACACCTAAGCGAGCTCGCATTGCTCCAGCAGACCTGCCACGGGGCCTTGAGCGCTCGGACTTTCACGACTTGCATGAACCCACCGAGGAAGAGACTAGAAAGGAAGGCACAGGGGTAGAAGAGGAGGATGGTGAGCGATGGAGTCTAGAGGATGACCGTGTCTTAGTTGAACTCATCTTCGAAAAGCTCAAACTCTCTAAATCGGAGTGGCAGGAATGCGCGCGGAGGGTCGGCAAGAGCGAGAATGGAGTAGAGAGGAGATGGAAGACGTTGACAAGAAACGGGGATATCGGAGTCAAGCCAAGAGCACGGCGAGGCAAAGTTCATGGTACCTGGGGGTGATGGCCGGGCACTTTACTAGAACCAAACCTGCTTTTTCGATTTCACTTCTTTTTGGTCCGAGCGCAAAGTTGGGGATATTGACAGCGCCCTGGCGCGATATCACGGGGAATGGGTTTGGCGTTAGAAGATTTGGATATGATACCGTGCCTATGGGCATTTGCATTTACACTTGAGAGAATAAACAACTATCACAATTCACATACATTGAACATCATTTTTCGTGACTTCATTTCCAAAGATGTTGTCCTTATTCTCTAGCGGATGTTGACTGCAAGTCATCTTGCGCAACCCAAGGGAGGATCGAGACATGTCAAGCACACCATCTCAGTCAAGCGCCCCTCTTCAGCCCACAAAGCCAAGGGAGGGGGAGAGGCCAGAAAGGACCCAAGACAAAGGGCTCCCCAAGACACGATACTGGAGACCCGATGTCCCTGGTAATAACCGAAACCCCTAGTCAAGACGACGCCAATACTACACTAGTGGGGTAGTGTACTGTAAGATAGGTATCTACTCTGTACAGTTATACACTTGGAGGAGTGGCCAGCGGAGCGCATGGGATATCCACCAAATCAAGGGACCGACCTGCTTGTCCGGCTTTAGTCAATTTCAGGGTCCTCTTCATCGTGCAGGCAGGATTACTATACTAGACCAACTTCTCGGCAGGTTTGCTGACTTACCCACCTATCGACTATACTACGTACAACCCCCTCTACGCCACCACTTGCTGTCCGCATGCGGGTGTATCGATCCCAGTAAGAAGAAACTCAGTAAACCAGGGGGCTGGAAAATAGTCTGCCTCGTTTCTGGAACCCGTTTGAATATATACCGAAGTAGGGCCCTGCAAGATGATGTGCAGCTCGTTAGCCAGCGTCCTGGTCTTCAAGACAAAACCCCCTTCCCTTTTCTACTATTAAGTGTCTTGCTATTTTGCTTCTGCGTTTGTATAACTAAGCGATAGTAGAAATGAAACTTGAATGAGTAGTACTGCACGCTATCTAGGCGCCATTCGAGCACCAGGAGCTTGGACTGGTCTTATTACCCCAGGCGATTGAGCAAAGTGAGACAGGTAGGGGTACCTAGATAGTGTCAGTGCACAGGCCATCCACAGTAGTAGGTAGTCTGTGGCGTAGATAATGCACTAATTACTTAGCACTGTACAGGATAGGAGGGGAGATGTGCACTGTACGGCTTACCCTGGTGACTGCCTGGTGGGAGGCTGCCGATTGGTGGGGAACAGTGTACTCAGTACGTACTATGTAGTAAGTGCAGCACGTACCCGTCTCTTATTGCTTCTGATCATGCCATTCTCGATCTCAGTACACATATCTCGTACTTGGAAATCCTGACTCCTTCCATCCTATGATCTGTAGAGAACAGAACAACAAACCGAACCGTTTCCGTACTGCCTGAATCTTCCAACCAATTATTCTTGTGCTGTATATCCCTACCCATCGATCGACGATTTCGAGCTGACGACAAGGGCTATAAGCTAAAAAAAGAAAATGCATATGTCCTTCAATGCGGCGACCCCGTCTGACCAAAGAATCAGTAGGCATACGAACTTGAATTCTTTTTTGATACATCGTACTCCATCACCCTACATTGGAGCCTACATACTATAGTACATCAATCACACCACGTAGCTTGATATCGGAGACCTCGTCAACGCCATACGGCACGCCGAGGTACACAGTGATGTGATACTCTGTTTCTACATTTGATGTCGTCAATCTGTTTGCGAAAGTCGCGTTCTCGTCTGTAAACAGATCAACGCCACCCCCCCACATGCTGATACCGAACATATTTCGGCATATCTAGAGGTTAGATGACAGTCGATGAAATGTCCTCGACAGCAGCAGGAAATGTTTACTCGAAGGAGATATCATATTAGGGTCCGAAAAGCTAAGCTGTATTAAATCATGCTACATCTCGAACTGCTGGCTATCCTCCCAAAACCAACGCGTAGACCAAGACCCAGTGAGAACCATCGCCCCTCAAATCGACAATTCATGGCGGAGGCGAGGTGTCGATGGTGCTTCCATTAACCATTAACCGACGTAGCCGAGCGCAACGGTCTCCTGCATACACTCGGACCAAGCGGGCGTCGAAACATCTTAATTTGTAGTAGTGGCTGACCTACGCAGTGCCGGGACATTGGCAACACTGCTCGTAGGTGCGTTAGTGAGCTGCTGTGGGAGTTCAGTACACAGGGGTCGGCTCTACGTGTCACGGCCATATCTGTTTACTGGGGTAGGTGTAACAGCAGCAGTAGGTGGCTGTCGCTTCTGAGTCTGAGGGTAAAGGGCATCTGACACCCATCAAGTGTGTTGTCCTTTAAGCTAACTATATTTTGTTAGGTACACCGCCATTATGACTGCTATTTGGTGACGGAAACCTGCTTTTCATTTATGCGCAGTGGCCACAGTATCCACACTCGTGGCCACACGCAGTGTAGTCGAGCGAGAAGTCATCCATGGAGCCATCTGATTCATCAGAGGATATCCTTGTTGACGGATACGGCTCGCTGTCTTCGTCGCTGTCGCCCCTGGTGGTCAAACGCTGCAAGTTTGGTTCAGCCCTCACAACCCAACGATCCCTCCAGGAATTTGAAAGGGCATGGCGCGGTGCTCCCGTTCGTTCTCTGATTTGCAATGGCCCAAGTCCTTCTCGAAAGATTTCCAGCTTCAGATGGCTTGCTCTTTTGACCTCTGTAATTAGTTGATGGAGGATGGAGGCGAAACTCTTCAACTCGTCTTGGTGTTGCGTTTCCCATTCAATCAAGTCTTTGCTAATATTTCCCACCTGAACATCCTGGAAGGTTCCATGACAGTGGTATGCGGTAACGAAGTGTGGGATCTGTCGAACCCAGAGGCGGGGAAGATGGTCACTCATCTGAATCTCTCCTCTCGTTTGAGACTTCGTTTTGATTTCCAACACCGAGTCTTGAGGTACTAGCATGCCGGCTTTCTGTACAGTTATTGATTCGGGTGGCGGTGCAGAGAGATTGAACTGCGGTTCGATGACATGAGTGTTAATACCATCACAGCTAGTCAAGTAGCCGTCGCACTCAAAGCGGACAAGGCACCTCAAGTCGCCGAAGTCGTAAGATACAACTCGCTGATGAGACTTGGTCATTCCACCGTTGGGTTTGCTCGAAGTGAAGGCATTCAAAAATGAATGACCAAAACCACGAACGTCGGGGATCACGTCATTTTGGCAATTGCGGATTAAAAACAGCGTGTTTCCAACTACCTCCACGTCAAAACGAAACGTCGAATCAATCAATCGAACAAATCGCAGTATATCTCCTAGGGAGCTCGCGCAACCTATGACGTCAACGTTTGACGGGTCAAACGTCTCATCTAGAGCAAACAGAGCTTGGACAGCTGGTTGTATAGGATGATCAGGAAATCGTGCGCTGTTCTGATCACGCATGTAGTCGCCACGATCACCAGGCAGTTGGCAAGGTAGTGGAGGAGGTTTCCAAGCAGCAGGTTGGCCTAAACTACCACATCAGTCTCACAGGCCAACTCCTTATTTTATATTGCAGAATAGCATACCTGGTACGACTACCTTGAAAGGCTTTTCATCGTTCAACGAGTATGAGGCCGCATATGCGCAGTTCGTAATTCGTGCCTCGCCTGCGAATACAGCTGCCGAGCTAGCAATACCTTTCAAAGTAAACTCTGTGACTAGGCGTCCTAGCGGCACCTCATCAGCCTTTTTGGAAATTCGGTTCTTCCTATGATGCCAGCCTCCCTTACCACCGCGCCAAGAGCCGCGAAATGAACCCTTCGCGCTGGAAGATGCACCACACTCTCGTCGCAGATTTGACAAGTCACCATGAATCATTGTGCAGTTGTGGTTGGTATCGGTTTAGAGAAGATGGAGATGGTTATGGTGCTGAAGCCTGCAGTATCTGTCTTATAGAATATGTTGCGCCAGATGCATACCTGACAGCTTACTACATCCTTCTGCGGAGACGGCGGCATGCGGCGTGGAAAGAGGCAGCCTAGCACCCATCCCCATTACACAAAGAATAAGACAAACAGACAAATCGTCATATGATTGAGGAAAAATATGATCGGTCTCCTGCAGCCTTGTAGCGCCGCCGAGATCCTGCTGTTTGTATACCTGTACGTGTTAGTCGCCAGACTTGATTCAGCTTATGCATGTTGCCGGCTGATTCGTTGGCGACTAACATATCATGGGAGATTGACTGGAACGGCGTTTGTGAGAGATTCAACTCGCTTTTTACTCTTCCGCATTCAAGACTTATAGACTTTGTTAGCACCTCAGCATTTATTAACTACATTTCTTTAGCTCCTTTAAACAATTTTACACCTGAAAGTTGTCAATCTTACTGATACAGCAGTCATGATGCCCCAAAAGTCTGTGTGGGCTGCAGGGAGACGCCTAGATCCTCAACAGGTCTCGAGTTCAAACAGCAATTCTGAGAAGCGATCTCAGTATCTTAACAAGACGTTCAACAACGTTCTTAAGGGGAGCTGGAAAATTATACGGCTTCAGGTTGCCCGAGATTTCCTCCAGAGCATTTCTTCACAGCAAGATAAGACGACTTGCTTAGAGAGACTCGCTTCTTCGAAGTTTGGCCAAGAGGCATTACACAGGGCACTAATTTTCACCGATTCACCACAATTCATGAATACAGTTGTCTCGGACTTACTTGGCTTTTTCGAAGATCCGGTAAGGTACCCTGAGCTCGCCGTGTATGGTGGACCGTGGTTACTAACTCATTAATCCCAAAGGAACTTAGAATACTGTGTGATGGAGAACTTCTAACTCAGATTCTCTGGGTGGTTGTTGATCCGCCTCTGTTCTGGAATAAGCTTCTCCAGAATGCCAGAAACTTCGTATTAAACAACAAAACCTTAGAGGGGTTTGCATGGTTGCTATTACAACTAATAATGCTACCATCGACTCAATCAAAGGAATTCAGAAAGGCAGCAGAGTCCCTCCTACAGGAAGACTTGCCCCTAGGATCATGCTCCCCCAAGGCCGAGCGATTGATGCGGCAAATCAAAGCCCTAGTAGTACCATCTTCTGCTCTTGGCACAGGCTCACTATCTCCAGACGGCCTAAGTCCTGGGGTCGCCACGATAATGACTTCGCAAACTATCGGGATATCGCCGTTCTCCCAACAAGAGAGGAATTACTTTCAACAGACAGACCGTTTTATCTTCACGCCTCTTCCATTACAGAGGCAGATTCAGCAAGCCGTCCTTTAGTGCATCTCGACAATCAATTTCGTTTACTCAGAGAGGACATGATCGGCGAGATGCAAGAAGAATTTCGCAATGTGGCCACTGGAAAACAGAAGCGTGGTTTCAAAAATACATTCATCCAAAACCTTTCCTTTGAAGGTTTCGACCGATCAGCCATGACCAAGGAGCGTCCTTGTACTCTTGTATTCCAATGCGACAACGATGTACTCAGCGCGAAGCTGAATATACAAGGCAGTAATAGTCTCGAAAACAGGAAGAAGGCTCTCAAGCGGGCTGCGACTTTCCTCCGCCACCAAAGCTTTGGGTGCCTCGTCAAGGGCAATAACGTACTAGGATTCACCTCCATCGACAGGAATGAAGACCAGCTGGCGCTCAATCCACCACGAATATGTCTTCGCATCGCAAGCTTGGATTCGTTGGAGCAGATATTACGTGCGCTTCAGCAAGGGCCGCTTGATTATCTTCAACTTTGTACCCCGGTATTCGCCTATGAACCAATACTTGAGAGACTACAGCGCAAGACAGAGATTGAGCTTGCAGGTGATATCCTTGGTATATCAGGCACTCCTCAGCTGTCACCCATCTTACCTCAGGCGGTCGTAGAGTTCCTCCAGCAACTACAAACGAGGAGCTGTGATCTCCAACCACTTCTTGGACTATCGAAGCCAGTCTCCGTAGACTCATCTCAAGTCCAAGCTCTAATTCACGGCTTGATGTACCAGGTCAGCCTAATTCAAGGACCGCCAGGTATGTATTAGGTCCATTTTTAACACGTTCATCGTCATACTAAGTTCAATGTAGGCACCGGCAAGTCTTTAGTTGGTGCCCTCTTGGCGAAAATACTCCTCGACAATACTGACGAGATACTGCTTGTTCTTTCCTTTACAAACCATGCGTTAGATCAGTTCATTGAGGACCTAATGGATATTGGCATTGACGCCAATATGATTGTCAGACTTGGGTCAAAATCTACAACTCGAACCGCACCACTCCTGATGAGTGCTCAGAATGAAAGCGGTGCACATGGAAGACGGGCCCGATACGAACTGATCAATTATCAGAGAGATCGCATGAATGATATTCTAGAGACGATTGAGGAACTCTCCGCCGACTTTTTCCAAAATGGAATTTCACCTGCCCAGATACTTGAATACCTTCAATGTTCTCAGACGGATGGACACTTTTACGATGCATTATTAGTGCCTGAGGCACTCGAAGGCGAGACTATTGTTGGGCCAAGGGGCAAGACAATAAAGCCAGACTATCTTCTCCGGCGATGGGAAAGCGGGCAGGATTCTGGTACATTCCCTGCACAACTGTCGAGTTCTGAATGGAGCAGCGTGTGGAATTTGGAGAAGTCCGAACGCCTGGCCAAGATTCGAAGATGGAAAAATGACATCGGGCAAGCAAGGTTACATGAGCTGACAACGTGCATCAAAGAATTCAATAAGTCTCAGAAGAGACTCCAGCGCCTACGGAAAGAGAGGACAGAGCATATTCTTCGAACGAAAAGAATAATAGCTTGTACAACGACTGCTGCTTCCATGTACGCCTCTGAAATCCAGTCAGCTGCACCCGGCATCATTGTCGTCGAGGAAGCTGGAGAAATACTCGAAAGCCACATTCTAGCGGCAATGGGACCGACGACTAAACAGCTCATACAAATAGGCGACCACAAACAGCTACGTCCTAAAGTAAAGAGTTTCAAGCTGAGTGTTGAAGCTGGGAACGGTTATGACCTTAACCGCTCGCTCTTCGAGAGGCTCATCCTTCAGGGCCGTCCAAATTGCACCCTACTGAATCAACATCGAATGCGTCCCGAAATCTCCGAGCTGATCAGGCACAATTATCCAGCGCTAATTGATGCTCAGAGCACCCTAAATCGTCCTAGTCTGCTTGGATTCCAAGACGACGTCATCTTTGTAAACCACAGACACCTAGAGGCCAAACACAATGTCCTTCTTGATAAATCGGACCAGACCATGAAATCTAGCAAGCAAAATGTGTGGGAAGCAGACATGGTCTTGAAGTGTCTCCGGCACTTGGCCCAGCAAAATTACAAGACTAATGATATTGTTATCTTGACCCCATATCTAGTTTGTACTCATTATTCCTATCTCATCATAAAATATTGACTTCTTTCCATAGGGACAACTTTCATTATTACGGGAAAAGTTGAGTCAAGATCACGATCCTATTCTGAGCGACTTGAATGGTCACGACCTAGTCGAGGCCGGTATCCTGCCAGCAGCGAGCGCAGATGTCAATAAGAACCCAATTCGGCTCTCAACTATTGATAACTACCAAGGAGAGGAAAGCGATATAGTCATCGCATCTCTTACCAGGAGCAATGAGGACGGAGAGATTGGCTTCATGGCTGCTCCTGAACGTCTGAACGTTCTGATATCCCGAGCGCGCAACGCGCTAATCATGATCGGCAATGCAGACACACTCATGGGTGCATCCAAAGGTCGCGCCGAGTGGATAAAATTATTTGATCATTTGAAGTCAAGGGGCGGGATCCATGACGGCTTTCCCGTCAAGTGCGAGAAGCATCCTGATCGTATGATGACAATCCGTTCTCCCGACGAGTAAGAGTAGAGCCTTTTTTTTCCCTTTTAGCAAGTTCTCCTAGTCCCTCGTGATGATGAGACACTATATAACTTTTGAATGCCGGTGATTTTTACTAAACCCCTTGTCTCGAACAGATTTGACTTACAATGCCCAGATGGGGGTTGCGCAGAGCCTTGTGAGTACTGAAATTAGTGTTATTGGAGCAAAATTTGACGGATCTGAATAGGTCCAGAGCTTCTATCTTGTGGGAAACACAAATGTCCAAAACGGTGCCACACCCGGGTAGACCATTCCAAGATTTCTTGTGGCGAGGTCCTCAACGATTATTGCGTCAATGGTCACCAACTGCCGTGGCAATGCTCTGATCTTCGCCCGCCTGCTTGCCAAAGCTGTCGATTAGAGAAGGAGGAGAAAGAACGCAAAGCTCGCAGAGACAAAGACCTTGAGCTTGAGCGGCAAGCGAAGCAGAGAGCGTACGCAAAACAGCTCGCTGCTGTGAAAAATGCCATTGCACATCAACAACAGGCTCTGAAGGATCAACGAGAAGAAAAGTTGCGGGAGCAGACCATTCGTCAACACGAAGCCGAGCTTGCTCGCGTGACTGAAGAGGCAACGAAATTTTCTCATGAAAGTGTTTCGATCCCAGTCCAGGCGACTGTTGGAAGCGAGCCAAGCTCAGATGGAAAGGTTTTGAACGACGAAGAACCCACTCAGGAACAGGAGGGTGAACACTACGACTCCCAAGCACAATGGTCGATAGACGAACCTCAATCTGACAATCAAGAGACCAAAGACAGTGATGCGCCAGACGTTTCACATACGGACGAAGAAGAGCCTACTCCAGTTCGTCAACCATCTTCGGCTGAGAGCGATTGGCAACAACAAAAAGAACTCGAGTTTGCCTCGAACGAGGCGCTTGATTCTCTTATTCAAATGATTGGACTTGAATCTGTCAAGAAGGAGTTTCTCAACATTAAAGCAAGAGTTGATACTGCCGTTCGTCAAGGGGTAGATTTAAAGGGCGATCGGTTTGGGGCGTGTCTGCTCGGAAATCCGGGAACTGGTAAGGTTACATAAAATCTGATTACATATTGTACTAATTCATGACAGGTAAAACGACGGTCGCGAGGCTGTATGGCAAGTTTCTTTCATCCATGGGAGTCATTCCGGGCAACCATTTTGAGGAAACAACCGGCTCGCGTCTAGCGCACGATGGCATACAAGGTGCACAGGCTTTATTAGACAACCTACTCCAAAACGGCGGTGGAGTATTTTTCCTCGATGAGGCGTATCAAATCGTATCGAGTTCTTCATTTGGGGGGTCTCAAGTTCTAGACTTCCTTCTTGCTGAAATTGAAAATTGCACTGGAAAAATCGTGTTCGTCTTCGCCGGATATCGCAAGCAAATGGAGGCATTCTTTGCTCACAACCCAGGAATACCAAGTCGCATCCCATTCAGTCTGGACTTTCAGGACTACGAGGACAGTGAACTACTTCAAATCATGCATCATGTACTAGACAGGAAGTTCTCTAGTCGTATGAAGATCGAAGGTGGCGCTGGGGGACTTTACATGCGGGTCGCCTCACGTCGTATCGGCCGTAGCCGCGGTCGCGAAGGTTTCGGCAATGCACGGGAAGTTCACAATATTCTTTCTGTCTTACTGCGTAGGCAAGCCGATAGGCTTCACAAGAGCAGACAACGTGGGGGAGTTCCAGACGATTTAATACTGCAAAAGATCGACATTATAGGTCCCGAACCTAGTCATGCGATATCTTCCAACAATGACTGGCAGACACTTCATAAAATGGTTGGGCTTAAGTCCGTAAAACAATCCATAGAAGTCTTGGTTAACCGCCTTCAGGCAAACTATGAGAGAGAGCTTAATGAGCAGCCACTTATAGGGTGCTCTCTCAACAAGATCTTCGTAGGAAACCCAGGGACAGGCAAAACCACTGTGGCTAAACTGTATGGGAAAATCCTAGCGGCGCTGGGGCTCCTGAGTAATGGTGAAGTCATTGTCAAGAACCCCGCCGACTTTGTTGGCAGCGCACTAGGACACTCGGAGAAAAATACGAAGGCGATCCTGGAGGCTACGAAAGGAAAAGTTCTCATAATCGATGAAGCGTATATGCTCGCTAGCGGATCATCCGACACAGGGGGAACAAGCGATCCTTACAAGACCGCTGTTATCGACACAATCGTCGCCGAAGTGCAATCTACGTCCCTAGAAGACAGATGTGTGCTCCTTCTTGGGTACCCAGGGCAGATGGAGGACATGTTCCAGAAAGTTAATCCGGGTTTAGCACGACGTTTCCCCATGTCTTCAGCGTTTATCTTCGAGGATTACGACGACTCAGAGCTTCGAAGTATCATTGATCTCAAACTCAAGCAGCAAGGATTCCGTGCTAGAGAGGCGGCCAAACAGGCTTGTGTCTCCATTCTTGGGCGCGCACGCAACAGGCCCAATTTTGGCAATGCGGGCGAGGTTGACATTATCCTCGACCAAGCCAAAGAGCGTCAACAAATGCGCTTGACTCGGTCAATTGGGCCGAGCAAGACAGATTGGCTTGAGCCACAAGACATTGACCCCGATTTCAACCGGTTGGAACAGGCTGCAACCAACATCCAACTACTTTTCAAAGGTGTTGTCGGGTGTGAGGATATCGTTCAACAACTGGAGGGGTATCAACAGGAGGTTCAGAACATGAAGGGATTGGAGTTTTCTGACGCCGAAATTCGTTCACAAATTCCCTTCGGCCTTCTATTCCGTGGCCCACCAGGTAAGTATAGTTTCTCACACGACGTGGATGTGCGACTTAGACTAACACACTTTAGGCACGGGAAAAACTAGCACGGCAAGAAGGATGGGAAAAGTGTACTACGACCTTGGACTTCTTGCCGAGGCTAAAGTAGTGGAATGCTCTGCAACTGACCTCATCGGACAATACGTAGGCCAGACGGGGCCCAAGGTCCAAAAGAAATTTGATGAAGCACTCGGTCGCGTGCTCTTTGTCGACGAAGCATACAGACTTGCAGAAGGCCATTTCGCGAAGGAAGCAATGGATGAGATCGTCGACTGTTTGACAAAGGAACGCTATCAAAACAAGATTCTGGTTATCTTGGCCGGCTACGACAACGATATTAATCGTCTGATGAACCAGAATCCCGGCCTTACTAGTCGATTCCCGGAAACGATTTCATTTCATCACATGCCACCAAGACACTGCCGCGATCTACTATTGCAGTGTCTTTCTATGAAAAAACTTGACATAACACAACTAGAAGCCTCATCTACCCTGGATGGTAAGCTCTTGGATTTATTCGCTTTATTGGCTAAGACACCGTCGTGGGGAAATGCGCGAGATGTGCAGACTCTAGCGAAGTCAGTCTTCTCAAAAATGAATAAAGCGAAAACAGAAACTCCCACCCGAGTTATCACCGAGGATGTTGTGGTAGACGTAATCAACGGAATGATAAAAGAGCGAAGCAGCAGGGCCACCGCGTTGGGTTCGGCCCCTCATCAAAGCACTTTACTACCTATTCAAACGCAGTTCGACTACGGAGAGCCACCCCGTTCCGAAGTCTCTACTACATTTATCACGGAGACTACCACTGAGGCTGCCACGAAACCAGAAGGGAAGGAAGGGAAGGAAGACATACCACCGGTGCAGAACTCTGCAAAATCCGAATTCAAGAAAGCTGTGCGCCGGGACGCTGGCGTCTCGGACGAGGTCTGGCAGCAACTACAGGCCGATAAAGAAGCCGCAGAGAACCGGCAACGTGACCTGGCCACGGCACGTCAGAAAGCAGCCGAGCTCGAACGACAGACGCGTGCGCAGGAGGAAGAGCTCAAGCGGCAGCGCAACGATGCTGCTCGACGCGAAGCGCTACGCAGACTAGAGCTTATTCGCATTGAGCGCGATCTGGCCGAGCTGGAACGTCGAGAGAAAGAAGAGCGCATGAAGAAGGAATTGGAGGTCAAGTCGAAATTGAAGAGAATGGGCTTATGCCCGATGGGATATGAGTGGATTCCGCAGGCTGAGGACTATCGGTGTGCTGGCGGATCACATTTCATGACGAACGGGGAGTTGGGAATTTGACCCGTCAATGACTGTACAAAGCACGGTGTTCTTCAATTTTGTGATCAAAGGGAGTGCTGGCGTCAGACGGAAATCAATACACCGTGAGCTAGCTGCTTACACTGGTTTTTCAAATACACTCTAAGCAAGCCGTATTAGAAGGAGCACTAATCCTAACCCTCTGAAAAGTCTACAATATGGCGTATAATCCTATAGCAACCTCCTTCCATTCTAGAGCTCCGTTTCCGAGTTTGTGTATTCCAGCCGTGGTTGAGACAAGCTTTTAGAGGTGCAGTGCTAATTTCTTAGGTTGCTTGGAAAAGTTTGGACCTCACGATGTGGGCTCGCCAAACCCCCGGATTGATCAGCTCTATCTAGTTGATTGGCTCAGTCAGGCAACAAAAAGGCGCAATAAGACCAATCTTACCTTAGAACCAGGTACGAGTTGCAAGGGTAGCTACAGACCCTGCACAAATCGGTGATCGCGCAACGGCATATATCCTAACAGGGTAGCGTCCTAGCCCCAAGTAGAAGGTGGGATAGCGAGAGATGGCGCCATGGTAGATAGATCAATGGATAATAACCTGTCCCAGATAGTTTGACCGATAACATGGTGTGATAGCTACGCTAGCTGAGGGGCTTCAGCGAATCCGCGCTTTCAATTGGGATAGACGATCCCGGGGAATGGACGCCGTCAATGCGCGCTGCATGCTGACGACATGACGCCGTTCAAGTGATCCTAATAACAATCGTCTGGACTCTGTAGGTGCATATAAATGGCCTACGTCGGCCAAGATGTGTCCCTTGGCGTTCCTTTCTGTCGGGCTCTGTGTTCATCAGCTCTGGAATATTCAAAATGTTGGCCGGTTCACTTCTCACAGCTCTCACAGCTCTCGCGGCCGGGTTGGCCCTAGAGGCTGTGGCTAGTCCAGTCTCTTTGAAGAAGCGTGAGATTCCCTCAACTCATATCCTTCATGAACGTCATGCTCCTCATTGGGGCCGTATGTGGACGAAGAAGGCCAAGGTGCCGGCCCATGCCGTTCTTCCTATACGCATTGGGTTGAAACAATCTAATCTGGACGCTGGCCACCACAAGCTGATGGACTTGTAAGAGACGCCCTACAGCATACGGGGTCGAAGACTGATCTAGAATACCAGATCGGACCCTGAGTCTCCCAACTACGGAAAGCATATGAGCACCCAAGAAGTCATCGATTTCTTCGCCCCTCATGAATCCACCGTTGATATTATTCGAAATTGGCTACATGATGCTGGTATTTCCGCGGACCGCGTCACCCTGTCGGCGAACAAGCAGGTAACTTAGCATTGACAGTTTCCAGCTAATGGTGTCAAGCTTATTGAGGCTAACACACGGTGTTATTCAGTGGATCCAATTTGATGCGACGGCTGGCGAAGTTGAAGACGTGTTGTTCGCAGACTACTACGTATGGGAGCACTTTGATGGGAGCAAAGATATGTCTACCGAATCGTATCACATTCCTTCGAAGATCCAAGAACACGTCGACTACGTGACCCCTGGCACAAGGCTTCGTTCGAGGCAACATGCAGGTAAAGAAAAGAAGATGAAGCGCAGTAACTTCAAGGATGATGTTCGACCTTTCATTACCCAGCTTCCGGCGTTCCCTGAGCCGAATTCGACTACATGCTCCATCTACGTCACGGCCGAGTGCACCAGATGTAAGCTCGTGATTTCTCCCCATCCTCGATCCGTGATGCTCATGTGGTTGTATAGCTCAGTACAACATTCCAAAGGGATCGACTAAGTTTCCCGGAAACGAGCTTGGCATTTTTGAAAGCATAGACGATCACTACAGCAAGAAGGACTTGGATGTGTTCTTCAAAACTCTCTACCCGTAGGTTTAGAAGAAAACACCGTTTCCGATACAACGACTAATCAATGCCAGCGACTTGAAAGTCCCGACGGGTACTTACCCCGAAGAGCGCCTGATCGACGGAGCTATAGGATCTATTGAAACACCATCGCCTATCTACCCCCTCGAAGTTGGACTTGAATCGTCGTTAGATTTTGACTCCGCATGGCCTCTTATTTGGCCACAACACACAGTCTTATATCAAACAGATGATGAGCATTACGAGTATAATTACACTTTTAGCGGCTTTTGGAATACATTTTTAGATGCAATTGACGGAAGTTATTGCAACTATGAAGCCTTTGGCGAGAAGGGCAACTGCGACAAGCCCGAGTGCGAGGACCCCGTTTACCCAGACAATAACCCCGGTGGCTATACGGGCAAGCTTCAGTGCGGTGTTTACAAGCCAACCAATGTCATTTCGATCTCGTACGGAGGTGGCGAGGCCGATTTGCCCGACTTCTACATGAAGCGTCAGTGTTCCGAGTGGTTGAAGTGAGTTAAACCCCTAATTCCACATCTCTCCTTTGGATATTCTCGACTCGTAACCCTCAGGCTGGTACAATCCCACAGGGGTCGAAATGTACCTACACATTATGCACGCTAGACCAACCTCTGACGCATTACAGGCTTGCCCTCCAAGGCACCACAACCGTGATATCATCTGGTGACTCTGGCGTGGGCGACAATGGGTTCTGCCCGACCAAGGCAGATGGTTCTGAAGTTTTCTACCCAGATTACGCTAGTTCGTGCCCGTATGTCCTGGCGGTCGGCAGCACCGAATGGGATCGCTTCTCGAACAGTACTGCCGAGACACCGTACGAAAAGCTGAACGAGGTGGCGACAGCCCGGTTCGCCAGCGGTGGAGGTTTTAGCAACGTCTTCCCGCAGCCGCCGTGGCAGGCGAGCCAGGTGAACAAATACATTGACACCGTCGGCAAGACCTTGCCATTCCAGAGCTACAGTCAGTTCCCGCATGACGGCGACTTCTCGCACATTAAGAAGGGCGTGTACAACCGCGCCGGACGCGCCTACCCAGATGTCGCCGCGGTCGGCGATCGTCAACTGGTCCTTGGCGGCGGTACCTGGTGGCTGGTTGGCGGTACTTCGTTGTCAGCGCCTGTCATTGGGGCTGTCCTCACGCTGATTAATGAGGAACGCCTCAAAGTCGGCAAGCCTACGCTCGGCTTCGTGAACCCTATCTTGTATGCCCACCCCGAGGTGTTCAACGATGTTACAGAAGGTAGCAATCCTGGATGTGATACGGTAGGCTTCAAGGCTTCCAAAGGTTAGTGCGCTTGAGTCTCTTATTCCCCCTTTTGATGTGTACCAGGAGCACAATTTGCCTAATCAGGGGTTTTCTACTCCTCTTACTCCCGCAAGCTCCTAAACCCATTTCTTCCTTTTTTAACAATAAAAGGCAATTGCTAACTCTAATACAGGATGGGTTAGTACACTAGAGTCTTTTATTCCCCCTTTGGTGTGTCTTAAGAGCACAAGTTGCTCAATTAAGAGTTTTATACTCTTGTTACTTCTGCAAGCTCCTAAAACCATTCCCTTTTTTTTATACTATAAAAAGCAATTACTGACTTTAGACACTAAAAAATTCAGGATCCAGTAACGGGCTTGGGTTCGCCCAACTACTCAAAACTTTCTCAGCTCTTGACACACATCTAGGAGATGTCAGGCCATAATAAGCAGTGTTGTATTCTTCCCTACGGCTTTTGTTAAGATGGCTCCTACCGCAGGGTGTCTAAAATCACAGCCTAGGTCGGCAAATATGAAATAAGTGCCTATTTTTCAAGGCTACCTACCTGCTTAGCGGTAAATCATAGGGCAGTAGTGTAATGAGTGTCTTGTTAGAAGAACAGAAGAAAAAAATCTTTTGCCCTAGTTGCAAGCGTGCCAACACCATACTTTAAGCTGTCTGTTGTGTTTTAACGGTGTGCCATGGATGTAATAGGTACCTATAAGGTTACCTAATGTTAGGCGAACCTGGAGTAAACATTAGACTGGAAAAGACAGGATCTCCATTGTCTGACCATATACGGTTTTACCAGTACTGTTGTCTATCACTCGGCAGAACTCAAGCCAAAACATGATTGTTGCCTACAACTCATCTTTGTGCAGCAAGATTCAACCTTCATAGGTACCTAAAGCAAGAGTACCTAGGTACCTAACCATCATGTCCCGTTGCTAAAAGTCGAGGTTAATCAGGTACATGAGAATGAACTGGTGTTTCTACAATATGACTGTCACCAGGTAGGCGTGTTATTGGCCTAGATACAACTCCAAATATCTCCCGATTTCAATTTGATCTTCGGAAGATCAAGGACCAATCACTGAATCATCGCACCTATGAGGTTACTAGGGTTATTGGGGTATCGAAGTTATGCTATAAAGGAAATTCGGATGTACCACAACCTCCAGGGCTGTTAGGTACAACACCAACAATTTACCAGCCGGCAGACGATCCACACCCTCCCTCACCGCTCCCCTTGTGATCAACGCGCCAGCTGCACCTATCGTCACAACATACCAAATGTACCTTGCTTATCATATCCACCAACAAACCCCTGTTCTGTGTACATCTACTTTGGTTATTTTCTCTCTCTCTCTGAGACTCTCTCTATCCAATCGCTGAGTCTTTGATCTGCTGCTACCCTTTGTTCCTCCAACCGCCAGTGCGTCACGTGCTTCAGCTCTACATCCGAAGCGCCAAGGGGTCCTGCTCGTGCTCATCGCGTTGTAGTTGTAGCAACGGAAGAAGAGCCGGTCTTTGTACAGGGACAACAAACGCAAACAGAGCCACTACACCCTAAAGAACAAGAAGAGGGAAGGAAGCGAGACAATGGAGCTAGACGACACCTGGGCCATCAAGGTCCTACAGGGTATGATTGATCCCCCCCTCTCTCCTCCCGGCGTCGATTGGGAGTGAAGTGAAGAAGAAAGAAGAAGAAAGAAAGAAAGGAAAAGAAATACATCCAGGCTAACGAAGAAATCAATCACACAGGCATTCTCCCAGAGCAAACCCTCCAACTCCTCCACGACCACGTGCTCCACCCATCAAGCACGTTACGCACCATATCCTCATACGCGCTCCTCGGCATGCAACAAGTCACTTTCCTCCTGCAACCGCTCGTAGAGCGCGGCATGCGCGCGCTCCATAACTCGCCCGACTTCGTCTTCCTGGGCCTACTCCTCGCCTTGTTCTTCATAGTTCTCAGGATCCTGCTCTGGGTGCAACAGATGATATCCTTCTTCGCGCGACTCGCCTTCCGCGCCGTCTTGTGGATGCTCATCGGTCTGGCCGTCATGGCCGTGTGGAACCGGGGGCCCGAGGCCTTCATCACGGACATGGCTGTGTTGGGTCGGAGATTAGTCCTCTATGCCGCCCTTGTGAAGGAGATCTGGATCAGGGAATATCAGAAATACGATGCGCAGACACGGGCTGGCGCGGGCGCCGGGTCCTTTAGCGGTGGAACGATAAACTCGGGCAGAAGTGCTGGATATAGTGGCAGGTGGTGATGCGTGTCCAGCCAGATAAGAGGAGCTAGCTTACGATGAAGCATGGGCGCATTGATGACTTCTTTACGATTATGGGTATGACGATCACCAAGGTCTTTGGTACTTTCTAGAATATGAGCGGTCTGACGAAACAAACAATCGATTGCGGGTTAGGAGCAGCTGGTTTAATATTATCCAGTTGAATTCTGATTTTGGTATCAATAATATGAAGATTCCCGACATCCTTCCGAAACGCCTGTGCTATGCGACGAAGCAATTCTAAAGTGGTACCACATTGTTCGTATCCTTCCATCTCCCAGCTTTTGAAAACTCCTACCCTTGACTCGTAGTCCTTGTATAAATACACCATCACTCCTCCATCTCAAACTCCGCATCCTTCAACTCCTTGGGCTCCTGCGCCTCGTGATACTGTATACAGTCATCGATATAGCTTAAGATTGAGCCCACGCTGTCCTCGTCCTGTACATCGAGCTTAAGGTAGCTAATCATGCTAAAACTCTCAATCAGATCCGCAACAGCTTTGTTGAGTCTCCTGAAGCCAGTGCCACGCATCAAGGTATCCTTGTCTTGTATGTCCGCGGCGGCATCTTCTTCTTGCTCTTCGGCTGCGTTTTTGCCCTCTGCGGCTCTCCTCGCCACTTGGGTCGGGTCGTCGTCCAATAGCCCGCTGTCGGGGTTGATAAACCTCTTCAGGTCCTTCTTGCGGACCTGGTCTTTCACGAGATCCATTTTTGATAGGATGTTGATATGAGGGACCTCGAGCATGATCATGGCCGACATGGCACTCAGCGTGCCAGCGAAGAACTTGGCGCGGTCCACGACGAACGTCGCTTCGAGGAGATATGCGGCGCACATCCGGATATCGAGGGAGCCCGTACGCGTGAGAAAGCGGACGAGAGCTGGTAGGATGGGAACATGCGTGTAGAGCTCAATTTGGCCTGGCATGTCGAATATAATGAGGTATTCTTCGGTAAGCGAGTCGAGCGCATCGGTGAGGAAGTCGAGATTTTCCATTAGGAACTCAAAACAGTATATGAGACCGCCGTTGGGGCCGAGACCCATTTCCTCCATCACATCTTCGAGGGAGATCAGGTCCCTGATGTCGAGATCGGGGGAATGCTCGAAGGACTCCGCTGCGGGATCGAGATTTACATAGAACGCGGACCGTCGGTTTAGCTGTAGGTGTGTGATAAGAGACGCGCAAAATGTCGACTGTTGGATCGTGGAAGATTAGTTACGATGCAATAAAGTTACAGTGACGATGGTGGCGCATTTGGGGTACCAACCTTCCCCGCCCCAGCTGGGCCCATCACCATCACGCCGAACTTACTCATGGTGACGAGTGTCGAGTTAATCGAGGTTTAAGTTGAGTTGATGCGAACCAAGCTGCGAACAAAATACATCCAAGTAGTGTAGCAGTGGTTATGTTGGCTATGTGCTGTCTTATAGTTGTACTCGTATTTGGACTCGCAGGTCTCGCACAGCCTGTACGTCGTAGTTTAAAACAGGAGTATGAAGTAGGGGATACGGTCACAAGGTGTTCTCCCTTGTGGAAAGGCAAGGCTTAATAAATGCTATGACGGTTGGAGTCGGTTCAGTTCAGCCTTGTGGTTCTGAACATTCATTCTAAAAGTTTGAACTTTCTTGGAGGGGTAAAATAAAGAGGACCCGCCATATGTGCAGGATACGTGGGGAATCAATACGTAGTACTTAGGTACCTAGGGTAGGTCCCGAAATGCCCCATAATACCTAACTATGTACTAACCTAGGTAGGCAGTATAGGCACCTATCGTAAAGTGCATGGGCCATGGAACCTACTGTGTAGGTAGAAACGATAAGCATCTATCTACTGAGCAGATAGATAGGCAGTTGACAGATCATTGGAACACCAGCACACGTTAGTAATCCTGACGCCTCTCCAGCCACGTACTTGGTAGAGGAGTTATTTTGTAGTTTTGTGATGTTGTGATGGCCTTGGCAGGCAGGCAGCCTATGGATAGCGGCACCAAAACCAAACAGTGAATGGTGTGTCTGCTTGCCGACTTTCCCCCGCCGAATCGTACTGTATACTGTATCTTGGCTCAGCGGACGACAATGCATCTCCTACTCAGTAATGTAGTAGTAAGCATCGGTACAACACGCGCTTACCGAGCGGGATACAGTCAGAAAATATTGACAGTCTTAACCATGGTATACTTAGTAGTATCGGCCGTGAACATAGTGTCGAATTCCGATGGTTGTACAAGCGCGAATACAAGTACTACCGAAATCAGACCCTGATTCTACACTAGATCCCCGCCTCGGCGTGCTTATCCTTCGACTTCTCCCCTGAGCTACACGATGAAGCCAACTCGGCTTCACTGTGACCGCAAAGCGGCTGGTTACCTGTACAGTCTGCCTGTAGCTGGTATCGCTGACAAGCCGATCGGTAGTACTTTTGCCCTAGGGATTTTCCGAAAACTCCGAAAACAAGTACCTAGCCTACTAGAAGAGAGAAACTGATGGGCCGGCGAGAATTCCCCGAATCCGAATGATCAGCTGTGGATCGACCAGAAGGGTGGGAATCCTGCCATAGCGAGGGGCCAAGACATAGTAGGATACTAAGTAGGTATAGATAGGTAGTACAGCTAGTACAGCTGTATTGTACTGTAGTAGTATATGATATACAGCACAGTATATACAGTATATGCGTCTTTTTGTTGTTGCCGTTGTAGACCGGCCGGCAAATAATATATGCCAACCGCGGATGACTAGCGGATATGATTAACCAAGGTCCACATGCTACTATCAAGCCGTAGTGCGTAGTGTACCAGATTCGTGTCTAGACAGGATGATATGCTTTGTATTCGCCGGTAGCGCTATCTATCCAATAAGTACCGCATTACTGTAAATAATTGACTTGTTTTATTTCATCTACGAGGCAGGATTCGCATACCTAACGTACCACGCATATAGGGCTTTCAACGATAGTGAGAATACCTAGGTACATGTATCTATGGTACATAGGTATCTCCCCACCTTACCTCTGGTACCTAGGTAGGTAGGTTAGGTACCTAGTATATACTGGATATATACTTTAGTACATAAAGCATGTGCACTACCTATCACATAATTGCATTAAGCGGAACCCGTGGTGCCTGCATATGATAGGTATCTATCTAGAAGTATTTAAAAATACAGTTAGCCGACAGGAACTCAAACCTTACTAAGGAAGCCTACTCTTAAATGAAGCACTTTAGGGATGAGTCTAGCTTGAACGGGTATTGCGCCATTCGGATTGAGGGGCACATAATACGGTACTGACCGAGTAGCAAAAAGGCAATCGGGCCCTTCTACCTACCTGCCCCTCTGTTGACCGATCTCGTCCTTAAAAACTTCGTCTCACTGCGCAGCTTTCCCCTCCACCTTTTCTTCCCCTTCTTCCCTCTCTATACTTTTTTCCACACCGCACACCGACACAGTCTCGCATTGGGTTTTTCCTTTCTCTTTTTGACTTATCCTTCATAATTTCTAGACGGTCTCGTGGTTCATATCTCGTCACAATGCCCGCCACAAACGGAACCAGCCGTTTCAGCCAGCCGAAGAACGCTGGCTCTTTCCTCTTCACTGTGAGTTTGCATTGCATCTCGGCAGTTTTCCTACCATCTATCCATCCATCCATTGACCCATCTATTGATACGTGTCCCGCTGAAGCCACCAAAACTAATATATTTGCTCTAGTCCGAATCCGTCGGTGAGGGTCACCCCGATAAGATTTGCGATCAAGTCTCAGATGCCATTCTCGATGCCTGCCTCAAGGAGGACCCCCTCTCCAAGGTCGCTTGCGAGACAGCAACCAAGACTGGTATGATCATGGTCTTTGGTGAGATCACCACCAAAGCCGTAATCGACTACCAAAAGGTTATCCGTGATGCCATCAAGGATATCGGCTACGACTCATCCGACAAGGGCTTCGATTACAAGACCTGCAGTGTACTAGTCGGCATTGAGCAACAGTCGCCCGATATTGCTCAGGGTCTCCACTATGAAAAGGCCCTCGAGGAGCTTGGTGCCGGTGACCAAGGTCTCATGTTCGGATATGCCACTGATGAGACCCCCGAGCTCCACCCCCTATCTCACCTTCTCGCCCACAGGCTGAACAAGGCCATGTCTGACGCTCGCCGCGACGGCACCTGCCCATGGTTGCGACCTGATACCAAGACTCAAATCACCATGGAGTACAAGCACGACAACGGTGCCGTCGTTCCCCTACGCGTCCACACTGTCGTTATCTCGGCGCAACACGGTCCCGAGATTAGCACCGAGCAGCTGCGAAAGGAGCTCAAGAGCAAGATCATTGATCCCGTTATTCCTAGCCAGTACATCGACGAAGACACCATTCTCCACGTAAGTCGCACTTTCCATATTTACCTATGAGTATGAAGAAACTAACAAACTCGTAGCTGCAACCCTCTGGACAGTTCATCATCGGTGGTCCCCAGGGTGACGCTGGTGTCACTGGCCGAAAGATCATCGTCGACACTTACGGTGGTTGGGGTGCCCACGGTGGCGGTGCCTTCTCTGGAAAGGATTTCAGCAAAGTCGACCGTTCGGCTGCCTACCTCGCCCGATGGGTTGCCAAGTCTCTCGTTCACGCAAAGCTCGCCCGCCGAGCCCTGGTCCAGCTCAGCTACGCTATTGGTGTCGCCGAGCCGTGCTCCATCTACGTCGACTCGTACGGCACCTCGGACAAGACTTCTGAGGAGCTTGTTGAAATTGTTAAGGCTAACTTCGACATGCGACCTGGTCCAATTGCCAAGCAGCTTGACCTAGTCAAGCCTTTGTACAACCAGACCGCCAAGTTCGGTCACTTCGGTACCAACCAGAGCTTTACCTGGGAACAACCCAAGGAGCTCAAGTTTTAGATTTCCATTGTATAATGACTTTCCGTGAGGGACTTACTCTCAGATATCGCGGAAGAATCAACTTCTTTCTGCATTGCGAACGGCGTTGTTGGGTTTAGAGACATATGATTCCCTCATCGGACAGTGTCACGAAAATTGGGCTCGGCAGCATTGGCGTACGGTTTCAACATACCCGGTGGGTTCTGTTTAGGCGGCGGATCTAGACATCTAGCGCTTGCATAGATCTTTCAACATTTGAGGAACGTGGCGGAATCATCCGGACATGCGTAGGAACAAACAATCAAGATACCTCAGACACCTAGCTCGGGTTACTAGGATGTCATCTCAATACTGCATCGGCCGTTGCTTCGTGATAATTTCGATTCGACTCGTATATTGGTGATATATTCTTTTTGTGACTTATTGTTTCCGTGGCAATTTTCCATTTCTGCATCTTTGCTTACGTTCTACCTATGTACCTTCTGCTATTTCGCTTACGTGCTTATTATGCCTCAGCCACAACCCATCTGCCGCGAAGCCTTAAGTTTTAGCCGGGAGGTATGGTATATTGTCCGAATATCGTCAAAACTGGCAGCCCCCACACGCCAAAGGAGTGATTGTAGTAGTGACGGGAGTGGCTTCGATCTTGACTTCGGAATAGGTAGGGAAGTTGATGGATCCATTAAAATCCATCCAGGTACCTATCCACCTTCTGACCGAAAGTGGGATTTTGCAGACTTTATTCATGTTACATGATTTAGAATCGACAGCATGTGATATAGCAGGTACTTATTTTCTGGACACCATCTTGGCATCAGTGGTTTAGTGGTAAAATCCATCGTTGCCATCGATGGGCCCCGTGTTCGATTCACGGCTGATGCAAACAGTCTTCTTTTTGGCCTTGTCGCATATATTGCTACTATCATTTTGTGTTTTAGCCCTTGCATTGACGAATTTTCGCCAAATTTATTTATTTTACCCATAGCTTTGCTTTTTACCAAGAGCTTACTTAGGAAACAAATTAATAACAAACTTAAAGTGAGGTTATTTTTAACATATAACTTAGTTCTTATGCTTAATTAATTGGCTTGAACCAGGAATGGGAGTTGAGATTAAAAGAACTTTTTAATTTTTTAAAAAGGGGGGAGGGTTGCAACGGAAAATGAATATCAATCAGCTTATCTGTTATTCAATCGCTATCATTTTCTTGCAGAGAATGATTCCAAAGGGTTGGCAATTTTGGTAGGCCTACAGAGACTTTCGGTCTGAATCAACTCAGATTATGACGCTGATGCACTAATGATTCAATCAATCTCTATATTCACGTACGTGGTCGACGTTGCTCATGTCACTTTCCAGTTGGGTCCTGGAGTACTACGGAATTACCTAAAAGTCAGCTACCTGTTCTCCTTGTGGTAGTCCATTCGACAACAATGGTGTCTGCAATAGTTTCAAAGCCGCGTTTCTCCCCATTCTGCAGCTTATCTCCATAGTGTTGATGAGGTCGCTATTTGCATTTAGCAGAGTAGGGTCGGGTTCGATTTGATAGGCCACGGCATCGGAATGAGTGTTGTTGTTAATGGGAAGTCTGTGATTCCAGGACTGTGTGTGAATCCACATGACAGGATTGGAACCCGGATTCCTGATGCCCTCGGCCATCAAGCGGAGTTTCGTTTCAGATATAGGAGCCCGCGAATCAACTCGGTGGACATTGACAAACTGGTCACACTCATCGTCCCAATGGCAGTCGCTGCGATCAATATAGAATTCTGGGAACGTGGTCAGGCGCATGATACGTGTCTTGCTGTCGAGATACGATGAGTTCGCCGTGGTGAGAAGAGTTGAAGGATTCCAGCCTAGTTTCACTCCAAATACATTGGGATTAAGTGTATGGGCAGTCGAGAAATGCGTTACATGACGTTGAGAAGTTTTCAGTGACGATTTAGAACCCTGCGGCCTTAGACGAGCCATGGAGTCCCCTGTAAAGATAACGACATCATGCTCCTCATGAGTCTGTTTTGTTGATTTGGTAGATGTTATTGTCAAAGAAACCCGTCGTTGGCTTCCAGTTTCGACTTTCGTGACTTGTGAATCCATGTGTAGTCTTGCTCCAGATTCATGAAGCATCCGGGCGATGAGTTTGCCATTTCCGGGCAGAATGGCGACTGGTTGGGAGCGGTTAGAGCCCATAGATGCGACGACATGCAAACCGGTAGCCTCCTTTATATCGAGCCCGAATAAGGCTTCGATACATGGCTCCACAACGCCTATCTGAAACGAATTGGGTACTGCGAGTGTACGTAGAAATTGCTCAGCTGAGCTTTTGATTATGTCTCCTAGTCCGACCTTATTCAGCTCGTCGTGTAGGCTGCTAAACACATTGTTTCTGCCGAGCGACTTGAGCCTATCCTGCATAGCGATAATCTCGGGGCGGAATCTCAAAGGCACAGCTCCGTCCTCCCACTCGGAGTCTACACCTGCTAGATTTCTCGTGATGAATATTTTGACTGTTTGCAAAATATTGCTTGGAATCGAATACCAGAAGTGCGGCGTCGCTGCTCTTGATGCGTCATTGAAGCAGAAGCTGTCCTCCAGAAGCCTATATCCGTTCCAAATCATAGTTCCCGCACTCTGAGGGGCAGGCCGCCGTTCCAAGCCCAAAGACCGCGCAGTGTCGGAAAGACACCAGTCATCCTCAAAGAAATATGAAGCTCCAGCCTCGAGAGTATGTTCAGAGCCCGGAGGGGAAATCGTCTTGACCTGCCCACCGACAATAGGGGAGGACTCGTAAACAGTGATCTTCAAACTCAGCTTCTGCTCAATACCAGAAGCTGAAAGGCGATGGAGATTATATGCGGCAGATGCTCCTGCAACACCTGCGCCGATGATGGCAATGTGGAAAGCACCGGAGTCGTCGGACTGAGGGCTTGGTGTTTCAGCTGGTGCGGCGAAGCCCAGTAGACAGGTAGCGAAATAGAGACGACAAATACTCCTTGGAAATTTCATAATTCGATGAACTCTAGTGAGCGATAGGGGTATGGCGATTGACTGGGGACGTTGTAGTGTAATTAGGTAACTATTTACTTTTGTGTGGAGTAATACTAAACCTCATCAGGTAATAAGACGCGGGGAACAACATGCCACCTGCCATGTTATTGAGCTGATCCTAAAAGCCAAGAGTCTTCAACGAAAATGAGATGAGAATACCACCTTTGATAATCTAGGGTAGTTAGTATCTTTCTATATGAGACGAAACGGCTGAAATTCCTGTAAATCAAAATTTTGGGATGTGAAGGTATGCTCCGAACGTCACAGATGTCTGCCGCAAAGCCTATACTGGCAAGCAACTTGCATAACACGACATCATAGCAGAACCGCCCGCCACGTAACCTAGTCTCGAGCCACGAAAAATTCAGAGCAATCTCAGCCCTGCACCCGGGGCCTGATTCCTGCCGCTCTTTGCTTTGTTTCAGTTGAGCCAGAAGAAGAGCCCCAAAGAGAGTGTGTCTTGGCAACAAGCAAGGGGGAAGGATACCCTGCTCCAATGACTTGAGCTTCAAGACAACGGGCTTTCGTACGAGATAGAGTTAGTTCCAGGCTGCAAACGTCTATTTTGCAAGTGAATGGATCTAGGCAGACACACCCTCTTCTGATAAATGAGTAGTAGGGTAGGGGTTGTATAATCAAATACGCATGGTATACCTTAGGTACTCTATATAAGTAGGTATTACCCAATTGCATGGGATAACACACCATTGAGGGTTGTACTGTAGTCTGTAGGAACAAGTCCACTACCCCCTTAATCATGAATTTGGCTATATAGCTATAGTCATGCTTGAAATAATTCCGGGCCTTGTTGGCAATGTTAAAGAACAGAAAAATTATAGATGTGAAGCTTATAGGCCTGAGTGCCGTTGATGAAAGGCTTCTGACATCCAATCCGATAAAACACAGCCGTACTTCATAAGTTGTCTGCTTGGTTATTCTTATCAGTCGTATTGTATTATTTGAACGTTATTATAAGTCGCAATAAAAATATTAAAAAAAAACTAGAAAACGAGTCGTATACAGATACTAGCTTTCATTGCCTTTGCAATTTCTAAAACCTGCACATTAGGCTTATACGGACGACAAGACGTTAATAAACAGATAATATTTCTCGTCGACCATCCCTGTGGGGATAATATAACAAGCGCGATACATTACAAGCTCACAAAGATACCCGAAATATGGTAGATAAAATGTTGTGCTGGTGTGAGGCCTAATTATATAAAAACCGTCAATACTCGCGAGATATTAACGGCGTGGCTTTTACCTCCGCCGTATAAATCGTTAAGATCGAGCACGATAGGCTGCCAACATAGCTCAAATATGTGAGTCCTTTGAATAGTGCTGCCGCAACTGATTACTTCAGCTCGCCAAACCAGAATTCCCCTTATCGCGAACACATCATACTTACTCTGTCCTGTCATCGGCAGCTTGTCGTGATTTGAGTAGAAGAGAGTGGTAGAAAGATGGATATGTAACTGTTACATGTACTGATCTAAGATGCGTATGTGGCGGTACAAACCCGGTACAAACGAAAAACGCCTGTGCTGGCGGTTATAAGAACCCATAGATGTCGATCAAAATTTGTGTTGAACATGATATAAATCCGCAGATTGCTAGCAATTAAATGATAGGCTGTTTGGTGACAAAGACCGTCAAACGTGGGCTCTAAAATCGTTGAAGATGCAGAAATCCTGATCTTACCTCAGCCCCCGTATGGCCTGAGTCGGGGGCCATATGGTAAATGGAATATCGTTAAATTAGAAAGGGTCAACAGCTGCGCTCTAACAACTCGGACCAGACATATTGGCGCTCTGGGCAGTCACACCTATACTACTGAGTTTGATAAACTGCAGATTGCTCATATCTGCCGCCCTTCTCGTATCTCTGCCTACAAAGCTGTCAGAAAGTATCCCAATCACAACCACATCTGACTGCAACGTTTCAAGTCTGTGGCATTCTGTAACCTCGGCTGAAGGGCGAGGCAACGCCTTCATATATCCCGGCGACGGAACATGCGTTGCATATTATCTTCAGTCGCCAGGCCCAATAATTGCGTATCAAGGTGTTCTCGACGGACTACCTGATCCTATGGGGACACAAGATGGCACCACCTTCCAAACCATCGGTTTTCCAGAGACAAAAACCTCTACCTGTACAGTCCTTGCCAGATTTCACGTTTCAGTTTCGCAAATTGACTGTGAGAATGCAAGAACTGTGAGTAGCTGCCTAACTTGCATCGCATTTAGTAGTGCGTGCAACTGGAGATGGTAAGGCTTGTCAAGTTAGGCTGCTAGCCGAGGATGGGTGAGCTCTACTAAGGTCTGCCCTCGTTTATAAAAAGAATGCTGCCGTAGCGACTAATCGTCCATCATCTGCTGCCAATAAGAAACGTTGTCTCTTCATTTCCGAATAGGAAGCGCTAGCTTGGATTTTACAGAGAAATCATCTGTCCCGGAGCTGTATGCCTGTTGCACATGATTCCTATATGCTTTTTAGTAACTATCAAAGGCCTAGATCACTATCAGTAGACCTACTTGATATATAATGTTTTGTGAATGCTTAATTTATACAATATCACGTAGTATAGACGAGAAGAGGCTTTCTAGCGTCCACCGGGCTCTTGCTATTGCAGTCCGGTTTTTTCTGCCTCCTTTACGGTTATATAAACCTTATGGATGTAGACAGGGATGCCTAAAGTTCTTGATAACCAACATAATACTAATATAGGTATCCGCACAGAATAAAGTCATATATTCAAGCGCATACGGATGATGGTCTTCACGCAACCTTTACCTTACACAATTTAACTGGCTTGGCTACATCTGTAAGGGGCAGCACAAGTCCTGGAAGCTAGCTCTTTACAACCACCCGTACACCTTTGCTATCCCGCTTCGGCATAGGCCTTATCATGTCGAGCCTGAAATCAACATCGCTCCGATCCGTGTCGAACAGCTCGAGCTCATGCCGGCGCCAGATCGTGGCTAGTGCCGTGGTGAGCTCCATGTAGGCGAGGTGTATACCAATACACGCTCGTGAGCCCTTGCTGAATGGGACTAGATAGTAAGATAGAGGGTGCGCACGTCCGGGCGGGTTCGGATCCCCGAGCCATCGTTCTGGCTTGAATTCGAGCGCATCCGGAAAGATGGTCTCGTTTGTGTGCATGTGGTATGCGTCCATGCCGACGATAACGCCTGGCGGGATCTCCATGCCATTGTACCCCAACGCTCCAAGACGATTGATGCGCGGAAGACGCTGCACCTGGCCGTAACTTAGACGCAGGCCTACAGGCTCGGCGTTAGTCAGCAAAGGGTAGTTCTTAGATTATGTATAACAGTGTTTTAAGGACTTGCCTTCGGAAATAACCGCCATTAGGTACGGTAACTTCTCAAGAACTTCCCATGGCAGGAATTGGCGGGGATCCGGCATGGCCTCGATCAGTTCGGCCTTAAGCCGAGCCTGGATGTCTGGTTGGTCCAGGACATGGAAGGCAATCACCGACAAGGTCCATGTGACAGTCTCCTGGCCGGCTCCATTGACACTGATAGATTCTTCGACCAGTCTTTTGAGATCGAGATCCTGCTTCGGTAAGCCCGATGACAGAATATCGTGGAATAAGGTTGGATTTGATCCTTCCTTTGCCTCAATGTTCTTCCCGGCTAGGATCTCTTTGAGCTGGTGAATAGTATCCTAAACGTCACGTCCCACAATTTTCATGTTAGCTCAATATCTAAGAGCTACTATTCGGCATCCGGATTCTGTGTGTCTTCCTGCTCACCTTACGGTATTCAACAATGGGCTGGGACATGGGTATGAGCAAGCTTAAGACACTGTCTGGCATCCAGTTCATCAGCTCAACGAGAAACCAAACATGGTAATTCCAGTGGCCAGACCGCGCAAGGTTGGCCATAGCAATTGAAAATCCGGATTTGAAATCAGGGGCGGCCGTGAAGTTGGCTGAACGTCCAAATGCGAGCTCCGTAATCACGTCGGCTGTCATGCTCCCCCACATGTCGGTGATGTTGATGACACGACCCGATCCGGCATACTCGGTCGACAGCCGGTGCGAGACCCGCTCGACGATGGTCTCCAGCTTCACGTTGAGATTCCGGACGCGCGCCTTGGAGAAAAAAGGGGCTATAGCGGAGCGCCGGAGCCGGTGGGGCTCGGCCAGCGTCGTGCTAAAGGTAGCCTGCGGGATGCCAAAGCGGTATTTGAATTTGGTGCTTTTATCAATAGGCCGCGACGATGAACTATTGCAATAAACCTGACTGTAGTAGTCCGGATCGTCTATGTGAAGCTCATCCGGGTTAATGCGCACGATGGGTCCGTACTGCTCGTGCATCCGCTTGATCTGGAATGTGAATTGGCCGCCGCCATTGTTACTGATCAGGTCGTAATATGCTTCATACCAGTGCGTTAGTGCTGCTAATTTGGGCCCTGGAAATCCTGCGAGGGGGCTGAAATAGAGCCTATAGATGGTTACCCCAACGCAAGATACGGTGAGCGCCACCCCAAGAGTGGCCGCAACAGCAGCAAGAGAGAGCATGTTTTCTTCGCCGAGATTATGTCCTATCCTACAGCGATAGGGAGCTTACATAGTAGCAGCCTTTCAGGTATCCGATCGCAGGGCACTGGGTAAATTTGTACTTGATTCCATGTTGGCATTCTCTCTCCTTGCTAATGCAGTCACTGCAGACTGCAGTGTAGCGTTTTATCTGATATATCTTACCATGGATTAATACGGTTTACATGTTTTCGCTACCAACATCGCCCGTGTTGCAATGTCTCAATGGCCGTACGGACGTCTACAGTAACACCAGAAAATAAAATAAAAAATAAAAAAAAGGGGCTCGGCCGGGGGGACAGGGCTATCTGGCTTACGGGAAACCTCCGCCGAGGCCGGCGGAAAGAAAAGATTGCACACACTTAATCTGCCGATCACTTCGGTGGAATTTCATAGCTTCAGACAATACTAGTAGTACTAGTAGTACAACAAAAGGATCGGCTTAGAAATCAAGGGTCGGATTAGAAATCAATTCAGTTCACGCTCTAGGTACGTGTACTTCAAAGGCCCAAGCTGGGTAGGAACCGTAGGATGCTCTATTGCTGGGCACGTATAGCCCCACTATCAGGTACCTAAGTGGACAGTAAGTGACGCACCTGGCTAGATACCTATATAGCCCCCCTCCGCTACCTAGGTAGCCACTAGCACACATCAACCACTTCACTCAGGGTACAACTACGCTTTCTAGGTAGTCTTATGGCTTAAATACTGCGAGAATCCTCATTAAATAAATCACTTCTAGCCTAGAGGTGCACCCTAAGCCTAGGTCTTTCCCAGATCTCAGCAGACCATTACACAGAGGATAATTTAAAAATTAAAATGGCGGATTCGACTGTTGTGTTCATCACTGGTGTTGGCAGAGGTACATTCACCAATCGCTCAACCGGTCTATATTTCATGGCCCTCCTGCCTCTCTTTCTCTGCCGATCGGCTTCTCACTACCCTGACTAATGGCTATTATCAGGCATTGGCCGGGGCTTACTGGAGGCCTACCTGCTGCGACCAAACTATACCGTCATCGGCAGCATTCGTGACAAGCACGCCCCTATTGCCAATGAGCTCAATCAGCTACCCAAGGCCAAGGGCTCCAAGCTAGTCATCGTTTCCATCGAGGCCACATCTGCTACGGATGTGCCCAAGGCCGTGGACGATCTTGCATCTGCTGGTATCGACCACATAGACATTGCAATCCCCAATTCTGGCTTCACGCCGACGCCAGGGCCGTTGGACGCCATCGATGTCAGCGATGTCACCAAGGCGATCAGCATTAACGCTGTCGGCCCGGTCTACCTGTACCAGGGCCTCATACCCCTCCTCGAGAAATCGAAGAAGTCGCCTAAGTGGGCTGCCATGTCCACGGCTGCTGCCTCTATCACGCGTGTTGAACAGCACAGTGCCCACATGGTACTAGCCTACGGGATGTCGAAGGCTAGTCAGAACTTTTTCACGCAGTAAGTATTGGCCTGCACGAGTTTTCATCTTTCTTGATTTCACGTTATTCAACCGCTACCACCTTGCCCCTAAATGATATCCGTCCCACCATATTTCCATCAAGTACTAACGAAATATGACTACCCTAGAGCGGTACACAGCGCCCACCCTTGGATCATCGCCCTCTCCATACATCCTGGGTAAGTCTCACCTGGCCGTCAAAATACAGCTGCTGAACCATAGTCTCTCACAGTCTCGTCCAGACAGATATGGGCAACGTTGGTGCCCGGCTGATGGGAATGGAACTGGCACCCGACACCGTCGAGGATAGCGTCAATAAGGTTATTTTAACAGTGAGTGCGCCCCTTTTCTCTTGAACAATAAAAGCGTACCCAAGTAAAATATACTTCAAAAAGAATAAGAAGAAAAGCCCAAGTAGCAGTAGATCTAGCGCTAATTTTATCTGAAAAGATTGACGGAGCTACTCGCGAGAAAACGTCGGGCAAGTTCTTGAATACCATTGATGGTACCGAGTATCCTTGGTAAGACAGTCAAGAGGCAGGTAGAGAGAGGAATTCTCTCAATACGAAGGCATGTAAATAGAGTCTCTATATATGTAGCAGACAAACATCCAAATAAAATTTTTATCGCAGAGCCCTTCTTCACGCAACCAACCCTGAGAGTGTTTCCCCGCCGTGTTTTCTCTCACCAGGCATGTTAGTGGCCTAGAATGTAAACAAACAAAAATTGCTCCACAACTCTGAGATGTGCTGGATAGCTGCGATAGTGCGATGCACAGTTACATTTTGCTGCAGCCGCAACTCTTGGAGATTCAGTCACCACCAAGCACTTCCAAGAAATTTTTAAGGTCACTAAGTTAGTGCAGTAATGCTCTGGGGGTGTGGTTTCCCCTGATGAGGGCAGTCTCCACGTTAGGAATCTATTAATCTATCTATCTATCTATCAGTACATCTATCTATCAATACATCTTGTCAGGGGACAATGTAGCAGGGGGTTAGAAGCTACCCACTTAGGTGGTTGTAGCGTATCATTTGTGTATATAAAGACCAGAACCCTCCCAGTTATTAGAGAGAGGTTCAGGAATTAATGCCATTAACATACTTCTACCTAGTTGCGACCTACCTGTGACCCACCTTCACTCTGGAGACAAAACCCCTGACACATCTATTGTAACGGAATCCCGGGATAAGTGGAACTGATCTCCGGGATCCCCTTGATACGCTCTTTTCCGGCGAAGCCCCAGAATAGCGCTGACATGCTCTTCAAGCATATTCCTATTACATGCACTGGTTCGAACCCACTAACTACACGCTACTCCGTCAGATCTACATATATCTACATATTTGATAAGGAAGGGAAATGGCTAGATATGAAATGAGTATCAACTTTTGGTTGTGCAGAGCCGCCCGTCACTATCCTGAGCCCACGCTTCGCTCCCGACGCAAGTAAGGCAGTAGAGGAGGTCGTCGGGATCATACGAAGCCTTGATTCTGCGCAGGCGGTCGTAGTTGGACCCGTAGAACTCGGACTGCCAGTTCGGCTGCGCCCAGTTGCCCTCGTTCAGATACGCGCCCGCGCCCGGTGTCGCTGCCTCGAGCACAGGCATGATGCGGTTCTCGAGATCGGCCTGGAGCGCCACCGCGTCCGCCCACGGCCGTTTGCCAAAGTCCCAAGCCGAGACGAGGATGATGCTTAGAGCCGCATCGTTGAGCGCCTCGCCGACCGAGTTGGCCGCCACGGGCGACGCGACGCGCGCCGTGGTCGTCAAGTTTAGCGCCGACACGGCCAGCGTGAACTTGCCGCCGTCGACGGCAACGCGCATCGCGTCGATGACAGCCCCGGGGTTTTCGTCCATATTGGCGCGCGACACGAAGCGGCCCCCGAGCACGGGCGTCAGTGGGTTTGGCGCGATTAGGGGCTCCAGCGTCGTTGAGTATAGCTTGAAGTAGCTAGTAGCGTCGGACGTGTTGGAGGTAACGACTTGCTGTAGTGTATTATTCTGGCCCTTCCGCACGCCCTCGAGCTGTTCTACGAGGGGCTGCATCAGAGTTTGAAGCTCAGCGGCCGTGTGCGATGCTGAAATCAGACTGAAGATGGACAAGGTGTCGTTAGTGACGATGATATCGGCGTCGAAGCCATATGTGCTGATGAGTGACCGCAGCTGGTCAAAGAAGATCCCGACGGCGTCCCAGTACTGTTCCACCCCACCCACACTGTCGATGCGGAACTCAACCATCGCCCCGCTGGTCGTACCGTCTTTGAACAGACGAGTTGTCATCGATACAACGACGGCATAAGTACCGCCGCCGCCGCCGCTTAGGGCCCAGTATAGATCGGCGTTGCGCGTTGGCGTAGCCGTGATATGTCTTCCGTCAACCGTGACGACCTCCCACTCCAGCACGTTGTCGGCCCCCAGCCCGTATACACCGGACATAAGCGAGATACCGCCGCCTTGCGTGAATCCACCTACTACACCGACGTCTGGACAGCTACCGACCACTGCTCGGTAACCGTGCTTGAATGCAAATTCGGCCATCTGGGCACCCGTTACGCCAGATTGCGCCTTGAGCGCGGGGCCGGTGTAGTGCTGGGATTTATATTGCACTACCTCCTGCCTGTTGAGGTTATGCGTCCAGAGAGCGAGCGCACCTTTGCCGGTGCTCTTACCGAAATAACTGTTCAAGATGGTATCCTCGTCAACACGATAAAGAATAAATGGGAGGATAATTAGGACGCGAATTTGCTCTAGTTGAAATCTAGATGCAATAACACTGGGGAATGTAACGCACTCATGACCCGAGTTCTTGATGACCAGACGAACGTTGTTCTTCCTCGCAAAGGACAAGCCCGCTACAATTTCGTGGACACCAGTGATCTCGATAGAGTAACTAACATAATTGCCCAACTCGCAGGGTGTCATGTTGGGCGTGAAAGGGTCACACGTCTGGTTAGTAAACCATGGGTGGAGGATCTCGCCCGGCAAAGGCGTGCTGTCCGAATCGGTCAGCATACTGACTTATCAAATAGAGTCGTTTCATTGCATTGTGCCGTTGTCTAAGGAAATATGCTTACAATACATCTGGCACAAGCCAGTTTTCTTGGAGATACTCGCACTCGGTACTTGAAAAGGTATCACCGTGGCAGGTTTCCGCGAGGGGATGTGTCGCGATCAACCGGCCACCCACAGTCGAATTCAGGCGGTTCCAAAGCTCTGCCGAGGGCCATCCCTTATCGCCGGGTATATATTTACATGTTGGTGGCGAACTGGATTTTTGAACGGCGGCACCAACGGCAAGTCCCGTGAACAGGAGAATCGGCGTGATCAATGACAGCATCTTTAACGATTCGAAACCGCGATCCCGTTTCAGAAGAAAATACATCCGAATTAAGCACGGTTCCTCGTGGCTGGCTCTCACATCGACAAAACACGGTGGTAGCCCGACTTTAAAGCCCTCGCCATCTCGATCATTTCAGCTTGTTGTTGTGCTTGTCCGAAGGTGGCTCATCATCTCCTATCTTCCCGAACAGTCATATTCCTATGACAAGAATATCAAAGCAGGGGGTCTCATCCAGATCACCCTATAATTAGCCTCCATTGGCCGTTGTACCGACATGGCGTTGAACCAAAGCTAGGCACAAGACACTTATCTTCCAACATGTGGCGAGTCCTCACCATATTGAAACTGTAAAACTACTCAGCTAAGAGACTACCTGCCTCGATTCCAAATCGGCGCACCAACTAACGGTGCCATTTTCTGGCTCAGAAATAGACCTGATAAGAGGATCCTTCAAATAACGCCATATAGTTGAATGTATCATTGTGAGATTTGTATCGTGAGCAAGCTACTGTGTCACCTCCTATTTATAGCCTTAGCTCTAAGATCTAGACAGGCCCGGGGGCTGAAAGCTGAAGTGAGCGGAAACGAAGCTTTGCCTCGTTTTCAGCAGGGGAGAGCTGCTCGGGTTGACTCACTGAGTCATGGGCTGTAGAGAGGACATCACCGGAGTGGCTTGGAAGGTCAGCGGTGACGCGGATCCACGAGGCTTCTACTGGTTCTTATAGTTCTCAGATACCTACCTATCCTGGCAGAACATGACCTACTTGTTGAAGCCACATCGCTATAGCTTACAACATTTACTTTGCTACATATCAGTTTGTGCACCATATGGAATGATTCTGCCCTCATGTTTTCAATTGATGGTCTACAAGCAAGATTAATCAGTCAAATCTTATCGCCTCAAGGCTCCGGTGGCTTATTTGATCCATTCATCTATAGAAAGATAAGATATAGAAAGATAAGAATAGGTTACAAGATGACATGTAGGATTCTAGTTTCGCCGATATGCAGGTATGAGGCGTATAAGATTGCTCCGTAAACTGCGCCCTACAGTCCGCCGAGCTGGCGCCCGAATCGGCGGAAGAATACACGACCGTATAGGCCACCATTCGAGCGACCCGAGGGTAATAAAAGCACAAGCAGGTGAGACGTGCATCATACAAAAATGAGTTTACACAAAGCTTATCCCCCACCCAAGTAATTGGAATTAAAGTACTGTATCGGATGCGTAAATTGAATGAAGGGAACCTTAATCGGCCCCTCCTAATTATGCCTAGTGCATTATATGATGAGGGCCGAGCAAGCAATTATCTTCCGAGTTCGGTAATATTCTCTGGGTTCGCTAACTCCTGTGGCAGGTGATCTGCGTGTGTAAATTCGAACCAAGTGCCGAATAGTTGCGTTGTGAAGTTCTGAGAAATCAAATACCTCCTCCGTAGAATACGGTGTATTATAGTGTGAGACTTGCAAAAGCTAGTCTTCGTACGGAAAAAGGGACGCAGGGAATCATGTGATAGAATTAACGGTAACATATGAATCCCCTCGTAAATGGCTTGGCAAAGGGAGAAAAAAATAAGTCAAATGTTTACTCCGAAAAAGCTGCTATGACATTTTTGTGAATATATCGGAGTGGTAGAGGGGTTACGATGTAGCCAAGTAGATAATTTTGTATATTCTTCTCGTGGAGGTGTGGAGTATCGATCTTGTCAAGGAAGTGAACCAGTGCTTTTTGGTTGGCAGCGATCACCGGAAGTGTATTCAGATGACCTGAGTGTCAAGTTTTAGATACAGAAGAATAATTCAAACAAGTCTAGGTATATAGAGGATCGGTCAGGTTATAGCTCACCTAACCCATCCTCTTCAAGGATCTCTTCAATTCTACTTTGTGACAATTCTATCTCAAATGGATATCTATAATATCAAACCCCTTCTAGAAATATCCGCAAAAGCCACAAACCTTATGACCAATTATGTGCTCAAGGACCCTCCTCGCTGCGCAAGCTTCTATCCTATTCTACCATGACCTCTCGAAGAAAGGCAATCTGGGCGTCGAGAGTGGATGTAGAATCCTGCCCGCTTAGAACGTTCATGTGTCCTTTGTCTTTGACGAGGAGGTGGCGCTTGGGCTCCCGAAAGACGTCGTAGATCTTGTTTTGCTGGAGCTCAACGGGCGAGATGACGTCCCGCTCCGGCGTCACCACCATGACTGGGGTCGGAGAAACAAACGGCATCATGCCGAACGGCTGGAAAGCCGCGATGTGGTAGTAGCTGCTCAGCGTTGTCTGAGATACGAAGTTCGGCTCTATCTCCGTCGCTCGTGTGATCATGTTGTATACATCTTCGTCGTTGAAGTCGGACCCGAACCCGGCCGGGTTCTCGCCCGCCTCGGTCAGCATGGGCACATAGACAGGCTGGTTTCCGGCCTGTCTCGACTCTCGGTCCTTCATTGCCTTCGATAGCACCTTGGCCCACTTCGAGAACTCCCAGACGGTTAACGGCGCCACGGCTACAACGGCCCTCACACGCTTATCCAGCGCCGCGGCGCACAAAGCGACCATGCCGCTAAAAGAGTAGCCCCAGAACGCGATGCGCCTGGGGTCGACAAGTGGGTGTGACTTGAGGAAGGTGAGAGCGTCGTGGTAATCCTCCATGTTGCGGGCCGGATGTGGCTCGTTCCTTGGTAGACCGTCGCTGGCGCCGATGGTTCTCGGGTCATAGCTGAGGACGGTGAAACCAGCCGCGTGAAAGTATTCAGCGACTTCAGCGACGATCATCTCCTTGGTCATGTTGAACTAGATACTTCATCAGCTTGGTGTGCAAACACGTCTTTAAAAGAGTAAGCTCCATACTTACACCTGGAGTGATGATGATAGCGGCCCCCCTCCGAGCGGCCGGAAACAGCCAGCCACGAAGGATGATCCCGTCTGTTGTAGTGAATTCGACGTTCTCCCGGTTTTGCATCTTGCCAGTTTATTAAAACCCAATGTATTCATTTAATGAATGAGCCATACAAAACTTTCCGGCAACAAATAGTCGGGACCCCGCTGCTGTTAAGTTACGTCAAAAGTCGAGTCAAAGTCGACAGTCGACACATGTAGTTTTTAAAACGTCATATCGGTCAGCATGCTGTAATGACGGCGATAGAGAATTTACCCCGACGGCTTCGGTTCGAGACAGTCTGTAGCAGGCCAGGCCTTCGGAGATGATACAAGTTATTTCACAACCTGCATCGTCTAGACAGAAGGAGCTGAACCATACGATAGGCTATAGCCATCGTCATTACTTACGAGCTGTGCGACGACGATCTCGGTTATTGTTACACGTACTGAGACCAACGTCTGCGAGCTTCGGTGAACTCGGTGAGTCTCGGTCTGTAATACCAATTCATCTCCTAGAAGTCTCGGACTTCAAGGCTCAGCTATTCAGCTATTCAGCCCTTGCCTTAGTACGAGACATTAAAGGAATGTGGAAATATTAGCCGAGCTAGGGGGTGGGATAGTTGCCGACCGGACATATATGCGGCAATTCCGCCTAGCTAGTTCCTTCGAAGGGCCAAAGACCTTTGGCACCTTAGAAGATTATTCCTAAATCGAGTCTATTCTCCAAGCCCTACATCTAGCCCTTGTTATAGATAATCTTCTAAGGTGCCAAAGGTCTTGGCCCTTCGAAGGAACTAGCTAGGGCGGAATTGCCGCGTATATATGTCCGGTCGGCAACTATCCCAATTGCCCCCTAGCTCGGCTAATATTTCCACATTCCTTTAATGTCTCGTACTAAGGCAAGGGCTGAATAGCTGAATAGCTGAGCCTTGAAGTCCGAGACTTCTAGGAGATGAATTGGTATTACAGACCGAGACTCACCGAGTTCACCGAAGCTCGCAGACGTTGGTCTCAGTACGTGTAACAGTTATACGAGCCGACCTATCTTTGATAAAAGCCTTCTGCAATGTAACTTCCGGACGGCTAGGTGAGTGATGATAAGAGATTCTTGCGAGCATGTTCATCCCCGGTCTCGGGCTCACCTTCGGGGTCTCATTCCATTGGACCCAGACGAAAGGTTATTTAGTTACATGAACTGTACATGCACATCAGCTTACCCCGACTTTTACCACCAAATTACAGGTGTGAGACAGAAAGAGATATGGTAAGATTTGTGTTCTAGTTAGAACTTTGACAGTAATTTAAACTGTTGTTTGATTTTAACTAAAAAGCGGTGTAGAAGTATGCCAATACATATTATTTGTGCTACATATTAAAGAGTGTGGATATTTTATTGCAAGATGTAAGCATTGGCTAAATGCGTTAATCTGAGATATGCAAAATAGAATCACATGCAAGTAATCACAGCGGTCGCACACAACTAATTCTCCGATATCGAGAACTTGTCAAAGTGTCGGAGAAAACCTCCCTCTACTGGCCATTGAGTACCCTGCCGTCATGACCCTGCAAGTTTCGAATACTTGTGGCGGTTACAAACTCAGTTTGCGGGACGTGAATGAAGCAACGTGGGTGTAGGATGTGTCCAGATCGGGAGGTGGAAATTGCTTCCACCGAGGCCAAAAGAATAATTGAGTTCTCGTATAAATAAACAGAGAGGCCGTCATCGTATCTTGTGCTGCTACTAAGTCTTACACTCCCTTGTCGTAGTTTATGGCACGAGTCAAAGTTCAACTTGGAGATCTTCGAGATATCTATAATGGCGGTAAATGTACTTGCAAACCGTGACAGATCATCTGACCCGGATGTAACGAACCAAACTTCGAAGGATCATGCGTCATCCTCATCCTCATCCTCAGGGGACTTCGGTCACATATCATCGCAACATTCACGACCCCGAAGCCAAGTGCCCATCGCTGTAGTCGGAATGGGCTGTCGCCTGCCCGGTCACAGCAACTCACCTACGGCGCTATGGTCGTTCCTCAACAAGGGCGGCGTTGCCATCAACGAGCCCCCTTCATCAAGGTTCAGCCTTGCAGGGCACTACGATACATCTGGAAAGCCTCGAACAATGAAATCACCTGGCGGCATGTTCCTAGAAGATGTAGATCCCGCGGTCTTTGATGGCCAGTTCTTCCAATGCAGCCGGGCCGACTGCATTGCCATGGACCCCCAGCAACGGCAGCTTCTCGAAGTAACTTATGAGTGTCTTGAAAATGCTGGAGTTACTCTTGAGAAAGTGAGCGGTACCACGACTGGTGTCATAGTTGGCACAAATTTCATAGGTAGAGTTTCATCTTTTACCCACAACCAAGCCTCCACATAGCTAACGGATACCAATGTTAGACTATGCTGCGATCCAGAATCGAGATCCCGAGGACCGAGCTGATTCTATCACTATTGGGGTGGCGTCGTCTATCCTAAGCAACAGGATCAGTCATTTTCTGAATGCCAATGGCCCAAGGTGAGTGTTGAACGGCGTACATAAAATTGGAGTTGGGGGCTGACGGAAATCTCACGTTCAAGTATGACGCTGGATACAGCATGCTCTGCCAGTCTGGTAGCTGTGGATGTTGCCTGCCGATACTTGGACAGTTTTCAGGCTGATGCTATGCTCGTAGGGGGAGCAAACATGTGGCTCAGCCCGGAACACAATGAAGAGATTGGCATGATGCATATGACACAGTCGGCTACTGGCAGATGTCATTCATTTGATGCGAAAGCGGATGGATATGTTAAAGCTGAGGGCATAAACGTCGTCTACCTCAAAAGACTTGACGACGCCATCCGTGACGGCAATGCCATACGAGCTATCATCCGCGGGACTGCGGTCGGAGCGTCCGGCCGTACGGCGGGCATTGCGAACCCAAGCCCAGACATGCAGGCCCTTACAATCAGGGCAGCATATAAGAATGCTGGTATTACTGACTTTCGAGCTACAACCTTCTTGGAGTGCCACGGGACGGGCACACTGGCTGGAGATCCTGTTGAAGTGAAAGGCGTCTCATCGGTATTTGCCCAAGGCCGCGAACTGGGACAGGAACTGATAATTGGCTCAAGTAAGTACCTAGCCTACAACCCATTGAGCTGAGGACCATGCTAGTCATCTGGAATAGGCCTTGCTAATTGTTGTTGTTGTTGTTGGAAATCACAGTCAAGAGCAACCTTGGTCATTCGGAAGCAGCAGCGGGTCTTTCTGGGCTAATCAAGGCTATTCTGGCGGTGGAAAGTGGTGTCATCCCCGGGACACCGACTTTCGTCACACCAAACCCGAACATCGACTGGGCAGGATCCAAGGTCAAAGCTTCTAGAACATCCACCAAATGGCCAAGCTCGTCTGTGATCAGACGTGCCAGCGTGAATTCCTTCGGGTTTGGAGGTGCAAACGCACATGTACGTTCTTTATTATCTGTGATGGCTTCTTTGTAGCTCAGAAAATTTGTCCCTAAACTGATTTCTTGATATCATTTCCCACAAGATGAAATCGCTGACAGTATTCCATATAGGTTGTCGTCGAGCAGGCTCCGGTTACTCATCATGTCTCTTCGTACAAGCAAGTAACAACCAACTTCTTCGACGACTCCGATGATGATGATGATGATGATGGTTTCATAACCAAGAAGGCCAAAAAGTCGTCATCGTCAACGTTGTTGGTATTCTCGGCCAATGACGCGAGTTCCCTTAAGAGCAACGTTAAGGGGCTCTCAGCGCATCTTATCAACCCCACAGTGAGCGTTGATCTCATGGACCTGGCCTTCACTCTCTCAGAAAAGAGGAGTAGGCATTACTATAGGGCGTTTACTATTGTCGGCTCAAGCAAACATGAGATCAAAGAAGAGACTCTCACTTTTGGGAAACAAGCAACATCCCCACCAAAAGTAGGGTTTGTCTTTACTGGCCAAGGTGCACAGTGGTCCCAAATGGGCCGGGACCTTATAAACAGTTTTCCGCTTGCAGAGAAGGTAATACGGGAGCTTGATGAGGTTCTCCAGGCTCTCCCAGACCCGCCAAGCTGGTCATTATTGTTAGAGCTCACAGAGGACCGATCGACTGAGGCACTGCGCCAGCCGGAATTTTCCCAGCCCCTTGTAACGGCACTCCAGCTGGGCATCCTGGAAGTCCTTAGATCTTGGGGTATTCAACCGAAGGCCGTTGTCGGCCATTCCTCTGGTGAGATCGCGGCAGCGGCCGCTGCTGGCTTGATTACACCGCAAGATGCTATAAAGGTGGCATATTTCCGTGGCCAGGCAGCGAAAAAGGTTGGTCCAGCTGCCGCGGCCGTGGGAATGCTGGCGGTGGGCGTCGGGCCTAAGGAAGTCGAAAAGTATCTGACGCCATTCGGGGAGAAATCCAAATTGCTTGTTTCAACAGCCCTAGCAGTCTGACCCTGTCTGGTACCCGCTCAGCACTGAACCAAATTTGCGATTGTATTAAGAAAGACGGGCATTTTGCACGCATGCTTCTCGTCGACCTTGCCTATCACTCGTCGTTTATGGCCGATATTGGCGAGTTTTATGAGAAAATGCTACTGGATGCCAACATTCTCCATGAGCCAAGCAGCAAGTCACCTGAAGTATGTATGTTCAGCTCCGTCACAGGCAGGCCGTTCTTGCCGACTGAACGACCCAATGTTGCGTACTGGAAACAAAACATGGTGTCTGCAGTACAATTTTCGCAGGCTGTCTCTAAGCTCCTACAAAATACCGAAGCGGGTGCTGACTTCCTTATTGAAGTTGGTCCCAGCAACGCCCTTTCTGGACCGATCGCCCAAATTAAACAGGCTATTCAGGGGATTACAGGCGCAAATGCTCAATATACCTCTACGTTGAAGCGCGGATCCGATTCGATTCTGGCCATGTATGATATGGCAGGCAAATTATTCCTGGCTGGTGGCGCCGTAAATCTGGCTAAAGTCAACCGACTGGACCAGGAGAGCGCCAAAACGCGTCCAAACATCATTGTGGACCTGCCAAACTACTCTTGGAATCATACAAGCAAGTATTGGCACGAGACCCAGGCAAGCAAGGATTGGCGATTTAAAAAATTCATCAACCACGACCTGCTCGGATCTAAGACACTCGGATCATCTTGGCAATCCCCCGTTTTCAAGAAGGTATTGAAGCTTTCTGAGTCACCCTGGTTGCGGGACCACAAGCTGGGCGCTCAAGTCGTCTTCCCCGGGGCGGCTTATATGACAATGGCGATCGAGGCCATATATCAGTGTGCCTTGGTCACGAAGTGGAAAGAAGTGGCTCCTACGCGATATCGCTACAGGCTTTGTGACGTGAAGTTTAACCGAGCTCTGGTGCTTGAGGATAATTCTGAAACAAGAGTGACGCTGGCATTGACCCCTCTGAAAGGTGGCTCGACTCGAAACTGGTACGAATTTAGGGTATGCTCAGCCCAAGAAACACTTGAACGTGAGCACTGTACTGGAATGGTCTGCGTCGAAACCGATTATCGAGATACTACAGCTCCCAAAGAGGCTGTAAAGCCCTTGGAGTTCCCCACGCCAGCCACAGTGTGGTACAAAGCTCTTGGGGATATCGGTTATAAGTTTGGGCCCTGCTTCCAGAAACATCTCAGAGTTGAGACAATGGTAGGGAAACGAACGAGTCGATCCATTGTTAACCTTGAAGCGCCACAATCCGACCCTTATAGCCAATCAAATTACCCAATGCACCCTGCTGTTATGGATGCCTGTCTCCAGACGGGCTCACCGTCGCTGTGGATGGGCGACCCATCCTCTGCCAACATGGTTCTCGTACCTAAAGTAATTGATAGCTTGATCGTTGCTGGAGGACGAAAAATGCCAACCCAAGGTATCACCAACTCATCAGTCACTTTTCTGGGCGTTGGTAACAGGGACCTCGCTCGAAATTATGCCACCAACGTAGCGCTTTACGATCCTCAGGATGGTGCCTTGCTCTTCGAGATGAGAGGTCTGGCGTCCGCAGAAATAGAGGCAAACGAAGATGATAGTGCAAATCACTCCTTTTCTCGTCTATCGTGGAACCCGGATGCCGATATACTGATGGCATCCGTGCCGGATCTCGTACAGAAGTGGTTTATGCCCAAGGACGGCAACCACAAAACCATTCAAGACGTCATTAACGTCGTTGCCCACAAGCAGCCGAAACTCAAGATTCTCGAATTGAATCTAGAGCCTGAAGATGCTTCCAGTATTTGGCTACAAGACGACCATAGCACAGGTCTGATTCGCGCGGCTTGTTCGCAGTATCATTTAGCTGCACGAACGGCCAAAAGCATGATCGACGCGCAACAGCAGCTGTCCGCCCATGCTCCTAGCACGCTCTTTTCTCACCTAGCTCCGTCGGGTCCGGTAGCAATAGGCACCGGCAGCAAATTCGATCTAGCTATCGTTAAGAAAAAAAAGGGAAGCTTGAGTCCCGAAGAAGAGGATTTTATACGACAAACTCTGAATCTTTCGATTCGACCTGGCGGATTCGTTGTGGCAGTCGGATTAAACGATGATATGTTGACTAGCCTCGGCAAGGCAGTCACATTTCCCCTGGCTGGCGAGAAAGTAACTCTCTGCCAGTCCACGAGGAATGATAAGGCCACGAGTTGTCTATCCATTAAGCATGTCCGGCTTCTTGAGATAGAGAGCGAGTACTCAACCGCCGTTGACGAAATCCTAGAGAAAGTTTCTGAAAACGGGTGGGCTGTGCAGAAGCACTCTGATATGAATGCATTGCATTGCAGCGACACTATAGTCATCATCATAGACGAGATATTCAAGTCCGTGATGAACAATATGACCCAAATACAGTTGGAAATCATTAAGAAGATTACGCAGCAGAGGTGCCGCCTCCTGTGGGTCACGTCAGGTGGCCATCTCGATGTTACTGACCCAACCAGAGCTTCCATCACGGGCCTTCTTCGAACTATCCGTGCCGAAGAACAGACCCCGCTCATGACACTTGACGTAGAAAACCCTAGTGGCAAAGCTACTATAGCGGCTATTGCGCGCTGCCTCGAGCAACTTTCCCTAGTGGAACTAGATGCCACCAAGTCAGAGCTGGTAGATTATGAATTTGTTGAGCGTGGTGGTATTGTGTACACCAGCCGTCTACTCAAGGACACAAAGCTTATGCAGCTGAAGAGTGACGAGCTGAGTTCTCGCAAGACAGAGACGATGAACATTCGCGACTGTGAAACTACCATCCAGTTGAGGTGTGAGCGCCTGGGTAACCTAGATACCATTTGCTTCCATGAGACAGCCCCAGAGCCTGTAGTCTTGAAAGATGGCTTGCTCGAAGTAGAGATCCTCACTGCCGGTCTCAACTACAAGGACGTGGTGGTGAGCATGGGTATCGTACCTGGAGATGAGACGGCACTAGGCCATGAGGCTGCAGGAATAGTCACTAAAGTTACACCTGGCGTAGCGATAGCCGGATACGATTTTGAAGTTGGCCAACGCGTTGTAATTTTTGGCAAAGGGGCATTCGCAAATAGGATTCAGACAACGCCTGGACGAGTTCATCGCATCCCTAGCTCGATGACCTTCGAGGAGGCCGCGACAATCAGTGTCGTTTACTTGACAAGCATACGTGCGCTCTTGGACATTGCGAAATTGACAGCCAGCCAACGCATTCTCATCCATTCGGCAGCAGGCGGCGTGGGCATCGCAGCCATTCAGCTCGCAAAGTATATCGGCGCAGAGGTATGTATTCAAAGTTCATGATGAAAAAAGGAAGGCTTGCTGACCGTTTCTCTCCTTAGGTGTTTGCCACGGTCGGAACCGATGAGAAGAGAGAATTCCTTAAAGCGACTTTCGGCCTTGATGATGGTCATATCTTTTACTCGCGCAACACAGATTTCGCCGACGACTGTCTGACTGCCACGGGCGGTGAAGGTGTCGATGTTGTGCTTAACTCTTTGACGGGCGATATGCTAGACGAAGGATTCCGTATCCTCGCAGACGGTGGTGTCATGGTTGAGATCGGCAAGAAAGACATTCTCGACCGCAATAACTTGCCCATGGCGCCGTTCGACCGGAATGTCTCCTTTAGAGCCGTCGATATGTCCCCAGAGAAAGTTTCCGATGCACTCTCGTCCAGGCTTTTCTCAAAGCTATTCGAACTCATCGAGGGCAGCCATATTAAGCCGATCAACCCAATACACACGTTTTCCTGGTCCGAGATCCCATCTGCTATCCGCTTCCTACGCGGAGGGAATCATATAGGAAAGATCGTGCTCTCTGACAACTCCAGCAATAACATACAAGTACCGGTGAGTATCATATTTCATCGTTCGACGACAGGGGATGAATGTTCAACAAACTGACAGAAGTATCGTTGCAGGTCAGACACGCTCCCAAGACTCTGCGTTTCCGCGATAACGGGAGTTATCTCATAGTTGGTGGTCTTCGAGGCCTCTGCGGATCTCTTGCCATTTATTTGGCGAAATTAGGCTGCAAGAACCTTGCCGTTATATCGCGTAGTGGGCATGAAGATGATAAATCGCGTGGTATCGTGAGGCAAGTTAGTGCTCTTGGAGCTCACATAGATCTTCTTCGAGCCGATATCACCGTGGCTGCCGAGGTCGAGATGGCCTTCAAGCAGACATCCGTACCGGTTGTAGGTATCATCCAAGGTGCAATGGTCCTTCGGGTAAGTGTCATTATGCCCATAGAGCTGGTGCCTTGCCGGTCTAGTGTTGAGGCGCGCCATTAGCTGACTGAGAGTTAGGATCGCCCATTCGAGTCAATGAGCATCACGGAATATCACGAAGCCGTGCAGTGCAAGATCCAGGGAACATGGAACCTTCACAACGCGGCAGAAAACCTCGGACTCCGTCTCGACTTCTTCACCATGCTGTCCAGCATTTCGGGTGTCATCGGTAATCATGGGCAAGCCAACTACTCAGCGGCCAATGTATTCCTCGACTCATTCGCTGATTGGCGACGTCAACGAGGCCAAGCGGCATGCTCGGTTAACCTTGGTGTGATCGAAGACGCTGGATTTATCGCCGAGAACGCAGGTTTCCAAGATCAGCATTTCGACCCACGGTTCTTCAAGGGAATCAACGACGGCATGCTGCGAAAGATCCTCTACCTCTCTATTCTTCAACAGCAGGAACGAGATGCCTACCAGGTGGTCACCGGACTCGTATCCCCGCAACCGGCAGATTCACCACTGCGGCGGGATGCTCGTTTTGCCGCACTTTTTGCAGGGGAGGGTAGCTCCAACAAGGCGACAGGCGCGATACATGGTGGAGATACCGAAGTACAGGCTCTACTGATGCTACTCAATACTGCATCAGCAGACGTGGCCTCAAAGACAGCGGCTACTATAGATGTGGTCAACAAGTGTCTCACACGCCTGCTGCGGCTTTCGGAGCCGATGGATCCAGCTCGACCATTCTCCGTCTACGGAATCGACTCATTGAGCGCAGTCGAGGTACGCAATTGGGTGCGTGGGAAACTGGGCGCATTGGTCACGACGCTGGATATTATGAATGCCTCCTCACTCGCTTCATTCTGTGAAAGGATCGTAATGAAGATAGCTGGCAACGGGAAGTGATGGTGAGTTGAACGGCTTGCTCCGTCGCGCTCGGCACGCTGGGGATCAACTGCGGTAGCTGTACTCCCAGGACCTTCAACTAACAAGAGACGCCTAGTAAGAGACACACATGATATGCCGTCTACTACCTATGATTCGGATGTATGTAGTATGAGGTAGCGCCTGTGTTGCGATGCAAGCAGTGGTAGCTTTGTGAAAGGTGGAAAGGTGAAGGCTTCCAGAAGACTACCTAAGGAGGTACCTATGTAGGCCTTAGGTTAGTGTCTTCCGGTCTTCCGGCTAACACCGACAGAACTATGTGGGTCCCAGGTTTAGCTTTAGCCTAGGTACTTGCATGCGCTGCAAAGCTACAAACATAAATCAATAGATCAGTTAATCTATTACTTGTATATTCTATTACGTCTTAACGAAACAATGTTTCAAGTTAAGAAGACAATGTTGCAAGCACATACTAATCAATATATAATAGCATTAGCATCAGCCTCAGTGTCCGACTCCACCGCCGCCACCACCGCCCCAGCACCCTAGACCCGAGATCAGCGCACTTCAATATCGATGGTAGACCTTTGAAGGCCACGCCAAGCTCCATCTACAGTTCAACATGAAGATGACCTATCTACTTATATATACATAAGTCATACAGCGTCTAGGTCGTAAGTATCCCAGCCTCCTAGCTTTAACAGATGAAACTTTTGCGAGAATTGAAAAACGACATTGATGAGGACGGTTCTGACCATAAAATAGGGGACACTACTGCCGCTAGCGGCGACGCTCCTTCTTAAGGAATTGAGGTGAACTAGGAGCAGACCCTAGACGAAGATCTTGCTTCATCTATTCTTTAGGCTTTTGATTTTCTAGTGTCTAGACAACCCAACAGTGAAGCTCCTTGTCGATACAAAGGAGGTGTAACCTAAGGGAAGCTTTATACTATCGGTAATTCCTTTTCGAGGAGCAATTATGTTTTTACTGCTTTCTATATACTGTATAATACTTAAAATGCAAATGATTCGTTCCCTATAAAAGGATTGGGTTTATAACGTCTTAATTTGGTGGTACAGCGATGAGGCTATAATAACGCGCGCTTCCGAGAAGTGGCGATCCCTGAACAAGATGTGCAGGACTTTTTGAAGGAAAGATGAGAAGTAGCAAGCTTCAAAAAGACTATTAGCTAAAAATGTTTGATTACTTCAAGTCAATCACGTCTCTAATGTAATTTTCGCCCGAGCGATATGACCAAGCAGCAGTAAGTTCTGCAGTACCAACTCCCAAATATATTCCGCCGAAGCTCGGCGGAATTTCGCCAGGTGTCCTACCTTCTAACCAACTGAACAATTCCGAGCACTCGGCGCATTGAAAGTAAAGAGAAAGAAAGAGGGGCAATCCCGGTGCTGTTCTCGGCTCATAGCCTAGAACCATTTATCATGACTACATGTAGGTGGTAAGGTAGGTACCGAGGTAGCCGTACATGTTGCCCCTTTCCATAGAATCGCTTTGATCATCCCAGGGAGACATTCTAGCTCGTGAAACCATGTTTTAAACGGAGCTAGAATAAAGAAACCAAATTAGTACACGGGTGATGATTTACGCCGCACCTGAGTAACTTCAGATACCAATTCCAAACTTATCATATTATATGACCACTAAACTGGGCGGTGCAAATTGGTTTGGCGTCGAGGTCCTCGAGCGCCGCTTGGTCATCAATCGACCTGACGAGGTATATTATATGGTAACAATTGTGACGGTTGCCCTCGGAAGCTGCAAAGCGAGATGAAAGTTAAAAATATACTATAACTACTTACTCATACTCAGGCCACTTGATCATTTGCGCAGTGTTCTGCAAATGGCAAGCCCTTCCGCGCTCTTCTCAACCACCAGAGCCGTGGTTTCCGAGGCTCTTCAGATATCACTAAAGAGTCGGTTTTAGAGTGCGAGACGAAAAGCGGTGCATAACAGCTACGAAACCCGGATAATCTTCGAAGAATGTCACCAACGGACAGTACTTCATCAAGACTGGATCTACCCCCTATCCACGACAAGATGCAACACCCGGACGCCTCGGTCACTAGTTCCAGTACACAGAATTCCATAGCTAAAGACATGATTGCTAACGAGAAGCGACTAACTGATGACGGTGCCCACGATGACGGTGCTCGCGATGGCGGACACTCGCCTGGCGATGAGATCGCACAAGACACAGAGGATTACCCTCAGGGCCTCAAACTTATCATTATTCTTCTAGCATTAATTCTTGGTATTTTCCTCGTTTCGCTAGATAACGTGAGTTTCCATACCACTCTTGCGCGCGACAGTCCTTGCGATCTGACTAGATAAATGCGGCAGACTATCATAGCAACGGCGATCCCTAAAATCACAGACGAGTTCCACAGCCTCAAGCAAGTGTCCTGGTACGGATCGGCCTACTTCATGACACTCGGCGGTTTCCAGTCAACCTCGGGGAAAGCATTCAAGTATTTTCCGCTGAAAATCGTCTTCCTCCTCTCCATATTCGTCTTCGAGCTCGGAAGCTTGCTATGTGGCGTAGCACCCAGCTCAAGTGTCTTGTACGTCTCTTCCATTCGCCGTACTAGCAAGCGCGATCATGCACCTGGTATCACCGCCTTTAGGCGAGCAAGAATGGCGTAGCTGACAATATCCTCCGTACAGGATCCTTGGACGGGCCGTTGCCGGTGTGGGAGCCGCGGGAATCGGAACCGGTGCATTCACCATCGTCGCGTTTGCGGCACCTCCTAAAAAGCGGCCCCTTTTCACAGGGCTCATCGGTGCCTCTTACGGCATAGCCTCAGTCCTTGGCCCCCTCATTGGCGGCGCCTTTGCTGAACGTGTTACATGGCGTTGGTGTTTCTATATCAACTTGCCGGTACGAAAGCACGAGTGATGTTCCACCCCCATTCACGATTGATATAACTAATCTGGAGTGTAGATCGGGGCCCTCTCGGCCCTAATAGTCTTCATTTTCTTCCACACTCCAAAGGCGGCTAAACCAGCGGAGGCGACACTGAAAGAGAAGATTCTACAGCTGGACCCGCTCGGCGTAGCTCTCATCATGGGTGCCATCATCTCCTACCTCCTGGCGTTAGAGTACGGTGGACAATCGTATGCGTGGAACTCTAGCGTAGTCATCGGCCTGCTCGTCGGGTTTGGCATTATCACGATCGTGTTCATTGCATGGGAATGGTATCAGGGTGGTCGCGCTATGATTGTCCCGTGGTTGATTCGAAAGCGCAGCGTATGGGCCAGCGGCCTTTATGCCTTCTTCTTCGCTGGATCGTATTACGCAGTCATTTACTATATCCCGATCTACTTTCAAAGCATCGATAACGTAGGCCCTACGTTATCCGGCGTTTACAACCTCCCGCTCATTCTTGGCACGAGCGCAGCCATTCTGATCTCGGGCGCCACAATAACAGCCACGGGCATCGTCACGCCAACCATGGCAGCCTCTTCTGCTTTGGCTACAATCGGCGCCGGCCTATTGTATACTCTCGGTATCGGAACCGCTACTGGTAAATGGATAGGTTATCAGATTCTGGCTGGTGTAGGCTTTGGATTCGGCTTTCAAGTTCCTATCATTGTCGCGCAGGCCGATGCTGACCTGCAAGACCTTGCAGCTACCACAGCCATTGTTGTGTGTAAGTATTTAGGCGACAATTCGTTTTGTTCTTCCGGCAAAAAAACCTGGATTCTTCTTCTCATAACCTAGACCAAAACTAACTCTTCCCATTTTGATAGTCTTTCAAACACTCGGAGGAGCTTTCCTTGTCTCCGCTGCCCAGTCCGCATTTGTCAATCAGTTAATCACCACGCTTCCCCGAACGGCTCCTACCGTTGATCCAGTGACTGTAGTAATGACAGGCGTCACGCAGTTACGTGTTGTCTTCGAACCGGCGGATGTCAGAGGGATTCTCCTGGCGTATGTGGCTGGACTCAGAGCCTCGTTCGCCGTTGCGATTGCTGCTATCGGCATAGCCTTTCTCTTTAGTTTATGTGGTAGCTGGAAACGCCTAAATCCGGAGGCTGCGAGTAATTCTGGTGGGGCTGTATAGAAGTAGCATAAGTTATAAATTTTGATAGACTAGAGAAGGATCTATATTTGAATAGACGATAGATGGGGTTGTGTTAGTTGGTCTGGTGCCAAATGCGTAGGGTATGAACAATATTTTCGCTCTCTCTAAAGAGAGAATAATACGAGAATGGTCACAATCGGTACGTATGTATAGCCTCTCAATCATCTGTCATCTAGAAGGGGGATGAATTAGGTTTGAGTGGAATTATACTCATCTGCTTACGAGTATCAAAGGATCATCACCCTTAATAAGAGGATAGAAAAGAGATTGCCTTAGGTGAAATTTTCGCCAAGTTTCACGTCATGCCCCTTGATGAGTCGCTCTTAACCTTTACCAATCAGTCCACCCACTTGCATCTCTAATCGAGTCTCCTAGCAAGTTATTGAAAAAGGCCGTATCGGCGCCTTGAAGCACCCACTCATCAAAGGTGGCCGTTGGCCCCGGGTTCAAATATGGTTGGATGGTATCGTCGAACGCGCTTGGATAATGAAAAGAAGGTTCTTCTACCCCAGTCGCGGGGTTTCCTTTTTCGTATAGATTGGGTTGCTGTTGCGATTGTGTGGGTATGGTGTCATCATTTGAAGTTGGAATATGCCGCACTCGTAGTGATGTTTCAATCACTGGCGTTGACGAAGAGGTTTCCCCAAGTCCGGGTCCCTGATGAGAGGCAGAGCCATTGTAATGAATAATATTCGGTGGCGGAGCAGGAACCGTGGTCGGCGCGGCGCTTGGTGGTGTCATCTTAGAAATTGCACCGTCATGTGTTATGCGGATAGTCCCGAAATGTGGTATACCTATGCGAAGGACATGTGCATCATCATGGGCTTGCCCTTGAGCTGCCTCCAATGAGCCCTCCCTCTGGGCTCTGTATGTCTCGCCGCTGGCCGCTTCCGTTTCAATGTCAAGTAAGCGTCGCAAGAGTCCTGCGCTTTTAGCACTCAACGTGTCATTACTGGTGCGAGCCAGTGCGTCCATGTTTTCAAGCGCCTGCTCCAGTAAAGCGCGATCCCCGAGATGCTGGTGAGCAAGAACATCTAGATTGCCGCTGTTGGAGCTCGTACCGTCATGATGATGGCGTCGTCGATGGCTGTCAAGATGCGCGAGTAAAAGTGTCAAGGCAGCTACGAGAGCAAAAAAATCAGCAGCACGGCAACAGAACGGAACACGGTTAAAGCTACGGAACGCGATAGAACGGGACAAGACTTCGCGCGATGCATTGACACATGTCAGTTGGAAGTGACCAGGCCAGGGCTCTGCAGGGTTGAACCTCAGCATGTACGGTAGGTAGAGCTGGTTGAGCAAATTGTAGTGATAGAGTTGGGTTACGAGACGTAGCATCTCCCAAAACACAGACTTGTCACCCTTGCCGGCAGCAACGACAGCGGCCGGTAGATTTGGTGCTAGCCACCAGCTACTTGGCATGACCTTGGCTGCTTCTTGCAAGTCATGGTCAATCTGCTTCAAAGTGATAGGGTCAAGAGAGGCAGGATCAGCGTCATTACGCTCGAGGATGCGTGAGGCAATTGCACAATGTATGCGTTCCAATCGACCCAGTGGCGTATCTCTAGCAAGAGCTGACTCTGATGCCATGCTTCGGTCCGAAGAGCCTTGCGGAAGTCCCAGCATGAGGCAGTGGAAGCGGTCTGTGTATACAATGCGGCTCCAGAAGAATTGTGCGTCAAATCTGGTGCTTGGATCAATCGATTTTAGGGGTTGATAAAGGGGTCGATGAATGCCCATTAGCTGTCCAGCAACCATGGCTCGACGAAAAGCGATCCAGGCTCGGCGGAGGTTTCCACAGTTTGCCTGGTATATGCCTTCCATCATAACACACTGCAGGCCCTCGATGGTACCGAGTAGCTCGTCGTCGGTCGTAACGAGTCTTCTCGCTGTGTCTGCGAGCCTCTTCGCCAGCACGTGCGGTTTCTGGGATAAGCAGTCTAGCTGTCCATATGTTTCAGGATCAAGATAGTGCAGAACGGTGGCAAGGTCAAACATGTATTTCGCCAAGAGTACCGGGTGTGTATCTGGATCGGGCGTGTACAGCAACGCCCGGTTGGGCTCGAATTCGCCCTGTTCCAACTCGCTGTAGGGCACAAACATGACCTGGTCAAAGTAGATGGAGACGTGGGAGCTAGCTTGGCGCAGAATATCATAATCCTCCGAAGAGGGCAAAGCGGCATGCAAAGCCTGGGAGATCGTTTTGTACCTAGCCGCATTGGAATGGCTAAGCGCAATAGCAGCTTGACTCGAATACTCGTCTCCGACGTCATTGTCTAGCTGGACTGCCTCCTCCTAGTCAAAGGGATTAGCATGGCTTAGGGAAACTATACTTGGCGAACATAAGACATAAGGGAGCTTTCTTTCTCGTACTGGTGAGGGCCAATAGACCGCTAGAGACCGAGGGTGCTCCGGCGGGGTGGAGCGTGGTGGCGAGCATCGTGAAGACTCTCGGTTGGTCTCGGTAAGCAGAGGGTGCTTGTCATCGAGTACAGTTGTGGCGTTGCTACCGCCAACTGCCCTCACCAGGTGCTCAATCATGGATTCGACGCGGACCATGCGGTCGGACATTTGGCGCTGGTCACTGTCATTCGGGGCCTGGACGGCGGCTTCAACTGGCATTTCCTGGCCTAGACAGTTTGTGCCCCTTCTTCGGCATTCCACGCATACAGCGTCAGAGGGGGAAGTGAAAGTGCAGCGGACTTTGCGCCGTTTACACTCCCAGCAACTGCGCGTGCCTTTCCGAATCTTTCGTCTTTTAGCCTCTGAACCTGATTCGCTAGCAAGGGATGGCGAACCACGACGCAAGGTCGAGCTTGTAGGAGGCATAGTTCAATTGTATCTAAATATATTTCAATTTTGTTGAGAACCTCAAAAATGAAATGCAATAAAATAACATAAAAATCTTAGTCAGGTAACGAGCCTCCGAAATTATTTTCCGGAGGGCTGGTGACATAAACCTGCCGCAGGCACCCTCACCCTCTCAAGTGCCGTATTATGATAAATGGACCGGGGGTTAATCGGAGTCTGCTCAGCCAGCCCATAAGCACATAACCGCATTGAGTGGGTTTCGATACACGCCTTCTTTATCTGAGACTGTCGTACGAGCAATGCGACAAACTAATAACTGCTCTGGTGGCTGAGCTGATAATGCCCGTGCATTTTGGTGGGTTTTAGTAGGTTTTAGTAGGTTTTAGTGGAGATTAATAGGTTTATAGTACTTAACGCTACAATAAGGTAGCAAGCCTTGTGAGCTTAAAGCGAGCAGCAGATTAAAATAAAAATATATTACTTTTTTTCTAAAGTGAGGGTCAGCGCGAAGCGCATGCTCTCCAGAGGTCAAAAAATTTAAAAAGGATGTTAAATTGTAGTTGTTGCAGCGTAGCTGCTGCGGCGTAGCCGCCTAATATTAAGTACTTTATAATTTATAACGCACGGGCATTATCAGCTCAGCCACTAGAGCAGTTATCAGTTTGTCTATAGACTCCTGTAGTACTTAGTGTATCCATTCTATACCAAAACGCACGGCTATTATCAGCTTACCTAACCACTAGAGCTATTATTAGTTTGTCGCATTACTCCTTTATCTGTATGGTGAAGCATTAATTATATGCATAAAATTCTAACGGGCTCATTTTGACTTCATACCTATCTAACCTAGTATATCTTGCAATAACATTGGTGCTGCGGCTCAGCAAGCATTTTAGCTATTCAGGGTTCTACCCCTAGAAACAGTTTATGAGCTACCTAACAAGGAGACAGGGAGGCAGCCCTTGACGCATCCTCCGGAATGGCACCAGCTTCCACGGCGGTCTTATAACACCACCGCCAATCATTGAACTGATTAATCCAGTTGCACTTCCAACTCCAGAAGACCCAGCCACCACTCTTCTCGTAAATCGAGACCTGCGCAGCGAAGTATCTGGTGTACCAAGCAATGTTTTCCGGGTGGCCCTGAATGCCAAATTCGTCGTTATTCTGCAGGTCACCGGCCACTGAAAGAGAGAACTCGCCGACAACCACGTCAGCTTCAGGACGATAGAGGCTGCAGGTGGCATTGATGTAGCTGGTCTTATTAGTGCCCGATCGGGTATCAAATTTCCAGTACACGTGATCGTCGAAGTACAAAAACGTCGTATCGTTCAGATACGTTTCAGGGTGGCCAGATCCCCAGTTGCTTCCCTTTTATTTCTTGTCAGTAAGTCCGAGTACCTATGGAGACCGTGCCACTTTACCATGTATTGGATGTGCAACCTGTCTTCCTTCGCGACACCTAATTTGCTTTCGCGGTCGCGGATCCGGTCCCACGCGGCAGGATAGAACCTCTCCAACATATCGTCAGCATCTGTAGCGTTCACTCGTCGCTTGATCGGCTCGTTGATGACCTCCAGCATTCCAACGGTGCGGTACGCATCCTTGGTGTGGATGCGTTCCGTCATCCACTCCAGGAATTTGTTAGCACGCTCATAGTTGGCGTCTGTGAAGAAGCCAGGATTCGCCGTGCTCTATAATTCAGTCTCCATTAGCCCTACGATGGTAAGGCCCAGGCCGTCAAAAGACTACTCACATGTCCCGTAAACTCCTCACTCGGTGACTGAGATCCAGGGGCACCATGCAAGTCCATGATAACATACAGACCAGCATCGCTAGCCCAGCCGACCAGGCGATCGAGATGCTTCAGACCTCCTCTAGGGTAGTACTCGTCACTCTGGATAAGGTCCTCTTTGATCCAAAAGCCGACGGGTATGCGGATAGTATTCAGCCCATAGCTGGCTATCTTAGTTATGTCACTTTCGGTGATCCAGGATTTCCAGTGCGTATCCCAGGCAGCGTCTGCAGCTTCTTGGCCGAGTGCTTCCACACAGGACCATTCGTCATAATAACCCTTACATCCCATGCTGGCCCATTCGTCCTTGGCAAACCATTCCTCAATGATGAATAAAGAGCCAAGATTGACTCCTCGGATCTTGTCGCCGTCGAGTAGCCATCTTCGGCTGACAGATGGGTTATCTTTGGTGGCTAGGACAGTATATTTGTCAACTGTGGTGTTCAAAACCTCGACCTCCTGGGTGTGAAAATTTCTCACAAGTGGCGGCGACCATGGAACCAGTGGTCAACGTGAGGCATAGAGCTGCCGAATAATGAAACAACATGTTGCCGCCGTAAGAAGCTAACAAGTTATAATGTTGTGACTGGTCCTTTGTCTCGACCTCAGCCAGTTGGTTCGAAGGTGGCAAGCTTGTTTTATACTACCAATCAAGCCCTACTTGATAGTATCACCGATGGCTACAATAATTGCCTTAAATCTATCATCCTTCACCACATGGAATAGCGGGAAAATATGGGCCATCGTGGCTCTGCGTCTATCAATACTCTAGGTAACCTAGGCGTTCTCCAGATCACGAGTTCAGCTCTCGCTGATCCTTGACGTTTTGGGTGTTTCAATCGCTTCTTCTTCTTTCCGAAGTGGGCAGCTCCAGTCTATTGTGGGCCGCGTTAATGTTTCAAGTATCTGGAGGAGCGAACATGCCAGGAGGAGGCATGGTGGATATGCAAGGCATCGTGCGTTGACCCGCGGAACTTAGTATACAGTAAACTACGCGTATTGTCGATGATTTCGCAGCGGAGCGGCTAGTTATTTCCTTGTTTTCGCTCTCCTAAAGGCTCAGCAGGACCCACGGCAAGGCATATTGGAATGAAAAGTGGAATCCAGCTAGTTCCAGCCACCAAATATTGTACTCAGACTTAATCTCACGATGTTGCCTTTGCTGGTCCACAATATTTCCGGTTCTTTCTAAGTCTCTGGATTCCATGAGAGGGTCAATATCTACAGCGTGTAAGTTGCTTCACTACGTAAAGAGGCAAGACAACATCACGACGAAAACTCTGTGCCGTAACCAATGCGCCAGTTTCATACTTATCTGAATATAAGGCTTGGCATTCCTGGAACTCCAAGAGATAACGCTTCTCAGAACCTCTTACTTTCCCACTTGTAGACTATGAGACTTGTACGAGTAGCTTCATGGACGAGGCTGTTCGATACAACTTCATTAGTTAATAAGGTATGTCATGGCTTCAAACGTGGTCATCGTACAAACAATAGTAGTGTTTGGATTGTGTATAAAAAGCTAGGATGCCAGCCGGGAACTAAATAAAGAAATTCCAAAGCTCAACGAGCCAAAATAGTAAGGAACATCCCAACAAAATTACCCCAAAAAAACCATTCAATAAAGAAAAGAGTGTGTAGTTTCCAATTGTCGGACTCAGCAAAGGCTCAACAAACCACGCTTACACCAACAGACTAGATGAACTGTGTGCTTCAGGATAAAGACGGCCAGATCTGTATCAACACACGCGATGAAAGGCCCCGGAATGAGCAACGTAACATCTACCAAATTGTGGCCTCGGTATCTCATGGAGTCTCTCAGACTATCTGGTCAAAGACAAATGTTGCGACCTCCTGCCTCTCGATCTCAACGAAATAGTTGTAGACCACAAACATGTTGAGGGAGTCTGCAAGTGTTCACCTCTACTCTTTTGGAATGCCGAGGGAGTAGGCAATATATCGGGCGAGCTGGAGGACATCACAGAAGCTTTCGGAAGACTCGATATTGACTTGGGAAAACTTGTGTCTATAGAGCAATTCGTCTTACTCTGCCGCGTTGCGCTCTGCCTACCATTAGACCTTGTTCCACCTCAGCTACTTGTAGCTCTGTTCTGCAAAACTTAGCACAAGGCAAGACATAGTTAGACAGCAAGATTTGGTTGGAAATCAAGACTTTGTTAGAAAACAAGTACAAAGTGGCAAATGGAAAGGAGATTACTAGGTAAACCTGGGTGAAGAAGAGAGATTAAAGCCTATGAAAGCAATTAATAAAACAGCAGTTTAAATATATATAAAATCTCTGCTAGTGCTACGTTAAACCTTTGGTTAAAAGAAGTCTTTGCTAGCGCTATATTAATCTTTTAATAAGCAGAGGACTTGCTTATACAAAAGGATCATAATAAGCTAAATATATTACAACTGCAACTAATGCTAATGTTCCAACAGGAAGCGCATTTTTGTCCTTGCATATTCTGCAAGATATAGCAAGCAACATACTTGCTGTTAGCACAAGTAACAGCACAAGGGTAACTTGTTGATTTTAATCCAAGATGCAACCTTATATTCATTGTATCATAATATGTACATATATATCTATATCGCTGCATAGATCAGCATAGTAAAAATGTGACAATCAAAGCCTTTATTAGCAGTCATCACCTCATAATCATCGGATGTGTACCCAGAAAAGACGCCTTAAACCAAGCACTGATCTAACCAATTTTTTTACATAAGGGAATTTAACGTCTTTTTCACCGTCTCGTCATTCGGCAGGTAAACCTGCGCCACTCTCACCAGCCGCCTTGCCTCAGCGCGGTCCCCAAGCTCCTCAAACGCCCTCGCCGTGCGATAATATATCTTGCCGACCTGCGTCGCGCTAGGGAATCCCAAAAGCGCTTCGTCCTCAGGCGGAATAGGGCGTTGGTTCGCGCCCGTGGCCTGGCGCATCAATTGAATGGTGCGAACCCCCCAGAATTGCAGCTCGTGCCAGTCGCCCAACTTCATGTAAGCCAGACACGTGTTCGCAACGAGTTGAAGGCGGAGATTCATGCGCTCGAGCTGTCCGTTCTTCCTCGCGAACGGCTCGTCCACTAGGTCACGCGCGAAGAACGCTTCGGCGTGCACATGCCGCTGCCGCCCCTTGACGATGATGTGTATCGCCTCCCAGGCTCGGTTGTATACTTCCAGGGCGGCGCGGACCTCGCCCTTCTGCAGCAACTCGTTTCCCTCGTTCTTGAGCCGCATACATTCTACGAGACATTGTTCGGGTGACGTGGGCTCGAGGGCCTGTAGGGCGCGCAACTCAGCCACGATTTTCGGTTGGGGTTTCGGATCGCCTGTCAGGGAGAAGTCATGCAGCCCCTTGACATCGCCAAAGGGGAGGAGCAATCTCCGCTGGATGTCGCGACGTACGTGCTTCTCGTCCCAGTCGGGTGCGTAGGGGTCACGCAGGAAGAGCTTCAGCCGCAGCCATTGATTGAGGCCCGGGTGCGACAGGTTCCAGTAGAACCAAGCCTTGGTGAAGGCCGGCAGGTCGTCCGCAAGCATGATGAATTCGTGTGTGCCGTTCTCGGGTTCACCGGCGGCCGGCGTTTCGATCGTGACTTGCAGGCTGTGTCCGTTGAAGCGGGATGCGCCGGTCCCGCGCATGAGGATGGGGACGTGGCCGACTAGATTGACGTGCTGTTCGGCCTCGGACCACGGCGACTTGATGCGCAGAAAGACATTCAGCGTGCGGAAGATGTCGCGGGCTTCGTAGTAGATCTGTCGGTTCAGGCGGAACAGCGCGAGGGCGTCATGGTAATCGTAATCGGTGTATTCGTCTGGTTGGAATGTGCGATTGTTGCTCGGGTGAAGGATGATGGTATAGATCTGGTCGCGAATCTCGGGCGGCAGGCTGAGAAGCCCCATCACTTCCTGTTGACTGCCCATTGCTCAACAAACAAACGATCGATTGCTTTGTGCGGAAATACAACCAAAAGGAGTGGAGCACCCGGCGACTTAGGTATGAGTTCGGAGGTGTCGGAGGTGTCGGATCGTGGTGAGGTTGAAAGACTTCGGTATTCGATCTAGTTCTATCTGGAACGGCGCCCATACCTCCCTCCTCTTGGCGCCTCTTGGAGTGGTAAGTACAGTACCGAGATCTTGGGTATAGATTATATACTCGTATTGTGCATATTGAAGACCAGGGAGGTAGGTACTATGCAATAGTTGAAGCACTTTTCATAAACCCAGTCCCGTGTTGTAGTGGCAACTATTCATTGATTATTTAGGTCCTTGTTAGGATACCCTCTTATGAGCTTTTCATTATACAAGAATAATAATAGTTTATTACCTACCTAGGTAGTTCAATTACCTGAGTCCGGCCCCCCAAAGACGGCCCAGTCGCCCGAACAACTTTGAGTCTGTGGGGCGGTTTGGGGCGGCTCGTAGGTTGCCCAGGAGCCTCTGTATTTGACCCTTGTAGCACTATTCGCGAGTATGAAACATTCCACACCCTATAATGGGTGAAACAACACAGAAGAAAAGGAAATAAGTTTCAATTAATGACTGCGATTATATACTCAATGATTCTCAAGAGCCTTTTTGCCATAGTTAGCACTGAAAGGTTTGGCGCCGGGGGTGATAACTCCACTATAACTGGCCCTGTTGAATAGACCCTTAGCGCACACCTGCATAGAGTCAATAGGTAAATTAGTCAAGTATGCAATCCTCATGGTTTGCACATTATATTAATTTTATTACTGAGTATATACTTTTAATAAAGGATTCTTATATTATATGTTTTGTTCACTTTTGAGATTATGTTACTTGTTTTTTATTAAGTGTGTGTAACTTGTTGCAATAAAAATAAAAATACTGTATTTTTATATACTTTATAAAACTAGGTGAATTTAGGTGCTAATATAATAAGTATATTAGTTGTTTTAACTATTAATAATAATAAAGTAAAAGAATAAAAAGTAAGTTTTATTTAGTTAATTTTATATATATATTTATATGCGCGCCTTATAATACGTAATATAAGCCTTTTTATTATACTTTTATATAATTAAGCAACGTAGTCCTTATATATTGTGCTATAAAGCCTTAATAGCTTATATAAGCATACGCTAACACCTTTTTTAGCCTTTTAAGCACTTTAGGTAAAATATAAAAAAAAAACTCTAAGAAATAGTTAGTTTATAAATTAAACTACCTTGTTTTAGTATATAAGTTGCACTTTTAACTATTACGCTAAACATTATATCTTTAGTAACATTAGTATATATACCCTTTTAGCGACAATTTTTTTGTGCCTTTTTTACCTTAGGTTAAGATTTTATCTTATATATTATAATTTATAATGCGTATTAAAACATCTAACTTTTTCCTTTAAAAACAAGGTATATAGGTTTAATTATACGCTAAAGTTTACTACCTTAATATAAACACTTAATATCCACTTAAACTAAACTAAACTAATACCAAACCTTAAATTATTAAACTTTAAACTTTATACTTTTTACTTTTATATAATTTTATAATAAATAATTAGTTTAAAATAACTATAAATAAGCAATAATTTTAAAAATTAAGTTTTAATTTCTTAAAATTATTAAAGTATAAATTCTTACTACTTTTTAATAATAAACTTACTTTAGTAGCTAACCACTTAAAATCGCAAGTATAAAATAACCTAGCTATATAGTAATTTTTTTACAGTTTTTTCCTTTAAGTATATAAGCTTTATAAATCGCTTATGTTTTACTTTATTAAAAGATTTAATTAAATTATTAGCTAAATTATTTTTTTAATTAAATATACATTAAATTAATATAACCTATAGTTACCTTTTAATTAATATAATAATATATTATATATATATGTTTTTTTTGCTTATTTATTACTAAAGTTTTTAACTATATAAAAACATTAATATTATTACTTAAAAAAATAATAAGCCTTTTTAGTATATAATTAAGTTTTATAAAAAAGCTTTATATTTATATTAAATTGCTTATAGCTTTACTTATTATAATATACTTACTTTTAATTAAATGCTTTATAATAATACTTTATAACTTTAAATGTTATAATATTAAGTTATTGCTTATAAAAATAATAAATTTTATTATTAACTTTTTACTATTAAAATTAAATGTATATATAATATTTACTATAATAAATAGTCTTAATTTTTTATAAACTTTATATAAATAACTAAAATTTAACTTTTTATATTATAAATATATATTTAGTTAGTTTTTTAAATATTTTACTAATTGCTTAACTTTATTAAAATAAGTCTTTAATAAATTACTTATATAATATATTTATATTAATGCTATAAAACTAATATTTAGTTTAATAATTTATATTAAATAAGTTAATTTGCTTAAAAAAAAAGCAAATTTAAAGATTTTATTTTTATTTACTAGTATGCCTTTTTTTTTTAAAACAATCTTTATTTTTTTGCTATTTATTAATATAACACTTTTTTAAAGGTTAAATATTTTAAACAACTTAAGTACTTTTTAAATATATTGTAATTAATTTAAGCTAATATTGCTTTTATAAACATTTTAAATAATTTTAACTTTAATAAACTAATTAGCTTTTTTTAATTTTTTAGCTGCTATATATAAATATAATATATTATTAACTTTAGTTAAATAATTTATATTTGCTTTATAAAACAAAAAGTTATTAATATATAAAGCAATAACTTTATTATACTTTTTATTATAATATATTATATTATTAACTAGTAATAATTTAAATTTAATAATAAATATTATTAACTTAACTATTTTTTACTACTTATAAGCTAACTACTTTAGTTTATATAAAAGGTTTATAAGTTTAATAATTTTATTTACTATTTATTTATATTTATCTTTTTTTTTAATAAATATTTTAAAGTACTTTATTAATATTTTAAATTACTTTATAAAAATATACTAATATAGTTTTTTATTTAAAAAGGCAGTAATAAAGTTTAATTATAAAATATACTACTTTTTTTTTGCAGCTAATATTATAAGTATTTTTTAAAAGGCAGCCCTTGCTATTAAGGCTAATATTTTTTTATAGTTTATTTTTTTTCATTAAGTAAATCTTTTTATATATATATAAGCCTTAAACTTATCTAGTTTTTTTATAAACAAATACTTTTTATATAACATTTACTTTATATTAATTAAATAACCTTATTTAAATGTTTTTACTTATAATAAAAACTTAAATATTTTTTTATTTAAGTTAATTTATATCTCTTTAAAAATAGCTTTAAGCTATTTTTTATAATTATTACTATTAAGCGCTTACTTAATTATAAAGTAATTTAATAATAATATATTTACTTTAAATATATTAAGCAAATATTATAAGTAATTTAAATATAATAATTTGCGTAAATTTAATAAATTAAATTTAATATATATATTAAACTTTTTTTATTAATTAGCTTAATTATTTAACTTTACTACTACTATATAAACTTTATTAACTTAATAATCTTAATAACTTTTAAATTTATTATTATTTTTATTTAACTTATTATACCCCTTTTAATAAAATAATATCTTTAAAGCATAAACAACTTTAAAGTATTTATTAAAAGTATTATAAACATATATAATATTTATATTTTTTAAGGTAAGCACCTTTTTTTTAAAGCGTTTACACTTAAGTTTTTTTAGTATATCCTTTTTAATTACATTTTTTTTAACAATATTATTATCTTTATTTTTAATTTTAATGCGGTTTTTAATAAACTTATAACGTTTATATAGCTACCATTATATTTTAAAAAGTAAAAATCTTATAATATTATATAAATTAAAAGTGCTAATAAAATTATTAAAGTACTTATAAAACATAATATAAAATATTTATAAAACACAACCTTTGTTTATTAACTATATAATATAATTATTATATTTTTTATATTTAAAAAATAGTATATTAACATTATATACATTTAATTTCTTTATTACTATATGCTTACTTACATTAATATATATAATATATTATAAGCTTAAAATCTTTAAATACTTTAAAATAAGCAAATAATTTTTACTTAAATAAAAACCGTTTATATATTGTTTATAAAAAATAAAATTCTTTAATAATAACTAATAAGTTTAATTAAAAGTATATACTATTAGTTTTATTTTTTAAAGCTAAAAATATATAAAAAAACAAGCTTAAATAAAACAAGCTTTTGCTTTACTTTAAATAAATTAAATAAAGCGCTTTATAACTTTATTTTAATATTAATTTATAAAAAACAAAATAATTAATTAAATAGCTTTATTTACGTAATATTTTTTAAATGCTTTTATATTAAACTTTTAGCTATTATTTATGCAAAAAAACTTTACTTTTTTTAGCATATACTAACTTAATTAAAAAATTTAGTTTTATAAAGCGTAATTAATTTTAATAATATAAATAATAATAGCTTTTTTAGCTTTATCTTTTATTTTATATAATTTATATGTTTAATAATAACTATTATTATTTATAATTAAAAAATAATACTTATAACTTTTAATTATTATTATTATTAGTTATATTTTATTGTGCTTATATAATACTATTTAAACCTTAATTTAAATATATTAAGTATTTAGTACGCTTGCTTTTTAATAATTAAAGATAAAACTAGGAAACTTAGGCAAAAACCTTTTGCTTTTTAGTTAAAACGCTTTTAAGGCGTTTATAGTTTTGTTGCAGATTTTTAACTAAAGGTTTTACTGCGTTTTAGCAGTTTTTTAGTTAAAAAAAAAAAAAAAAAAAAAAAAAGTAAAAAAAGGTGTAGCTTTTTAAGCCTTGCGTTTTTTTGTTTTACTAGTTGCTACTAATATGCTATTAGCTATAATTTACTATTATATTGTTTTTAAAACTTATTTTTTTTGCTTTTGTTGTACTTTTTTGCTTTTTGCTAATATTTAAGCTACTTTATATATAAGTAGTAAGCTTTAAGTTAAAAACTAGCGTATTGTTTTATAAGCTACTTTTAAGCTGCTTATAATTTAATTATAATTTAAGCTAATAATAAAAAAGCTATAAAGTTAAATAGTTAGGTTGGTTTTTTTTTTTTTAAATTTTAAGTAATATAAAAATTTATATAGCGCTATTTTTTTGCTTTTTATATAATTATAAAAAGGTATAGCTATATTTAGTATCTTTTTTTAAAAAAAGAAAGCTTTTAGCTTTAATATTTTTATATAAATTTATAACAAAGTTAAAGTTTTATATTTTTAAAGTTTATAGTAAAAGTTTGCTATATTTATTAAGTAAGTTTTTTTAGTTTTTTTTAGTAGTTTTTTTGTTGCTAAAGCTAATACTGCTAGGCTTTAGCTTTTTTTTGCTTTATTATTAGCTTTGTTTTATTTTTTAAGCTAATATTTTTTTAAAGCTTTTTTTGTTATATTTTAACCTTGCTATTTTTTTACTTACTTTTTTTTTTTTATGCTACTTTTAATTGTTTATTATATGTTTTACTAGGTTTTTTTTAATAATAATTTTATTTGCTTTTGTTTTACTTATTTTTTGCTTTTGTTTTTAATTATATTTTTTTTTAAAACTAAATGTTTAACCTTTTTTTAAATAGTTTTTTTTTTGTTTAAAATTACTAACCTACTTTTAAAATTATATAATTTAGCATTTAAATAAATATAAAGAAAAAAGCAGCTTAGTTTTAACTTTAAAAGGTAAATTAAGGTTGCTTTATATGCTTTTTTAACTACTTTAAAATATTTTAATTATTTTTTAGTTAGGTTTTTTGCTATTTTTTTTGTTTAGCTTTTACTAAGCTTATGTTATATAAATAAATTATATATAATTGCGCTTTAAATTACTTTTATATAGATTTTTTTTGCTTTAAGTATATTATATTTTTATATAATAGCAGCTAATTTTATTAAAGCAAAATTTTAGCGTTTAAGTTTTTGTTAAAGTTTTTTTAAGTAGTAATATTACTTTAGTTTATAGTTTAGTTATACCTTTAAAAAGCGTATACTTTTTTTTGGTTTGATTTATATGTTTTTTAGCTAAATTAAAGCAGTATTAGCTTTATATTATTTTATAAAGTATATTAGTTTGCTTTTTATTAGGTTAAAGTTTATTTTATATTATAATATTTAGCTTTTATACTTTATATATACTTATGCTAAATATTTATAGTTTTTTTTTATATTTAGCTTTATTACTATAAGGTTTATATTATTTATAAACTTTATTATAATTAGCTTTTTTTTTATTAATTTTTTATATAAAATAGCTATATATAGCAAAAATAATACTAATAATAATAAAAATTCTTATAATATACTTATAATTAAAACCTTTTTTGCTACGCTTTTGCTATTAAATAATAATATTGCTATTTATTTTATAAAGTAGCTTTAAAGCTAGTTTTAAATCTATTAAAAAAAGCCTTTTTTTTATAGCACTTTTAATAGCCTTATATAATTTATTATATTAAAAGTTTTTAAAATATTTAGCTATAATAATATTAATATTAAATTATATTTTTAGCTATTATAAATTATTTTTATTATAGCTTTAATTATTAGTTTTATAAATTTTTGCGGTTTATTTTTTATTTGCTTTTTTAATAGTAGCATAAACCTTTTTATTATAGCTAAAATATATATACTTATTATTTTTTTGATTATTTTGTTTATTATACTAAGTAATAAAATTAGCTTATAGCTACTAAGCTTTTTAAGCTTTTTTAAGGTTTTTTTTAGTTTTGTTAAAACTATTACAATTATATTTTAAAACCGTTTTAAGTAATATTTATATATAAAACTTTATTAAGCTAATATTGCTATTACTTTTATAACTTTTTGCTTATACGCCTTTAAAAATCTTGTTAATAAAAAGTTGTTTTTTAGTACTTTTTAAAGTTTAGCTTTTTTTAAGATTTTTTTAATTTCTTTTGCTTTAACTTTTTTTTATATTTTAAACAAGTATTTTATAAGCTTTTTTTGCTTTTTTAAGTTTAATAAGTTAATTTTTAAGGTAAAAAAAACCTAGCTGCTAATATTTTTACTTTTTTTATATAAATAGTTGCTTACCTTTTTTTTTTTTTAAGGTTTAAAAAACTTTTTTTTGCTAAAAAGGCCTAGCTTTTAAAGTGCGCTTACTTTTTTAAAGTTTAAAGTTTTAAATTATTTTTTAAAGCTTTTGCTATACTTTATCGCTATTATTTTTATTATTTTTTGCAAATAATTTGCTTTTATTTTGCTTTTATTTTAGTTATCTTTTTTTTTTAATATTAGAATATAATTTTATAGCACTTTTTTTCTTCTTTTTTAGCTTTTTTTATAGCTTTTTAAACCTTTTAAAACTATTATAAAGCTATTTTTTTTGCTATAGCTTTCTTTTTTAAAGCTGTTATATTTGCTATTTTAATTAGTTTTATTATTAAATATTTAATATATTTATTTATATTTATTATTATATTAAAATTTTTTAATATTTATAACCTAAATGCTTTAACTATTATTAGCGCTTTATTTAATATTTTTTAGCTTTAGCTTTTAAGTAATTAAAAGCTTAATATTAAGTTTTTTTTATTATAAATTTAAAAGCTTTAAAAAATATAATTAAATTTTATTTATTTTAAGCTTTTAAGTATTTTTACTAAAAGTTTTTTATTAGCTTATATTAAGTTAATTATATTATTTTTTTTTTATTTTTTAATAGTTTTTTATTTTCTTTTTTTTATAATGCTACTATATAGTGTTTAAAAAGTTAATTTTTAAGCTTTTATTAAGCTTAAGATTTTTTTATAGTGCATTAAAGTTTTTTTTTTTTTGTTTTATAGTAGCAAGTATATATTTATATCTTTTATAATTATATTTTGCTTTTAGTTCGCTTTTTTTTTAAGCTTAATTATTAAGCTTACTTTATTTTTATTTAAATTTAATTTTATATATATTAATTATATAATAGCTAGTTTTTTTTTGTTTGCTAAAAAAAAAGTTGCTTTTGCTTAGTTATATTTAGCTTTTTTTATTTATAAATTACTTACGATTTATTTATTAATATATAATGCTATATATTTAAAATTAATATATATTATATTATATTAGCTTAACTTTAAGCAATATAGCTAAAAAGGCTTTATTTTTTTTTTTTTTTATAATAGTAATTTTTATAATATTATTATATTATATTTTTTTAGTAATTTAAAAGCTATTACTATATATGTTTTTAATTTTATAGTATTTTAAAATAAAGCGTTAAATTTTATTAGCTTAAAATAAAAGTGTTTTTTTTGTTATTTAGGTTTAGTTGCGCTTTTAAGGCAAAAGAAAAAAAAAGCTTTTTTAAGTTTAATTTAAGTATATTAGCTTTTTTAAAAAAAAAAGCTTATATTTTAGCTTTTAAGGCTATTAGGGCTATACTTGTTGCTTTAAGGCGGCCAAGCTTTAGTATTACCAACTAGGTTATTTTTAGTGCTATTAGTTGGTATAATTTTAATTTTTTTATAATTAGGCTAAGTGCTAATTGCTTTTAAAGTTAAACCTTTTGTTAATTACTTTAGTTTTAGTTTATTAGTTTATATTTACTTTAAATATAAAATTATATTAGCTAATATTAGTATACTTTTTATATTATTATAATTTAGCTTTAAAAAACCTTATATTTTTTTAAAAAAGCTAAGTAGCCTTTTTTATAATTTATATATTTTATTACTTTTAATTTAAATTTCTTTTAAGTTAAATACTTTTTTTTTTTGCTTTTATATATTATGCTGCTATATAAAAAGCACTTGCTTTTATTTTTATAAAACTTTTTTATATATTTAAATTTATAATACTTAAAGTATTGCATAACTTTTATATTTTTTAAAAATAGCTTATAGTTATATATTATTATTTTTTATATAGCTTTTTTTTAATATAAAGCTTTTATAGTTTTTATATTAGTATAATATATTAATAAGCTAATATAATAGCCTTTTAAATTAGTTAGTAAAATTAAGTATATTTTGCTTATATTAATTTTATTTTGTTTATAAATATTTTAAAGAAAATTTACTAAGTTTATATGCGCGCTTTAAAATATTTTTATATTAATATTTTTTATAATTATTATATAGTTTCTTTTAGTTTTTATTACACTTTTATTAAACGCTTGTTTTACTTATAAATTAGTTTATTTATATTATATTACTTTTTTTTTAAATATAACTATTATATTTTTGCTTAGTAGTTTTTTTGCTGTAATTATTTTTGTTATTTTAATTACTATATTTATTACTTTTATTATTTTTTTAGCTATATATGCTATAAAAGCTAAGTTAAGTTTAGCTTATATTAAAACTTTATAGTTATATTAAATAAAAAGTATTATATAATTTAAAGGTATTAAAAAGCTAATTATTAAGTAGCTTATAGCTAATATTATAGTTGTTTAAGTTTAGTTAGCAATAAGTACACTATTTTTTTTTAGTTTATATATTGCTGCGTATAGTTTGTTAATATTTTATTTAGTAGTTAAGTTATTTTAAGCTTTTTTTTTTTTTTTTTTGCGTTTTAATATAAAAGTCTTTTACTAAGCCTTTAATATATTTTTTACTAGTGCTTTTACATCTAAAAATTTTTTTTAATTAATAAAAACTACTAAAAATTATATTTATTTCTTTATTTTATTTTTTTTTCGCTTTGCTTTTTTGCTTGCTTTGCTATTGTTTCGCTATTAAAGCGACTTTTTAATGCTAGGGCCTGCAATTAAGTGGTGTAAAGACTGCTCCAACCTTTTTGCGCCACCGTTTAGCACCATTAGGTCCGCTGCACCTTGCGCTATATCTTTAGGTCTAATATAACTGCGTTTCTAGGTGCTTTTACCCCCTAAAAAGTAGTATATCCAAATTATTTGATATAAAAAGCAAAGTCTAAAAAGTTATTAATGTTTTTGTAAATCCTAAATAGTTTTTTTTTCATTAAATTTTTTATTAAAATCTATAACTTTTAATTAAAATAGGTTAAATTAACCTTAAATTTACTTAAGTAACTTTATTAAAGTATTCCGCTTACTTAATAAGTTCGTATAAAATAATCTTTTAAAATTTAGCTTAATTATAAGCTATACAAAAAAAATATTTGATTTTTTTTAAGTTTAAATTAATATTTATTACTTTTTTAATTATTTAAATAAAACATTTTATATTAAAATAATATAGCTTTTAATGCTATAAAATAAGCTTATTTTTAAGCTTATTAGTTATATACATTTAACTATTTTATATTAATTTTTTTATAAGTTTTATAATATTAAGCATTTTATTTATTATACTTAGTTTAACTTTTTATTAAAAATTATTAAATAATTTAGGTTTTTTTTTTTTCTATACTTTTAAAAAAGAAATCTTTGTTTTAATATATTTACACTTATAATTATAACACCGTTTAAGCCTTTAAAGGTATACTTATTTAAATATCCTTTTATATAATAAAATTGTTTACTTAATATAATATTTAAAAAAAAAAAAGTAATTAATAATATATACTTTATTAGTACTTTATAACATTATTTTATTAAAGTATAATATTTTTGTTTTAAAGTTTTAATAGCATTAACCTTTATAGCGCTACTACTAATATAAACAACTAATAAATTAAATCTTTTATTAAAATAAACAAATATTTTATTAATAAATAATTTAACGTTGTTTTTAATTTTTATATTTAAACTTATATTATATAAAACATTACTTTTTATTTTAATATTAGTTTATATAAACATTAACTAAAGCATGCTTATTATAATAATATAACTACTTATATTAATAAACTTAAAAGTAAAGTTGTTAATAAAATAAAAAATAAAGTTATTAATAACTATTAAATTCTTTAATAAAGCTATATTTAATTTATTACCTTTTATAATCTTATTATTATAAATAATAATAAAATGTTTTATATAATTATTACTTATTATAATAAAATAAATAATTAGATTATAACTTAAAAAAAGGCCTTATAAATTAATAACATAGCTTTAGTTATTTATATATTAATTAATTTGTTTTTACTTTAAAAGCTATTTATAATCCTTAGTAATATATTTAAGTTTATTATAATTATAATATTTTAAACCTTTATATTTATTATCTTTTTTTTTTTTATTATTACCTTTTAACTTACTTTTGCTATAATATTAATTATTAAAACCTAACTTTTTTTAATTAAGCTTATTAGTAGTATAAAATCAATTATTTTTATTAAAAAACTTTTTACTAACTTAATCTTTTAAATTACTATAAAACTTATTAATAAAGTTTTATAATAAAACTTTTTAATATTTTATTACTTTTATAATTATATTATATTATTTTATAGCTTTTTTTTTAACTACTTAAAAAAACAATAAAATTTACTAATTTAAGCTTAAGTTTTTATTAAATATTTAATATTAATGTATTAAACTTATTTATTTAAATATAAAAATAATTAAGTTTTTTTTATTATAAATTTATATAATTAAATTATTTTATAAATTTTTTTAATTAATTTTTTTACTTAATTTATAAATAGTTTTAAAGATTTAAAGCATTTTAGTGCTTATTTTAACCCTTTTAATAAAATTAAAAAAAGTTATTTTATATATATTAGTTATTATTAATACTAGCTTAATCTTTTTAAATATAATAATCTTTTTTTTTAATATATTTAATAATAATAAAAGCTAAATAAAAATTGCGTTTATATATAAGCTAATTTTTTACTTTTTTTAAATAGTTTTTTTTATTAATTTTAAAGTAAAAATAATACTACTTAATTTTTTTAAGTTTATTATTACCTATAAATTCTTTAGTATTACTTACTAATTTTTTTTTTTTTTCTTAAATTACTTAATTTTATATTATATATACTTAATTTTTTTATTTAAATTTAAATTAAATAATAAAAATAAAAAGTTTAAATTAAAAAAAGCGTTTTTTTTTACACGCTTTTTTTTTTTTACTTAATTAATAACTTTATTGTTTTTATTTAAAACGCTAAATAATTTATATATTATATTATTATTATTTAAAGTAAAAAAAACTTATTAATTTAGCTTAAAACTAGTTTAAAAAGCAGTTTTAATACTATTTTAGTTATTAATAATCTTAAAAGCTAATATTATTAAAGTTTTTTATTTACTTTATAAAACTAATTTTAACTAAGCTAAAATAAATAATAATAATTTAGCTAAAGCTATTTTTTTTATTTTTTTTACTTGCTTATATATTTTATTATATAGCAAATATATTTTATAATTATAATTATTTTTTAAACGTTATAATTAAGCTTTATATTTAAACTTTATATTTGTTAGATATAAGCGATGTTATATAGGTTGGTTTAATTAATGTATTTATATATATTGTTGTTATATGTTACATATAATTATAACCGCGCATTTAGTATAAAACCTAAATATAACTAACCTAATAGGGTATTTAGGGGTATACCCCCTTATCGCTAGTGATTTAACCTAATATGGTATTATCCCTTATATTTAACACACCCTTTTAAGAATCACCCCTTAAGAAAAAATTTTTATACCTAACCTTTAGTTATCTATTGATTTGATTTTCCTCTAATTAAAAAGTTCTTTAATAAATCTTAATTGTTGTTATATATCTCTTAAGGTTTCTATTGTTCTTAGGACTCCTTAATATTAACAAGGCTTAATTATATTAAAAAGGTTTTTTATTTCTCTTTTAAAAGTGCTTTAGTTAAATTATTTGCGATTATATTATTTATAAAAATATATTTTACTTATAAAGTTTAATTTAGAACTTTTTAACGTAACTAATAATTATAAATATTAATATAGTAAAGCTTAGTTTAAAAGATAGCGGTATTTTTGGTTACCAAATTAATAATTTGCTAGTTATTACATTAAATTTAAATTCGTTTGTTATTTAATATAATACTTAGTTTTTTAATTAACTAACTAATAAACATAGCTTTTTTAGCAGCTTATATAAAAGCAAATAGCTTAGCTTTTATAGTTAATATAATAATAATATTTTATTTATTAGCTTTTTATTTAATAACTTTGCTAAATAATACTATTATATAAGCTTAAAAGCTTTTTTAATTAATAGTATTATTAGCAAACAAAAAATTGCTAGTTATAATAAATTTATTTTTGTTTTTAAATTATAAAATATAGTATTAAGTTTAAAGTAAGTATTTAAAAAGTCAATTAGCTACATTATAATACTTTAGTTTTAAATTAAAGTTAAATTTTAAAAGTTTAAATGCGTTAAAAGCTATATCTAAATAAGTAATAATAGCAGTATATATAACTAATTCTATTTTTTTTTAGTAGTTATAAATCTTTTATTTTGTTATTATTTCGCTATAAGGTTTTAGTTTTTTAGTTTTTATAAAAGTATATACTAAAGTAAGTAACTTAAAACCTTATAACTTAACAATTTTTTTAATATATAAAAATTATAACAACTAAATTAATCTTTTTTTATAATTTTAAATAACTTTAATACTAAGAAACTATTATAGGTTTTTTTCTCTAGTTATTTAGTAGTAGCGTTTAAGCTTATAAATAGCTCTTTAGGTAATAATTATGTTTGTTTTTTAATAAGCAAAAACTATGTTATTAATATATATAAAAATTAGTACTTTTTATTTAAAGTAGTAATAAGGTTTATAAAAAACAGGTTAATATCTTATATTTTTAAAAGTTTTAGTTAATTTTTTTTATTATAACAAAAGTAATTTTTAAAAACTATATAAAGCTTAAAGTAATTTAAAAACTATTAAAAGTTTATAGTAGTTAGGTAGCATTTTTATATATATTTTTTTATTAAGTGTTATATTAACAAAAGTGTTAACTATATTATATTATTTAAGTTTAAAGTTAAATTTAGTAGTAATAGCTATAAATATTTTAAATAATTACTTTGTAAATATAAAAGCATAGGTATTTTTTTTCTTGTTTATAAGTTATTAGTTTTCTTATATTATAAGCCTAGCTTTACTTTTTTAATAATAACTATATTTATTAAACTTATAAACATATACCTATATGTAATTAAAAGTTAGTTTTTTTTAAGTAGTATATACATTAACTTTTTATTAAATATTTATTTCTTTATAACTTTATAAATAAGATTTTTTAGCTTATTTAAAGTAGTTTCTTATAAAATAAGCTTATAAATCTTTATATTACTTAAAAAATAAAAGTAGATTTTAGTAATAAATTTTTTTCTTTTTATAAAATAGCTGTTTTAAGCTTACTTTTAAAAAAATAAGCGTAATTAATATATTAACTTAAAAAAAATAAAAATTATAAAAAAGTCTATAAAAATTTTTACTTAGCGTAAAAAATATTATTATATTAATTAGAAAAGATTTATAAGATTTAAGCTTTTAAAAAATCTTTGTTAGTTTATTACTTAAAAGTATAATAGATATAAGTCTATTATTTTAGTAAAATTTTAGTTTGCTACTAAAGTAGCATTAAGGTTTTTTTAAAAACCTAGCTTTATTAGCTTTGCTTACTAGCATACTGTGCTATAACTCCGCGGTATATAAGCATCTTGCATTAAATATAACTTTTTAGCAACTTTTGCGTGCTATAACTTTAGAGAAGGTCGTATTAAAGCTTGCTTTAAACTTTAGAGTTAAATTAAATAATCTAGTAATTTCTATAAGATTTTTTTTTTAGCTAGCGTTTTTAATTATAGCGCTAAAAAGAGTATAGTTTACTAAAGATTTAAAAGGTGTAAAATAAAAAGCAAAGATTGCTTTAGTATAAAAGTAATTAATTTTTTTAAGCTTACTTATATCTTTATTTTTACTTTTTTTAATATTTGCTTTATTTATATCTTTTTTAGCTAGATTAATAGGTTTGTAAACTTTATAGTTTTTATAAAAATTAGTTGTAAACTTATTAATAGTATTTAAAGATGTTTGGTTTAAAAATATTTTAGTTAATAAAGCTTTAAATTTTTTATTAGTAGTTTAAAAGAGGTTATTTTTTAGTTTATTTAAGTTTTTTAAAAAAGTACTTTTTTTGTTAAATATAGCGTTTTTAGTAACAATAACTTTATTAGTTTTAAGTAGTTAAATTCTATAGGTAGTAAAAAATTAGTAGCTAATTAAGTAGCTAATTTAAGCTTTAAAATTAAGCTTTTTTTGTTTTTTTTGCTTTTTTTAAGTAATAAATATTATAGTATAAGTTTTATATTTATATACTTTTAAATAAAATAAAATAAGTATCTTGTTTTTTTTAACAATGCTGTTTTATAGTTAAAAATAAAAGTAAAACTTTTTATATAGAGTTTTTTAGTTAAAAATATACTTAAGTACTTTATTATATAAGTAAACAGCTGCTTTAACTATTTCTACTTATAGGTAAGTAAGTAGTTTACATTTGTTTTTTATTAATTTCACTTTTTGCTTAATTACTTTTTTTATTTTTTTAGCTCTTTTATTTAAGTTTTAAGTGTTAAGTAGTAATACTTTAAACACTATTTTTTTAATATTTCAAAAGTATTATATAAGTTTTAATGTTTTATTAAGGTTTAATGTCATTTTGTTGTTATATTTTATAATTAATATTTTTATCTTATAATAATTTTATAGGTGTTTAATTAAGTAATTAAAGGCTATAACAATTAAAGAGGCTTTTTGATTTATAAAGTAGTAGTTAAAAGTAAATTCTAAGTAGTAATTTATAGCTAGCATTATATACTACTTGTTTTTATTATTTTTTTAAAGGTTTTTATAGTTATAAAAGTTAATAATTAGTTTTATGCCTACTTATGTAAGCTTTTTTTTTAGCAATTAATTAATTTAATGGGTAATCTTTAATATTACGTATGCTTTATATTAGGTGGTTTTTATTTTGTTGCTTTTATTAAGAGCTTAGCAGATTTTTACCTCTTAAAATAAAAACACTAAATATCGTAATGCTTTTGGTTTTAAGTATTTTATTTATAGGTACTACTTAAAAAGGTCACCTTTTTATAGTAGCTTTTTTATATAAAAGTTTAATTTATTTTGTTTAGTATAAAATAATAATTTATTAAAAAATATAAATAAGTATTTTATTATAAATTAATTATATTTGTTTTATAAATAGTATAAAGTTAAGCTGTTTTTTTTTTTAAAGTAGTTAGTAAGTAATTTATTATTTTACTAATATTTTAGTTGGTTAAGCACTTAAAAAGATATAAAGTTTATAGCTATAGTTAAGTAGTATATTATATTATATAACTTATATACCTTTAGTTTTTTAAAGCTTTAAACTTTAATATTTATTTTTTTAAATCTTTTAATTGATATAATACTATCTTTTGTATATATTATATTGTTTAAATTAAAAAGTCAAAAGTTTAAAAACTTATTAATTTTATTAAAAATATATAATATAATTTTTAAATTAAAAATAGTTAAATTTTTTAGTTAGTAAGTAGTTAAGCTTGTTGGCTTGTTTTTTATTACAAAGGTAATTTATGCTATTTTTTTTTATAATTAATTATTATAACTTAGTTTTTTTTTTTTAGGTTTTTTAATTTAAAGCTATTTAATTTTTTTTGCTAGTTTAGCATTTTTTTTTATTTGCTTTTAAGTAAGGCCTTAAACTGTTTTATTAGGGGTAAAGTTTTTAAAAGCTAGTTTTAAAAATATATACTAGTATTTCTTTAGTAAATACGCTTATAAGTAAAGCTTATAGTTTATAGTTGATTTTATGGTATTAATTTAATATTGTTTAGCAGTACTTTTTTAATTGCTTTTTTATTTTCTTTCTTATGTATATTTTTTTTTAAAAGATCTTTTATTTTTATTAGTTAGTAGTAGTTTTAATTTATTTACTTTTATTAAGTCTTTTATTTAATTAGTTTTTTTAAATGTATAAAATAATTTTTTATATATTTTTTCTTTAGTACTTTTAGCTTTATAAAATAAAAGGTGTATACTTACTTTTTCTTTTAAATTTACTATAATTTTAAAGTAATTTAATATACTTTTTTTTATCTTTTGCTTTTAAATTTAACAAAAAAACGTTGTTTAGTTTAAGTAAGCACTTTTTAGTGCTTTCTTTAAATTAGTTATAATATTATAAAGTTTTGTTAAATTTATTACTTTATATTTAACTATTATAGTAAGCTTTTTTTCCTATTTTATTGCTTAAAATTTTAGATCTTTAGGTAGTTATTTTGTAGTATTATTTACAAAATTCTTATAATTAAGTTTAACTTAATACTTAAATATTTTTTTAAGGTATAAGCTAATAGTACTAAGTTTTTTATACCATATATTTAAGGTATCTATTAATTTAAGCATAGTATCTTTATAATTTTTTAAAACTGTTTTTAATATTTAGTTTTTAACTTGGTTTATTATTTTAATTAAATCTTAAAATTTTCGCATTTAGGCATTATAGTTGTTTAAGTTGGTACTAAAAGCAAATTGTTTTATTAAAGTTATTTTAAATACTATTTATAAAGCTTTTAATAAATTAATTAAGTTATTATTTAGTGTTGTTAATAATTAAGTTAATTAGCTTAAAGTATTTATAGCTTTTAAATAGTCACCGATCTTTAGTATAATAGGTTATTAAGGCTAAAGAATTTATTTATTTTTTTTTAAAGTAATATATACCTATATATTTAAGCTAACTACTTTGCTTTAAAACTTTTTGTTTTAAAATTTAAAGTTTATTAGCTTTGTTAAAAATATTTTTTGTTATTAATTAATTGATTTCGATATAATAATCGCTTAATTAAGCTATAACTTTTTTAATTTAATAGGTATAATATATAATAAAACTCTTAATTGTTAAATATAAGCGATGTTATATAGGTTGGTTTAATTAATATATTTATATATATTGTTATTATATGTTACATATAATTATAACCGCGCATTTAGTGTAAAACTTAGATATAACTAACCTAATAAGGTATTTAGGGGTACACCTTTTTATCGCTAGTGATTTAACCTAATATGGTATTATCCCTTATATTTAATAATATTATTATATATATTAAAGTTAACTTAAATTTTTTTATTATACTTTTTTTTAATATTATATTTAAATATATTAATATATTTTTATTTAAATTTTAGCTTAAATTAAATATTAACTTAATTTTAAAACATTTTATTAAATAAGTAGTTTAATTAAATAATTTTTTTAAAAAATATTTTATTTATTTTATTTTATTTATTTATTATATTATATAAGTTTTTATTTGCTAGCATATACTTACTTTATAAGCTTTTTAATAAACATATTATATACTTTTATATAATTAAACTATTTATATAATAAAAAAACAAAAATATTTAAGTTAATTAATTAATTTTATAATTACTATTTAATTATATAAAATGCTAGCTATTATATAAAACTAAATAAATTTAGGTGCTAATATAGCAAATATATTAGTTGTTTTAACTATTAATAATAATAAAATAAAAAAACAAAAAGTAAGTCTTATTTAGCTAATTTTACATATATATTTGTGTGCGCGCCCCACAATACGCGACACGGGCCCCTTCATTATACTCCTGTACAATCAGGCAACGCGGTCCCTGCGTATTGTGCCATAGAGCCTTAATGGCCTATACAGGCATACGCCAACATACTTCTATAATACCCAACTCTGTTACCTACTACCACTCATGTTTTTAGCGATGCCATACCCCATTTTATAGAGGATAGTGCATAATGTGCATTACTTACCTGATCTTTAAACCTCGGCCCCATCAAATCAATGCAAATTCTGCATAGACACAGAATTATGGAGCCCTACGCATTGCTTCGAATTCCCTTGACCGGTTACCATGCATGCTTTGTAGGAAATTAAAATTGATGAAGCATGAGACGGTAGCCTCGATTGTCGTCGCCCGCTATCAAAAATAGAGGTGGCGAATTGTCTTGATTCGGGGTCCGATTTGTCTAAAGCTTTGACTATTAATTACAATGTGTCAGTTAATTCTTCTCACAAACTTCGACCGCAGACTTTACGAACAGAAAGTCGGCAAACCCTTTGTTTGAAGCCGACATCGCTTAGCGCAGTGCCATATGATCAGCACGGCTGGGGGGGTTGCAACGAATAAGCCAATAATGGCAACGATGGATTCGATAGAAAGCTGCATGTTCTTTGTAGTTATGCGTCTGATGCATTTGGATATGAAGATAAATTCTGTCACGGGGGATACGCATAACTTATACTCAACTACGATCTAATGTTAGTGTGAAGCGAAAAGAGTATTCTGTAGAAACGAAGAAGTCATACGACCACATATTCCTGAGGTTTCGATCTTATCAATCGACGATATTCAATCTACGTTTCATCGTTCCATACGGGCTTAGCTTGCTCGAACGTTTCAATGTAGTATTTGAAATGATAAGCAAATCCCGACGACATGCGCTTTGGTCAGTGGTTGCTCAAGATCTTACACCTAGCTATATGTAGATCGATCTGACCCAGGCACTCATCCTCCCTCTTATCATCCCACTGTCAGGAGATGCGGTCGTATTCTTTGCTGTTTCCTCTAAGTTAAGGCTTCTGGTCAGGCTGACTCCTAGTTATTTGGAAACTTTTGAGGCTGACAACTCACTGCTAGTGCTATAAGCAATCATGAATCGTTAGTATGCAACATTCCCCAGCCTGATACTAGGCATCAGCGACAGGAAATTAAGTAGATAACAGTCACGTAGGTTTAAAGCAGGCGTTGGTTTATTGGACAGTAACAACTAGTAGCCAGTCTTTTTATCTGCAAGTTTTGTGAGTAAGAAATCTCTATGATTGTCCTTTTCCATATTCCCACTTCAACGGAAGAGTTGGTGCATTTGTCTGCATTCTCTGCCCGTACCCAGCGATATACCGGTAATACCTCTTGGCACGAGCGGGGAAATGTGTGGGATAGCCGTTCGTCTCTGTGGTAGATGCATGTATAACCCAATATATAGAGAAACCAGACGGGATGCGTTCTTTCTCTGGTACAGCAGTTCGATGGGGGGTAACCCCATATTCATGATAGCGCACTAGCCACACCTAACCGCCACAAAATGCTGTAGAACAAGACGCAAGCCACAATAGGGCCATTATACCTAGTCCAGGTACGGTACAGCAAGGGAACAACCTTGGAAGTTTCTCCATTGGGGCTGGCTGCAGGTTACCCTGTTGGCGTTGGTGTTAGCTCAATCGTTATACCTATGTCAAGACCACGTTTCGCATGAGGTAGGTAGGTAGGTAGTATTAAATCAACACCTACTAGTTAGGTAGCTTAGCTAACGATTTACGCCAGAGAAATAACTCTATTAGATGTGGTGGCTTGTGGGTTGAACACCCTAGGTTGACCGTTTGCCAATAGAGGTATATCGTGTTCAAAGTTCATGGGCTCTTCGGACTGATAGTCTCGTGTGATTGCGATCTGACCTCCGAAGGCCATGCGTGTCGTTGTACGCCAAGGCGAATTCCGCGGGGGTGGTTGTGTAGATGACGCAAACAAGCCCCGAGGGGTTGGCTCAAGTTCTAGTTCAGCTATTTTTACCCAAGATTGGTTAGCCTATAGCTGGCCGCCAATGCCGATCGGCTCGTCTCTTTGTCCGTCCCACCAGCAAGTACACCATGGAGCTTGAGTTGCTACCATTATATACATACCTTCCTTTAGCTTTACGAATGATAGTAGGAATCTAAACGGACCGAGGGGTTCTTCTCGTATTATATACTGTGACCGATATCGACGAAATAACCGCACCAAGATCAACACAGCAGGTGGAAGTGCGACAACTAGTGCTATAATAGCAACCATGGCCTCAATAGAGAGCTGCATTGAAATATAAACCAGCTATATAAGACCACTGGTATCTTTGACTAAAGATGTGATAAATTGAGGCAGGTAAGAAGGGAACTAACGGTTGCGTTGGAAAAGATGGTGCGTGTCCAACGCAATCAAGCTGAAAGGGCGATGAAATAAAGATAGTAGGTAAACACCTGCAAGAACAAAGCAACGTTTATATAACTACTCAGAAGACGCAGAAAATGCGAGCTCCAACATCTCTCTTCAGAAGGTACCTATAGTTTTCAGTAGGGCAGGGCAAGCGACCAATGGGCCGACCTGACATCGATCGTGACTTCCCCCGTACCTACACTTTTGGGCTAGGCCCACCCCTTAGTGCCTAGGTACAACTAAATTGAGCTAAAAGCGAATACCAATGGTAGCGCTGTTAGGAATCGAGCCTCCCCTATAGGTATGTAGCTTTTGGCCCCCTTGCGATAATAGGCCCACCCCTTAGTAGATACAACTGAAATGAGCTAAAAGCGCTGCAGGAACCGAACCCATGGGAACTCACTATATACACCACCTGGTCATGGGAACCTTCACTATCTGTACAAGTCATAACACAATTTGCGAACCACCTGCAGTTCGCCTGCCAGCTCCCCTTCCAGCACCAGGTTCGGCACCTTCTCTGCGCCCTCTAGCGTAGCACCGTCCAGTCTCTGCAGCTGATAAATTATAAGCATGGTGAACGCAGCCTTCCTTGGCATGGGCTGAGCTGTTGCGAAAATGCTCGAATTCGATACTGACAAAGAAATTAAATGTCACCTAATGAGGTACTACATTACACTAACCAATAGATAAAGATATCATCTTAGTAATAACTCTCCTTCTTTAGGGCAAAAAATCCAGTGCCATTCAGGTTTACGCCCATTTGCATGGACATCTCCCTACTATATTCATGATGTTCGCATGTTTTTGCACAGTTTAACCTCGTGGTGGGCTTCTGACTAGTAGCAACCTACATAGTAAGTATAGTATTTTGGATCTAGGACGGTGTTGTTCACTTAGTTAGATACGCCCCAGGCGCAACCTGGTGATTGACATATTCAATTGATTAACAGTTTGTTACCTCTGTCTTGCACCTCTTTGGCATGCAAGCTAGATGCGAGCACTCCCAATTGTAGCCAGTGCTGTGGCAGACGCGGCCTATCAGGAAGTTATATGCATAACCCTACGAAAAGAGATTACCATCCCATAGAGGACTATCTACGATCCTGCTGTTGCTTTCTCCATCTATCGCGGTGCAGATTTTGCGGAGTAGGTTCGCTCATTTCGCAGTTTATCCTTCCTTACACAGGGTATGGGCCAGAGTTTGAACCAATTACTAACTAGTATTGTTGCCATCATAGCTGGACAATGTGTTTCCGTGCAAACACCTCCCTAGGCTAAAGGACACGATGCGTTTGCGTGGTAATAAAGGGGTAGGCGCGTTAAGAATACCGGACAAGATAGGTTTTTGCGAACCAGTTATAGGAAAATACATAGGTAAGCAATATGTATCTGCACACTATAAAAGGCAACTACTACTTTGGATAGGGCTTGATTCCTTTCAGCTTCACCTTCTCGCACGAGCTAGGTACCTTGGAGCTTGTCGGGGTTTACAGAAGTTGGAGAGAAGCTGATGTAACTGGTTTCATCACGGGCCGGGTTTATCGCCGCCCAGTGGCACGGATAGACCAAGTAACTCCGAAGGTCAGTATAGTAGGAAAATTCTAGGTCAACCTTTGATGGGGGCACTAGATAGTCAGCACCCAGCTAGGTTGCTCATAATACGATATCCATCGGGGCCAGATCTAGGACTCTTGCTTAGCTGATATTATCTCCTCTCTTTTCTGCCTTCCTTTTTCCTTCTCCTTTCTGATATCTTTATCCCCGAGAAGATTTCAACTGCTAATTACGCCCCCAAGGTAGCTCTTACGAAACGCTATTGTTGATTAGAACATAGGCTTTGACGGACATGTTGGTACCATGGAATACTTACCTCCAGTAATCAGAGCCGCAGCGTACATAACCAGGTTAATCGGCCTCAAATCATCATCTTCGCCGTCCTCATCTTTCAGCATTTTGCCCTTCCAGATATCCAGGACAGTCTCGATCCCTTCCACTAACGACTCAAACTCTTTCTCGTAGCACTTGATCCCTAAGCAGGCGCCGAACTCGCGAAATGCAAGACGATGTAGGTGACTCGCAGCCGTCAGTGGCTTGGCGGCAGCGACCAAGAACCTCCCCCGTGCAATCTCCAAGGCCTGACCACTCAGCTCGCGAGACCAGGGGGCGTCGCGATTGAAATGTGCCAGCCACAGCCCCATTCCTAAATCCAGGGGATCGCCGGACAGTGATACATCCGCATGTTCCATGATGCGGGCGTATTGCTCAATCTCAGATGTCAGCACGTCGTCTCCAAAATTACCATAGTGCCGCGCTGTATCTCTCAACATGCGATAGACCACAAATCCCGTGACATCGTCCAAGTGGCCCTTACTCCCAACGAGTACATGGCGCATATCAGTAGAAATCTTCCAAACCATCGATTCCCTCCCGTTACGCTCGACCATGAATCGCGGGTGTATTGCTTGCGCCAGTTGCACGGCAAGAGCATTCCAGTGCGCTTCCTCGGTCGCCCGTGCCAGGACATCCAACGCGTACATCCATAGCGTTAGGTAGTGATGGTACATCCCGTCACCGTCAGGGCCACTCGCATCAAGCTTCCCGATGCGCAGGCCGCCGCGGAGCGGAACGGTGTCGGTAGCATCGGGTAGACGAGCTGCAGACCCAGGGGGCCCGCGCTCGCGGCCTAGCACTTCGTGGACGGTGTTTGCGAGCTGACGGGCAAGGTGTAGGTACGCAGGTCCATCGGAAAGCTTCTCTCGAGACAAAGTGATGAAATTGAGGACACCGAAGGCGTCTGTCCAGAGATAGCGACCACAATGACCCCCTGCGTTGCCAGGCTTCCAAGTGGAATCTGGCTGGGCAGACAGGTCGTAGGGCCCGTAGACCTTTTGCATCGCTGTTTCAAATAGGGCGACTTTACTGTCCATTTTTGTGAAAGTTACGAGTTGAGATTTGCTGTTGGATTTATGTGTCAAGCTTGATAATGATTGAAAGGATTGTTGGGTTAGGTGCCGATGTATAAGTGGCAGCGACCGGTAGATGTTACTTGACATGGATTTCAGTACGTTCGTTGGCGCATGTAAGCGCGAATGGACCTCTATGATCCCAAGAGATACAGAGAGATAGAGAGAGTACTGAGATGATGCACAAAGCCTTTCATGGAGTTTATCTCTTGCAAAGATATTATGCTACTTTCTTAGGCATGTTGTCTCATATTATGTTGTGGCCTAATGCATTGAGTAGAATAAAGTTGGAGAAATTATACGAGTGACGCAACAATTACGAATTAACAACTCAGATATTGATCGCCGTTCATAATTCACATTAAGGTGATCTTACTAAACAAGAAAGCAGGGATTCAATACATTATATCTAACTAGAGGCCAATTCATCAATTCACTCAAATCCGCTCTGACCTCAGCAACCGTGTAATTAGCTTCCATTTTTTCTAATTCTCACACCGATAGCCTATATTCACGTAGGTCGATGGCAAAACTATAACTCTCAAGTAGAAGAAGAAAATATATTCAAAGGAATATGGGGAGAAATAAAGAAAAGACGGTACTCGTCATAAAACTTTGATCTAGTCACGATGGGAGGCTTCCTTTTTTTTTTTGTACTTTTGATTAGGGTTAGGGTTATCATTGCCATCATACTCGCTCAAGTGTCGCCTTTCGTCGCGTGCAAGCCAGATCAAGTCAAAGTTCTACATCCTATATAGAGTCTGATACTTCATCTCAACAAATCTCCTATTCGTTCGAGACTAGACCTACCCAGAACCCCACCGGACTAGGCTCGTCACCTAAGCCCTATGTCTATTGCTTGAAGGTAAGTCTCCATTTTCTGTTCACCTCTTCGCTCTCTTTCCCTTTCCTGTCTTCCTAGGTTGCATAAATTATTGGTGAATTTTACTAGGCTGCTGACAGGCCTTGCCCCTGCATCCCAGCGCCATGTTTTCCGAGGCAACCCGTTTAACAATACCGCGGCTGCCCCGATCATAGCACGGTCCTCCCCGACGGGAGATACAAAGCCGTTTTATCCGATGGGTGCTTAGTCTGGTTCTGGTCTGGTCCTGGTACTCGAGAAAGCGTTTTCAACAAATGTATTCATGGCGGTATGACATGTTTATCTTCAGGTGCGTGTACCGTTCTCGGATTTTTCAAAGTTTTCGCGAAGATCAAGGGGGCAGAGATAGTAAGCCTCATCACGTGCCATCACTCTATCTTATACTCATCATTAGCTCCTCTTGTTTTATTAGGGTCTATATCCTGTTCTTCAGCTTGGAAACGTGAATGCCGACTCTACGTAGTTCTGCAACTATGAATCGACGGCTCGATGGTGAAGTTGTGCCCATTAGTCCTCTTTTTGTTCATGGTGTCAAATCGATGTGAGTGATTAAGCAGTCTAGTGCTTTGTGGATAGCCTCGACATATTATATCTCTTCACTATTGCCCATTTTCCCTTTGCATTAGATAATAGGAAGCGTGTGGCACCATTTTGGGTTGAAACTACAAGGCGTTGCATATCGCGTCCTACAATTACACTGCCTCTAGGGCCCGAACAAACCCAACCGTTTTTCATTGCGCCCATTAATTTCTTGGTGTTGTGGAGAGGAATTACCATCCCATTTCTTTAGGGGGTAAATGAAAAGGGGAAGACCAAAAACCGTACTGTAGCCACATTAGATGCAATTAGGAATGATAAAGTCAGACTTGAATAGCATATAGTTAGTTAAGTAACTTTTTAATGATGATCTGAAAGAAGGGGCTTGGATAGATTCAGACTGCAGAAAGGAGTTCCAGGGGTTCAAAACATGGTGGACTGAAAACCACAGGGCGTTTACCATTTCTGGCTGGCATAGGACGCGATAACTTCACAGTTTCATTTCAATCTTGATTATTCCAGTGATATAATTTCTAGTTGAATATGAACTGTGCTAAATTTGCTAAACTAAAAAAAAATTACCACGTATAGTGACAACAGATAGCAGCCTAAGGAGTCAGAACCCTTTGCGCGCCAACCTTAAACATAACCTATGCCCATCGTTGGCTGTTCTTGACATGAATTTTGAGTACTGGGATATTTAGAACATTGAAGCTAGGACAACAGCAATTATAGAGCAAGTATGATACGAAGTCATCCCATGGTTTCATTCATTAGCCATTAATCACGAGGTAGACCATGTCAATCATTCATATGAACTCTTCAACTTAAATAGCAGATAGTCTCCAGGCTATAACCTAGCCAATTACGCAAGCAGCAATACAAGATGGCAGCAATAGAAGCCAGTCTATCTATTTAGGTTGGAAATTTGTTCTCGGCGTAAGTGTAGCGGATTGTTTCCCTGATCTTAAGCTATGTTACACACAGTCATTACTATGCTATTAGGGAATTCATGTAACCTTTAGTTACTTGATATAACCGTTGTCTAGCACTGATGAGTCCTAGTTCACAGTTCTGTTCACAATTGTTAAGACCAAGAGAATTGAGCAATTTGAGGTTAATCGTCAAGAGAATAGACGTCCTGAAAACGTAGTATCATATTGTCCACACAACCAATTAAACATAGATGATGAGGAATAAACATCTCAACCAGATGGGCTTTTGTGCTAAAACCCAGATTTTCAACATTCCAGCCATGAAAAACTCCGAAAATTACCATTGTTTCCCTTATACTACTAGCACGATTACCAGTCAATGGGGTCCTTAAGCTCCTGTCCGCGATTTGTTATGGGCACCTTGGCAGCCTTGACGGGTAACCTGCCGCCTTTCCTGCGAAGATACGAAGTGCCGTCAATCCAGGGTGTGATCTGCGAGATCTTCTTCTCGTGCTCCGTGATCTTCTCTTCGAGCTGCAGAGTGAGGCCGATGTCGTCGAGGCCGTTAACGAGGCAGTGCTTTCGGAATTCCTCGACGTCAAACTTGCAAATCGTGTTGCCGTTCGCGTCACGGATCTCTTGGTTTGGTAAGTCAACCTCGACTTCCCTGCCAGCTTTGGCCTCCGTTGCGATCTTGTCCATATCGGCTGGGTTTGTGATGGCGACGGGCAACATGCCGTTCTTGAATGAGTTGTTGAAGAAGATGTCGGCAAAAGATGGGGCGATGATACATCGGATACCGAAATCATTCAGAGCCCAAGGTGCATGTTCACGAGAACTTCCGCAACCAAAGTTGGGGCCAGTAACTACGAGTGTCTTCGCTTGGGTATATGGCTCCTGGTTGAGAACAAATTCTAGGTTGGGCGACCCATCGTCATTATACCTCCAATCGTTGAAGAGGGCTGAGCCGAGTCCTGTGCGCTTAATCGTTTTAAGGAATTGTTTGGGAATGATTGCGTCAGTGTCGACATTGGTCCGATCCATCGGTGCAGCAATACCCCTGTGCACGGTGAATTTAGGTAGACCAGGTGAGCCAATGGCTTCTGAGACTAGGTCTCCGGCGGTTAACGAGCTGTTTTCTGGTCGATCGCCTAGTTTATCCCCGGCGACTGGATCACCAGATTCGAGGCTTTCGTCGACTAGTGGCTTGCTTGGTGGTGTATGCGCCTTGAACGCTTCAACATGCGGGCTTGCTTTGTAGTTGGTCGACTTCCGAACATCTGCCAGTTTACCGACGATGCCTGCTGCAGCAGCCATCACCGGAGACATAAGATGGGTTCGGCTCAAAGCACCTTGCCTTCCCTCAAAGTTTCGGTTGCTTGTGCTTGCACATCTCTCCCTTGGTGCAAGAATGTCGGGGTTCATGCCGAGGCACATGCTGCATCCTGCTTCTCTCCATTCAAAGCCTGCATCGAGGAAAATCTTGTCGAGACCCTCTGCTTCGGCTTGCTCCTTGATTATTCCGGAGCCGGGCACAACCATGGCTCGTTTGATGTTGTCTGCAATCTTCTTACCTTTCACTACCTCAGCCGCAGCGCGGAGATCCTCGATCCGCGAGTTAGTGCAAGAGCCAATGAAGACTTTGTCGATAGGAATGTCCTCCATGGGAGTCCCTGGTATTAGTCCCATATATTCAAGCATTCTCCGGCCGCTCTGCTTCTTAGCCTCTGTCTTGAATGTTTCAGGGTCAGGAACCACTCCGGTAATGGGGACAACATCCTCGGGGCTGGTACCCCACGTAATCGTCGGGACAATGTCTTTAGCGTCGATTTGAAAGTCAATATCATACTTTGCGCCTGGATCAGATTGGAGACTCCTCCAGTACGCAACGGCGCGCTCCCACTCAGGCGAATCTGGATGAGGTGCAAGCGGCTTGCCCTTGAGATATTCGAAGGTGATATCGTCGGGTGCAACCATACCAGCTCTGGCACCGCCCTCAATAGACATATTACAGATAGACATGCGGGCTTCCATACTGAGGCTGCGGATGACGGAGCCGCAGAACTCGATGACACAGCCAGTACCGCCAGCAGTACCAATCAAGCCAATAGCGTGAAGGATAACATCCTTTGAACTAACACCCGGAGCAAGCTCGCCCTCAACTTGTATCCTCATGTTCTTATTCCTCTTGGTGATGAGACACTGAGTGGCCAACACGTGCTCGACCTCGCTCGTACCGATACCGGTCGCAAAGCAACCAAAGGCACCATGGGTGGAAGTGTGGCTGTCGCCACACACCAGCGTAGTACCCGGAAGAGTGAATCCTTGCTCGGGACCGATGACATGGACAATGCCCTGACGTTTGTCACCAAGCCCGAAATACGTGATGCCGAATTCCTTGACATTTTCTTCGAGGGTAAGGCATTGTAACCGCGAATCCTCCTCCTCGACAAAGGTGGCGAGGTCCTTGATTCCCTTTCGGGACTTGGTGGGGACGTTCTGTAGGCGAATCAATCAGCATACAAAGTCGCTTAGCGTCGGCATACAGATCGCGACGTGCATGTAAGTGACATCAATAAGAAAAAGAGGAATGACATACGTGATCCGTGGTGGCGAGAGTGCAGTCTGTTCTCCTTACACGACGTCCAGCATTCGCAAGACCCTCGAAAGCTTGCTATATTCACCGTGTCAGTTTGATCGCCGCCATAACATGAATTCATGCGCAACATACCGGTGAGGTGACTTCATGGACCAAGTGACGGTCTGTTGTCAACGCCGAGACATGCACGTCAGTAAGACATGTTCCATTCTTTTTATGTATAACAACTCGAGTGACTGGCTGGCTGGCTGGCTTTACGTACCGATATAGAGGAGAATTGTGCCATCAAGCTTCTCATCGACAATGTGAGAGGCAAGAACCTTGTCATATAAGGTCTGCGGAGCTTTCTCTGCAATAGGCATGGTGCCTTTTGTGTTTGGTCTTCAGACCGGTTGTGTTGTTATTGCTGTTGCTAAAACCCTCCCGTTGGACTGTATATCCTCCTCCTAGATCTCGGTCGACTCGAAGGGATTAAATATAACGTGAGATGAAATAGAAATGGAAAATGAAACGACCACAAACAAAAGAGTTCGGATGCTAGACGAGCACAGACAAGGGAAGGCTCGGGTATATGTACAAGTTTGTCCGAGCCACGGGTTACGTAGATGTCTCAACAATGAGAGCCCAATAATAAGGGATATATGTGTATATGTGTGATGATTCCTGGCAGTGTATACGTACTGCTTCGCTATATTTTAGGTAGCTTGTTCGCTGTAGCCAGGCTCTAATAAAGCAAAAAGAAGAGCCGAAAATCGGAGATGGCAAAAGCGCCTCCGGTCGCGGGGCCCGGATCTCACAATTTGAGCTTTTGGAGATTTGAATTTGACGGGACTAGATTGGTTGCAATTGGCCACGAATTGGAGAAGCTACTGTAACAGACAGCTTGTGGGGGGTAAGCTTGTAAGCTTGTAGGGAAGCTTGAGCCAACTGGGAAGCCAGTGAGAGGCAGGGTGATGTCAAGCTCCCGAGCACATGTTCACAGCCGCATCGATTCGCTGTTGACTTGCTGCATTACCCCATCATCCCCACTTCCAGTTCGTACGTGTACAACACAGCCAACCCAAGCCCTATAGCAGTACCTGTGCAGAAGCCCTCTGGCGCTGCTATAGCCCCCTACTGGCCCTACCTATAGCGACCAGAGCACGTGAGGGGTCTCTGCTGCCCGTCACTCACTGTCACCGCAACCCATCCACCCACCCATCCATCCATCATCTGCCTCCATGTTAGTGTGCCTGTCAGTATGCCTGTCAGTATACCTGTCAGTATGCCTGTACCTACTTACCTACCTCTGTACTATTATGACTAGACTAGAAGAGGGGGGGGGGAAACCACCATCGACTGACAAAGACCAATGTTAGTATCTAATGCTAAAGGAAAAGTCGGATTTTACGGGACCAAAAAGGGCCACCTTACTCGGGATCTTTACCAATTCATCCCCCACCGACTTCTCTCCGATTTTGCCGTTCTTCTTTTCTTCTTGCGCTCCACAGCGGCAATCGGAGACAACCATCCCCTGTGTACATCCGTGCTGCAAAATGCCAGTCTAGGAGGTACCTAGTCTAGGCGTTTTGCTAGTCTAGACTAAGCCACATAGATGTCTTGGTAGTACCCCAGACACTGCCCAGAAGTGCAGGCCCCGACACACACCACATACCAACCCAGTGAACCCACTGCCGACCAAGGACAAATTCCATCGGAGGGTTAGGGTTGGTTACATTGTCAAGTACCACCGATTATGGAAAGGGATTCACTTACTTCTCCTAATTGTCTCCTTGTCTCTCTTGGAGAGGTTGGCATGTGCCGGGCAGTTTTCAGTGTAAACCCTGGTACGTACGAAAACCCGACGATACCTCAAGAACAAGCGATATCGGCAAAGGTTTCTTCCCAGCTCTGCTTGGAAAGTCGTTATCTCTAGAACTAGAGATATGCGCAGAGCACACTGTACAACGAGCATAACTCCTAGGTTACATTGCCTGGTATCCCTTGTCCATCGGCCAATGGAATATTGCTGCTAAACAACATTCCCGGTCTAGGACTCAATTTCCCAATGGTCTAAGAATAAATGTATGCGGGGGTCGCGTCTAGCCTACCTTGGATTTGGTAGGTGCCGAAAGATGCGGTGACATCTATCTCCCAAACCCCCATTGCCGAAAGACGACTGATACCGGGGTTGGATGAATGGCTTCGTATGAAAGCCGATTACGCATTGACAATTGTACATGTCTTTTAATAAGATACGCGCTCTAGCCGACAAGCAGCCGTCACCGGTATTGCCTCCGATACTACGGCCGTTGCCGTCCCACGATCGGGAGGAATGTAACGTCCGAGGTTATACTGAATCTAGGGATGGTGGGGAGACCTACCCGACATCATAATGGGGAGGCAAGACTACTATTGCCACACCCCTGCCGTATTCATAGTCTATGAACTGCTTGATGACGGCTAGTCTCTCATCCAGCAAACCATGTTTTGGAATTCGACATCAATTAATGGAGTGTTATCCCAATTCAGCTTCCTGCATAGATGCTGCGATCTCTCACCATTAGATACCAAAACCCACAGCAGTATTGCCCACAGCTTACAACTTCCCTTTGTGGTTGCACGATATTGATCATCTATACTTATTATCCACCACGAGACTTCACGCATCCCCGGTTAGGTTGGCCGATCTAAGGACCGGCCGGATTTTGACCGGCTATACTTAGACTACTTCCACTACCTACCATAACAGTATATGAGGAAGGATCATGGACGTCATAGTTTGCCAAGAGGCTGATACTTGCTGTAGTTTACGAGATATTGTAAGCGTCTTACTGCTTCATCACGACTGTTTTGCAACAAACAATATGGCTTCTGTTTTCAGTAGCCAATCTTGGGATCCAGGTGATCAGTCGCGAGGTGGAAACACTCATATCAACACTCATTCCGTACATCGAGGCACGAAAGTTGTTATAGAACTGCTTGTCGGCAGGACATCGAAACAAATAGCAAAGTAATGCAGGTAAGTAAGGTTAGTTGGAGGGTTGGAATAGTCGTGTTGAGCCATTTGTGGCTAAGAACTAGACCTACCTATGTAGCTTAGCAATCCAGAAGGAAAAACTATCACCACGCCCTCGCCCTTAATACGTTAATAAGTTAGTTAGTTACCCAAGTTTATGAAAAATTTATCACGTTCTGTTTTGATCGTCTAATTCCCTTATTATTCACGGAACAGAATTATATATCGAAGTGTGTAGTAGTTCATTACACCCTATATGCTAGTCACTTTGCCTACGTTAGCTCACAAACACATGGAAATCTAACAAGAAGGTAACTGCCCGGAACTTGCATACTAACTGGTTCCTATCTGGAGATATGATCAAGGGTATAGCAAGAAAAGCAGCATATCAATCACGTTCATGTTAGACAGGTCCCTGACAATACGGAACGGAAAACCATCCGAAGTGCAATCCCAACGACAAATATTATCACCCAACTACCCGGAAACATCAGAGATAAACATTCCAATTAAAATAAATAAACAATGTCCTAATATTGCTACTGAGTAGGTATAACTACCATGACAGCCTTTTGCACAATTCTTGTCCATCACCGACGTTAGCGTCTCTATCATCTACTGCCTCCCGCCTTTTTGGTAGGTCCTTTACTGTCCTTCTTCTTCCGCGCCGCCCTCTTCAAGGGATAGTGAGAAATAAAAATACAATCTCACCAGCACAAACACAAACACCACCCCAGGTGGCCCAAAGGTATAACCACAAAGCGGTGAAGACAAACACAGAGGCAAAACCAAGCCCATTCCGGACTAGCCCCCCCTATTAAGCATTACTGCAGTTGCAAAATCTGGAAAATAATCCAAACCCCAGTTCGAATACCACCCACGAGGAGCAGAGCACCGCCGACACAGAACACGGCCGCAGCTGCGAAAACACTGATATCTTCCCACGTACTCTCTTGTCTACGCCTCCGCCTCCAAAGTCCAGTCCTCTGATCGAACGCTGGCTTGACCATAACCCACCATGCCCACGCGAGGCCAAACAGGACCTTGCACACCGTGATCAGAAGGGACATGGCCATCACAGCAGCACCGGGTTTAGTGTGCTCATCGCTTCTTCCAGGTTCCTTATTATCTATATCCTCTAGAATCTTTGAGATCTCTTCTCCAAACTGCCTCCTCGTAGCATCTTGCTCCTTCACCCGTCCTAGGCTTCTATGCTGTAGTCCCTGTAGTTCCGATTGTGATAGAGGCCGCAAGCCCGTACAACCGATTCTAAAAGGGAAACCAGTGTATACGCCGCCGCTGCCGCTCTCCTGAGGCATTTTCACGCTGCGACGAGACAGAGTGGCGGGGCTCGTCTCCTGTATGTCTCGAGTCCGAGGGCTGGGCGTGCGACTAGGTGTGCAGTTTCTTGTCGTCACGATTTCTTTGGCCCGCGACCTCCGCATTGCAATTCGCGCGGCCTCTTGGATCATAGCCTCCCTGTGCTCGCTAGGCGCCTGACACTGATGAGCTACCTGGGCCTTGTTGTCCTGTTGATGGTGCGGCAGACGGGCCACGTTTAATTTGTATTTTTTGGCCTGTGTGGACTGTTCTTGGTTGACCTCGTGTTGCTGCTGCTGCTGTAGAGAAGTGGCGGCAAGCTCCTCTAGTTTCCCAAGGCACACTTCATGAGTACGTTCATGGGGTTTTGATGAAAACCGTCTGTCTGGAGGCGCTGGACCGGAGATGTCGGATACACCCCGGATATCGCAAGCTCTGTTGATGCAGTATCGGTTCCTGGTGTCTCGCGGGCAAGCACAAAACTCTGCAAGTCGTTCCGTGGCGTGGCGAGACGGGAAGACATCGTCGCACTCCATTCCTTTTCCATTGTTGACACGCTGCAAAGCGCCCGTTCGCCACTGTGGGAGCTCGGGGTTACTAAGGTTTCGTCGCTGCCTACGGCACTGCCCTCCCCGTCTTTCCGAGCCTCCATGTAGGGCTGTATTCCTTTGAACAGGAGTTGGGGGCCCCGACCGAAGCCAGTAATGGTGATGATGGGTGTGAACACAGATTCTTCCCGGTCTCTTTCGTAGCGTTCGCTCATGTTGTTGCCCATACCGCCGTCCAGAGTCTGTGTTTTCGAGCTCTCTTGGGATGTTGACTTCTGGCATACGCTCTGAGACCCTACTATATCCTCGGGAAGATCTGCGTTGATGTGGTTCCGTGTCTGGTTGATGTTCTGGGGTTGTATTTGTAATGCTTGCGCCTGTACGGGTTTCGCCTGAAACGAAGAGTTTCGTATGGGGATCAATCTTCGGTAGATAGGTAGAGCCTTCGTGTTCCCTTTCAAATTCGACTGGAATGAGGTCGCTGTAGCTCTTTTGGTGTCCGAGACGGCTCGTGGCGGATCGGGTTGGGGTTCTCGACAGGCCGAAATGTTTGTGGCTATCCTGAGAGCCGGCTTGCCTTGAGCCTTGATATGACTGCCCTGTGTCGGCCTTACGGTTATTACTGGCGATGGGTCTCGCTTCGTAGTGGCCGGTGGTTTTTCTATTTTCACCATTCGCTCCGCGTAAGACACCAGATGAAGATGAGAGTCTGGAATGAGTAGATCCGGGAAGTGGTTCCTTAATTCCTGACATGGCTGCAGCTGTTGTACGGGCGGAGGAGGCTCGACGGAATCGGACACGAGACTTTCCTGTGTCTTTCCCGCCGAAGGATGGGTCATCGGGAGATTTGGACGTCTGCCCAATTTCCCAGGATCTGTCATCCTCCGGCGGCGCCTCCATAAAAAATGTTTCTCGTTGTTCTGTTTTCGAGGTGGTGAATCGTCGGCATCAGAGAACACAGATGGATAAACCACCCTCGCAGTTTTTATAGACATGTCTTGAAGCTTAATATTTGGTAGAGCTTTACGAATAATAGTGTCCGTTGATCGGTTCTGGCGGCGATCACGTTTAGAGGGCTCGGTATTCTCAGAATTGGCAGACAATTCAACGAGTTTGGGTTGATCAATAACAGACCCCCCATTAAATTTCGAAAGACGTGAGAAGTTGGGAATAGAGCCAGTGGCAGCATCATTAGAATCTTGATTAATAGTTAGTTATGGGCCAGAAACTGGCATGGCACCATACTAACTGTCCTCGATTTTGCCACTTTTAATTGATTGTGGAATCGGACTCAAGTCTGGCTCAGCGGCTGAGGACCAACGCCGCTTGTGTTGGCTCCATGTTGGAATCTCTAGTTGCTGCTGTCGAAGTTCCTCTTTAACATGTTCCATCTTTTGAAGCTTGGACTGTCCCTTTTGTAGTAGAACCTTCTCCTTCTCTGTTTCTTCTTCTATTTTGGCCTGCTCGTAGGCAAGCTTGGCAGTCGTCTGTCTCTGTGACAATTCTGCCAGCCGTTTCTTGACAGAAGTCGGAGTGGTTTCCGAGCTCACCGTGCTTGTAGGTGTAAGCACCGCGAACTCACCCGAGTATGGGTCGGCGCCTTGAACGCCGAGCCAGTCTCCGCTTTCCTTCAGGCCCAGACGATGTTTCCGCATTTCCTCCTTTGTCTTGAGCATGTTGCGAATCTCGTCCCTCGTTATGGGCTGCGACTTGTCATGCTGTGTTTGGGAAGAAAGGCTGGGGCCCGGTAGTTCTAGTCGCTTTGGTGATTGAACAAGGCCAAGACTGGGCGCCCGTTGAGAAACCCGTGGAGATTGGCCTATACCATCGTGCAGTCGAGAGCATCCTCGCTGTATATTCCAGCTAGGACCCCTATAATGCTGACTTCTGGTGTTCGCTTCAGAGGCCTCAGGCTTGAGGCGCCGCTCTTGTGCCAAATTCCATTCAGTCAAATCATTGGGGTTCATACCTAAGTCGATGTAGGCAGAGTCACTGTCGTCTGTGATGTCATGATTACGGGCTGTGCCGCCCTGTTCGGCGCGATGGCTCGGGAGAATCTTGCTGAAGAAGCTAGAAAGCGTCGTCCGCTGCTTGCGCGGTGGTAAGCTATTGCGGACAGTATCCTTGACCATACTCATGTCTGTGAGGGCCTAAGGTCTATGGACGCAGAACCAGAAGTAAATAGACAAGGGGACATAATAGGACAGGCAGCCCGAGGCTACCCGACGTTGCAGAAGAAGTAAAAGTGCAGAGGTACGGACAAACTCTGTCCTCCATGTGTTCCTGGATTGTTGGGGATGCCACCTGGCAGCCACGAGGTTCTGAAAGGAAAAGTCACTTAAACCCTGGGCGATGATGGACGTTCTCGCTTCGGAAAGTATGATGTCTTTGTGGGATGAAGGCGAGGCAAAGGCGACTGCCAAGTGTAGAAACAGATTGGACTGAAGCTTCGACAGCACAATGTAGACGAACATTAGGGAAGGTCCAGTACCAGTGGCCGTTTACGGTTGGATAGAAACGGTCATTCATAGATAGCACAAAGGATCCGATGCAAGGTGAGTTTATAAGTAAAAAAGATTAAAGTCCTGGATCTGACTATCAGCTCCTGGCCACTCGCCATCATACCAAGGTAGACTGTTCGGCACAAGCGTCGTAAAAAACGGCTAGTGAACAATCATTCGTAGTGGAATTCCCTGCCATCTAATGTGCAAATCTGACCCGAGAAACACTATCATTAGCTAATGGAGAAGTTCCCGACCCATGAACCATCGAAACGCCATAAATGCAAATGCTCCTCTGTTGTGACAAGTTGGCTATGTAGCGGTGGTCAGCCCGCTTACCACAGCCTCGACTGGCTATATGACATAACCCATAAGTACATCTCCACGACGCTCCCATGACACCCCATACACCAACTACTGAAACATGGAAGGGTATCTCTCAGAGGAGGCCTGTCGCCGGCCCCAAGAATTAGAAGTTGGAGGGTTTAAAGATGTGACGGTTCCCGTACTTTTCTCGAGCTCTTCATTGGGCTGGGGCTACGGTCTCTCTGAAACGACTGGTACTGTTCTAATCGAGCCATCTCTCCATTGTTGCGGGGAGATCTGAAATCAAGGTCTCCAAGACTTGGGGCCTTTTTCAGAGGTGAATTTGGATGATTCATCACTCCTAAATAGCCTCCAGTTGTACCGGTGGAGGTATACGCCACCGGCTGATTTGTGCCTTCTCTTAATGGTGTAGGCCCCGGAATGCTTCTTTTTGCTGGTTTAGTTGAAAACATTCGGCTTCGAAGATCACTGTTAAACTGACCTGGTTGCCTAGTAGCAACAGGTGGAGTAAATAATGCCGGGCTCATTTTACTATTATTCTTCTGGTTTGAGCCCGCATTGTCGGGGTCGATGTGCTTCGTATAATTCGGATTGGGACGAGTCTTAAAACCCCTGCGAAGCTGCACATTGGGTGTACCAACCTCGACAAACTCGCTGTCATTACCGAAATCGTCTCGAGAAAATTGGGTTCCAGCATCTCTGACGGTGGGATACATCAGAGGATGAACAAACTTGGTGTCATATTCGTGCATGACCTCTTTCTGGATGACGGAAGAATCCTTGTTCTGTTGCGAAAATCTGGACTGGAACAGCATAAGCTGACCAGATAAGATGACCTGGAGGACGAGGCAGTTGAAGACGGTGACACTCGGCCGCGCGTCAAGTGGCGCTAGGGGTAGGAACATCATGTAGACGAGAATGTGGCCGGGCCCGAATAGACAGAATAGACGGAGGGAAATCGGTAGAGGATCCCACATAGATATTTCCCAGACATCACGAGTATTATCCGGATGCGCTCTCGATTCTGCGCTTTCGGAACTCATGACATCCGCCAGTAACCGTAGCGGAGAAGACGAAACGGGTGACGACTGTACGCGGACGCGGCGGGCAGAATGTGTTTCTGGCTTCTTCTCGACATCAGCTTCGAAGAGTCGATACGTGCGCGATCGGGACATGGTGTAGTACGCGTTGACGGTAGAGAAGCCGATCAAAAACCAGACGATTGCGCCAATCTACAAGCATCACGAGTGCTCATTAGCAATATGTAACTATAACAGCTGTCGTCGCTTTCATGCTGCCCCTACTCACCAGGTAAGCTAGCCACCCTGTAGTGCTCGCACCATCATCGAATACGGGATCCGCGACGCGAGTGCCGCCACTATTGGCCCGCGCGATCAGGAAAGCGAAGTTCATAGCTAGGCCGAGCTGCGTACCGACCGTCTTGGAGCTCCAGTCATGCGTCTCGATCTCTTCGGAGAGCCACAGCAGAAAATCCATGGGATTCAGCATAGCTTTGACGCGTTCCACGAACGGCCTCTTTCGTACAAGTCGCGGCATCTTTCCGGAGCTGCCTCGTGGCTAGGTAACAGCTCGCATATGTAAATAAATATAATTCTCGACGATGAGTTGTTTGCTGCAGACCAAACAGCTCGTTAAACCGCAACACAGCCAACTATGCGCCTTGTCCTGGAGTGTTGATGGAGAGCTCCGAGATGCCCCGTGTTGAAGCTTGAGATGTAGGTAGCTGTCGGAAAATGTTGCAGGGGTTATGGTTGTTATTGTTGAAAAGGGACTTTGCCGCTGTAATTTCTTGGTATCTCTAGTGCTCGCTGTCTCTATCTAGCAGCGCAGCGCATAAGGCGGGCATGTGGGGGCAAAAGGGATCAGACCTGAAAGTTGCCGGCTGCATGCAGTGGATACAGGTATCTAGGTACGTACCGTTTGTTTTAGGCAGGCCAGAGGGTAAGCATCAAATGACACAGCGGGAAGGTTGCGGGGAGGGTTAGGCGGTCAGAGTATGTACCTAGGTAGGGAGGTACCTAACCCTCTACAAGGTAGGTCAGTACACTGATACCTTACTTTAGAGGCTGCTACCTATCTACCTCCTAAGTATCTGCACACCACGCCGAAGCTCGACCTACAAACTGTGTTAAACATCGCATGCCTGAACTTCCCACACCGCATCCGGCCTGATAACCCCGTACACCGAGTCGGAGCCGATTAACCATGGCGGCGTCCCAATCAGACTATAAGGACCGGCAATTTTTAGCTGTGATCGGAGATGAGGTACGTATGGACCAGCAAGCAGTGCAGTCCAGCCAGCCCGGGCAGAGTCACTAACCAGACAGTCGAGCTAACAGACGATGCGATCTAGGATTCGGTGACAGGTCTGCTACTGGCCGGCATTGGCGTAAGTCTTGGGAATTGACGCCGGTTTCTTCCCCTCCCAGAGAGTCTGGACGACAGGAGACGGAATAATGTTGACGATCGCGCCTCCTTAGCACGTCACAAGCCCTCCGGACTCGCAGAAGAACTTCCTAGTAGTCGATGGCAAGACGGAAACGTCTGCGATCGAAGCAGCTTTCGAAAGCTTTACCACACAGCGCAAGGACATCGGCATCGTGCTGATCAATCAACACGTTGGTCTCACTACTATTACTCCTACCCACCCTTATAACACGCATTCTCTCCCGACATATCAGCAGCACTAATTCCACATTGAGCACCGAAATATTAACACGGATTCTTGGTTTTAGATTGCAGACAAGATCAGGTATCGCATCGACACATACACCGCTGCCTTCCCGACTATTCTCGAGATCCCCAGCAAAGAGCACCCATACGACCCCGAGAAGGACAGTGTATTGAGGAGAGTGCGGCGCCTGTTTGGAGAATAAGGGCAGCCGTACAAGTTCACAGGCTTCGAAAGGAATACGAGTTCTTTGCACTATGTCTAGCATCAAACGGCTATTAGCCCAAATGGTCGAATACTTGTACTCTAGTCGGTGTATAATATAATCTTACAGATTAAGCATGACGACATGCCATGTACCAAATCTAGGTATTAAATCACATCAAGATACACAATGAACACATTTCACGATAGTTATAGCAGAGGGATATAGGTCTCTTTATGAAAGACGTCAAACTCTTAATGTAGTATTAAACCCCTTATTGCAACCAATCGCCATTACGCCAAGTGAAGAATCAACAGCGCTCGAGATGCCGCGAGGATGACGCTGTAAGGACGGAAATCGTGGAAACTTATGTCATGGTAGATGAATCTTGCAAACATCCCAAAGTGGTACTAGAGTTCAGGCAATGGGGTAAAGAAGAACTAGACCTTCACGTTCCCGAAGGGAAGGGGAATAGACCACTTATCTATCCATCTTCGTAGTTGCCACGATAATAAGATGTGCCAATCTGCTTCAGAAAATTGCTCATTGCAATTTTCTCATTGTCCCTCGCACAGAACGTCAAACTTATAAATCACCAACAGACTCAACAGCCTCGGCAGACTTCTTCCTCGATCCAAAAGTCACAGAGGCTTCCAAGCAGGTAATAGGTGTGTCATCGGAGTTGTAGACATCAGCAAAGACGTTATAGGTTCCCTATTACAGTAAAGGGTCAGTGAGTGCATGCTAGAAAGCCATCGCTTGTATTACATCGATATCCCATTAGAAGGTGGGAGAATGGAGGGTGAGAGCAGAACATACAGGCGGGACCTCCTTGGGGATATCAACATCCTTGGTGATAGACAATACACCCTTCTCTATGGGGCACTTCAAGTCGACGTTCTCCACTTGCTCGCACAGATCGGCCGTGGTGCTGATGAGGCGGATTAAGCCATACTTGACGGTCAATTTGACGTAGGCGCCCGTCTGGATGGGCTCGGAGACGGTGCCACTGGCATGGATGACAAGCTTAGTGCCTCTGTACTCAGGCATTCCGTTAGCTAGGTGTTCTGTACAGAGATATTGTTAGGAGGATAGAACGTACGACTCAGGTGGGTTGGGCAATAGGTCGACTTTCTCGATGGTCACGGTATCCTGTCCATGGTCCGTGTCGCAGAACTGAAGAGGTGAGTCGCCGGGGACCTTCTTGGCTTCATTCACGGTAACATCATCAATACCAAACCAGTTGCCTGCCGAGGCAAGGTTGCTGGCAGAGAGCGCAGCGATGCACGCAACGGAGAAGAATCTCATTGTGGCTCCTTCGCACAAACAACGCTCTAGTCGAGGATCGGTTTAGGTGACGATGAATGGTAAAACGCGACGGTCCTCGTCTTCAATCTGATTTTCTAAATTCGTAGATGGAGAGGGTGAGGTGGTTTCTAGAAACCAACTAGTAGAGAGGAATTCCGATGAGGATGATAATAATGGAATAAAGATAAGTGTGACTAAGAGGAATGGCGATGATGAGGAGGAGGCGGTGGTTGGTTGCTGTGCTGCGATCGGATTAGGGAAGTGCTTGGCGACTGGCGTCATGAGACCAAGGTACATCGTTACGTACTTAGTAGTAGAGTGGAGCACTGTGACTGGCTGGATCCCTGGCAAGGCTCCAACAGACCGCTACCTATCTGCGCCCCCCCTCCCTCGATCTGAATACTTGTAGTAGGTACAGATAAGCAAAAGAGAGGTATTTTACTATAGTACATGCCCACCTCTCGAATACTTACACAGATTTAAAGGTCACATCAAAATAATTTATGCGGCAATACTTATTTCCCTTTTTTCTTTTTTTCCCAGCCACATTAGAGAGACAAGCTATTCAAATTAACGTTATAGTCGTAGGTGTCTCAGTACGTCCCTCTTTGCTACATGTGAATATTGATACAGCGGGACCATCCGGGCAGATTCTTTTTATTAGACGTCTGTTGGATATGTTGTACCGTAAGGTATGATTGTTCTTTCGGTACAATAATTCAATAGCTTGCTTTTGAGCTGGAGTGCGTCGAGCGGGAATGCTTCCAAGTCACTTAGGTAGATATTCTTGCATAACATATTACATGATTATCTCTTTATTAATCATTACATCAAATTAAGAATAAAAAATAAAAAACAAACTTCTTATCATGGGACGGGTATCGAACAAACAACTCCTAATAGACAGATGCTTAGTCCCTTGACGAAATATACCCTGTTTTGAACAACACGACTCGTCGTAATTCCAACACAATTTCTAGCCTATACCATAATAATAGTGTAGCCAAGCTTCAAATGCGGCGCTAGAGTGACCATTCAATACACCCATGTACTCTTAACGTCCCCAGTAAATCGAGCATAGATTTATGCTCGGGTATTGTAGATTAGTAGATGATCTTCTCCTCCCACACGGGTGGACGGACAGTTTCCGTGTCCCATTCAAGCTTGTTCTTGTCTGTGAGCGTGCAGCCTTCGTCGGTGATAGGGATAACATTGCTGGTGTCGCGAATCTCTTGTTTGGAAATGCCCAGGGGATCCTCAGGAATCCAGAGCAACGGTGTACCACTAGTGACTGAAGGCGGGAAATAGGCATCACGTACGACTTCATCAGTGTACGTGTTATAGACAGCAAAATCGTGATTTGGGACAAGCTTCCTCATCGCCTCATAGTCGCAGTATTGCCATGGTTTGAAAAATTTGGCGAATAGACCGAGTTTCTTCCCACCAGTAGTGTTAGTAGATGATCCATTGGTGACATTCTCGGCAAGGTGCATCTCCTTTTCGCCATTCTCAACAGCTTCGTTTCTACTACGAGTAGCTTCCTCCTCGGCGAGGGTTCTTGGTAGATTATATAAAAGAGGGTCAATGGCGTTGTTGATTGTGATGTTCAACAGAATTGAGAAGATTAAGAATATAATCATCAGAATAAGCGGGCCAATGGCGACGGATGCTCCGAATATACCAATCATACTCAGCTCCGCAATGTAGACACCAGTGAGAAGCTGCTTCAGAGCCCGAGGGTAGATAAGACCGCGGGTGTCAATCTGAGCGTCCGTGACAAAAAATATGTTGTATCTCCATGCCAGATAGAAGATGGAGATACCAATGGTAGCAAATCCTAACATCAATGGTGCGATGCCTGCATATGTAATACCTACAAACCGGTCAATATGGGGCGATGCCTGCGAAAAGAAGATATGAAGACTCACTAATTACAGCGATGTTGGTGTAAACGGGTAGCACGCTGCCCCAGGAGATAGCGCTCAAGTTTGCCCATTTTGTGTAGAGCGAGCGGGGCGTCCCAGACAAAAACTTGTATACCAAGGTAAAGATGACGAAGCCGACAGCCTGGGAGAGCACACTAGCAGCAACGCCTAAACCTTGAACAATAAAGTAAGAAATGTAAAAGTTGGATGCTTTGGGTAAGTTCTCTGCTAGAAGACTCGTAACTTGGTCGGGATGCTTGAAAACCTGGTATCCCACGGCCGAGGCAGCAGAAGTCAAGGTTGAAACCAGGAAGACTTGAATGACTTGGAAAGCAAAGTAGGCATTCTGGGTAAAGAGCTCGACCCGGGACAGACTTGGTTCTCCGGATAGTTTAGCGCACACTGTTCTCACATTAGTTCTAGACCGTGGAAACACCTGTGGGCTAGTGACTTACATCTCATGATAATAGGGACGAGGGACATCAGAACCGCCAAGAGAACTGCTGGCAAAAGGCCCTGCACAAAACCCAAGACTACTTCAGGAATCAATGCAATCCAATGGAGGAAAAAGATCCCCTCCAGGGTCTTGATGTTGGAGATAACACCAACAATCGCAACAGGAATGGCCCAAAATATGATGAGAACACTGATGAACGCAATGACAGCAAACCTTCGGATCACTCTTTGCCACCATGACACTTTCAGTGCGCTCCAGACAACCTCGCCTGGAGTTACACCAATGTATTTCGGGGTCATTTGTAAGGCCTGGTGATGAGCCAGCACTTGGTACGCCGATTCCGCGTCAGCTTGATTAGTAAACTCGATAAAGACGCTATTGATCTTCTTGTATTTTCCCTCGCGATACACATCCTGGCCTTGCTGTACGGCTGGGATGAGACGTTCAAGCTCGGTTCGACACCAGGTGATTGTATCTACCTTCTTACCAACTAATCCCAAAAGACCGAGTCGATGAGATGGTCGTTTCTTGGGCGGAACCCATCGGGCAGCCAGGCTTCCAGACTCAGCGTCGGCAGGGGCAACAGGTCTTTCATCGGCGGCACCTTTCTTAATGGCTTTGATGCGTTGAGCATTGGCTAGCTTAAGCAACTTCACCTCAGCCTTTTCAAGCTTCATAGCTACTTTGTCACGCTCCTTGACTAAGTCGTCAAGTTCCTTCGTCTCTCCAGCAATCCATATATTCTTGACCGAGTCGCCAAAAACTTTGCGCAGTCTACCCTCATCCAGGTAAGGATCGGGCACAGAAACAAAAAGCACTGTTCGTGAGGAGATTCGATTGCTGTAAATAGGCGACAGGAGGAACGCCTGGCGCAGATTGACGTAGAAAATGGATTCGCGCACAACCATAAACATCACAAACCCATAGAAAACCCACGCTACGAACACGTGAGCATAATACCGGTTATACTGAGTGTCCTTGTTAATGTTGGCGTATGAGAGCAAGTTAAGTTCGGTTTGACCTCCTCCACCAGTGATGTTGATGGGGAATAGAACAGGCCATGTGATGCAACATCCAACAAAACAAATTACAATGAGGATCTTGAGAAACCGGAGAAACAGGTAGGCATCGAGAGATTGGTGTTGGAGCGGATGGTAATCAGATATCTTCCAAAATGCGCCAAACCAATTTAATAGACCGTTTGGGAGGGCTGGTGATCTCTCACTACACGCCCACAACCGTATCAGTAAGGCTATCCCAAGTAAATACAGGAACGAATAGATAGAACTCACCTCTCACGCAAGCTTCCCAAGTAAGTTCTAGGAGCATAGAAGCGTCGGTGGCTCTTACGCAGAACCAGGAAGATAGATAGGTACACAGCAGCAGTAAGTGCTACGGGGCCTAAAGTGAGATATAGACCTGATAGACAGAACAGTTAGCATTGGCCTAGTATGGCATCGGTAGTCAACGAAACATACCGGCGGCGGATGGGTCCGCATCACGCGCTGAACCTGGATCGCTCATGCTTGCCGAAAACGACCAGTGTCGTCGGCGTTGGCGACTATCAATTAAGATATGATAGAGGCTCAAAATACGAACGCAATGTAACCTGTGTTATCTTTATCCGGATTAGTATCAATTGCCGGGGCACCAAGAATTGACGACCACACACGTATAGGATCCAGTGCGTGTATAGTCGGAGGCACGACACAGATGTATAGTGATGAAGGGGAGGGTACAGAACAGGTTAAGCAATGTTTATGTAGGAGGTGAAATAAGGATGCGGAGTGAGGAAATGAAGAGTAATTTACCTACGACGTTTGTACTTATTGTTGTGTCTTAGATTGGGGTTGTCTAGCGAACCTAAGGTCTCTCTCGGGTTCGGGATTCGGATCTGGTACAGTGTGTTGCTGTTGCTATAGTTGTACAACTATGTGGTAGCTTGAAGAGCTCTACAAGCTGCAGCTGATAGCAGGCCTGTCCCTCCAAGTGAAAGACGAGAGAAAATGAAGGCCTCAACCAAGATGTTGTTGTGATGTGATGGCGATGTGGTGTCTAGATGGCAGGATAAATTGTACCCAAGGGGATAATAGAAAACCTCAACAGCCCACTGCCAGGCCCAGCAAGTTTCAGACCCACGTCGCGATAAATTCCAAGATTTTTAGCAACCGCGATCGTTGATAGTGGAGAGCTTGGAGCTTGGAGCTTGGAGCCAAGCTGGATGTAGGACCTATGACGGAATTGTGCACACACCCTAGTCGAGCTGATTACTTGTAATCAGGTAGCAGGTACTAGTGTACACATGTGGTTTAATAGTAGGTACTACATACAAGTACAGGTAGTGTACACACTACTACTACCTACTTTAGGTAGTTTAGAGGTAGCCCGCGGCAAATACCCCCATGTCCCTGTCACTCTCCCTTGTCACGATTGTATAGTTGCGTCATGCAATGTACTTACTCTACCTAATACCAGTACGCTACTCTACAGTTTTCGACGGTCTCGACCTTTCTTTAGCGCCGGCTCTCTGTCCACTAGGTACTACGTAATGTAAACGGAGAGGGAGCTCTAGTAGTACACGAGTGAGAACCAATTGAATAAAGAGAATCAAGGTTAGACTCGATCTGGGTGCCTCCTGTCTGCATTATACTACATTACACTAACCTACCAGCGTACAGTTCACTGAGTGTTCCATAAAAGGGGGTACCTACATGACATAGTACTAAGTAGGTAATGTGATGCTGGGAGAGATTATACTGTAGTGTACCTACTAAGTACCAGTGCAGATCACTTCAATAGGTAGTGCACATACACTAAGGTACGCTCTAGCACTGCTCTAGGTAGCGTACACGTACCTACATATAATACTTCACTACCATGTACTTATCATAGGATCAAGGAAAATACCTGGTGGCTTATCAAGTGAAAATGAAGTAGCATGTAGTCCACTATGTGTTATAGATGCTTTAAATATAATGGTTTCAAGATACCTATCTAGCAGGTTTTGTTAATATGCATAGTGTAGTACAGTATTAGTGTAGTACCAGAGAGGATTTACAACATGGGTCTATTTTTGCTTCTGTTTTTTTCCTTCTCCCATCTTTTCTTTTTTAGTTTTTGCTACCAGATGGTTCCATTGTTTAGGGGTACACAAATTTCTATAGATATACTACTGCAGTAAGTAAGACATTTCTTATTAATCTGCATAGTGTGTAGATAGTGCCTACCTACACACTACTACTACCTAGTAAGTACTAGTGGGCTTCAGTCTTCAATGTTCGACTCGCTCACTGGTAACTGAGTTCAACAATCATCCAGTTATTATATCATCACCATATGCGGAAAGCGTTTCCCCGCCATCATTCTCCTCTAAGACATGTCACATGCATGGAGTTACTCCCAAGCGTCATTCCTGAAGCAGCATTGAAGCTTATTCCACGAAAACTATTCATGAGCAGAGTGTTATCGCGCTATTACACTTCACACAAGCGCTAGATAATTATGCATGAAGCAGAGATCAAAGGGGGATCGTCGGGAGATCATGTACAAAGTACTGGGCATATGGTGGGAGTACTGTGCGGTGTGTATGTATTAATGTACCTAGGTAACTTGCCACAACGCACAGCTCCCTCCACCAATAATGGCATGTTCAGCTCAGTACTAGCACAGGCCGAAAATGCAGTGTACAGTGTCTGATTCACAGCATCCAATCGTACACTAGGTAGTTGAGCCTTGAGGCAGCCCATCTAACTAATGCTTAGGTAGTCGTGGCTAGCTGATCGTGACGTTCAATAGTGTTCTTAGCTGGAGTAGGCATTATCGATTATTGCGAGTCATAACGACTTCACCTTTCAACGAGCAATACAGTACACTAGGCTGATGAAAGAACTTAGTGCAATTATCATGGTGTCTTCATCAACATGAGGGAACCCGATGAGCCATACCCAATCCCTATTGAGTATGAATTGCATAATCTCTACTGACCACCATTGAGGAAATGTGTATCGCCTAGTGCGGCTGACAAGACGGTGATTGGCACACAACTTTACAGGTCGCAAAGAACCGGATCAGTAATTCGTTGAGAGACACAGACGATGCCTCTCCGTTCGCAAAGAGCTGTCAGCACCACTCTACAGCGAACTGTCTATGAAGACCTTTGTTAAAGTGGCCTAAGTGGTTAGCCGGATCCGGAGGGGACTTCCTATCCATCCCAGGATTCTGCTTCGACGCTTTAGACGACCGATATTGAATGATGTAGGTTACTACAGTTTGATGAGGGTTGTGTCGGTAGACTAGATGCTAGATGATAGAGGATGACAATTTGCGTTGCAAGCGGTATTCCACCACAGACGATGTCTTGCATGCTCCCGCAGCATTTCCAACTGGAATCTATATGGACCATTAAGAATTAAGACCATTGAGACGAGAACGTCTTTGTTTATGAAGAACCAGCATAGGAATGTCTCTGAGTCTTCACAGCATTCCTTTTCCGGAAGGAAGCAGCGTCTCTTATCTCCCTTTGAAGGCCACCAACAATGAATCGTAGAATCTCCCTTTGCCGTTGCAGAATTGTCTCTTCATCATTCTAGATCTGCTTCAGGTGTTGTCCATACACTCAGATCAAGGGGAATCGCCATCGTTTGACCGGAACGCACTCACAACTTGAAGAGCATTCGTGGCCGTCATGGCGACCAATCCGATGGTGAACAATCAGGCGCAGAACAACAGTTATGCCATGTTGCCATATAACCCAGCGCCCGTGCCTGCGCCGCAAGTAACGGAGGTGTACAATCAGATGAGAGGGTTCCTCAAGAGCACGCATTGGTCGAAGCCTTATTACAGTGCCTTGGTCCATAACAACCCCCAGCTTCCCTACCACTTACTCGAACATGTCAACTGCACTTACTTGTCAACCCCGGGTAGAGCGCCGACTCTACTCGCCTTGAAGCAGCATGCCCAATCTTTAGCCGTGTTGATCTCCATGTTGGCTCCAGCTCAGTATGGAGGTACCTTCGAGCCACCAAACGAGGGCAAGGTGAACGCAGATGCACCGTTCGCCGCAGAGCAGGCGTTCGACTGGCTCAACAATCTGCAGGTACACTACGACACGGAAGATGGAGCGCACAAGAAGCCCCTGAATGCGCTCGCAAATCTAGTTAAGAGCAACAGCGACACCGAAGGACCGAAATGGCACTGTCCTCTTGATAAAACAGACATAGAATTTCCTGAGAAGCATCCTTTCCAGCAGTATCGTCCTTACGAGTCGCATTTGACGCTGCTAATGCATGCCAACGAGCTCCTGGAGCGTTTGGACCATGAGTACTCCGCAATGGGCGGCATTCTCAGCATCATTCCGCTCGACAGCGAGAACGTAGACGAAGGGCGAGCGCTCAAACAAGCAAAAACGACCCTGGTAGGCCAATGGATCTTGTATACCCAGCATCTCGTAGTCCGTATGCACGAACTGGAGATCGCTTACGGCAACAGCCTAGATCTGCTTGCAAACGAGGCGGTTGTCCCTATGCAACACATGAGTGTCCACGGGCCAGACGGTCGCTCTGGCCGAGAGATTGTCTTCCCGCAAGATAGATGGATCTTGGCGAATGCCGGCGAGGACGTGTTCACTTTCATTCATCAGATGCTCGATCGTGCAGAAACTCATCAGGACGCCAAAGATGACGCTTTTGCAGAACAAAACGTGTTGGGTGATGCGGCGTATTCCAGAAACAATGACCTCAAATATCGTGGCATCGTAAAGGCCGATTTAAACACCCGTTTTTATCGGTTGAGAGGTAGCGGCCACGGGCCCCTTTTCGTTCTCCCCGCCTTTGGGGATCGCGCGAACACCAAGCACACGAGGGATATCGAGAGCAGACCTACCGTGCTCGCCATACCGCAGCCCGATAGCAAGGAAGCCGTTAACTCGTGGGAATCAAAGCACAAAGACGTTGAAACCAAGCTGCTGCGCCTTAGTGTTCAAAATAGTAACCTTGAGGCGCAGGTTTCTCAACTCCATTCATCAGTGCAAGTACGCGACCTCGAAATCAATAGGTTGACTCAATTCCAGAAGCAGTACGATGATAAGATCAGCACAGAAGACAAGAATCTAGGGAAAAATGTAGTCTATCTCAATGAAAGTATTAAATATTACCAGAAGGTAGTACGAGAAGGCGCAGAGCGCGAAGCGGCCCTCAAACAAGACATACAAAACTTCAAAAACGCCAACGTCAGCGCCCAAAATGGAGAGAATCCTGTCAATAACCTAATCGTTAAAGTCAACGACCAACAGTCTCAAATTCTCAAATTAGAAAAAGAAATCACAGAGCGCGACAACAAGATAGAAGACATCTCCCGAGACAAGGAAATGCTCCAAATTCTCATGAACCCATCTCTCAACAATTCGTCATCCGGTAGCCCAGCGCAAGTAGCCCAGCTTAAAGAGCAGCTCGCCAGCAGCTATTCAGAGAGGCAGATGCTCCTGCAGGAAATCCATAACCTAAAGAAAGCAAAGGTAGTCAAGGGCAAGATCTTCAACTTCCCCGAGGGCTTCAAACTCGAGTATGGAAGCACCTTCGAGGACACCAACCAAGGAATCACAGCATGTTCTACAACATTCTATAATGCTCTATTGGCAGCCGAAAGGGAGAGAAATGACCACCAGCTAAAGTTAGACAACGGTACCATAAACACACATACGCTCCAGGAACAATTGGATAAATACAAGGCCGAGGCCGAGAAATTGCGAAAAGATAATGTGGAGTTAAGGAGCAACGGAAACGCAGCCAACCCATCCAAGGTTATCAATATACCATGGAGGCTACAATACACCAGCACTTTCAGAGACGACAACCAGGGGCTCATTGTACTCACCACACAATGGTATGATTATCTCGTCGAGGCAGAGAAAAGTGCTAGTGACTGCGAGGGTAGGGTCGCGGAGTTGAACAAACAGATCGAGAACCTTAAGACCCCAGTGGAGGCCAATTTGGCCAACGTATATAGCTTTTCTAAAGGAAAGCTAGCGCAAACTGGAGCGTACAGGGATACTAAACAAAATATCGCCGTGTTGACGCTCAGCTATTTTGATGAGCTTCAAAAAACAGACCAAGCCAAGAACGCAACCCAACAACAATTGGACGAGTATCAGAAGAATGCTCAAACTCTGCAGCAGCATCTGGACGAGGCGAGAAAACAGCTCAACGATTGCATGACGAGCCAGAAGAGCGCCGACGTGGATTTACCGAACCTCCAGAACGAGCGAGACCAGCTTCTAAACGAGCTGAAGAGGGCTTTGGAGAGGTGCCTAAAGCTTGAGGAGCAAGTCATTAACATGTCGACTGGCAAGCCAGCATCGAATCTGGAATCCCAGGCACTCACATTGCAGAAGCAAGTAAAGGATTTCACAAAGAAAGTAGAGGAGAAAGAGAGTGAGATCGTGAATGTCCAGGCGCGCTACAACAACCTTTTGCTTAACGAGATCAACCTACGGGCCGAGGTCGCGAACCTTCGACAGCAGTTAAGCGACGCGAAGAAGGGCGCAGCCACGAAACCGGGCAATGTTCAGCCACCAGGGAGCGGCCATGATGAGCTACAATCAACGGAAGAGGAGCTCGAGCTTTACAAAGCAGAGCTGGCAACGTTACAGAGCTTATGGAATGACCTCCAAACACAGCACGTCATTGTCCAGACACAACTCGAGAACGCGGAAGAGAACTGCGATGAGGAGAAGGCGCACCTTCAGCAGAAGCTAAACGAGTGTAAACTGGAGACGAAGGTTCTTCAGATGAAGGTGATTGCTGACCCGAATAAGCTTCAGCCCGTGATAATTGAAATGGAGGCTCAGCGGGACGCGGCCTGGAAGCAGCGGGATGGACTACGAGAGGAGATCAAGGCGCTGAGACAACAGTTGCAGCTGCAAAAGTAGAAGAGAGCGCTCGCTGCAGGCGGCAGTCAACAACTTGAGCAAGTAATATCGTAGGTAGTTTGTCTTGTTCTAGACGAAGGCTGAGGTTGAAAGGAAGACTGCCGAGGTCCTTGTATTTGTGGCAACGTGTATCGTAGCCGTTCATGGTTCTATCTATCTATCTCGTCTCCTCTTGCTCTTGTAGAAGGAAGTTAGTTGATGACGACGAGATGGAACAAACGGATCTCAATAAGCAGAAAGGATTTCATTTGTTTCATCAACCTATTCGTTTTGCAACGTTCCATATGTATCCTAGAAGCAGGTAGTGTAGGAGGTAGTGCTATATTTAGGAAGTTAAACAATCACCTACTACCTAGGTACTTAGAAAATAGTGGGTTTGTGTACCGTAAGTTGGTTAGAGGGGCACACACCGAATGCCCATGTCACGACAGCGTACCAGTACAGCCTACGGTAACAAAGCCGATGAGGGGAAGGGGGGTCCATCCATCATTCAATGAGTAGGTACCTCCTACCTATACAGGCAGTCTGTACAGGTACTATTGGTAGGTATGGCCCAGGGAGCCACTATTGGCTTGCTTGATAAGGATAAAAGATGGAACCTCACCAAGGATTGTTGTCCCGACAACAACAAAAACACCCCGCAATAAACAGTCTCCTGAACCGCCCTTATCACGCGACCTGCTCCAAGAAGAAGGCAATCCACGCCAATACCGCCGAGTAAAGATGGTAATACTGTATGACCTGTAACTTGTTTGCTGCGGTACCTATTTAGTTTACAATCGATTGATTAACTCTTAAGGCCAGGGATAGACAGGTTTTGTTTAATCGTCAATTGTGCCCTGTTTTCTTTTGGCCTTCATTGAATCTTTTTCGTAGATCCAGTTCGAGGATCCAAACAAGTCTTATTATTATTGTTATTATTTCACATCGCACCGTCGTACACACAATACGACCCCTCCCCCACCAAGCATCCCGACACCTATAGTAGGTACGGTAATTGTACGAGACAATCCTTGACTTTCATCAACTGAGACCTCTTGAAGCCCTTGTTCTGTGCTTCACCCCACCTACACTTTATGAGCCGTTGCTAGCCTCATAACCTAGATGAACTGGTCCATCATCTACCCTAGCCAACACACACCTGCCTGATCCAGAGGCACCCGGTAGTAGGAGACACGTATTCTTCCTATTCCTTACTATCTATCCACTTATTCGTCGCTTCTTCGTGCATGTCTACTTGCACTTCGGCTAAAAGGGAAATGATGCTACTGTCAAGGTCAAGGTGAAGCAATCAAGTCTCCGCTCGGGATGTTGTCGCTGTCGCCGCCGGCCGGCGATGCCGTCGGGTCGCGCTCACTGTCGCTACGAATCACAGCAGCTACCCGCGCCTCGATATTGCTAACAGCCTGGGCCGGTCTCTCTGTCACTGTCGCGGCGCAAACGCTCCCATACATCCCAACAAGCATCTTCCTACCGGCGCCGAAGCCAGGACAAACAGGGGATAATGTTGCGGGAGAATTTGCTTACATCTTCTCTCCTCAAAGTGACTCCGTCGACTTACTGTCACTCGACATTTCTGCCACCTTAGCTGCTTCATCATTGTCCCTCAAGACCCTATCCTCTGGTTTGCCATTCTTAGGGAACGGCAGCACAGCCTTTGTGCCCTCTCTCGCCGATAATGGATCACTGCTCGTATATGCCGGAGACTGTTCGACCTCTGACGGCTCCAGTATCTGGTCCTTCGACCCTTCAACTGCCAGCGCTGGATCGGTAATATGGAGCCAGGAGGACATTAAACTAGTTGAGGATGCTAAGTCGATCGGCATGGGGCCTGGCTTTTTAGGTGCCAGCTTTAGCTTCTCGACCACATTGGAGCCGGAAACATCACCAGCCAACACCTTCGTCTACGGCGGCATGTGCCCAAATAATGGCACAGACCCGAGCAGTTCTCAGTCGCAAGCAACATATTCAAACCAGATGGTTAAAATATCGCCATCGACAGCTGAGTCTAAAAGCTACACGGTTGAGCCAATACAAAGCAGCGGTCCACCTGTCCCGGAAGCTGGTTTTACATTCACGAGTCTGGCTCCTTCTTTTTTGAATCGATCGGGCATTACCACACAGCAGATAAACTACGTCTTACTTGGCGGACATACGCAGTACGCGTTCATTAACATGAGCACGGTAGCAATATGGAGTCTTCCGCAGGAGAGCTGGAGCTTCGTGTCCGATGTCGACATGGCGGGATCTAGCTCTTCGGGCTCAGAATTAGCTTTAAAAAGCACGGTTGAAAGTGTGGACAGTCGATCGGGTCATACGGCCGTCTTAAACGATGATGGAACGGCCCTAGTTATTTACGGGGGTTGGGTCGGCGACCTCACCCAGGCTGCATTTCCACAGCTTGCTGTTCTTCAAATCGGATCGGACTACGGTGGCGACGGGGAATGGCAATGGTCTATTCCTGGCTCACAGCCTTCGGGTGATGGTATCTACGGCCATGGCGCTGCGCTGCTCCCTGGAAATGTGATGATGGTCTATGGAGGCCATGCCATCTCTTCGTCTGAGGGGAACGAAAAGCGACAGACTAGCGGCAGTACAGCATCGTTCCTCAATCTCACTTCCATGTCATGGTCTGACAACTACACCAATCCTTCATACTCCGGGAACTCCGCGGAGGGCAGTACATCCGGCCTTAATGGCAGCCAAAAACAGAAGCTTGGCCTTGGTTTGGGCCTTGGTTTAGGACTCGGGCTCCTCATAGTAGTGGCAACACTGGCTTGCTTATTTTATCGCAAAAAACAGCGGAATGGCCGGACAGTTCGCGATTCCACACTCCGTGCCCTCGCCCAAGATAACTCGCGATTTCTCGGCCATGATGCTTTCGCAGCCGAATACGATCGAGATAATGATTGGTATACCGGCGGCCCTGATCCTTATGTGCGTGGTGGCCGATCCCTTGGCTACCAGAGCTTGCAGACCGGTCAAACTAGTTTGGAAAGCAGCCGCCATAACTGGTTTGGAGACATGACTTCAGTTCCACCACCGATGTTGCAGGTAAATAGAAAACCCGTCGCCCCTCGTGCAGCTAGAGGACAGCATCAGCCAACGTCCTCCGCCGGCTACGAACAAGTCTCAGCTCAGAGGGGCTTGGGCGGCATGAATCCCATCTTTGAAGCTGACGAAGACGACTCTGGGGATATTGGTGAGGAAGCGATAAGCCCTGTTCGCGACGCACGACGCGATAGTGGCGCATACTCAGACCCTTTCTTAACACCAACCCGAGAGCGCCCGATCTCTTTCCCAGCACCGACTCGCGGCTCTCAAACCCCTAGTCCTGAAGAACGGAACCGTGCTTCAGCAACGGATCCGGAAGTTCAAGATTGGATGACTGATGTAGATGCGGCGGATGCACTGATAAGCGGGCGTGTCACTACTCCACGCACTGCTGCCACAGCTGGGGCCGGACGAACATCGCCGTCGCGCCGAGGGTTCAATAGTGCTACTGAAGAAGACGGTTCGCGTACAGAGAGCAATATTTCAGAGTCAAACCGCAGCAACTTAAGCCGCTCGGGGTCTTTACTTCGCCAATTCCGCCCTGGGTTCGGCGTTGCGGTCGCCGCGGCGCTCGCTGCAACCACAGAGGGACGAGGAGACAGCAGTAGTTCGAGCTCGGCGCCCAGCTATAATACAGCGCGGAGTAGTTTTCCGGCGTTGCAGGCTGAGGGACCGGGACTCCTTTTAGGGCGGGAGAGGGAAAGAGAAAGAGAAGATCCGGAAGACGAGCTCCAGGAACCCGGGAGTCCGAGTAAGAACAAGCCCCGGCGCAGCTGGCTTGGCAGTCTCCGCCGCGTCTTCAGTAGTCCCGACTCTAGTCCATCAGGAGAAATAGAGGAATACAACCCGTTCCAGGGTGGCGTCGTTGAAGCGAACGACTTTGAGGCGCGCCTAGGAAGTTTGGGTGGGGTAGGTGGCATTGCAGCCGATGGCCTGTTGCGGAGGAAAGGTGGTCGAGGAGCTTGGGAATCTAATGATGCTGGGCCGAGCCAAGGTGCGACACGCTACGCACCGTTACATGGACCAAGGGATAGTGAGCACCCCGACGATGAAGAGTGGGACATTGAGAAAGCTGTCGAGAAGAGACTCGTGCAGGTCATGTTCACGGTGCCTAAGGAGCGCCTGAGGGTTGTCAATGCCGAGCCAGATTTTGAAAGTGAGCAAGATGTCGTAGTAGTAGATCCAGAAGAAGAGGAGGATCGGAGGGACTCCAGGGACCGACGGCGGATGTCTGAAGAACAGCGTGGCTTAGTTATGTCAACGACAAAAGATTTGGGAGCCCCGTCGCGTCCTATACCAACGCCGAGCCCGTTGGGTGATGAGGACAGCCAACGAAACTCAGGTTCAAACGTCGAAAAAGAGGCCTTGCGTCGAGAGTTAGATGCAGAGTGGGAGCTCATCGAAGCTAAACAAGCTGTTCCTGAAGCGCGTCGGACACCAGAACGCCCGCAACCGCGAACACCGACACAAGCGCATCGACAACCACAACCATACTCTGAACCAGACGCCCTAGAGTATGATATCTCACAACGGCCTCCAGCACTTCATCACCACCAACACGTGCCAACAATAGACCCAGAACTAGCGCGCCTGACACTCGAAGAACACCTCAACAAGCTAGGCGCAGAACTGCACCAGACCCGCAGCGCAGCACAAACCCCTATGTCAATAATCTCACACCACAGCGACGCAGACGTACTATCAGCAGAAGCGATCCGATTTGAGCGTCCGTCAGGAAGCACATCCACTCTTCAAATCACACCCAATTTCACCAACTCCTCCATGTTCCGCAGCGGTAACAGGGCGCGCGGTGTGAGCAATGCCCAGAGGATCGCGGACTTCCGAAGCGAGAGCAACCTCCGCGGCATGAGCGAGTTGAGAAGCGCGGGGAACACTACCCCCAAACGCGTCCGCGCAATGGTCGAGGAGTTCGAGAGCAAAAGCTCGCGCGAAGCTAGCCCTGCCGGATCCCCTGTTAAAGGATCCCCTACGCGTGGGACACCCACGAAGGGAACACCGGTTCGAGGGAGGTGATGATGGGGGTTTGGAGAGCGGAGGACCTCCGTGTGACAACAACGAGCTGAGCGAGAGCGTTCGGCGTTTTTGGACGGAAGGACGGAACTGACTTCACTTGGATCCAGGACTTGGAACATAGGCGTTTCGGTAACATATCTAGGGTAAAGGGTCTGGGAACCCCCTCGTTCTTTGTATTGTAATTTTCTGGTGCTGTTTCTTCTGGCTATATTGCTTAATGGTCTATATGACTTGTTAGGTACGATAGATGGCGTCGACATTACAGTTTTTTAAACTGGTGTTACAATGGGACATGGCTTGAATCATATTCTATAGCTAGCTTGGCTTGATTCACCGAATTGAATAGAATCGGACACTATACCTAGCGTGTTGGTGACCATGGCCTACCTTATCTTGTATTTGTGAATTATCATTTCTCCATGTTTTAGCCACTCGCCAGAATCCGGCATTAGTCGACTGATTAATCATCATTTGCAGTTGCTCGGATGTCTTCAAATCCTTCCAGTGTTGCACCCGCCAGCGTACTTCGCATGCTTCTTCAATTTATGGCTTGTTTCGGTTGCATAAGTACACTTCGAGTATGGCAAACCATGAGGGTCTGAGGAGTGCTATTAACACTTCGCTGTGAACGCAGTAAAGTTGTACGAGTATACTATTGTAATTTCCAGCATCAGCTGCACGATGAGTCTCTCTAGTTCGGAATGTAGTATAAAACAGTAGTATTCAATCTTCAGGTATCGTTGGCTGGTTCGTCGGCCGTTGAAGTATGAGACAGAAGAGGTTCGTGGCGTTTTGTATGGTATTTTGTTGGTCTCGCTTGTGAGACTGCTTGTAGACCTGCACTACGTACCTGCATACTACACTTCCCTATCTACCAACGGAACCAACAAATCTATAGTACTCATATGTAGGGAGTAGATAGGTAGTATCATGTATGCATGCAGACATCATATCAGCGGTAATTGCCGAGATGATTAGAAACGAAATGTTGCACACAGATCGCCAAAACAATACAGCAAGTCAGATCGTCAAGTCATTGTCAAAGGTCCCATTCTTTCATCAGTCAGAATCTGTGTTAGGCCGCGAACTAGGAGCTTTATCTGCAGCAGATCGGCACTAGCATCACCAACAAACCCTTTGAACCGGCGATCCTTATTTCGGGATGTTTACTATGTACTTTCCAAGGCGTGGCTGGCGCGACGGGCTAGTGTAGGTAGTTTTCGGGTCCGTTGCAGATCGAATTCCTTCGGTTATGTCGCTAAACCCTTCCGATGTTGGTGTAAATTACATGTGTATCATTTAGCTTTTCGATCACAGTATCACAGCGTCAAACGGTTGCCTGCGGTGTAGATTTATCTAAGAATATATCATTGGATCTAGCTAAAACGTTTTAATCGCCAACGCTACTACGGCAATCTTGATCATTTTTCGAATGAAATTTCCCGAAGCTGGCTGCTGATCAAACAACAACAAGTCGCAGATTCCGGTGTCTTCTCTCACATGATAAGTTCTGTACGCTTTATACTGGCACTGTTTACACGATCAACATCCTCTACGATAGCCAATCGGCTTAGGCGACCAACCGCGGCGGCATATGTCATTGACAGTACCGCACCACATACCATCCTGGCAGTTACTCTAGGTACTGTAAACAGGTAAATGAATGACGCAAACCGGCTGTGGCTTGCCATGTGAGTTGATATGATGGGAACACTGTGTTGTAAACACTGCCCTAGTCTAATACGTGACTACATTTCATCAGAATATACTATGTACTATGTACCATACTATGTATTGTTTTACATATGATTTAAACAACCCCTCAACTGCCCTCAAAAGTGATGAGATGGATTAAGTGGGCATGAAGATAACGACGTACTTTGAAGCGGAGCTTCGCCCTAGTGCCCTAGCCCTATTAGATGCCATTTAACAATAGTGTACCACCATCACGCTATATTATTTGTCTATTCCCCCCTTCTGTCTTGTAGCCCTGCTAGCTGGAACTAGTAACCAATACACAGACAACTTAGTAGAGTATCGTCAGCTCGAGATCGTGAGAAGCATGCAGATAAGTAAGAAGATGGTAGTCAGACACGTATATTTCAGGCTATCCCGGTTCACGAGCACGGTATCAGCTTCTACGACCTTTACTCGCATATAGTAGTAAAGTAGTTCATCCCCACCCATCAAAGCGTTGTCGTCAATGTAACTATTGTGGTTCGTTCGTATACGTGACTTTCAGTCGTTGTCATCTAGCCCCCCACCGTGTCTTGTTCGCAAACCGGTTCGCCACCTCTGAATAATCGTTGACTTGTGCAACAGGGTGGCCTTAAACAACATATCATAACTGCTAAAAACAGGAAGTAAGGCTTGACTGTTCACGGATAGTAGACAGCTCGCCTTCGTGATCATGAGAAATCATTGCAAGAAGCATCGCCAGAGAATATCCACTAGGGCGACATGTCCAATACCCGACACCTACTAACGAGGGGCCTATCGATATATCACTGTCTAGTTAGTACCTAGTGCTGGTATTCCTTGATGAGCTGGGTCATATCAGTTGCAACAGCCCTAGACTGCTCACCGATTAGTTCATTGGTTTACGGCACGTTGTAGGTCCCTCGTTAGTGCAGACTCGAAGACGATGCGAGACTGCATCACGGGTATCAGAACAAAACCTTGGCCAAGCGTGGCTGCAGCCTGTTGGCATTTTATGGATATTAGTTCCGTAGGCGTAGTGCAGAGTCTAGAACCCGCCATTTGATTCGGAACAAAAAGTGACGTGTACCCGGATTGTGAGCGATATGAGGTAGCCAGAGTCGCCACAGACGAATATCAATATATGCGAAGCTTATCGCCAAGAGTCAACACAGTTCTTCTTTACATATCCAGCCGTCTGGTGTTAGGCTTTGGTGTGCTCGTTTCATTCAAGAACCGTACATCTACAAGTATGTTAATAGGCATTCCGCAACGTCCATCGACGCAGTACTCCAAAGAATCGAATCGACAAATCCAGCTTTAGGGGCTCGCCACTGTATGGTTTTGAACTCGGCAAGGTTGGATAGTAGAGAGACGAAGGACTTCGTATTTCTGTTCCACGTCATGATATAAGCGTACACATGATCTGCAGCGATGAACTCAAACAAAACTGACGAAATGTTGACTATTTTGCGGTCAGTTAAACTAATGATACTAGCTTAGGACCCATCAGCACGTGATGACTTCGTCGTGTGGTTGATGCTTCGTTGAATATAATTCTCTGATCTGAGGAACAGCTAGCTGCTGATACTGGGTATCCTCCCATTGGAAATACGGTGTGCTTATGGTGCAGCAATACCTAGCAGGGCATACTTATGTATGTAGTAGCTAGTGCCAAGGTTCGGTTATCTGTGGTTCGGAACACCATCTTGGAAGAACCCTTGTAAGAGCCGGCAACATTCCTAGAAGAGGAAAGTCACGCAGGCGTGCGAGCCCGTCGCTCCGATTAGCAAGAGCAATGCGACAAACTGATAACTCCTCTGGTGGCTGAGCTGATAATGCCTGTGCATTTTGGTGGGTTTTAGTGGGTTTTAGTAGGTTTTAATAGATTACAAGCTATTATATAATTTATAGAGTACTTAAGAAATGGTGGAAGAACCTGAGTTTGAAACATTAATAACTTCTTAGGCTTTGCTTTTTATATCAAATAATTTGGATACACTGCTTTCTAAGGGGTAAAAGCACTTAGAAACGCGGTCGTATTAGACCTGAAGACATGGCGCAAAGTGCAGCAGACCTAATAGTGCTAGACAGTGGCGCAAAAGGGTTAAAGCAGTCTTTACACTACCTAATCGCGGGCCTTAGCACTAAAAGGTTGTTTTAATAGCAAAATAACAGCAAAGTAAGCAAAAAAGCAAAGTAAAAAAAAAATAAAATAAAAAAATAGATATAATCTTTAGCAGTTTTTATTAGTTAAAAGAAATTTTTAGATATAAAAGTATTAGTAAAAAATATACTAAAGGCTTAGCAAAAAACCTTTACGTTAAAACATAAAAAAGAAAAAAAAAAGCCTAAAATAACCTAGCTATTAAATAAAATATCAATAAACTATACACAGCAATATACAAACTAAAAAAAAATAGTATATTTATTGCTAATTAAACCTAAGCAACTATAATATTAACTATAAGCTACTTAGCAATCGGCTTTTTAACGCTTTTAAATTACGTAATACTTTTTATTTAATATAACTATAAAGTTTTAATACAAGTTAAACTTAACTTAGTTTTTATAATATATATAGCTAAAAAAATAATAAAAGTAATAAATATAATAATTAAAACAGCAGAAATAATTGCAGCAAAAAAATTACTAAGTAAAAATATAGTAGTTATATTTAAAAAAAAAAGCAATATAATATAAACAAGCTAACTTATAAATAAAATAAGCGTTTAATAAAAGTATAATAAAAACTAAAAGGAATTATATAGTAATTATAAAAAATATTAATATAAAAACACTTTAAAGCGCGCACGCAAACTTAGCAAATTTTTTTTAAGATATTTATAAATAAAATAAAGCTAATATAAGCAAAATATACCTAATTTTGCTAGCTAACTTAAAAAGCTATTATATTAGCTTATTAATATATTATATTAATATAAAAACCGCAAAGGTTTTATGCTAAAAAAAAGCTATATAAAAAACAATAATATATAACTATAAGCTGTTTTTAAAAGACATAAAAATTATATAATGCTTTAAGTGTTATAAATTTAAGTATATAAAAAAGTTTTATAAAAATAAAAGCAAGTGTTTTTTATATAGCGATGTAACATATAAAAGCAAAAAAAAAAAGTGTTTAATTTAAAAAAAATTTAAACTAAAAGCAATAAAGTATATAAATTATAAAAAAAGCTACTTAGCTTTTTTAAAAAAGTACAAAGTTTTTTAAGGCCAAATTATAATAGTATAAAAAGCATACTAATATTAGCTAATATAGTTTTATATTTAAAGTAAACATAAATTAATAAATTAAAACTAAAGTAATTAATAAAAAGTTTAACCTTAAAAGCAACTAGCACTTAGCTTAATTATAGAAAAACTAAGATTATATTAACTAGTAACACTAAAAATAACTTAGTTAGCAACACTAAAGCTTAGTTGTTTTAAGGCAACAAGTGTAGCTTTAGTAGCTTTAGAAGCTAAAATATAAGCTTTTTTTTTTAAAGAAGCTAATATACTTAAACTAAACTTAAAAAAGCTTTTTTTTTTTTTTGCTTTAAAAGCACAACTAAACTTAAATAATAAAAAAAACACTTTTATTTTAAGCTAATAAAACTTAATGCTTTATTTTAAAATACTATAAAATTAAAAACATATATAATAATAGCTTTTAAATTACTAAAAAAATATAATATAATAGCACTATAAAAACTATTATTATAAAAAGAAAAAAAAGTAAAGTTTTTTTAGCTATATTACTTAAAGTTAAATTAATATAATATAATATATACTAGTTTTAAATATATAGCATTATATATTAATAAGTAAATCATAAGCGATTTATAAGTAAAAAAAGCTAAATATAACTAAGCAAAAACGACTTTTTTTTTAGTAAATAAAAAAAAACTAGCTATTATATAGTTAATATATATAAAGCTAAATTTAAGCAAAAATAAAGTAAGCTTAATAATTAAGCTTAAAAAAGAAACAAATTAAAAGTAAAATATAGTTATAAAAGATATAAATATACACTTACTGCTATAAAATAAAAAAGAAAAAACTTTAGCATATTATAAAAAAATCTTAAGCTTAGCAAAAGCTTAAAAACTAACTTTTTAAACGCTATATAGTAGCATTATAAAAAAAAAAAAGCAAAAAACTATTAAAAGATAAAAAAAAAATAATATAATTAACTTAATATAAGCTAATAAAAAACTTTTAGTAAAAATATTTAAAAGCTTAAAATAAGTAAAATTTAATTATACTTTTTAAAGCTTTTAAATTTACGACAAAAAAAACCTAATATTAAGCTTTTAGTTACTTAAAAACTAAAGCTAAAAAATATTAAATAAAGCGCTAGTAGTAGTTAAAGCGTTTAAATTATAAGTACTAAAGAGTTTTAATATAATAGCAAATATAAATAAATATATTAAATATTTAATAATAAAACTAACTAAAATAATAGATATAATAGCTTTAAAAAAGAAAGCTATAGCAAAAAAAGCAGCTTTATAGTAGTTTTAAAAGGTTTAAAAAGCTATAAAAAAAGCTAAAAAGAAAAAAAAAAAGTGCTATAAAACTATATCTTAATACTAAAAAAAAAAAGCAACTAAAGTAAAAGCAAAATAAAAGCAAATTATTTGCAAAAAATAGTAGAAATAATAGCAATAAGGTATAATAAAAGCTTTAAAAAACAATTTAAAACTTTAAACCTTAAAAAAGTAGGCGCGCTTTAAAAGTTAAGCCCTTTTAGCAAAAAAAAGTCTTTTAAATCTTAAAAAAAAAAAAAGATAGGCAACTATTTATATAAAAAAGGTAAAAGTGCTAGCGGCTAGGTTTTTTTTTACTTTAAAGATCAACTTATTAAACTTAGAAAGCAAAAAGAGCTTGTAAAATATTTGTTTAAAATACAAAAAAAAATTAAAACAAAAAAGATTAAAGAAATTTTAAAAAAAGCTAAACTTTAAAAAGCGCTAAAAGATAACTTTTTACTAATAGGATTTTTAAAGGCATGTAAGCAAAAAGTTGCAAAAGTAATAGTAGTATTAGCTTAATAAAGTTTTATACACAAATACTACTTAAAATAGTTTTAAAATATAGTTGTAATAATTTTAGCAAAATTAAAAAAAACTTTAAAAAAGCTTAAGAAGCTTAGTAGCTATAAGCTAATTTTACTATTTAGCATAATAAGCAAAATAATCAAAAAAGTAGTAAGTATATATATTTTAGTTGTAGTAAAAAGGTTTATGTTACTACTAAAAAGGCAAATAAAAAATAAATTATAAAGATTTATAAAATTAGCAATTAAAGCTATAACAAAAGCAATTTATAGTAGCTAAAAATACAATTTAATATTAATACTATTACAACTAAATATTTTAAAAGCTTTTAATATAATAAACTATATAAAGCTGCTAAAAATGCTACAAAAAAAAGGCTTTTTTTAATAAATTTAAAACTAGCTTTAAAGCTACTTTATAAAATAAATAATAATATTGTTATTTAATAGCAAAAGCGCGACAAAAAAAGTTTTAACTATAAACGTACTATAAAAATCCCTATTGTTACTAGTATTATTTTTACTATATATAACTACTTTATATAAAAAATTAACAAAAAAAAAGCTAATTATAATAAAGTTTATAAACAATATAAACTTTATAATAGTAAAACTAAATATAAAAAAAAACTATAAGCGTTTAGCATAAATATATATAAAGTATAAAAGCTAGGCATTATGTTATAAAATAAACTTTAACTTAGTAAAAAGCAAACTAATATACTTTATAAGATAGTATAAAGCTAATACTGCTTTAATTTAGCTAAAAAACATATAAATCGAACTAAAAAAGAGTATACGCTTTTTAAAGGTATAGCTAAATTGCAAACTAAGGTAGCGTTACTACTTAAAAAAACTCCAACAAAAACTTAAACGCTAAAATTTTACTTTAATAAGATTAGCTGCTACTATATAAAGGTATAGCGCACCTAAAGCAAAAAAAATCTATATAAAAATAATTTAAAGCATAATTATATATAGTTTATTTATATAGCACAAGCTTAATAAAAGCTAAACAAAAAAAATAGCAAAAGATTTAACTAAAAAATAGTTAAAATGCTTTAAAGTAGTTAAAAAAGCGTACAAAGCAACTTTAATTTACCTTTTAAAGTTAAAACTAAGCTGCTTTTTTTTTTATACCTACTTAAATGCTAGGTTATGCGATTTTAAAAGCAGGTTAGCAATTTTAAGCAAAAAAAAAACTATTTAAAAAGAGGTTAAACATTTAATTTTAAAAAAAAACACAATTAGAAATAAAGGCGAAAAGCGGGTGAGGCAAAAGTAGGTAAGGTTACTACTAAAAGAAACCTAGTAAAATATACAACAAATAGTTAAAAGTAGCGTAAAAAAAAAAGAGTAAGTAAAAAAATAGCAAGGCTAAAATATAACAAAAAAGGCTTTAAAAAGATATTAGCTTAAAAAGTAAAACAAAGCTAACAACAAAGCAAAAAAAGGCTAAGGCTTAGTAATATTAGCCCTAGCAATAAAGAAACCACTAAAAAAAACTAAAAAGACCTACTTAATAAATATAGCAGACTTTTACTACAAACTTTAAAAATATAAAGCTTTAGCTTTGCTATAAATCTATATAAAGATATTAAGGCTAAAAGCTTTTTTTTTTTAGAAAAAAGTGCTAAATATAGCTACGCTTTTTTGTAATTATATAAAAAGCAGGAAAATAGCGCTATATAGATTTTTATGTTGCTTAAAATTTAAAAGAGAAAGAATTAACCTAGCTATTTAGCTTTGCGGCCCTTTTGCTACTAGCTTAAACTATAATCGGACTATAAGCAGCTTAAAGGTAGCTTATAAAATAGTGCGCTAGTTTTTAGCCTAAAGCCTACTACCTATGTATAAGGTGGCTTAAATACTAGCAAAAAACAAAAAGGTATAATAAAAGCAAAAAAAGTAAGTTTTAAAGACAATATAGTAGCAAACTATAGCTAATAGTATACTAATAGCAACTAATAAAACAAAAGGACATAAGGCTTAAAAGGCTATACCTTTTTTTATTTTTTTTTTCTTTCTTTTTTTTTTTTCCTTTATTTTTTTTTAACTAAAAAACTACTAAGGCGCAATAAAGCCCCTAGTTAAAAATCCGCAGCGGAACCATAAACGCCTTAAAGGTGTTCTAACCAAAAAGCAAAAGGTTTTCGCCTAAGTTCCCTAGTTTTACCTTTAATTATTAAAAAGCAGGCGTACTAAATGCTTAATATATTTAAATTAGGGTTTAAATAGTATTATATAAGCATAACAGAATATAACTAATAATAATAAAGTACTTAACGCCATAATAAGGTAGTAAGCCTTGTGAGCTTAAAGCAAGCAGCGGATTAAAATAAAATATATATTGCTTTTTTTTTAAAGTGAGGGTTAACGCAAAGCATATGCCCTTTAAAGGTTAAAAAATTTAAAAAGGATGTTAAATTATAGTTATTATAATATAACTGCTATAGTATAGCTACCTAATATTAAGTACTTTATAATTTATATGTTTATTAAAACATATAGTTTATATTAGCTTAACCACTAAAAAAGTTATTAATTTATTTATAAACTTAATTAGCAAGCCTAATTTTTATATATATATATATAATTAATATAAGTTTATAAACAAACTAATAACTTTTTTAGTGGCTAAGCTAATATAAACCGTGTGTTTTAATAAATATATAAATTATAAAGTATTTAATATTAAGCGGCTATATTATAGTAGTTATGCTGTAACAACTATAATTTAACATCTTTTTTAAATTTTTTAACCTTTAAAGGGTATACGCTTTATGCTAACCCTTACTTTAAAAAAAAAGCAATATATTTTTTATTTTAATTTGCTGCTTGCTTTAAGCTTATAAGGCTCGCTGGTATTATAGCATTAAGTACTTTATAAATTATATAATAGTTTGTATATCTATTAAAACCTACTAAAACCCACTAAAACCCACTAAAACCCACTAAAATGCACGGGCATTATCAGCTCAGCCACCAGAGGAGTTATTAGTTTGTTGCATTGCTCGGTTGATATACCTATATTATAGATATATTAACAACCTACCTAGTTTCAGTCTACTAGTGCATAGTAGGCGCTGTTATTAAACGGGCCGTAGTATATAATTATACCTACATGATAATACCTACTCCATTTATGTACTATAGACAAAGTTTAACTAATTCTAATTTCCCCTGCCTTCTGCCAAACTCTCGGGTTACCCCAATATATAGTATGTATCGGCAGAATAAGCGCCTAGCCCTGCTTGACAAGTGCCAATCGTATCTGCGAGCTTATCGGGCGAAATTGGAGGAGGCTGGGACTCGACGTGGGGTTTACTTCGTGTTTGAAGTAGCTTGCGGAGTTGCACACGAGGTGGTATCGTGAATGTCGATGATCGGCTACTAATTCAATGTTCGCCTTCATGCACATGAATTGAACGTCGGTAGTTGCTTCGAACATTTCGAACATTTCGAATCGAGAGCTATCGTTCGTAGCATTTTGGGGCTGTGTCTAAAAGTCTATGGCGTGCACTATAGCGCCGTGCCATGTATGAGTAGTGGAAGACGCGTAAGCAGTCCTCAACATACTACTGAGCAAGTAGTTGTCGGTCAACACGAGACGTAAACAGAGACAGGCGGGTTGCCGCATCCGTCGGCTTACCGGAATATGGCGTGGTGTCGACGTGATACGAGAGCACCTAGGAATGGAACACTCCCATCACAATACCGCAGACGCTCGACGAGGTTTGGCCTATGACATTAGTGGCCACTGGCCAGTTAGGGAGCAAGACACCTGTTGGACAAGGCGCTGAAGCCTCGGCGCTGCACGATGACAATGCACCGACGACCATGCTTGGACGAATTAGGTATATGCTGAACAATGGTCATTGAGTCAAGTCGTTTGAGAAAATGTCCAAAAGGCAGCACAGGCACAGGCACAGAGTGCTAGATAACTATTAGAAACCACCTATTATTTATTGCTATAGACATCCTGGTGTACATGCGAGCAAGTGGATAGGTCTAAGTAGGTATAATGAAACTGACGATAATAACTTATGTGGAGCCAATTAATGGGCTTAGTAAAGGACCCAGGTCAACCAGGGAAGACATGATCAAGGTCCAAGGAACTCAATCCTCTTGGGTTGGGTTAGCCAGAAATTGTTTAATTGTTTGCGATACAGTGGAGGCTATTGCCTCTTAGTTCTGGCCATCGTTAGCGACGAAGACGAGGCCTAAAGCAACATACAGTTAATTAACCTCCCCCTTACTAACTATAGTAGCTCGACGATCTCGCCAATTGAAACATCTAACGCCAATTTGCACCACGTTGCTGGGTACGCGGTACCTGAGAAATGGTGACGACACCTTGTCCACTTAGCGCACTATATTTTTCAGCCGGACATTGTCCAGAATATCCAAAATAATGAAGTAGGCAGTGCACTAACCTATGTAGTGTATCTAGCAGCTGTACCGCAAATGATTAGGTTACTCGCTGTGAGTATGAGAAAGCATGATGGCTCGGTTAATAAGTTACAATGCATCTCGGATATGGTGTCGTGCTGTATATATTCACTCAGCATACCTAAAGTGTCTGTCTGCGTACAGAAGCAAACCGCCATTCCTAAAACGGAAAATGAGGTCATCGTGAGTTTTGAATCACAGTACTTGCAGCGTGTGGCTTGCCCCGCTAATCAGTCTGTTGTTTTTTTCTAAAATTTTTCTCTTTTAAATGTAAATGATAATCAAACCCCCTGGTCATAACCCTGGACAGTATCTGGAATACTTCCATACTGGGGATGACGGATTTGCACTGTATTTTTCCCTAAGAGGTAGTACACTATCTACACTGTAGACATTCATTTTCTAATTCTTTGTTCATTTACTCATCCCAACTCTTGTTTACTCTTTCTCATGTAGGTACATACTATTGTGTATGGTATCTTAATCCCCATCTTCTTTTCGTCATCTTACACTTTATTGGGCCGGTCTCTTTGTCATTGTTGAAACTGTTAACAGGAATTTGCTTTGCTCAAACCTATTCCCTTCTTTTCCCTTTTTCCCTTTTTCTTCATACAATCTAGATACGCATGCTCCCTTCTATTTCCACCTCGTGTTACCATTGTATCGGTTATTGGTGGCGCACTCTTGACGACTGGAGCTACGTTAGTACTTACTAGCCTACCTTAGGTACCCTGTATCGGCCCTAGTTAGACTGTAGTGTACAGACGCTACTTACATAGGTTAGTATAGTGAATACCCGTATTTGCCCAGAGCGGAAGAGACCCTCCTCCCCTGGCCCTGTCTATCAGTGCCAAATAAAGATTTACCCTGCAACCTGTCAATCCTGCAAGGCCTGGCATTAAAGGATACAGTACGGGCATTCGTATTGCTTTTGTTGAACCCACATTGCGACCTCTTCATCAACCACTCGCCATGCTTGGCACATGAGTGCTGCAGGTGAACCACACGCACTAACCGCGCTACAAAGGTGCCCGTGCGGATCTGGTCTACCTACTATGTACCTACACTAGGTACTACCTACTACCTAAGTACTATGTAAGGAGGTCGCGTACAGTGCAGTATTAGGTATTATCTGTACACCTGGAGCTCTCTGTAACACTAACAGGCAATCAAATCTATCGCAATCCCGCTGCACCGGCTGCACCGTGTACCCGTATCCCATCCCTCTTCCCCTGTCGTTGCAAGCCATCCCGCCATCCTTTCCTCCCCTTCATATTCATGGTGCGCCAGACTGCACCAGACACCCAACAACCTTGGAACCTCCTCCGCAGGCCAGTTGAACGCACCACTTGTTTTGGGGCGTTTTCTTCCTTCTCCTCCCTCAGCCAACCGTTTACTTTCTGTTTCTCCCTTTTCTTTTGAGAAGTGAGAAGTCCGGACCACAGCTGTCTAGCAACCGTCTTCATTGTCTGTTGTCCTACGAAGCATCCCAAGTTGTCCGTTCTCGGCTTCACAACAGAAATTCGGCAGGTTCGCTATTGTCTCGATATCCTAGGACGCATTCGACGATCTGTACCATCAACTACAGATCTGAGTCTTGATCGGGCTTGGCCAGGTTTGGTCACGACAATGCAAACTACAACTATTGTTATCTCGGTTGTTTGTGACTCCGTCCTGGCAATCACCCAGAATTAGTTGGCTCGCTACGAAACTCGACTCTACCTGCTGAGCCATTCACTTGCAAAATAAATCAAAGTAAGTCGTTGCCGTCAGGCTTTACTTGAACCCTCTAGTTTGCCGCTAAGTCACCACCACGAGACCTACTCTCTGCTCGACATATATATTTCCATATCTACACGACGCTTGCTTATACGGCCTTTGCTCAATCTAGGAATTCTTAGCTCATTCGACGTCGTTACCATGGCTCACTCGCGATATATTGGGCCTTTTCTGGCCGTCGTGGCCTTGGTTACTGGCCCTCTCCTGGTCCAATCCCTTACAATAGAGTATTGTGCGAGCACCAACACTGCTGCCACCTCGACAAGTATGTCGTCTTTTTGAATACAGCGTTTGAGGTTTCCACCAGTCTGACCATATTGAAGATAGTAGCATATGGCAATCGAACGGACTATGCCACGATTTTTGTGTTGCTCAAGCATACGCCTTCGCCATCCTTCAAGAACACGATTGCTGGTGCAGTAATTATGTACCTGCCGAGTCATCCCAGGTAGACTCCGATGAATGCAGCGATACCTGCCCCGGTTGGAAGTATGATACTTGCGGAGCCGACGGGTTATACGGATACATAGCGCTAGACACGAGTCCTTCGGGCACAGCAGATGCAAGCTCGTCATCTACTAGCACCACGGTAAGTGCTCTACGATCTTTCTAGATGGCAACCTTGCATCCACACCATGTCGCATAGATGGGTTTCTTTTGTACTGGCTGTATTCCACGGGCACTTGGGCTGATGGAAGATATTTCATCTCAACTGTTCAGGAGCAATCTTCTACTACGACTGTAGACACATCGAGCACTGTCACTTCCACAGTCGACTCGACCACTAGTACTTCTACAACTTCTACCACTATATCTGTACGCTTTGCTTGGCTGGACCAGTTACAACTATGTTATTTTGTTTTCTTTCTTTTTCTCGTTTCGATGTTACTGAATCATGGGAGGGCACGGCGCTAATAGTATATTCCAGGAGACCAGTTCTAAAACAACCAGTACCACCGCCTCCTCGACACCAACCCCGACTACATCCGTTAAGACCGTAACAGCCGGTGGGACAGTTAGCTTAGAAACAGTGACAGTGATACCAACTTCGGGTACCGGATCTGGTGCTAGTACATCGAGCCAAGGCGGGCTTAGTAGCGGTGCTACCGCCGGCGTTGCAATTGGTGTAGTAGCAATTGTTGCCATTCTCGCGGGTGTAGGTGCCTTCATCTACCTCCATCGAAAGAAGCGCCAGCATGAGGAACAGCTCACCTCGAGGCCCCATAGCCACCTTAGTGGTTCCCAAGGTGTCATGAGCACACCGACAACCACCATGGCATCCATATGGGATGGAGAAAACATGTCGACAGGCCGAAGAAACAGTCGCTTAATGCCTCATGACCCTCGCATGGATCCCTTTGCAACGAGCATGTACACTCGGTTCGAGAATAAAAGCCGAGAAAGCATCAACACTCTGCAGGACAATCAAGATTACTCGAGAAAAGTTCTCCGGACTACCAACCCCGACCCGCCAAACGAGTAAAGGAATTGTGGTTAAGATACACGTCATTCGGGGGCGACCGGTGATGATGGGCATGATATTTAGCCTTTTTTTCTTCATCTTTGGGTCATTGCATTGCATCTTTCTTTAAGATATACCAGGACGGCGTTTCAGGACATTTGAGATTTAAGAGCAAAACTCATACTTTTATCGGCACACAAGGAGCACGGCAATCCCGTGTGGTTAATCCCACTAGGGCACGCTGACAAAGGCCGAGTGCATTCACTTGCTCGCATTTCTAGGATTCTCAATGAGCGAACTCGAATCGTCAGGGTGATTATTAGATCGGAATGTATGAGGAAAAGGAAATGTGTGGCAACTTTTTTTTGAAATTGACCTTCGACGTCGGGTTTGGGTTTTGATGGCGGTACATAGATGAAGGAAATGATGGCTTTGCTAACTGATGTAAGACTACAAGAGATCACGACAGCCTCATGCATGTTCGTAGAGGCAACGATCGCGTAGGTCGCTCCACCTCAGGGCATATTACGAAAGTAGATATATTTACTGGTAGAGGGTCACAAGAGCGTGGCACTCTACTCATTACATGTATATAGCATTTTTGTCGGGGTGCAGTTAAACCAGCCTCGACAGCAAATGCACATTGCAGTAGGAATAACAATGCAACCTACAAGCAGACAGGACATGATGCAAGTGGGGCGATTCTCCATGTCTTATATTGACAACGTTGTTTTCATGTGTCCTCTAGTATTAAAATATGTAAGGTTTGCTAACTGTTCCAAGTTCGTGTACAGGTTTAAGCTATCCCTGACCTCTGCAAGTCCCGTTTCAAGCCCGGGGGTGATGGAGTTCTGCAGGGATATTCCGGAATGAGCAAAGACTTGTTGTACCCGAGCAAAATATTAGCAGATTATTGACAGCTTTATAGTATAGGTTGTGTTTTTGACAATTCGATATACTACCTACCTAGGCACTTGACACATGTACCCAAACTAAACTCGATATTGGGAGGCGGTTTCTGCCAACTGAGTCTCGTTGTTGGTGGATCAGGACGCGTGTACATACATACGCTGGCAACCGGAATGTCCGGGATTCGGTTTGTCAATTATGCGCCGTATATGTTCGTTTATTTCCGCTTCCGGAGAGTCAACATGCCGTCCATAGTCGGATGTCTTCTTCCTCTGTTGCTTTCATAATTTCTGCATTAGAAACCAATCTATAAGCCTCTTGAATAGCGGTCTCTGCTGTGCCGATACAAATATCAGTGCTGGAAGTGGGCAAAGTGGCATGAGGCTATTTATTCTTACAGTGAGCAGTTTTACTACTGCGCCGTAGGGCTGGATTTAAGGTGGAAGGAGTACAGAACCCCTTGTACTACGGCAGCTGATGCTCATTATGACGAACTTTGTATGGTTTTCTTTGTCAAGTTGCACAGCTCGGCAAGTTTTTAAGTTCCTATTATTATTATTATTATTATTGCTTCGCCAATATATGGATATACTGTATGAGAGCTTGACTACGAGGGCCCTGAATGGGGGTCGGAACATTAATACTTGGCATGGAATATCCTAATTGTTACCCAAGAGCATCTAGAAGTCTTTGGTGAAACATTAGTATGCCAACGATGCCCATACAATACGAACTTGGCCACGGACAGGTTTGCTTTCCACCACCAACCTGGGTGCACGGGTGGTGACTTAAGTACAATTCGTAAGCTAAAACTGCGCTCTCCGCAAAGTTAAATGCGAGTTAAATATCTGCGCTTGGGTTCTAAACTGTCCAGCGATTTTTAGTATTATGTACAGTGTTCTTCTAAGATTTGGACATAGCCGCTGGTGGCCAAATCTGATTCCGCTAGGATCATTTGTTACTGTGTACATAAACAAGTCTAAACCCAGCACCGGTCCCTTCGGATGACTTGCCTGTCGAAAAGCTGACATTTGAGTAGGACTGACTTCCACTGTGTGCCAGCTTGTTAATACATAATAGATCATATTAGAAACCGTGCACCGACAGGTGATCTGGTCATGGTGACCTTGATCTAGGAACACGATACGAGCAGTTATATGATCTGTGGTCTTCGAAAGCGCGACTACTTGGACTCAATTCATTTGGAGCGTTATAACAAAAGTCCCAAGAGATCTTCTAGGCCAGGCTGTTCTGGCTTGAACCTACGAGCTTGGTTTAACTAACCCCCATAGTCATCTCTGGCTTCGTCATGCACTACACTCTCCGCTATCGTATATCCTTTGTTTTCAACCGTCTGCCAGGTTTATGCGTATGGATGCCCGTACGGTTAGGTATAGGGGAATGACAAACTCAACTGTAATTTTCCACAAGACCACAGTAAGCCTGCTAGTGGTAATAATTGGACACAACTGTCTGGGCTGAGAGGGCGAAAATTCTATTCTGTATCTCAAAGATCACATAACTGAACGGAACTGCTGAGGATAACACAATATACTCTAATAGTCTAAAAGAATCCGGTCCTTGGTCTAGATCATTAACTACCTACAAGTATCAAATAAATTACAACAGATATTACTAAGTAATCGGTATAAGTCGCAGATGACGTCTAATTCAACTACATAGACTATGCCGTCGGGTAGTGCGGCGATGCTCTCTAATTAGGATCCTCTGAACTCAGCAGTTGATATGTCAAAAACGTGTCATCTGAATTTAAGTTTCTTAAAGGGCACCTATTAATACAAGTAGTGGTAAAAGCTAAATAAAAGAAAGGATGGTTCATTTCTTCGATCGTTCATCGAGGCATTGCGGCGAACATAGCAGGGAGGTCGTATTTTCTATATTTCCTTAGCCTTACATTATGGTCTACGTGGATAGTTCCCGGTCACTCAAATTACATCTTTGAGGTTTCTTGACATTTCACCTTGAGGTGCCAAGCGCTACCCTCACTGGGAATAAGATGTCATGTAATTTCTACCTAGACCCAAACGATAGGGGTCTCAATCTCTCAAGATGTGCTACTGAGCAGCTGAAGCACCTCCTCCGTATTCCGTACCTCGCAGAACTCACCACCTAGAGTTGCCAAGTTGATCGTATGCAGCGTGTCACCATCGTAAGTTTTACCGCCGTATGACCAATTATACATGGCCGTGGCATCCGAGACCACGATGATCTCCCCTGACGGATTGTGTCCCGACGCAACCCCGCCGTGTGGGTGGTCGACAACGCGCAAGTTGGATGCCATCCGGACAGAGGTACTCACACAGTGGCCCGTTGTCAGGCCCACAACGACGAGTCGTTCAATGCTAAGGTCCCTGATTACGCTTTCCAGATCTGTGTCGACGAAGGCCGAGTTGACACTCTTGGACCTCACTATTTCTCCCGGCTGCGGCGTGGCGTAATCCATGAACTGCGCGCCGGGGTGCAACGGGTGTAGAGGAGAGGTCTCTGAGAGGGAATGATGGCATACGTGTATAACGTGGGAATTCTTAGTTGCGCGGAATGCCTTGAGAAGTTTGGCTATGTTGGCTTCAAAGTCGGGCGTTGATCTTCCGGTGTACCTCGGGTTGTTGAAGCCCTGTTGGATATCGATGAGGAGGAGGGCGGTGCGATGCGGTGCTACCGCCATGATGGATTGAGTCTAGAATATGTAACCGAATGTGACTGCGGTCTTGAGATGGTAGCAACGAAGACTGTAACCAATGCACAGTATTTTGGGGTAGATGCTATACTCAACTTTTCACTATTGCTCGCTTATTAGGCAGAATATATTCAGAATTTATACCATGATGGGTTTCTGTCGCGTGCGTTATCGGCTGTCATGTGTTAGTCACACATATGCTATAGCTACACTATTTGCATCTCTTGGTGAACGGAAGGGCGTCTCGAAGACGTGCGAGCATTGTGCGGAGAGATGGAATTTTGGCTTTATAATCAACGAGTCTCACACCTTGTCGACCAATCAAGCTCTGAAGCGACAGGGGAAGGATCTATAGAAATAATACTCCCAAGAGATCACGTACTAATGGCAACATAGGTAGTTTACACGCAACTTCAAGATACACATCACACTAATTACCAGTCACGCTACAAGTATATATCTAAGAGATACGTAAATATATCTGATCTAAGTAGGTAGTAAACAGCACTTGTGGGTTTAGCATACGAAATGAATACATGCATATTTTTTCTTTTGTTACAGTCGATACCTAATACTTAAGATATGGACGGTACTTACATGCCAGGTGGTTTGGTAGCGTTGCGTCATCCATCGGGCTGGTTCAACGTCGAATTACATGCAGTAGCGTGGTCAAGGTACAGTACCTGTGTGCTGTGCCTCTGAATACAGTCTCAGCCACCGCATCACGGGCTGCTGAGGGAACAGATGCGCCGACGTCCTTGAACGCTGGGGCAGTGAAGTTGCTCAGCCTGGAATAAGCGCTCCAAAATGCCCCGCAATGGGCAGATGGGCTTGCTTTGGGCATGATACTTAGGTAGGTAGGTAAGTAGATGAGGTACGTACTAGTAGTAGGCAGTGCCTGTCCTGTGTGCTGTAGGTAACCTGTAGCTACCAAGATCGCCTGTAGGTACGCTAGGTACTGTAGGTACCTTACTTCAATTCCCTTGGCCCACTCACCTTCACCGCTTGTGTTCTAGTGCAGTCACGCCTAACGCAGCTCGGCAGCGCGGCGCGGCCTCTTTACCTTACCTAGGTACCCTTGAATTTATCAGTACCAAACACCCATATTCCCTGCTCCTTCATTTCCCTACAACCCGTCCTTTAATCCTGCAAATTTCAATGTTACAAACTTCTTGCTGCCTTGGCTTGGATTGACGAACATTCTACGAGTGATCTATTGCTCGTTCCATCGACGAAGCGTGCGTGTTCCCGCATTCCCGCATTCCCGCGTTCCCGCATCTCAACCGACATACGAATCATCCTCCATCGGGTACCTCGATAGTCTTGCGTTCGACTACCCCAGGGTGTTTCAGCGTTTCAGAACCACGATCGACGTCCTTCATCGACTGCCCCGACTTCATACTCTCGACACGCGCACGCGCATGCGCAAACCCCACAGGCGCATTTACGACATTGAGGAACTGCTGCCGCTGCTGTATTGGAATTGTCACGAGCGTCGGAGCCGTTGACCGCGCATCACAGTGGCGGCCCAAAGCCCTTGCACTCTGCGACTGCCGTTTTATTGCTAGCAAAGACTCGCCTGCTTGACACTCTTGTATAGCATCATCGCGCGCCCGCCAACATGGGCTCGGGTTTCTGGAATACAACATGCAACTCCACTCTGGAGGACACGCGCAGTACGTATCTCGACCAAAATAAGCTTCGCTGCCCTGGACCTTCCCGCGCGCCGAGAGGCATGGCGCCAAGTGGCTCAGGTTTGACGGGTTCAACATGCTGACCACTCGTCTACAATACAGTTGGGTCAGAGGAGAAGCTCGTTGGCGACCTCACCTTCCACCAACTAGCTTTGATCATTGCTGGAGGTTCTACGATAGTCGCCTACATCGTGAGCTTCTATCTCATGTGGCAGCATGCTCTCAACTACACAAAACCTCGTGAGCAAAAACAGTATGCTTCCTCTAGTTGCATGGTCCTGTGGTGTTTAGAAAGCTAACTAAACTAATGACAGTATTATTCGAATCCTCTTCATGATACCCATATATGCGACGTCGTCTTTCCTCTCTCTTTGGTTCTATTGGCATGCTGTATACTTCCAAGTCATAAGCGAGGCCTACGAAGCCTTCGCCATTTCATCTTTCTTCGCCCTAATGTGCCATCTTGTGGCGCCAGATCTCCACGAGCAGAAGCAGTTTTTCCGCCAGATGCAACCTATTAAGCCCTGGCTTTTACCCCTGAACTGGTTTGCCAAGTGTTGCGGTGGCGAGCGTGGCATTTGGAGAACACCAAAATCGGGGTTGACGTGGTTCAACATAATCTGGGTTGGCATCTACCATTACTGCTTCATACGTGTCGCCATGACCATCGTTGCCGTTGTAACACAACATTTTGACCGGTATTGCGAGAGCTCTAACAGCCCCGTATTTGCTCATGTTTGGGTATGTTTTAATGACTTACCGATAGTCTCGACATATACTAATTTACTATCACTTGCCTTAGGTCATTGCGATTGTAGCCATTGCAGTTACAATTGCTATTTACTGCTTATTCCAGTTTTATTCACAATTCAGGCAATCCCTGGCTGAGCACAAGTTGGGTCTGAAAGTGTTGGCCATTAAGCTTGTCGTCTTTCTGTCTTTCTGGCAAACAATAGCCATTTCATTAGCCACCTCATCTACGTTGAACCTTGTTAGCCCAAACGAGAAGCTCGCCTACCCCGATTTGAAAGTCGGCATCCCCAGCTTACTTCTCTGCATCGAGATGGCTCTATTCGCCGTCCTTCACTTATGGTCTTTTCCTTATGCTCCGTACCGAGAAGGCGCCAAGACTACTTTCTATCCTAGCCCCAATCCGTCAATCGGAATCCCACCACGAGAGAACGAGCATGGGCCTAAAATGGGAGGGTTCGCCGGTCTCAAAGCGTTTGGTGACGCTATCAACATATGGGACATCGTGAAGGCTTTCGGCAGAGGAATTCGCTGGTTATTCGTAGGGGCTAAGCGCCGCCACGAAGACCCAAGCTATCAACTCAAATCCGATACAAGCTACCCGATGCCAAATAACTCTGATGGTAAAAGTACAGATCATTTACCAATCGCAAATCAGTTTCGACGAAGTACGTTTGGCTTGCCTCATGCTCCTGGAGACCCAATGCCGGAAGAGAGCGCGGGGCTGATAGCAAATGCCCAGCCCAATCCGGGAAGTGCGCATAGAACACAGGCGAACCCGTACCTAGATTCAGCAATGCAGCCACAAGCATACAACGACAATGCGGAACGGGGCCCATCAACTCACACTACCTTTACTCCATACGATGACAGAGGTGACATAGGGGCTGCCGGGCCGCAGTACTATGCTTACGACGCAGGCGATCCCTACAGTAGTAATAATCCTGAGACTGGAGTCGCGTTGTCGCAAAATCCTAGGAATTCGACCCAAGTCAAGGTTGGCAATGCGTTATGGGGGCACCAGCAGCCTGAACGGCGTGAGGGTTCGGGATAACTGAACCGTTTCAGCCGGAATCACTCAATGCTCGAGGCGTTGACCACCTCTTGGAGGAAGGGGATGGCCTGTTACGTTTCAATGTATGTCTGATTAGCTTTTTAGGCCTCAAAGTTTGGCGTTTGGGGGATTGATTTTTGAATCTCACGAAATTATTAGACAAGATTCGTAAGGATATTACTTTCTTCAGGTCAAGAGAGTACGGGGGAATGATGTCGGTTCATGTTGGTCTATGGCTGGTGAAGTCACGGTGATATCCCTGTGTTTGCAAATTTATTTCGATTCTATGATTACAAGTCCTGGCCTACCTTGGTAGAATACTGGATTGAGATAGTATATGAAAGGAAAATGCAATAGATGGAATACGGCACTCTATTATCACATTCCTCTGTGGTAGTTTCCCTGATTCCATAAACATTTCCGTTTGGAAGTCTCCAAATAGAGTGTGGCAAGGGAATCAATTTCTCACGCGGGAACAAAGAGTCCTGTTGAAGAGTCCTGTTGATTAACATTAGTACTAGATACCTATATTCTGCTGTTGGGGCAGGCGACGAGCTAGTAATTGTAATGATATAATGCGCCAATAGGAGAAGGCCAGGGATTGAATCAGGAATGCGACCCCCAAAATACAATGCTACATACCAAGCTACCTAGCAGGTATGCTTATCGTAAGACCCCGTTCGATACTTCCTACACGTCACGTCTTCTTTTCGGGTTGTCTTTTACTTCACTTACTTTTACTATACGACATCAATGTTCTTCTAACCATCGTACCAGGGTCTTTTGTACTAGTTATGATCCACACTCATTAATATATCGCTGCTCGCTTTCTGGGCTCATACTGTATATGTTTACCTAGGTATTCATTGCCTCTGCGCTTTCCCCAGTCGCTCGCTCCCTTTCCCAGGGTCTATCTCCTTATCTAGTACTACCATCAACAACACGACACTCGTTTGCTCACTGATATCGAAAGTTTGAATATAGATATTCATTGTATCAGGTCTCTCCCTTCCAAGTGCTCCCTTCTCAGTCTGCAATCTCTTGCTTAACACCACGACACACTCCCCTCTCTACACAGTCTACACACACGCACGCACACATATTCTACCCCAGAGTCTTTCTATCGTGAAAATGCACACAATCGCACTGCTCACAGCTCTCGCCTCTGCGACATCCGCCACAAAGCTGGGTTTCAACTATGGCTCTACCTTCACCACCGGAGCAGCCAAGGCGCAGTCGGATTTCGAGGCCGAGTTTACTACCGCCGCGAACCTGAAAGGAACCACAGGTTGGACCAGCGCCCGGCTCTATACTATGGTGGTAAGCTATCTACTTTGTTTGTTGCCGTCCGGGTTGTCCGTGTTCACTTTGAGCCTGACCAGTACATAGCAAGGTGGCACTGCCAGTGATCCCATCTCCGCCATTCCTGCCGCTATCAAAACCAAGACTTCGCTGCTGTTGGGTCTGTGGGCGTCTGCCGGTGACACCGCATTTGCCAACGAGATCCTTGCCCTAAAGGCCGCTATAGAGGAGTACGGAGATGACCTCGCAGGCCTCGTTGATGGTATCTCAATTGGTAGCGAGGACTTGTACCGCAACTCGCCTCAGGGGATTGCTGCTGGTTCCAACCCTGGTGTTGATCCAGATGTTCTCGTCAAGTATATCAAGCAAGTTAAAGGAGCTATTGCTGGTACCGCCCTAAATGGTGCTCTTCTCGGCCACGTTGATACTTGGACTGGATGGGATAATTCGTCTAGCAGTGTTGTAGTCGACGCGCTCGATTGGATCGGCATGGATGCTTATCCATACTTTCAAGATACAATGCCCAATGCCATCGGTCAGAGCAAGTCCCTATTTCAGACTGCTCTAGGTAAAACACAGGCAGCTGCTCGCGGAAAGGCGGTTTGGATTACGGAAACAGGCCACCCCGTCAGCGGCAAAGACAGCGGAGACTCGGTTGCGTCCGCCGAGAATGCTGAAAAATTCTGGAAGACTGTGGGCTGCCCCATGTTCGGTAACATCAATGTCTGGTAAGTAAATTCAAGTAACCATTTTGTCCCCCTCGTCAGTAGTCTTCCGGAGCGTGGAACTTCTCCAGAAGCTTTGGTTTACTGCAGGGCTCAACTTCTTTCTTTTGGTGTTGCGATGCCCTTCCGGGGCGTTATTCGCTGACCGTAGCACAGGTGGTATACTCTTCAAGACGCAGCTCCCGAAACCCCTAACCCGAGCTTTGGTATCATCGGCAACGAACTGACTACCACACCCCTGTTTGACCTTAGTTGCGACGACGTCGAGGTAGAGCCCTCCTCCTATTCCTCCTCCTCCTCCTCCGTCGCCTCTACGAGTAAACCCACCAGCACCAAGCCCGCTACGACAGACGGAAGTGTGACGGCCACGGCAAGTGAAACTGAATCCAAGTCTACCGGTCTTGCGGGAGACGGCCAGAGTGATTCAAGCTCCTTGACTTCTCTCGAAGAGTCAGGTACCATGATCCCTCCACTCATCCCCACCCCAACCACCACCGGGGTCGCTTCAAGCACAGACTCTGGCTCAGGTTCCTCCTCAGATTCGTCCCCAGGTACCGATGCAGACTCCAGCTCAAGTTCCCCCTCAGGTTCTAGTGTAGACTCTAGCGCTAGCGATACCATGACATTTGTGTCGCCTACGCCTTCCCCCACCATCACTACTTCACCCGGGGGGGCTGCCGCTTCAGGTTTGGAGGTCGGAGTTATTGGGGCGACAATCGTAGCAATAATTGCCGCTATCGTATTTTTATAGAGCGAGATGACTACTTGACAAACAAATCAACGAAAAAATAGGGCGGTTTTCCAGAGACACTTTGTGATGAACGCGTTTTGGAGGCTGGTGGCCTTTTTGCTCGCTATTGCGACGGAACATAATGTTGGGATGGGTAATTTGAAACGAAATTGATAATCAGGTTGGTGTCTGTACCTCACGATAAAGAAAGACAGTGGGATATGTAAACGGGCCAGAGGGTACAGATCTAGTAGGTACTTAGACTAAGATGTGAGGGAGCTTGAAGCCTTACTCTTGATGGGATTGAGATATAGGGGATAGTGTGCTGGTCCTACACGTAATGCCCTAAATCTATAGATACAGCACATCAACGACACTTTAATATAATGTCTAAGAAGTCTCAAAGAGCCCCATCGATGATGCAGATATTGATTTTGGAGTGATATTGAATTATCAAGTTCCATGTCATGTTCTAAGACTTGCATGTTATCTACAAGACTTGGGTATTTCCGCGCTCACTTGACAGAGCTTCGGGTGAGGAGCTTCCAGTAAGGACTTTTGTCACTTCTTAGCCCCCTCAGGAGCGGATGGGCTATACTATCGTCTTGGGTGAAATTAGGGTTTAAATGAGCAGATATGTCTTGGTGAAAATATTCATGCTGCCACAACGAAAGAACAACCAGTGTTATTTGAGACGAAGACCAGACGAACACTGGTGATGTTGTAGGAAGACTGACGGCGTATTAGAGGAAAGAGAGAGTTAATGATTGCACTGCCGTGTAGAAGGCTTGAAGCATATGATACTCACTTGAGTACCTCCTGTACAAAACACACAATCATTGATTGCACTTGCAAAACACAGCGTTGTTATGTCCTACGCCTTCTCTAATGCTGAGCATCACCACCACATAAGTAAAGTCTCATCCTCAAGCCTGGATCATCCCCAGAACAACAAGATACATCTTTCTAATCCATCTCTCTACAAATATTGTGTACATAACTGAGCTGCTCTTATTGCTCCCACCCTAACAGAGGCTCGGCTCTCCATTAATATAATAACATATCGGGTTAAGCGAATAGTACACCGGTGGTATAACTAGACAGAGTATATTTCCCTCGAGGGCACAAGGTATGTTTTGCATCTCCTCTGCACGTTCGCCTTGCAGAATTGCTGATGATGGTAGCCATCATGAGTGACCAGGAGAGCGACCAGGAGAGCGACCAGGAGAGGAACCAGGAGAGGCACCAGGAGAGGCACCAGCAGAATCCCCAGCTACACCACCCCCAACCTCGCCGGCCGACTCACCAGCTAATTCGCGAAATACTACTTCTCGAGCAAAATCACGAGCAGAATGAGAATCATCACGGGCAGAATGGGAATCATCACGAGCAGAATGAGAATCATCACGGGCAGAATGGGAATCATCACGAGCAGAATAGGAACCATCAAGAGCAGAATGGGAATCATCACGAGCAGAATGGGAATCATCACGGGCAGAATGGGAATCATCAAGAGCAGAATGGGAATCATCACGGGCAGAATGGGAATCATGACGAGCAGAATCACCAGCGAACTCATTTGGAGTTACAACAATCTATCCGAAGGTTGGAAGCACTTAATTATGAAGCCGGTAATCTACGCGACTACTGGGTATGTGAAGTATGCGTGGAACTACACATCAGTCATCCGGACGATACGCCATCGGTAAGTAATGTTAGGAGTCATTTCCTTGGTTTGGCCGCTTCGAAAGTATCTGCATACATTTCATTTCATAAAAGCTTGTTAGAGATCTGAAACGCTTACATGCTGCAGTTTTATACTGCTGAACCGGAAGAGTTGCAGTGGCATTCCCATCGAATGTCCTGCCCTCATGGCCGATGGAGATGGGGCCAGCAGGCCTACGCCGACTATTCAGGTTGTCGATGTGACAATCGCCTCTACCAAATCGACCATCGTCACGTCCAGCTTGCCTTGAAGCTTGTTCGAATGCAAGACGTACCGGGTGTGGATTACGTCAAGGCACTTGTAGCTCCCGTCGTGGGTAAACTATATGACCCATGGGCCACGACTTGCTAGGATCACGATGCCCCGGCGGGTGACTACTCAGTTTGGCCTAACATAGTTCTTGCCAACGACAAATTGAGGTTCCTAACCAAATCCCGTTGGTACTTTTCTCGAACAGATAATGACACTTCTGCATGCGATACGATAAAAGAATTGAAGATATGCCCTCATCTGTATCGAATCGGCCCCGGAGATGCCAGCGTCAACAGAACACCACTAAACATAATGATGAGCGAAGCGACAGCCCTCAGAGGAGAAGTATACACCGGCTCGTGCTTTTGTTGCCCTACTGACATTACGATACGGGTAGAAAATGATGGCGCGGAGGTCTTCGCGTGGCAGGATTTCGGGACTGAAGAATCTCCTGCCAACCTTTTATGGAGATCCCATTGCTCGTTTTCACTAGGCTCGACATTACAGACACAAATTTTAACTTGGCCACCTCAGCATGCCTATGAGAGCGCCCGCGTGGCGTACGAATCGATGCCGTACATGACGTTTAACCACGACTTACCTCCCCCCTGATATACTAGACAGATGAGCTTTTGGATTGGTCGATTGGTCTTAGTCGTTGAGCATGTGGGATCAACTGTTGTATTGGATTAGGTCTTATCATTATTGGTAGACAGCGAAGCACGGGATGCTTGTCCTTGCTGGACAGGACTATAGCGAATTGAATTTTCCTCTGAACTTATCCGGTCCCTTTTCGTACGTTCTCATGTGTCAACCATTATTGACTTGAATACTAAATAGTGATGATATGAATAAGACGGAGGAACAGATGACTTGACGCCATGAAGGGGAACCAACGCAAACGACGAGGGAAAACGCGACGAGGGGTGGCTTAGGTCGCTTTTATCTTTTGACAGTCCCTTTCAGGTGATATGTCGCGAATTACCTCCTTAGGTCGGCAACAGGTTACGGGATACTTGACCCAAAATCTAAAATAGACAAGCACGATCACAACTGATAGGATGGCTTGTTTGACGAGAATAGTATTGGCTAGTATTGACCGAGGTGCCTCAATATCCCCTACAGCCTGCTACTCTTTTGCAAGTCTATCTTCACTTGCCTTGGCTCTCATAACATGGGTTTAGGGGGGTTTTAATTACGGTGTTACACGAACCTGGATATAGGCACTTTGGAAAATGGTCATTTTATATTCGATCAGAAGGTAGTCGAAATGCGCGAACATACATGTATTCGACTGGGCGTGTCTGAAAAGATAAAAAGATCACGCGATGCTTATTGGAATAGGGGAGATGGGCTTGCTACTCTATCTCGTTGCTTTACATGAGCGAACAATGATCGGAATCTGCCCCAGGAGATGCAAGTTGGATGAGAAAATAACTTGTAAGAGTTTCTAGGAAAGAATGCTTTTGTTTCATCACCTATGACTACTCTAATAGGTCAAAGAAGGTGCTAGCTACGTAAATACCCCTTCTTAATGTTTCATACCGAGCTTTTCCCAATGAACGAGGTGGCCGCGTTGAGAGCGCACCCAGCAAGCATATATGAACCAACTCAACACGACAGAAACCAGACTCGCGAGCGCAAGCCAGCGGTACTGTTCCACCTGGGGGAAAGCGATGGCGGCGGCGGCGCCGAGGACCTCGAATACGTTGACGATGGAGCTCTCGACGCCGGCGAAGCTCGAGCGCTGCGTCTTGTGTACCAAGGTCTGCGTTAGCTGTTGTGTGGTGAGATCGTAGACCCAGACGCCGACGCGCGAGAATGCGAGAAATGAAAACAGGATCACGCTCCAGCCCACGCTGAGGGACGCTCTGTCGCCTGCTGGACGCAATATCAGAGCGCCGGGGTCTTCTCCGGTTGCCTGGTCGCGTTGTTTGGAGATGGCCCAGAGAGCTAGTACGACGGGTATCTTGACGGTGGGTTAGCGAGGCGTGCTGTGGGATGGCCGTTGGATACCTAACTAACCGTACTGATGAACTGGCCGCTAATGCCCCATAGCCCGAGGCGCTTAAGGCCGACGCCAGTCTCTGTGTCTGCGATCGATTCTTCTTGTTCTGGTTCTCTACGTAACAAGCTGACTCTTGATTCATCAACTGATGCAGGGCTCTGTCGACTCGTCTTACCGAAATATACGACCCCCCAGGGTGTGACTGCAATGTTGGGGTCAGTTATCGCCGCCCTGAGCGTGGCCTGTAATTGTTTCGGAAGCGCGGGGATTTTCGGGACATATTCTAAACGAAAAGGGAACCTTTTGAAGCTGATAATTACTTACTAAGTGTACTGCTGATCTCAAAGATCGAGCCGATAGCCCGGGCGATGGTGATTACATTGAGCGAGTAGCCAATGTTGAGTAAGTATGTGATGAAGGTTGCCCGCCAGGTTAACATGTTGAAATGTAGCATCGCAAGAGCAAACGATGGGATCCAGACCGGGGTACTGAAATACATTTCCAGCCCATTGAAATACTGGCGTAGTTTACTCGACCAAGATCTAATTCCAACCCCCCCCTCTCCCGGCCCAGCGGCAGGGCCCTGCGATGGTCCGGAAGTAGGGATTGGCTTCGGAGCCTGCAATACTGTACTGCCGTTCCAAACCCGCTTAGCAGAGAGAAGTTCGATAGGGATGCTTATAAGGCTCGTGAGGCCGGTGTATAGCACACCGATACGTACGGAGCCCGTCGCCGAAATGACGATGGAGATGAAGATAGGGGATATCAGCTTGCAAACGAGATCGATGCGTCGCATGACAGCATTCAAATTTGTGAGGTCGTAAGGATGTCCTACAGGTCCGGCAACGGCAAAAACCCAATCTCGCTCCATCGATATCATATTGGCGGAAGCACTAAGCCGCTCGATGATACCGAATGCAATGGCGATGGCAAACATCACACCCTTTAGCGTGTCATTACGCGGTAGCGCAAACCGAGGCGGCGCAGCAGGTGTATCGCCGGTGAGCAGATTCTCCTGGCTCAGGATTGACAGCCAAACGAATGACCCCAAGATCACGGATGCTCGGTTACAGCAAATGGTTGACATGAGCGTTCGCAACCGGTTCGGCGATCGCTCAACCCAATGGCCCACAGAGCTCGATAACAGGATCATTGCAATATATATGATGACCATTCTGTGATCAATTCGTGAGACTCAAGCCTTGTGGGAATTACGGACATTACGAGCTCGGTGATATTCAGGGTACGTATTGAAGATCATCATGTAGGTACAGCGTAAATAAGATAGACAGTTAGCTTACCGCAGACCTGCCGCAACGAGGGTATCCGGGAATGCGGCAGCGGTGAAGAGAATCTTCGCACACAAACATTAGTCTTTTCTCGCTATAACCTGGCGCCACGGATAGCCCTTCCGAATATACCTACGGCAGCGAACTCATACCCACGAGCATTCCACGTTGAGAAAGCATGGCTGAGGTATAGGTTAAAAGCTTGAGCCCGAGTTAGTCCCGGCCGAGAGTCTTGGACCGCATGGTGGTTGTCGCCGAATGTCGTCGTTTCATCTTCGGATTCCATGACTGTTGCTCCTGGTCTCGATCATTCGAGCCAATCACTTTGAAAATGAGACAAGAGAGGGAAAGTATGGAACATCTAGAGTGAAATGCTTCTGAATTAAATTAGTGAGTCAACGTGGGAAAGAATAGGAAAAAAATCAAAAGTACTCCAACCCGAATATCGGCGACTCGAATAAGTTAGACTGATTACATGGTCGATGCTGGCAGGTAGTTAGGTACGGGACCTTAAAAGTTTCCTTATAGAGGTCAGCGACGGAGGTTTCCATTTGGTACTTGGCCCACTCATGTGTTGTCGTTATGAACTCATTGGTATTCCACATTGAGAAGTGTACTATATAGGTAATTCAAGACCTAGCTGATGGGTAATGAAAGGGAGTTTTTTTTCGTGATTGGACAAAAGAATGAATGTTTATATGACCGGCGCTTCGTTGAGCAGTAGGTAGCATAGTATTAGCTACTTGGTGAGATACCTAGATAGATTGCAAATGCGTAGTAGATACCCAAGCAACGCATGTACAGACAGTGCTAAAAATAAAAATAAAAATAAAGCCCTCACAGACTCCGGGAATAGATAAGTGCTTTGTTGAGTGCAGGGTCACAGGTTCAATCGGGAAGAGCTTCGTGTTTCTTTTCTTTTGGTTACACACTTAATTAGATTTTTGGTCTTATTCCTTGATATGGCTGACGCCGGTCGTTTCCAAACCCGAAAAAGATCTCATCTTTTGGTGGCGCCCCTTTTCTTAGCTCCTCTTCGGGGGCTTCGCACAGTTTACGTGCCACTTCTGGCACCTCCAATCCCCGCAAGTCGTCTATCCTCGACAGAAACTGCATTCCCATTCCAGCCTCCGAGTGCCATATTACATGGCAATGAAATAGCCATACGCCGGGATTGTCTGCTACAAATCGGAGTAAAACCCACCCAAAGCCTTCAACCGTAATTGTATCTCTCTTGAGAGGATTCATTATGACGGTCTTGTTCGCTGGGTCGAGGAGGCCTTTTCCTTCTGCTAGGAAGCCTAACGCTTTGTAGCTAGGAAAATAACCGTGACCTGCCCCTAACACCCACATTTTCATTCCATGCAAATGGAAAGGGTGGCTGTTCTCGTCCATGTTCTGTAGAATAATGTCAACTGTTTCTAGTTTGCTGTTTGAAATGACTAGCTCGGACTCGATGTCGAAAGCGACTTCATTAACGCCTTCTATAGCGAAAGATTCATTATTCTGTGCGAACCCATCGAGGACCCGGTGGAGCGTGGGATATTTGAGATTCGGCCGAAAGGACGACGAGTTTAAGACACCTCTTTGAAGGCGCCAATCACCAATGGCAAGATTCACGCGTAGATACCACGAGTGGTCCGCAACCTGTGGCGCGGGTTGTTGGGGTGAGGGTTGAAAAGAGGTGGTGGAGCTCAAGTCTCGGCAACTCGAGAGAAATGGGAGTTCGGAGGTTGTCTGGGGCAAGATAATATCTCGTTCGTTCTCATCTTGACTATGGCTGTCCTTTTCGCTGGCATCGTTATGATCATCATGTCGGGTATGTAGACTATTCGTATAGCGAATAATGGCTCTTGCCTCATCGATACCGTTCTCGGGGAGCTTCTGTTCTGCAAAGCAAGACGTAACCATTCTCGCCCGGAGCCAGAAAGCTCCATCATCGTGATCCGCTCTCAGAACAGCACTGTAACGTTGCCCGGGAGCCACAAGTAAAGGTGAACTTAGAGTACTATAATATACAGGGTTAGTAATTGCCATTTTGTGTGTGTTTAGGAACTACAGGAAGCTTTCAGGGCATAATATTGGCCCCAAAATGTGCTTTATACTTTAGAGGCCAGACACGACAGGAAGACAGTGATTCCGAAGGTCACTTACGGCTCGACAATTGTTCCATCTACTTCAACAACTTGCAAATCGTCATGGTCGTCAACGGCAACCTGAAACCACGCAAAGCCACCGACATTGATGAAACGAAGCCTATGGCTTTCACCAGAAGCCATGTCAAAATGCGGTAGAGAAGCTGCTTGCACCTCAGTACATTCCCGATCTGGGTGGTCAGAGCAGACAGCCTGGTTGACCCCGTTCATCAATGCTGTGTTGGGAATGGGCGCATCCTCAACACCCGGAGATAATATATCTCGCATGAGACCACTGGCTGGGTCATACCACCAGTCCTGCAGCAAGATGACGCGGTCTGAGGAATATGGTTTCGCTGCCTCTCGGTGGTTATGGACCACCATTGGCCCTACGAGACCGTCAAGGGCCTGCACCCCTTGGTGGCCGTGGTAAAAGTCTTGGGTCAACACATTAGCTCCGCAAATCAAATATGCCCATCATGAAAGCGATACGGCGAGTACTGGGGCGGTCTTATAGGGGGAGCGATGCAGGGTCCTGACTTACATGTACCCGATTGGCCCGTAACATTAAACTTATACTGATAGGACTGGCCCGGGGGGATAGGACACTGAGTCACACCGGCAGCTCCATCCATCCAGTTTGTCCCATTTTGGAAGATACCATGCCAATGTAGCGCGGTGGCATTGGAAGCTTTGTTCACCAGGTTGACAATGAGTACATCTCCTTCGTTTATTTCGATCAGTGGTCCTGGGAACTGGTTGTTAATCAACATCACTGGCCTGTGTACGCCATCTGGACTGCCTTCTCCGTTGGTAATGATCCATTCATATTCTCTGACTTGGCTCGGAGCGAGAAAGTTCCAGTCCGGGTCTAGAATGTATCCATCTGGGCGGGTTGGTTGTGGTGACGGAAGATCGTCATCAATTTGCGATTCAATGTTTGGCTTGATGGGGTTTAAGGGGTTGAGAGAGAGCAAAAGGCCGGAAAGGGGGAAAAGGATAACGACTGAAACTGCGAGGAGCCCGGCAAATGACCATGCTGACCGATGGGCTTGCGGTGTCGCCTGTCCAAGCACCCGACTGTCATTGAGATGATGATGAGACAGTAGACGCCTGGCCTCCGTCTCAGTACTATCGGACATATCCTCTTGATATATATCGCTTTCGAATCGAACAGCATCTGTCTGAGAACTCTGATGTTGAGGCGAAAATGACCTGCTGTTCTCGTAGTTCGTCATGGTGGTGGGACTGTTATGAAGCTCCTCGGAGAACTCGTTGATCACGTAGGGGTCAGCGAGGAAACCAGCTTAGCACCAATGACTTTTCAACTGAGATGTCAACTAAGATGTCAACTAAGATGTGATATTGCAGTATTATGCACAAATCTTTCCGTCACGGGGAAAATGTATTATTTATCCCGCGATGCACTGAAATGGTTGGAATAAGCAAGAGAAGGCTAACACCAACACTACAAAATCCAAGTATAGCGCTCTAAGAGGAGCAGGACTCTGGTCTTTTGGGGAATAAACGCCAATAATTCAGCGGTGGAGCTTCCCACCCCTGGGCACGCGTTGAAATAACATTAGAGTGCGATAGTTCGATGAGGCGAAGGTTGAAGGTTGAAGATTGAAGATTGAAAGTGTTGACCAAAAAAAGGAGCAGTTCAGTCTAGATACCCAGTCACATAACAGTTGCCAAATAGGGAAGGAATTTAACGCCGCTAAACGCCGAGTTATCTATTTTACGTACTTAGACTAGTATACTTTTAGTGCAAGAGGTAGGTAGTGGCTGTGTACCACGCATGTAAAATAACGAGCTTGTCAAAGGCACGTGGGTTTAGGATAGGTAGGAAATGTATCAATGAAGTGTTTCCGACCGTCTTGAGCCTCACTATCTCAGCCTAGAATATAGGTAAACAGGGCATATTCCCAACAGGACACTTACCATACTCTTATAGACGTTGTATGTACTGAGTACCTTAAGTAAATAACCTTATGTTATCAGATACCTAGGTACATGTATAAGTGTACTACCTAACCTTGAAGTCGGACAACTTCGGATTCTTTACTTGTCAACCTAGTTCTATACTATGATAACAGGTATTAGAAGAGAACATTTGAAGCTCATGATCTGATCTACCCAGTGTAAATAATATTGATATTTGACTCACATCGTACCTGGGTATCTACGTAGTACTTAGACTATAAAGCTGGTACCTACCTCTCAGTACATGTAGGGATAGTACCTATCCCTGACGCGGGGTAGAATGCATTTTAAGTGTAACGAAACTCCAGCTAAGGAGTAATCAGATAAACTGATAATAACCGTGCGTTTTGGTGTAGAGCTAAGCTAGCTATCAATCAATTGATCAATCAAACTTACTTGACTCATCGATCGCGGCAACCTGCCGTCTACTATACCTATGCCACTCTTAGCTGGTGCATAGCACCAAGAGGTACCTAGGTTAGAGTAATGTAGCTTGTGCTTATTAATATTAACAATAGTTATACCAACGAGCAATGCGACAAACTGATAACTGCTCTGGTGGCTAAGCTGATAATGCCTGTGTGTTTTGGTGGGTTTTAATAGAGAAAGAGATCCATATAAAATCTACTTAGTACTTGCTTTATTTAAATTATGCAAAGGATTTATATACTATTTGTTTTATTTAGCTATAATATTAAAGAGGGGTAAAAATAAAAGCTTATATAAAGATTTATACTGTTTTTTAATTGCTATTTAATTGCTGCCTAATTATTTTTAGATTATTTTTTAATTGTTTTTAAATTGTTTTTTGATTGTTTTTAGCTTTATTATTTTTTATTGTGATTTTAAACGAGATTTTATGTAGTAATAGCTAATGTTTATGTTAATAATATTTAAGATAAAGATATACTTTTAATCGTAAAAAAATATAAAGACCTATTTTATTTTTTTATTTATTAGCAAGATAATATTAAAAATAATATTAGATTTTATTATTATTTAACATTAAGTATTTAAAAGAATTATATTTAGTATACCTTTATTAATTAAGTAAATTAATATTAAAATATATAGTAGCGCTTATAATAACTTTAATATATAAATATAATAGTATATACTACTATAATATATTTTTTTTTTAAATTTATTATAAAATTATTAACAAGCTATTTTTAATAAATAGTTATTTAAAGTTAAATAATTTTGCTATATAACTAATATATTAAAAATACTTAATATATTAGTTAATAAAATTATATTTATTATTTTTATTAAAACATTATAAAAGTTTAAGGTTAAAAAACTATAAAATAAAGTAAGTTATTTTATTATATAAATTTTATTTACTTAATATTTATAAAATAAAATTTAATATAATATTTAATATTATATAGTTACTTTTTTAATTAAAACTTTACTATTTAAAAAAGCACTTATAATATATTATATATATTAGTATATAAAAAACAAAGCTTGTTTTTATATACTAATAAAATTATTTAGTTATATTAAAAGTATACTTAATTTTAAGATTTATATTATTTAGTTAAAAGCTTAAATAAAAATAGTTAACTTTTAAAAAAAAGCTATTAGGTATATAATATTAATGAGAAATATTTTTAGGATTATTTTAATTTATATTTAAACTTATATAAGTAAATTAAGTAAATATATTAGTAATTTTATAAAAAGTAAGCATATAAAAACTAATAAAATACTTATTAACTTTATTTGTTAATTATTAATTATAATATATATTAAATAAGCTATATATAATCGTACGTTATATAGTGAAATAAAATATAATTAATTGTGTGCTATATTTATTTATGTAAAAAGAAAGAAAGTAAATCCTTTGTACGCAATAAAATCTTTACCTTAGGTAAAGATCTTAACTAATATATAAAAATAATAGAAATAAGGAAACATAGGGGTAAATAAGTGTTTTATATAATACTAGCTATTGCACGCTAAAACTATTAAATGCAGCTAACATTAAGATTTTAATACTAGCTATTTTTTTTTTGGCTGCAATTTTTTACTTATATAATATAAAAAAAAAACTAAAAAATAAATAAAATAACTATATATACCTTTTAACTTTTTGCTTTTGCTTTTATATAAAATTAAAAGTATTAACTAATTAAAACATAACTTATATTATGTTACTTAATGTTATATATAACTAAAAAAGTGGTTTTATAACTAATTATAACGTAGTAAAATAATTAAGCTAATTATATATAATTAAAAACTACTTTAAAGTTATAATTAATGTTTTACTTATATATTTACTTTATATAATTAGTTAATTAGTTATTAGTTATAGCTTTATTTATATTAAGTAGTTATTAATAAGTTAGTTAATTATATAAAAAATATAACTATATATGTTTTAAGTTAACTATATAAAAAAAATGCCGATATAAAAGCGGGTTTAAATATATAAAAAAACAAACTTTTTTAAGTGCTTGTTTTTTTTTTTTTTTTTTTGTATTTATATATATATATATATACTATATATAAAGTTTTTAAACCTTTATTAAGGTTATATTAACGGTAGTTTAAATAAATTATTAATAATAGTAGCAATATTAATATATTTACTATTGCCTTTATTATATTTGCTTGCTGGCGCTTTATGCTTTTGCTGCTTAGTAGTATTGCCTAGTTTAGTAATTTTGTTTGCATGCTTAATAATGGTGCGACTAAGGTATACTGCTTTTTTATAGGAACTTTAGCTTGCTAGGCTTTTATATAGTTGTTTTATATAAATATATATATATTTTTATTTTTTATGTAAATAGTTTTATATATATTTTTTAGCTAATTTAGTTTTTTATTATATAATAGCAAAAAAAAAGCATTATTGCTGCCGTTTTTTTTATTAATATTATTTTTAAGGTATTATTTAGCAATAACTTTATTAACGCTTAAGCTAAGCTTGTGCGCTAAAAAGGCTACTTTTAGGCTTTTTTAATATAAAGTTATAAAGCTATTATAGCTATTATATATGTTAATAGCTTATATAATAGCTATTATAGTTATAATAAGTTGTTTTTTAAAGTATGTTATTAGGTTTTTAGTTATTAAAGTAATATATACGGTGCTTATATTTAGCGCTTATATAAAGCGCGATATTTTAACTATAGTTAAAAAAAAGAGAGAGAAAAAAAAAGAAAAAAAAAAGAGAAAAAAAAAAGTTTTTAGTTTTATGTGTTGCTTTTAATTTTTAATTGTTTTAAATAAATATAAACTTTTATGCGGTTGTTTTTAATACGCTGCTTTTTTTTTATATTTTTTTTTTGTAAATATAATTTAGTAACATATAGTTGTTTTTAACTTTTTTTTATAAATACTTTTATTTATATAACTAATTTATTTATAAATATAAAATCTTTAAGTATTTAATTAGGTGCTTTTTTTATAAAAGCGTTAATAAGGTTATTTTTGCTGTTTATTTATTATATATTAAAAATCTTTTTTTTTTATATAATTTTTATAATGCTATAATATTAATTATAAAACGTTTTTTTTATATAGTTTTTAACTTTATTAAGTAGTTATATAATAATTTTAAGTTTATATATAATATTATTAAAATTAATATAATTTTTAATATAATTATAATCTTTAAAATTATTATATATAAAGTAATAATACTATTTACTTTATTAATTATACTATATAACTTATTAGCTAATATACTTTTAATAACCTTTTTATATTTACTTAAATTTTAATATATAATATTACTTTTAATTTTAAATTTATTTAGCTTTATATAATATTTAATAGCTAATATAATTATAAATTTAAGCTATAAATTTATATTTATATTATTTATAAAAAATCTATTTATAAAAATAAATAATTTTATATAACTTAAATTTAAAGATATAAATTTTAAGCTATAATTACAGTTATTTATTTACTACTTAATTTTTTTTATTTAAAGCTTATATGTTAGCTTTAATAAGTTTTATAGTTTAAGTAGCAGTTACTAGGTTATATACTGCTTTTAGTTAGCAAATACTATTAATATATACGCTTTTTATATATTAAAAAATATATTATTATATAAAATCTTTTATATAATAATTAACTTTAGCTAGTTAATTTGTTTGGCTTTTTTAAGTTAAAATAATATTTTTATTAATTAATAAAGTAATTTAGCCTTTATTAAATTTTATAAAATAGTTTGTTTATAAAATCTTTTTAAGCTTTATATAAAGCTTTGCTTTTTATAACTTTATTTCTTTTTATATAAAAAAACTTAAAGTAATAAAGCTAAAAATATTATTTGTTTATAAACTAATAATCTTAAAATTATTTAATAAACTAATTAATATAAAAAGGTATAAGTTATATATTAAAATAATTATTTTTAATTAGTTATAATAATATTTATAGTAAATTTTAAACTAATATAGCTTTAATTTTAGGACTTTATATAGCAGTTATATAACTTTTAAAACTATTTCCGTAAGATATTTATTTTTTAGTTCTTTTAGCAGTTATATAATAATTATTTATAATAGCTTATTTTTTAATTATATATATACTTAAGTAATATTTTAAAGTTTACTTTTAGCGTTATAATTTTATATAAAAAAAAAACTTAATATTAAAATTAATTTTTAGCTTATTTATTATATTATAAGTAACTATATAAAAACTATTTCTTTTTTTTAGTTGTTATAGCTTTATATAATTAGTTTTAATTTTTTATACGGTTAAATTATTTTGCTTTTTATTTTTTATATAAGCTTAAACTTAAATATATAAATATTATTATATTGTTTTAAGTTATATATTATAAATTTAAATATACTTTATATAATAAGTTTATTAATTTTAATAACGTTTGTTTTTTTAAATAAAGCGCTAAAGGTATTAATTATATTATTTTTGCGCAACTTAATTACTAAAGCGTAATTTTGCTCCTTTTTTTTAGTTAAAAATATATGCTATATATAAGGTATATAAAAGTTAATAGCTTTATAAAAGCGTTTTTTTTTTTTTTATATAGCTAATAGTAAAGGTATTTAGGTTTTATTTAATACTTTGTTTATATTTTTTAATATAGTGTTTTTTGTTATATAGTAATACGGCTTTATTTATATAGCTTTAAACTATATAAAACTATTTATTAATTTAATTATTATATTTAACCTTTTAATTAATTAGATTTTATATAGTTTATTTTAGCTTTGCTTTTTTTATTATATAAAGATTTTGCTTTATAATAGTAATAATAATATATTATATAAGTTAAGCTTATTATATTTATTAGCTGCTTAATTAATATTAGCTTTAGCTTTTTTTTTACGTAATATTTTTATAGCTTTTTTAATTGCTTTAGCTTATTATATAATATTTAGTAAAAAAAAAAAGTTTAAGTTTACTTTAAAATAAGCTTTAAAAATAAAAAGTATTAATATTAAGCTATTTAGTTTTATAATATTATTTAAAGCTTTAATTGCTATTTATAAAATTAACTTTTATTTTATATAACTTTTAAGCTTAGCTTTAAATATGTTATATATATAGTATAGTAGCTTATATATTTGTTTAATTTTATTTACTACTTAATATGCTTTTATAAGCATTATATAATATTAAATGCTTATAATTTTTATTTAGTTTTAAAATTTTTTAAATAAAAAATTAGTTTTTAAGTTATATATAATATAATTAAAAGGTTTTTAGTATATATTAATTTAGTATTTATATAAAGCTTTTTAAATATATTATATAAATATAAAATTTAAAAAAGTTATTGCTTAAAAAGATATTATAATATTAATTATATATAATATTTACTTATTGTTTATTTATATAGTATTAATAATTATTTTATAGTTAAAGTTGCAATTATTTTTAATTATAAACTTAAAGCATTTAAGTGTTTAATTATATATTTAATAATAATAGTAAAACTTTTAAATCTTTTTTAAAGTTAAATAGCTAATATTATATTTTATATAACTAAATATATTATATAGCTTTTTTATATAAAGGTAACTAAAATAATAATATAAGTAGCATAGCTTTACTTTTATAAAGTAGATTTTAATTTTATATAATAAAGTATTAAAAAATAAGTGATTTTATTTATATATAACTAGTATTTTTTTTTTGTTTACTTATATAATTTTATTTTATATGTTATTAAAAAAAGCTTTTATATAATTTATGTTTGCTAATAAAAAAAAGAAAAAAGTTAATATATTTAATATATAATATATAATTATATTAAAAAAGCTTTTAATTTATATAGTACTAATTAAAGTAATAGTTTTATTGCTTTTAAATTTAATATAAGCATTACTAAAGGTTTAATTTACTTTTATATATAAGTAAAGTTATAAGTATACAACTAATTGCGCTTTTTTATTATAAAATATATAAAAGCCTTTATATTTTAAACTTTTTTTTAATATTTTATATAATATTAGTTATTTAAAAAAAATTAGTTGCTTAAAATAATTATTTTATAATTTTTTATTTTTTTGCTAATTATATAATGTTTGCTATTTTAAATATTTTTACTAGTTATATAATATATAAATATATTATTTATTAAAAATTATATTGCTTATATATTATATTTTTTATTAGCGTTGTTTTTATTATTATTTAACTTAAGGTAGCTTTTATATTTTATTAGGTATAAAAAGAATTTTTTATTTATAGGCTATATAAAGTGTAATATTTTATATAAGCTAAAATATTAGTTTTATACGCAAGCTTTTTTTTAAAAAGTATAGTTTATTAACTAATATTTTTTTTTTTAGCATATAAAGTACTTTTTTTTTATATAAAACTTTTAGCTAGCTTAGCTAGCTTATTTATATAGCTAAAAGTAATTATAATATAAGCTGTTTTATTTTAAATAATTTAAATAAAACTTAAGCTTAAAGCTTTTTATATAGTTATTTTAGCTATACTTTTTATTTATAAAATAAATATTGTTTTTTTTTTATATAAAGTGTTTAAAGGTAATATTTGCTAAAATTTAAAAGTATGCTTATAAGTTAGCAAAAAAGCTTTTATATAATAGCTTTTAAAATATAAGTGCTATATTAAATTTTAATACTTTTTAATACGCTTATATAATTATTATACTAAGTTAGATTTTATTTTAGTAGCTAGTACTTAATATATATTATATTTTTATTAGCTTATTAATTATAAGCTTTAGTATATTATATAGTATTAATTTTAAATTTTTTTGTTTTATTTATATATATATAATTATAGTTTAGTTAGCTTAATAATAGCTATAATTTATATTAATATTAAAGTATATATTTAATATATAATAAATTTTATTTTAAATGCTTTTTATACTAATATAATAAATATAGTAGTTTTTTATATAACTTTATAATATAGATAAAAATATAATGTAGTATTAGTTTTTTATAATTTTTAGCTTTTAGCAAGCGTTAATAAATAGTTTTGCTTTATTATATAATAAGTTGTACGGCTTTTTAAAGTAGTTTTTTTTTTATTTTTAAGTTTTTTAAAAAAGTGTGTATTTATTTAGTGAAATCTTTTTGTTTTATATGTGTTTTATAAAAAGTAAGTTTATAATTATATTAATTATAGTTAGATTTAGTGTTGTATATATGTACTTTTTTAGCTAAAAAGTTTAAAAAAAATAGTAAGTAATAATATATTTATAAACTAATTAAAAGTTTAAATAATAGCTAGTAATAACTAAGGTAATAAGTATTATAGTTTTTTTATATAGCTATATAAAGGTATTTTTTTTGATATTTTATTATATAAGAGGTTTTTTAAATTATATAGTTTTTAAGTAGGTTAAAAGGGAAATAGGTATAATATTTGGTGTTATACTTTTTAAAAGTTATTTAAAAGTTTAAAATAAGGGTTATATAATAGCTTTTAATAATTTTGCTTAAAGTATTAATAATTTTATTAGGTATAAAAGTTTATAGTATATAATATTTTTTTGTATAGTTTTAAGTATTTTTAATATTATTAGTAAATAATTTTTAATATTTAATAAAATTTTTTTTATTTTTAAGATTTTTAAGATTTTTAATATTAGTATATAGCAGTATATAAAAAATTAAGCATTAGTTTAATTTTTAAAATCTTTTTTATATATTTGCTAAAAGTTTTGTTTTATTGTTTTTAAATATATATATTTATATATTTAGTTAAATAAATAAATATTTAATTTATTAGTGTTTAGTTTATATATTAGGTTAATATTTTGGTTTTATTTCTTTTTTAAAATTATTTTTTGTATAAGATTTTTAAGTATCTTAATATTTTATATAATTTATTTATATAAAATATTATTTAAGTTAAAGTGTTTAAATAGTATATTTATTAAAAGGGCTATTAATTTTATAGCTATTTTATTAAAATATTGCTTAGTTGTTATATAGCGATATAATTTAGTATTTTAATAAAGTTACTTGTTATTTTTATTTTTTTATATGTATGTTTTTTGCTTTAGGTTATTAAAAAGAAAATACTTATATAAAAAGATTTAAATCTTTTTTTTTTTTATATTATGCAAATATTTTTTGCTTTAGGTTGCTAAAAAGAAAATATTTATATAATAAAAATCTTAGGGATTAATATAAAAGTAAATATTTTTTACTTTAGGTTATTAAAAAGAAAATATTTATATAGTTAAAATTTAAAGTTTTTTTAGTTGTTTTTTGTTTTTATTTTTATTAATTTATAATATTTTTATAACTACTAATTAATATTAAATAGGCTATGTATAATTATATGTTATATAATAAAATAAAATATAGTTAATTGTGTGCTATATTTATTTATATAAAAAAAAAAAAAGTAAATCTTTTATACGCAACGGAATCTTTATTTTAGGTGAAGATTCTAACTAGTGTACAAAGATAACAGAGATAAGGAAACATAAAGGTAAATAAGTATTTCGTGTAATATTAGCTATTATACGCTAAGACCATTAAATGTAGCTAACACCAAGATTCCAATAATATAAAATATTTCTTTTTTTTCTTTTTTATTATTATTATAATATTAATAATATAATAGAAAATTAGTAGTATATAACAGTATATATTATATTACTTTATAGGTATAATATCACTTTTTTAATTAAATTAATTTTTTTATTTATTACTAATAAAATATTATAATAAACTATTATTAATTATAAAGCTTATAGCAAATAAGGAGTATTATCTTACTAGTAATATAAGGAATATATATTACTTATTTATAAGCAATTAAAAAAAGCGACCTTATTATAATAAAATTTTTTGTTTTATTTAACTTGTTATAATGCTAATATTATAATAATAAATAAAGTTTACTTTAGTAAAATTTTAAAGCTTATTTAAATTTAATATAAAGTTATATACTAATTTATAATATTAATAAACTATAAAGCAACGCTATATATTTTAGTAATATTATATAGTAAACATTAGCACCTTTTATTACTAGCTATTAAAACTCTTTAGTTTATTATTAAATTAATTATTTAAATTATTTAATAAATTAATTAATTATTTATAAGCTTAAGTATATATTGCTATTGTTTTAATATTTTATTTTTATTAATTTTTTTTAGATATATTTTTAATATTAAAAAAGTTAAAAGGCTTTTTAATTAAGTATAACAAGCGCTTAATAATAGATATTTACTATAGTTTTATTAATACGGATTATTTTTGGCATATTATTTATAAGCAATAAATTTTGCTTTTTTTACTTAGTGCTTAAAAGATTATATTTGTTTTACTATAAACTAAAAAACAAAACAATAAAATATATATAAGCAAAATATTTTGTATTTATTTTTATTTATTTTTATTAATTTTATTATATTAGTATATTTAATATATAATATAATTATATTTTAACTATATAATTATTTGCTTTTATTATAAGCAAATAAAATAATAAGGTTTTAATAAAATAAAAACCTTTATAATTAATGTTAATTATAAGCATATAAAAGGCCTATAAAAATAAGAGATAATTTAGGCCTAGTATTTTTATAACTTAAAGAAAAATAAGTGTTATATTTTAAATTGTTTTTAAATTAGTTTAAAATTGTTTTTAATTAAGATTTAATTTAGTATTTTTATTTATATAATGCTTTATAAATTTTAAAACAACTAAAATATATAACTATATGTTTTAATAAGTTTTTTATATTTTTAAAAACAAATATATAATTAAAGTTAAATAAAAATATACTAATAATAGTAGCTTTTTTAAAATAACTTTAAACTAAGGTTTAAGTGTTATTAAAGGTTTTAGCTTATATTTATAAAAGAAAGTATAAATTAACTAAATAATAAGGTATTATATTATATTTATAATAAGATTTTACTAAGTTTATTTTAAATAAAGTGTTAAAAAGTTATTTGGTATTAATTATTTAATTAGGTTAAGTTTGCTATATAATGCGCTAATGTTTTTATTATGCGTTTAAAATATATAAAAGTATAATAAAATCTATAATTAAATTATTAGTATGTTATTTTAAAAATAATTAAGAAATGTTTTTAAATATTAATAAGTTTAATAGTAAGGTTTTTTATATATATAAAATAAGTAAAGTATAAAAAGTTTTTTTTAATTGTAGCAAGGTTTTATTAAGTAAAGTTATAAATTTTTTATAATAATTAAAACTTAATTTTAAAGGATATAAATATAATTAAGATTATATATGTAGTATTATATCTTTAGATAAAAAAATATTTTTTTTTATTTTAAATTATTAATAGTATAAGAGATTAAGATTAGAATTTTATTTTAAGAGATAAAGTTACTTAAGTGTTGCAAATTTTAATAATATATTAAAATATTAAAGTTATAAGCTGATTTAATTTAGCTTTAAATAAGCGTAATAAGTATTATATATTTAATAATTAATTGCTTTTAAACTAACTTTGGTTTAAAAGCGAAAGCGTATAAAATAAAACGCTTATTTATTTAATAAAGAGTTATTATAATCGCAAAGCTGCTACTATATTTTTTAACTTTTTATTAAGTGTTTATAGTAAGATTATGCTTTATTAGTGGAGAGTTTTATTAGTAGCTTATTAAAGAGCGATATTTTTAATATTTAATTTAATAGTAATAACTTTATGTTTTATTATAGCAATAGTGTTTTATTATTTGGCGTACTAATATAATTACGTAAATAAAGCTTTTAAAGCTAAACTTTTACTTAACTATTGTAATCTTTTTATTAATAGGTAATATAAAGCTAAATAAATGTTTAATAAAGCTAGTTGGCTTTTGAAAAATATTAGTTATAGCTTGAAAAGTAATAAAAAGATATAAAGAAATAAGATAAAAAGGTAGCGCTTAAATTAAAAATAAAAAAATAAGCGGTTAAAGCAAAAAAGCAAAAGAGAACTTTTAAACTAAAACAAAAAATGTAAATAAAATGCAAGAGAATATAAATAAAGTTGTAGTTTTGCTTATAATAGCTAAATTAAATTATAATATTATAATTGCTAATTGTTTTTTAATTGTTTTTTAATTGTTTTTTAATTATTTTTTAATTGTTTTTTAATTGTTATTGTATATAATTTTTAATACCTTAAACAAAAATAATCTTATTATTTATATAAATAATATTATTTAAATTATAATTTAAATATATTAAGTATTTAAAATATTTATATATTAATATATTTATTAAATTATTATATAATATATAAATAAATTTAATAAGTTATTTATAATAAATTATATAATATAATATAAATATATAATATATTTTTTAATAATTTTTTATATTTTATTTTATTTTATTTATTTATATTTTTTTTATTTAATAATATATTTAAATTTTATTTTTAATAAGTTTTATATTTTTTAATATTTTTATATAAATAAACTTAATAATTTAATTAAAATATATATTTAAATTAAAATTTAAATAATATTATATAAATATAATAAAATATTATTATATAATAAAACTTTTTAACTTTTTAACTTTTTATTTTTAAAACTTTAATTTTTCCACTTATAAAAATAAATAATATATTAAAAAAAACTAAATTATAAACTATTATTTATACTTTTAAATAAAACCTTTTTTTTAATATTTATAAGCTTATAAAAATATATTATGTTTTTAATAAAATTTTTTATTACTAAATTATTAATATTATATTTAAATATAAAAGTAAAAATATATTAAATAAACTTATTAAAACTAAAAAATAATTAATTATTTTTTTTATTATTAACTTAAATTTATAAGCATTTTATTTTTAAATTTATTATATTTAAAATATAGTTAATTAATTATTAATAAAATAAAAAAATAACTTTATTAATATTAATTAAATTATATATTTTATAAATTATATATTAATTTTTAAAATATATTTAAACTATTAAATTAATTATTATTAAGTTTTTTATAAAGATTTTATTAAATATAATATATATTATAAACATATAAAAAAAACTATTAAACATAAAAATATTATAAAAAAAATATATATATAATTTTAATAAAATAAGGTTTATTGTTGGAATCCTAGTGTTGGCTGCATTTAATGGTCTTAGCGTGCGATAGCTAGTATCGCACGAAACACTCATTTACCCCTATGTTTCCTTATCTCTGTTATCTTCGTACGCTAGTTAGGATCTTTACCTTAGGTGAAGATTTTGCTGCGTACGAGGGATTTACTTTCTCTCCTTTTACATAGATAGATATAGCACACAATTAACTGTATTTTATCTCACCACGTAACGTACGATTGTATATAGCCTATTTAACATTTATAATAAATATAATTATAATTAATATAATTATAATAAATATAAAAAAATAAAATAAACTTAAATAAACTTAATAAAATAATTAAAATTAATTTATAGTTATTTATATAATTAATTTTTAAAGTTAAATAATATTATTTATTATTATTTTTAAAAAAAAAACCTACTTTATTTTTTAATATTATAATAGCTTTTTATTACTTAATTAATAAATTATAATCTTAAATAATACTTAAATTAATAATAAACTTAATTTAAAATAAATTAAATACTTTAATATATATATTTATTTATATTTAATAAATATAAAATATTTTTTTATTTTTAATTATTATAATATATTTTATTATTATATAATAAAACTTTTAAAACTTATTTTTATTATATATTAAAAAAATAACTATAATATAATTAATTTAATTTAAATTAATTAAAAAGATTTTTATTAAATATTTTTATTTTTATTATATATATTTATATATTATATATATTTAATTGCAGTCACGGCTGGCACGCATGGCTGGATAGATGGGTCTAGACCCCACCAATCCAACCAACGCACGTGCCACCGCACAGACCACTTAACCGCACACAATACCAATTACTCTAGCCGTAATTCCGTAGATCCTTCCTTTCCCTCTTCATCCTAAGATTAATATACAAATGGTAACCCAACTAGGAGTCTTATCTCTATAAAGGACCCCAATTATAACAATTGCTTTTATTTAATAACTACTATTTTTACTATTTTTTTTAATTTATTAAACTACTACTTTTTTAAAAAACTTAAAGATTTATTTCTTTAATTAAAATAAATATAATAAAATAGTATAATAATTATATGTTTAATATTTATATAATAAAATATAAGTTTAAATCTTATTTTTATTAACTTTTAACTTTTTTAATAAAAAGCTGTTTTTTAATTAATAGCTTTATATATATATTATTAAAATTTAATAAGTTTATAATTATAAACTAATTATATATTAATTTGCTTTTAATTAATAAAATAAAAGCTTAAAAACATAGATTTACTTATTATATTATTAAAATAAAGTGTTAATAATATAAAAATTATATTATATTATAATATTAATAATTTTATAGTTAAATAATTAAAATTTAACTAAAATAATAAACTTGTTTTACTTTAACTAAAAAAAACATTATTATATTAAAGTAATATAAAAACTAATAAGTATAACTAGCTTAAAATCTAGTTAAGCTTAATAAAACTTATTTATTATTTATTTTTTTGCTTTTATTACTATTATTTGCTTTTAATTTACTTTTATTTTTATAAATACTTATATAATAAAATATAAGTATAATAAAGCGGTAAAAATAACTAATTAAAGCTTATTAAGGTATAATATATTACTTTTAAATTTAAATTAATTATTTATTTATTATAATATTTTATTAATTTTATTTTTAAAATCTAAAAAAATATAGCGTAAATATTATTTATATAATAATAATGCTATATAATAAACTATAAAAAAAAAGGTTTTAGTTTAAAAGTATAGCTTAATTATACACTAATATTTTTATAGTTTTTTTTTTTTTTTATAAATAAAAATATTATACTATTAATATATTAAATATTAAATATATATAATATTATATAATATTAAATAATATAAATAAAATATAATTAATAATAATAAAATAAATATTTTTTTAGTTTATAATTACTTATTTTTTATTTTATAATATTTATTAAATATATAATTAACTTTTTTAAGCTTAATAATTTTATTTAAAATTAAAGTTTATTTATATATTAATAAATATATAGCTTTAAATAAAAAGGCTATAATATTAATAATTTTAATTAAAAAGTTATTTTAATATTTTTAAATATAATTTTTTAAATAAATTATTTATATAATAACTTTTTTAATATTTATAAGCGTTATTAAAAATATAATAATAAAAAATAGTTTAAAAAATAATAATAATATAAAGGTAATTAGCTTATTTTTAAGCTTTAAAATAATAGTATTTAAATTAAATAAAATAAAGCTAATGGTTTTAAACTTAAATATAATATTTTTAAATATTATTACTTAAATATAAGTTTTAAAAAACATAAGTAAAAAGTTTTTCTTTAAAATATAAATTATATTAATTTATATAATATTACTAATTTTAATATTATATGTTTTTTTTAATAAATTAAAATATAAAATATTTAAAAGTTAAAGTTTATAAAAAAAGTATATAAGTATTATTTTAATATAAATATTATTTTTTTAGTAATAATTTTTAAATATTTTTAAATAATAGCTTTTATAACTATTAAAAATAAAAAAGCGTTTTATATTTATTAAACGTAAATAAATATATATATTAAAGTATTTAATTTATTTTAAATTAAGTTTATTATTAATTTAGTTATTATTTAAAATTATAATTTATTAATTAAGTAATAAAAAGTTATTATAATATTAAAAAATAAAATAAGTTTTTTTTTTAAAATAATAAAAAATAATATTATTTAACTTTAAAAATTAATTATATAAATAGTTATAAACTAATTTTAATTACTTTATTAAGCTTATTTAAGTTTATTTTACCTTTTTATATTTATTATAATTATATTAATTATATTTATATTTATTATAAACTTTATTTTATTAAAATTATATATATATTTTTTTTATAATATTTTTATATTTAATAGTTTTTTTTATATGTTTATAATATATATTATATTTAATAAAATCTTTATAAAAAACTTAGTTATAATTAATTTAATAATTTAAATATATTTTAAAAACTAATATATAATTTATAAAGTATATAATTTAATTAATATTAATAAAGCTATTTTTTTACTTTATTAATAATTAGTTAATTATATTTTAAATATAATAAACTTAAAAAAAAATGCTTGTAAATTTAAATTAATAATAAAGAAATAATTAATTGTTTTTTAGTTTTAATAAGTTTATTTAATATATTTTTACTTTTATGCTTAAATATAATATTAATAATTTAGTAGTAAAAAGTTTTATTAAAAACATAATATATTTTTATAAGCTTATAAATATTAAAAAAAAGGTTTTGTTTAAAAATATAAGTAGTAATTTATAGTTTAGTTTTTTTTAATATGTTATTTATTTTTATAAGCAAAAAAATTAAAGTTTTAAAAATAAAAAGTTAAAAAGTTAAAAAGTTTTATTATATAATAATATTTATTATATAATAGTAAAACATATTAAAAGTTATTATTTAAAAATATATAAAAATTATTACTAAAAAAACAATATTTTTATTAAAATAATACTTATATATTTTTTTTATAAACTTTAACTTTAAATATTTTATGTTTTAATTTATTAAAAAAAACATATAATATTAAAATTAGTAATATTATATAAATTAATATAATTTATATTTTAAAGAAAAACTTTTTACTTATGTTTTTTAAAACTTATATTTAAATAATAATATTTATAAATATTATATTTAAGTTTAAAACCATTAGCTTTATTTTATTTAATTTAAATACTATTATTTTAAAGCTTAAAAATAAGCTAATTACCTTTATATTATTATTATTTTTTAAACTATTTTTTATTATTATATTTTTAATAACGCTTATAAATATTAAAAAAGTTATTATATAAATAATTTATTTAAAAGATTATATTTAAAAATATTAAAATAACTTTTTAATTAAAATTATTAATATTATAGCTTTTTTATTTAAAGCTATATATTTATTAATATATAAGTAAACTTTAATTTTAAGTAAAATCACTAAGTTTAAAAAAGCTAACTATATATTTAATAAACACCGTAAAACAAAAAATAAGTAATTATAAGCTAAAAAAATACTTATTTTCACTAATAAAATAAATCTTTAAGTTTTTAAAAAAAGTAATAATTTAATAAATTAAAAAAATAATAAAAGTAGTAATTATTAAGTAAAAGCAATTAAGCGTGCATACTATTATAATATATATAGCAACATTAGTTATAATATATAAATATATATAATAAAAATAAAAACATTAAATAAAAAAATTATAATTAATTTAAATTAATTTAGTTATATTATAGTTGTTTTTTTAATATATAATAAAAATAAGTTTTAAAAGTTTTATTATATAATAATATTAGTTATATAATAATAAAACATATTATATTTATATTAAAAAATATAAGTTATTTTTTTAATATATTAAATTTAATATAAAAATACTTTTAAATTTATAATTAATTTACTTTTAATTTATAAAATAAAATATAAATATAATAAAATAATAAAAATATTTATTTAAAATTTATTAAAATATAAAAAAATATTATTATTTTTTATTAACTTTATAATAATATTAAAAACTTTATAAAACTTATTTATATAATAAAAATTTAATTTAAAAATATTTTTATAAAAACTAAATAAATTTTTTATTAATTATAAATATAATTAGTTAATTTTTTAATTTTTTATTATTTTTAAAAAATAATTTATAATTATTTTAAAAATAATTTATAAATGTTTAAAGTTTAATTAAAGTAAAGTCTTATTATTTATTATATGTATTTTTTTTTTAAATATAAATATATTGTTAACTTTATTTATAAAACTTTAGTAAAATTAAAATATTTTTAGTGTATAATTTATTAAATTAATTTTATTACTAATTAAGTATAACCTTTAAAAAGTAAAAGGGCGAGGTTTATTTAGCTAAAAATAACGGGGAGTAATAGCGGTATAAGCGTTAAACTTTAAAAAAACTAGTTGTTAGTTAACTATAAGTTGTTTTTAAATTAATTATATAATTTATTAAGTAGCTTTTTGTTTTTTTTTATTTTTAAATAAATATATGCTTATTAAACTTTATATATTAAATTATAGTTTAAAAAAGGAAAATAAACTAAAGTATTAAGTTAGCACTAAAAACTATTTAAAATTATATTAAAAATAAATATAACTTATTTTAGTTTTACTTGTTTTAATTTACGTAGCTATTATATTTATTATTATTATTTAGTTAAATATTGCTTTTTATAATAATAATATTAAGCTATAATTTATTAAAGAATTAGTTTAAAAATGTTTTTAAGCTAAGTAATATATAATTTTAATGCTATTAAAAGTAATAGTAATAAAAATTAATATAAGGAAAAAGTTTTTTATAATAGCTTTTGCTTTTTAAAAGGTTTATAGTTTAATTACGATATTATTTAATAAGTTGTAAATATTTTACTAGTATTTTATATAAATTAATAATAAGTTAAAAATATTGCTATATTAATTTTTAATTAATTTATTTGCTATTAATTAATTATTGCGCGATTTTAATTTATTAGTATAAAAGTTTGCTAGCTTTAGCTAGTATATTATTTAAATATGCTTTTTAGCGCTTTAATATTAAAAAAAAAAAAAAAAAAAAAAAAAGAATATAACTAGAGGAAGGAGATTGGAAACATCAATAACTTCTCAGGCTTTGCTTTTTACATCAAATAATTTGGATACACTGCTTTCTAAGGGGTGAAAGCACCTGGAAACGCGGTCGTATTAGACCCGAAGACATGGCGCAGGGTGCAGCGGACAATGGTGCTGGACGGTGGCGCGAAAGGGTTGGAGCAGTCTCTGCACCACCCAATCGCGGGCCCCGGCACTGAAGGGTCGCTTCAACAGCGAAACGACAGCGAAGCAGGCAAGGAAGCGGAGCGAGAAGGGGATGAAATAGAGAAATGGATGCGATCTCTAGCAGTTCTTATTGGTCAAGAGAAATTCCCAGATGCAGAGGCACTGGTGAGGAACATGCTGGAGGCTCAGCGGAAGACCCTCGCGTTGGAACGCGAGAAGGAAGAGAAAGAAGCCCGAAACAACCCAGCTACCAAACGAGATATCGACGAACTACGCGCAGCAATACGCGAACTGAAGAAAGGCAGTGCACCTACTGCCAACCGGACCTGGGCGACCGTAGTATCGGCTACAGGCCGCCCAGCAATCGGCCCTCTGGCGCCCCGAATCGCGCGATACTCCTGTCCGACACAACCGCGAAGTTTTAATACGAGCCGAACCCAACCCAGCCCTTGCAGCGCGTACGGCCGAAGAAACAGTAAAAGCAGTAAATACAGCAATTGGAACGGCAGAAGCAATTGCGGCGAAGAAACTGCCGAGCGGAAATATAGTGGTTACATTTAAAGAGGAAGCAATACAATATAAACAAGCCAACTTGTGGGTGGAACAAGCGTTTGGCAAAGGTGCAACAAAGACTGGAAGGGACTACACAGTAATCATGAAGGGCATCGATGCGAAAACACTCCGAAGCGCGCACGCAGACCCGGCGAATCTTCTCCGGGACATCTGCGAACAAAATAAAGCCAGCATAGGCAGGATACACCCGATCCTGCCAGCCAACCAGAAGGCCGTCATGCCAGCTTGTTGATGCATTGCACCGACATAGAAACCGCGGAGGCTCTGTGCCGAAAGGGGGCCGTATGGAGGGCGATGATGCACAACTGCGAGCCGTTTTCAAAAGACGTAAAAGTCACGCAGTGCTTCAAGTGTTATAAGTTTGGACATGTGGGAAAGTTTTGCAGGAACAAGAGCAGGTGCCCCTTATGCAGCGGCGCGGCGCATGAAGGCGGAGAGAAGGAGTGTCCAACCCGAAAGGAATCGAACCGGAGGCGATAAAGTGTATAAATTGTGAAGGAGGTCACCCGGCCTTTTCGAAGAAGTGCAAGGTTTTCCAGGGCCAAATAGCAGTAGCACAAGAGGCATACCAACACCGGCCGACACAGTTCTATATCCGAAGCGAACACAAACCAACAGACCGAAACCAGAGTGATTGGCAGGAGGTTCAACCTCGGAAGCGACCAGCACTCAGCCCGCTTGCAGAAAGACCAAGACCATACCAACCGGTAGCACCAAGAATGACCCAGTTGGCAACACCAAAGCTCGGCCGCCCTAGGGCGACAAGTGCAGCCCCGGTAGCCCCGGGAGCCAGGATACAAGCTTTCTTCCCGGAGAAGCCGACACACCCGGACCGAATTCGAGGGGCCTCCCCTCTTCCGCCCCGGAAGCGCGACCGAACCCAGATAACAGGAAGAACACCTTTACTTCGAGCCAATGAGACTTGACGCCCTATCTTGGAACACCGCAGGATCGAGAACGTGTGCGGCAATAGCCCTCGGATCACCAGAGGAATATGACATAATAGCACTGCAAGAGCCGCCATTACAAGGGGAGGAGGAGTGGAACCCCTCCGACCGTATTGCCCTAGGTCAAGCCGATATAACGTAGTATATGCTGGTTCCGGACGTGCGGCACTGTATATCAACAAGCGAATCGCAGGCGATTCATGGGTGGAAGAGGCCGGCCACAACTGGGCGAAAGCGACTTTCTTCTCAGCAGACAAGGAAAAACTGGCTACTGTGTGGTCGGTGTATGCGGAGCCAGATTCGAGCAGAAACAGGGTGAGCCCAATGATCGAACTTAAAAGGAAAGCGAACCAAGGGCGGAACATAGTAGTAGGGGACATGAATATGCACTCGCCGCTGTGGGATAAAGAAGGGAGAACTTCGGCACACTGCGAAGAAATCTTGAGCCTAGCAAGAGCTTGGAAACTAACCCTCCGAACGCCGTACGGCAGCATTACAAGGAAAGGAAAGCGAAGGACTGCCGAAGGGTGGGAAAAAGACAGCACAATCGACCTGATATGGGCTGATGAAAGACTCCTGGTGGAAATACTCGAAGGCCCAGGATGGGCAGGATCCGATCACACCCCCCAAAGCTTCCGAATCCACGACGAAAAGACCCGATACCAGGCCTCCAGCCACCCAGGGGCTGGAGCTGGAAGATGTTGGATAAAGCGCTAGTGGCGGTCGAGGCGTCTAGGTTGCAGGTACCGGAGGGTTTCGACACAACGACAGACATGGATGAATACGTCGAGTATTTAATAACGGAACTGACCAGGATAGCGGACGTAGCGGCCCCGAAAAGGAAGGCCACAGCAGGAAAAGCAGCCCCGTGGTGGTCACAAAAGGTCCAAAAAGCTATAGGAAAAGCCAAAGAGGAGGAAAGAAAGTGCCACAGAACAACGTCCCAGTACCAAAGGAGAAAGGCGACTGAAGCAAGAGCGGAACAAAGGCGAATCATCCGCGAAGAACAGCGGAGACAGTGGCGACAAGGTGTAGCGGAAGCCTCAAAAGACAATTCAAAACTTTGGACCTTGGAAAGGTGGGCGCGCCTTAAGAGCTGGGCCCCCCCGGCGAAAAGGAGTCTTCCAGACCTTGAAAAAGGAGAGGGGTGGGCAACCACCCATACAGAAAAGGCAGAAGTGCTGGCGGCTAGGTTCTTTCCTACCCCGGAGATCGACCTATCGGACCTAGAAGGGCGAAGGGAGCCCGCGGAACACCCGTTTAAGATGCGAAGAAAGGTTGAAACAAAGGAGATTGAAGAAATCTTAGAGGAAGCCAAACCTTGGAAAGCGCCAGGAGACGACCTTCTACCAACGGGATTTCTGAAGGCATGCGGGCAGAAAGTTGCAGAAGCAATAGCAGTATTGGCCCAACAGAGTTTTATGCACGAATACTACCCGAAACGGCTCCGAAACGCGGTCGTAGCAGTCTTAGCAAAACCGGGGAAAACCCCAGAGGAGCTTAGGAAGCCCGGCGGCTACAGGCCGATCTCGCTACTCAGCGCAATGGGCAAAATAATCGAAAAAGTAGTAAGCACACGTATCTCAGCCGCAGCGGAAAGGTTTATGCTACTACCAGAAGGGCAAATGGGAAACAGACCACAGAGATCTACGGAACTGGCAATCAGGGCCGTAACAGAGGCGATTCACGGCAGCTGGAAGCACGATTTAACGTTGACACTACTACAGCTGGATATCTCAGGGGCTTTTGACGCAGTGAACTACGTGAGGCTGCTAGAGGTGCTACGGAAGAAAGGCTTCCCCCAATGGATTCAGAACTGGCTCCAGAGCTACCTTACAGAACGGACAGCAACATTGTTATTTGACGGCGAAAGCGCGGCGAAAAGGTCCTAACCACAGGCGTACCACAAGGATCCCCACTGTCACCAGTATTATTCTTGCTATATATAGCTACCTTGTATGAAGAATTAACGGAAAGAGGGCTAGTTATAATAGGGTTTGCAGACGACACAAACCTTATGGTAGCAGGGCCAAGTGCAGAAGGGAACTGCGAGCGTTTGGCGCAGGTGTATACAAAGTGCGAAAGCTGGGCAGTACGATATGGAATGAACTTTAACCCAGCAAAAAGCGAACTGACGCACTTTACAAGACGGCACAAGGCCGATTCTGCCCCGATCCAGCTGGGAAACATACGAATCGAACCGAAGGAGAGTGTACGCTTCCTAGGGGTATGGCTGGACCGCAAACTGAGGTGGCGTCGCCACCTAAAAGAACTCCGACGGAAACTCGAACGCCAGAATTTTGCTTTGACGAGATTAGCTGCTACCACATGGGGGTGCAGCGCACCCAGGGCAACAGAGATCTACACGAAGGTGATTCGGAGCGCAATCGCATACGGTTCGTCCGCGTGGCACAGGCCTAGCAGAGGCCAAGCAAAGGGATAGCGAAGGACCTGACTAAAGAACAGTCGAAGTGCCTTAGGGTAGTTGGAGGAGCGTACAAAGCAACCCCGATTTACCTTTTAGAGTCAGAACTAGGCTGCCCCCCTCTTTACACCTACCTAAATGCCAGGTTGTGCGATTTCGAAGGCAGGTTAGCGATTTCGGGCAAAGAAAGGACTATTCAGGAGGAGGTCAGACATTTGGTTTCAGAAGGGAACACGATCAGGAACAGAGGCGAAAGGCGGGTGAGGCGAAGGCGGGTAGGGTTACCACCGAGGGAAACCCAGCAAAACACACGACAGACGGTCGAAAGTGGCGTAGAGAAAAAGGAGTGGGTGGAAGAATGGCGAGGCCGAGATACGACGGAAGAGGCTTTAGAAAGACACTGGCTTGAAGGGTGGAACGAAGCCGACAACAGAGCGAAAGGGGCCGGGGCCTGGCGGCATCGGCCCCGGCAACAGGGAGACCACCAGAAAGGACTGAAGAGACCTGCCCAACGGACATAGCGGACTTTTACTACGGACTCCGAAAATACGAAGCCTCGGCTCTGCTACAAATCCGTACAGAGACGTTAGGGCTAAAAGCCTTCCTTTTCCAGAAAGGGGTGCCAAATGTAGCCACGCCCTTCTGCGACTGCGCAGAAGGCAGGGAAACGGCGCTACATAGATTCCTACGTTGCCCGGAATTCGAAGAGAAAGGACCGACCTGGCTACTCAGCTTCGCGGCCCTTTCGCCACTGGCCCAGACTATAATCGGACTATAAGCAGCCCGGAGGTAGCTCACAAGGCGGTGCGCTGGTTTCTAGCCCGAGGCCTACTACCCATGTATAAGGTGGCCCAAACACTAGCAAAAGGCGAGAAGGTGCAACGGAAGCGAAGAGAGTGGGTTCCAGGGACGATACAGTGGCGAACCATGGCCGATGGCATGCTAGTAGCAACTAGCAGAACAGAAGGACGCAGGGCCTAAAAGGCCGCACCCTCTTTTACTTTTCCTTTCTTTCTTTCTTTCTTTTCCTTTATTTTCTCTTGACCAGAGAACTGCTAGGGCGCGGTGAGGCCCCTAGTTAGAGATCCGCAGCGGAACCGTAGACGCCTCGGGGGCGTTCCGACCAGGAAGCAAAGGGTTTTCGCCCGGGTTCCCCGGTTTTACCTTTGATTGTTAAAAAGCAGGCGTACCGGATGCTTAATGTATTTAAATCAGGGTTTAAATAGTATTATATAGGCATAACGGAATATAACTAATAATAATAATAATATTAAAAAACTTATATTGTTATATATAATAAAAAATAATTTAAAAATAATTTAATAAAAGTATTTATATTTATATATAAAAAACTTTTTTTATTATTTAATATATAATAAAATAGTTTTTTTATACTTAAAATAATATAATTTTGCTTTTTTAAATATTAGTAAAAATGTTTTTAAATAATTTTTAACTTAAACTTTATATTATTAATATTAAAAGCAAGTATAGCATAAAAGCGCTAGCTATACGTATTTTTTTTAAGATATTACTAGTATGCGGCTATATTTTAATATATTAATGGCATTTTTTTTTGCTTTTATAAATGGTTGTTAAATAGTTTTAAAAATGTTTTTAAAAAAGGTAAAAATTATTATATATTAAGTGCAAAAATATTTTTAAAAAAAAAACAAAAAGCAAACATAATTAAAAAGATTCTTATAATTAGTTACATTAGTACTTAGGTACTTAACATATATAAGTTATATAGCCTATATAATTTAAATAGGGTAAGTATATAGTAGATTTTAGGTGGATTTATTTTATACCAAAACGCACGGGCATTATTAGCTTAGCCACTAGAGCAGTTATCAGTTTGTCTATAGACTCATAACAACCTTGAAGAAATGCGCGGACTTCACTGTTTCAGTCCGAATGAGTCATGCATGCATGCATTCAAGTGGATTTGATTAAGCATTATGTTGCCGGGCACACCAGAGTAATGAATGTCAGTATACTGCCTACTTATACGTAAGTACTTAGGTAGAGGTAGGTACCTATGTAGGTAGGCTGCAACTTCATTACGTGTAGTGAGGTACTGTAGGTAGATCCTAGGTGGCTTCTATTAATTATCCATAAACACTTGATATCTGCTCACACACAGTAGGCAGAGAACATTCGATCCAGGGACATACTGTAAGACTGATGTGAGTTCATGCATCTGAAGTTGCATTATCGGCTTGCACAATACCTCCAAGTACTTAGGTACGTCAGCATAGGTTGCCTGAATTCGCTGACGAGGGTAGGAGGATACTACTACACTAGTAGAGGTACCCACTATTCAGAGGCTACCTATAAGAGGTTACCTATAAGAGGTAGATACCTACATACCTAGGTAGTTATCACCAACCTCGAAAACCCAACAAAATGTATAATTAAACTTGGTAGGGTAGTATAGGTATGTGAAGGCGATAAATAATACCTAGACAGTACCTCTAAGCGAGGCATCCAAATACTGAATAGATGCAGTGAAATCACATTAGGGATTAAAGTACAGCGCTAGGTACATATTTAGTAGACAGGTGAATGGTGGATCCTTGGCGTTTTAGCTGTGACGAAGAAAGATGTCAGCTAACATTGATGCAACCCCCACCACCCCCCATCTAGTGTACGTCTACGGCAGAGTACATACTACATACATTGTAGGTGGTAGTGCAGATAGATTCTCCAGACTGGACTTTACTAATATTCACACGCCTCTTTACTCAGTAGATACTCTCTAGATACCGAAACCCGGGAGATTGTTAGGCGTCGCGGAGCATTACTGAAACTGCCGTGTATCCAGTATCACGTCTACTCTCCCTTTGTCACCACCGCTACATCCATTCCGTTCCCTTTCTCGAGCTGGATGATATTGCTGGTTATCTACTCTTGCTTCAACACAAGCCTTTGATGAGGACTCTGAACAGATACTGTAAAATCCAGCGCCTCGCGTGGTAGAACCTGTGGACCCCGTGGACCCTGTGGACCCTGTTGTGGTGTTTGTGTCGAACTGTGCTATCGCGATTGTTGTTGGCGACGACGGCATCGCAAATACCATTTTATCACCCACCAGTCTGTTTCTTACAAATCAGGATATCTGGCCGTTGTGCCCTGCCTAGGTAGATCACCTACTAGACCACCGTGCCGCCCACTTCCTCGTGCCCGTCTTTGTCGAACTCGACCCAACCAGCGAAACCCCATTGCCGTCGATTGCCAGCCTGCGACCATCCGAACCCCACCACCGCGTGCTCTCGATGAAGCCCCTCCCTGTTTCGCTGGAAATCATCTAGCCCTTTGGGGTTCCCATGCTTCCCGGCTTCTAGGTCTTATACTGTAAAGAGTGTTGAGGCACGGGAATACCGTAGTTTTTTCTACCTCCGTCATCGTGCGCCCAGTGTTTGAACAAATAAATATTCTGGTCCAGCTCCGATCTGTGTTTGAAGGCTCCCTCCCCCCCGAATTCCGAAAGCGCCAGCACACCGCTCTTAGCCGCTTCAATTCATATCTGCCCCTAAATCTACAAGACACCCCGTCTCGCTGTTGTTCAAGTACTCCGGAGATTTTAGCAACGGACCTGTCAACCATATTAGGCCTCATAACATCACGCTATCGGTCTCACATATATACTCCTTTCACAGAGCAGAGGGCTGAGAGCGTCGTGAGAGCAAACCATCAACATTGGAGCCGGAGCTGCGAGAGTTTATAATATTCGGCTATCCCCAGTGCCGCTTGTAGTTCTCGTAACGAGAGATAAGCACCCGGGAACATATTGACCGCTGTCTTGAATTAGTTCATTCATTTACGTCCACAATGACACCCACACCTCCTTCGGTTGGGACCTCGTCATCAGGCCATTCGCCCGAGGAGCAGTTTCGAGTAGTACGGCGGAGGAATCGGGTGCCTCTCAGCTGCTACCCGTGCCGGACAAGAAAGTAAGCAACTCCTATATACTGAGACTGCATCTGCCCACTGGCCCTTCTGCCTTAATATAGGGACTAGACTAACATAGAACAGGCTGAAATGTAATAGGGGGGCACCGAGTTGTGATAATTGCGTTAAGCGAGGTGATACGCAATCATGTGCTTATGCGACACCATCTAGCCGGCGCAGGAATCAAAATAATGCTGGAGCTAATGCAAGTCCTGATGATATGCAGAATCGTATCGATCGTTTGGAAGGTTTGGTCCTAAGTTTGATGCACGGTGGTGCAAATATCGATCCGCCGACCGCTGCAGCTGCGGCTCAAGCCACAGCGTCGCGGAATGCTCCTGTTGCCGCCCACTCAAATGTCGACAGCTCCTCTTCGGTACGCCCTGACCGGGAAGACGACGGAGAAATGAGGGAGGAGGAGGAGGAGGAGGAGGACGGCAGTGACGTGGACGAAAATCTTGCCGAATCTTTAGGGATACTCAAAGTCGACGCGGACCAGGGCAAATCGATGTATGTTGGACAGGAGCATTGGCACGCTCTCCTAGCCGATGTCACCGAAGTGAAGAACTTCTACGCCTCGCACAAGAAGGACCTAGAAAACAGTTACCGTCGTGTCATGTCCTCAAAACCAGCCACCGCTCAGAATTCACCCATATTTCTGCTCTCTGCACCACCTTCGTCTGAAGTGGAACTGAGGGCCGAACTGCCCGCGAAGACTGCGATTACAACGCTGGTATCGCGATATTTCAATTCCCTAGACACGGCGGCCAGTATAATACACGGGCCGACTTTCCAGCAGCAGTTGCGAGCCCACTGGCAAGATCCGTCAAAATCGTCCATCATGTGGATAGGATTACTATATTCCATGTTATGTCTTGCAATGCTTAGCTACCACAAGGTTGGAGACGAGCCTCCAGAGTGGCGAGGAAGATCCCTAGATCTAGCGGCTGAATATCGGTTGCGAACCGTGCAATGTCTAGTCGAGGCTGACTACACGAAGCCAGTGGAATATACAGTAGAGACTATGATACTGTATCTATTCGGGGAATACTCTTCTCGCTGGGACGCCGATCTAGGCCTCTGGCTTATCACATCGATAATTACAAGAATCGCCTTTCGCATGGGCTATCACCGAGATGCAGAATGGTTTCCCTCCATCTCACCTTTTCAGGGGGTGCGTATTAGACTTTCGAGGCATATGTCACTGTCCTACGAATCGGAACTAACTGGGACATCAATTATAGGAGATGAGACGGCGAACATGGGCGCTGTTGCGTATGGCCGACATCATGTTCTCTTACCAGGTAATATTTCAGAAATAATGTAATCGCCACCACTTCAACTAGACTGACAATATTTCAGGTGTCATTACCGACCATGATCTATGAACATGATACCGACACAAAACTCCCGCATAATATTTTTGACGAGGAATTTGGAACCAACACAAAGATGTTGCCACCTTCACGGCCAGTTACAGAGCCTACCCCAATAGCCTATATGATTGGAAAGACCAAAATTTCTCTCCAGTTTGGCAATATCCTTCAAGCAGTCTCTCGGGTAGGGAAGCTCGTGCCATATGATGAGATATTACAACATGATCGAAAGCTCCGCGAGATCATGGATGAATTCCCGCCTCATTTAAAAATTCAACCGTTAGATGGGTCGCACGACCCAGTTACGCTCATCATTGCGCGATACAATCTCGATCTCCTATACCAAAAGGTCATGTGCATGTTGCACAGAAAACACTTGGGCAGGGCTAGGCAAAATCCTCGGTATGCATATTCACGTCGCAGCGCTATTGAGGCATCGCTAGGGACGCTAAACCACCTAAAATCCATTTATCGTGAATGCCAGCCAAATGGTAGGCTTCGAACGATGAAGTGGTATGTTTCCTCCACATCGAGAGACACGTTGCTCCCCACAACGCTCGTGATCATGGAACTTCACCATGACCACGTAGCGAACGCTAATGGTAGGCCACAAGACTCGCAAGCCGCGTATTTCTGGACGCCTGATCAACGTCAAGAGATGATAAAAACGCTTGAAGAGGTGCGGGATATCTGGTCAAAACTGTCGCAGGAATCCGTGGAGGCATACAAAGCATGGAACATCCTTAATATTATGTTGGAAAAGATAAAGAATCCAGAACCATCGCCCCCTGGCACGGGAGAAATGTCAAGTGTGACGGAAACCCCCTTCAGTATCCCCGGGCCTAGCGATATGCAGTCCGAACACACAGCAGCCATCACATTAGGCATGCTTTCCGGGGGAATGACACCGAACGGTAACTTTCAATCCCCCGGCGGGACAACTTACCCCAACCTCGACCTCGGTACAAATATGGGCCTCTCCTCGATGCCTGATTTCCAACCGGATGTCGGAGCGATCAATAATGCAGCATCGCCGTTTTCAATGTTCACAAATCTGGGCAATGCTAGCAACATGGCCCTCGATCAGAATTTCGACTGGGTAAGGATATTGTCATAACCTACTTGATGATGATACTAACAGGTACCCAGGATGTACTCGATAACTATGCGCAGACAGCGAATTGGACGGACCAGAGCTTCGGCTTTTTTGCGGGAGGTACTGAACAGCAGTCACAACAAGGATCGTCCACCGATGAATCGTTCTCCTTCATGAACACGAACACGTCTGGCCCTTGATTCAAAGGGTTGGCCGGCTCGCGGGAACTTCGAAATTACTGTTCATCTCGCAACAGCATGACGACGAATATGACTAGGTGGAGAAAATGCGGTTGCTGCTTTGCTACTTTGAAAGCTGCCCGCTTGGTGACATAGTAAACAGAAAATGGCTATACTAGGGACGTTTTGATAGAAGGTCAAGGAGGGAAACACGACAATATAGTTAGTGTTGTATATCTTACATACTGGTACAAACATAAAACATCCTCTGCTCTATGCTAGGCACGACACATTTTGTGATGCTGATGTTTTCGTGCACCCCGCACCTAGCTTGATATTTTGGATGGGGAGAAATGAAGTCTACTACGTAGTTTACTGTGGCCCTTTGAGGTAGAGGTCACGAGTCGCGAAGCGCCTTTATCCCCGGATTCTCCCCCACATCCAGGCGTATCCGATGCTACCACGCTAAGATATTCGGCCCTATGGCGGACGCAGCTAACGCGCCCTACGTATGCATGCACAGAGTTGCAGTAGGCATTATCAGACATCTTTGCTGCCATGTTCTGTCGAAGACTGGAGAATACTTCAAAATGGAGATGATTTTGAATATACAATAAAAGGTGCTGCTATTGAGACTCAAGGCATAATACAATGGGCGGGCCGTCCGATCCACTCTAGTACGCACTTCACCGGCCGTTGAAGACAGCGAAGGATGGCATCGGAATTATACTTACACTTATCTCTGAAAGTCGGGAGATTCAAGGTTCATGTTGGAGCATAAAGAGCTAGATACAAGGTACTGACAGTCTAGTGGTTAGCATTTCTAGGCGAGCCTTTAATCAGCTCGAGTCTACCTGTCTCTGGCCACTAGCTCATATACACTAGCGGGCCTACTCGACGAAAGACGCCGATATTGCAACCTTTTAGTTCCACCCTAGCCGATTCTATCGTCGGCCCGTATGCTTCACGATTTAAAATACCGTCAGGAATCCCATATAAAGCACTTTAATGCGGGGATATTACACTACACGTAACTGAGGACCCAGTTAAAATTTTAAAGCAAGTCCAACCATAGGAACTATATCGGCAACAATAAGACTCCAAGAGAGACTTGAAGGCCGAGGAATTCATTCGGTCCTGAAGGTCTTGATACCCTTGATACAGCAGGTGCAAATGATAGATGGGAACGGTGGTAAGAGCATAGCTTCATACTCCTGGACTAGTACGCCGAACAATGCATGTGAAAGCATGTCTTAGCCCTTCGATGCTTGTAATCATGAGGGTCACAGTCGGCGATCACGCTCTTCTTCCTGTTGTTCCCTGTATCATTGAGTGCCCTGTCCCTTAAACATAAAGACTGGCTTGCCCGAGTCTTTCGTTTCATCTTGATCACCCGTTGCGCTAGCATCCGTCTCCTTGACCGAAATATTTCCACGATGAGAGCATCAGCCTTGTTTGCAGCCCTTGGGGCCACCGTCCAGGCGCTATCCACAGACAACTGGGCCAAGCAGTCCATTTATCAAGTCTTGACCGACCGCTTCGCTCGCACGGATGGCTCGACGAATGCTTGCGGCAGCCTTACCTCCTACTGTGGCGGAACATGGCAAGGTCTTATCAATAAATTAGATTGTATGTCGATTGTATTCCTCACCTTCACCAGACACTTATTTGATAAGTGGTCGAAATTAACTCTCTAAGAGGGCATGATGTTGTTGAGGAACTAACATCTAGGGGGGCGTTTTCATCCCTTACTAAGAGATGTGCTAACGAAAGACCTAGATATTCAGAATATGGGCTTCACTGCCGTCTGGATCAGTCCCATCGTAAAGAATATCGAGAGTCAGACAACATATGGGTAAGCTATTGCTCGCAAACTAGTATTATAGAAACTTAAAGATCTAACGAGATTTCTGTTAAAAGCGTTGCTTACCATGGCTACTGGGCCCAGGACATCTACTCGCTCAACTCTCACTTCGGTACGGATGCCGATCTAAAGCAGCTTTCATCGGCACTTCACGCCCGTGGCATGTATCTGATGGTAGATATGGTGGTAAACCACTTCGGCGCTAACATGTCCCCCGGCAGCGTGGACTACAGTCAATTTAACCCTTTCAATACAGCTGATAAGTTCCACCCATACTGCCCCATTAACTACAGCGACGCGAACTCAATCATCAAATGCTGGCTTGGTGACACGAACGTGCCGCTGCCAGACGTCAAGACTGAGGACTCTGGCGTGCGTGACACCTTCAATGGATGGGTCAAGGACTTTGTCTCTACTTACGGCATCGACGGTATACGGATGGATACTCTTCAGCACGTTGAGAAGGACTTCTGGCCCGGCTTCAGCGCCGCCGCGGGCTGCTATATTGTCGGCGAGGTAGGTGAAACAGCGCGAACTTTGGTTTACAGTTTTTATGGTAGCAAATGATACTGACCTGGTGATACTAGATTTTCAACGGGGACCCGGCGATTTACCCCGACTGGCTCAAATATATCAGCGGAGCGATGAACTACCCTGTGTATGTATTCACACTCTCTGCCTAGTCAACGAGATTGGTCCGCTCATACCAAACCATAGCTATTACTGGTTGACCCGAGCCTTCCAGTCTACTTCAGGGTCGATCACTGCTCTAGTTGACGGCCTCAACACAATGAAGGGACAGATGCAAACCAAAGCGTTGGGATCGTTCATTGAGAACCACGACAACCCACGCTTCCCATCGCTAACCTCGGATATCTCGCTTGCCCAGAACGCTATCGCTTTCACCATACTCATGGACGGCATCCCTATCATCTATCAGGGACAAGAGCAGCACTTTAGCGGTGCCAGCGACCCCAACAACCGCGAGCCGTTGTGGACCTCGAACTACGCCACCAGCAATCAGTTTTACCCCTGGATTCAAAAGCTCAACCAGATCCGAAACCAGGCCATTTCTGTAGACAGCCAGTATGTTAACTATCAGGCCTTACCCCTGTCGCCTGACTCCAGGACCATCGTGCTACGTAAGGGAACCGCGGGATCCCAGATTGTCAGCGTACACACCAACGTCGGCGCCAGCGGTGGAAGCCACACCGTCAGCCTCAGCAGTAGCTACACGGGCTTCACCGCAAACCAGGCCCTCACCGAAGTCATGGCCTGTACTACAGCAACAACAGACAGCTCTGGAACATTGTCCTTCAGCCAGGGCCCCCAGACCAAGGTCTTCTACCCGAGCGCAAAGCTCGTCGGAAGCGCGGTCTGCAATGGTGAGTGAACATTTCATTTCAAGTACTTCGGCGCGAGCATGCCAGCAATCTAGCTTTGAGAGCCAAGTTGAGGCGAGTGAAGGTTTGCATCAGACAGCCCGAGAAACACAATCTAGGTTAAGATTCGCTGAGCGTACCAAGCTGCCGGAAAACGTCGTCGTCATTGTCGTCGTGTTTTCATCCCTTCGGATCACTGACATCCTTGCGGTATGAATAGGCACTAGTGGAGGCGGCGGTAGCGGAGACGGCGGCAGTGGAGGGGGCGGTTCAAGTTGCACCTCGGTCCCGGTGACGTTCAACGAAATCGTGACGACTGCTATCGGACAAACAATTAAAATGTGACATATACTCATCTCTATACTCCCCTCCCCTCCCCTCCCCTGTACTACCCTTATCCCTGGATATCCTTTGTCCTACCTCCTTCACCTACCTTGGTCAAACACAAAGAATAGTACTGACAATCCGCCTTCTCCCTTACAGCGTAGGCAGTGTTTCGGAACTGGGCAGTTGGGCAACGAACAACGCCGTAGCCCTCAGCGCGTCGCAGTACACGAGCTCGAACCACCTCTGGCAGGCGACGATCAACATTGCCCCCGGGCAGACCGTCTCGTACAAGTACATCAACGTCGCTAGTAATGGTGCCGTCACCTGGGAGTCGGACCCCAATCACTCGTTCACGGTCCCGACGACCTGTACGGGTGTTACTAGGTCGGATACTTGGCAGTGATTCTGTCGCGGGAGTGTGGACTTATTATACCGGATGAGGCCAGCGTAGTCAGGGGGCTCCGCATCTTATCGGCGTGACAAGTTGGCTGAAATCTAGTTTAAATGACGGAAACAGAAGAACTACGATTCTGAGGATGCGGAGTGCTCCCTTTCCCTATTTCGAAATAGCCAGCATCCCTGTATATCAAGTCACTGGAAGCTACATAGATAACAAGGCACATGTGAAATTAGTTTAAACAAAAAATCTCTATAAATTCAAACTGTATAACAAGATTACGCAAGGACAATCATCGGTAGACATGTCGTTGCGAAACCAGTCTCCTGTACAATATCGCCTCGTCAACGCCATGGTTCCAGCCGTAACGTATAAAACAAAGCGCCATAAATCGTAAATGCATCACTTCAGACCAAAAGCCGCCTTCGCCCGCACCCAGTACTCTTTACGATCAGGGGTGACCTGAACGCCCACGCAGGCCATGTAACCTGCGAAAGCTTCGTCAGTGCCGCTGATGAGCGCTTCGGCGACCTTTGGGTCACATTGAGTTGTCAAGAACCAAGGGCCGGAACCAAAGTTGTACTGGTCGGGAGTGACGAGGGCCAGGAGCTGGTTCGCCTTCGCCGAGTCGGTGGCATCAATAGTCCCAAGAGCGGCAACCTGGTCTTTGAGTTCCGGGATCGAGTTCGCGTACTCGATGTTGTACTTGAGCATCTGGAGATTGCTGGTCCCCTGGCCCGCGACTCCAGGACTCACGTTGTGCTTGAATTTGTACCCCACTGACTCGAAGGCCGTCAGGGAAAGCACGGCGGCGATCTGGCCATAGGATTTCAGCCCGTACTTCCAAAAGGCATCGATGAAGAATGGCGCCACTTGCACGTTCGTGCGGCACTCGGTGGTGTCGGCGCAGCTGGTAGAGGTTGGGGCAATCTGGGCGATGATATCTGAGGCTTGCGGTGCATCCCGGGCTGCAAGGGGTATAGCAGAGGTGAAGCCGGCCAGAGCAAGGCTGGCGGAGACAGCAAAGGAGTACTTCATTTTGGTATTTTGGTGTTTTGGGTTTTTTGTGGTTTCTTATGTAATGAGACTGACTCGGAAGAAGAATAAAATGTGATAATAGTGTAAAGCTCGTATCAAACGAACAAGGGTGATCAAGATGCGGATTGACGATCCTTTTTAAACGCGAGCAAGCCAATATATTCTAGGGGATCAGCGTCGAATTTAATCAGCGGGATCTGAGAGCAATCTAGTCCACGTGTGAATCCAAGGCTTTGTTCGCTTGTTCGTTTGTTCTTGGTGTTTGTGTGGTCAAAGGTGATGAAGAACCGCACAATAGGGTCAGGATAAAGTATCGTTGATCAAATAAGGGTGGACACAGTCCTGTCTTTTGAAGTAGAAGAATGAAAATCGGGGTATATGCAAAGCAATGAATCAAAGGTCAAACTCAGTGATCAAAGGTATATCCAAGTATGAAGCAGCTGGCGAATGGAGGGTTGGCTACCTACCTAGGAGACTAGACTACTTATACGTAAATATCTTGACTCGCTCCCTCCCTCCCTCCTTACTCGTACACTGCTCGTATTTGTTTGCTCATAGTCCACTGTGATACGTACTTAGCCAATCCTCGGGCCAGTCCGGCTGATCATAAGGACTGTTGGGAGGCGGATAAATTTACGAGCCGTGTTGGTTAGTGTTCTATTCAGGGTTCTGTTATATATTCAGGGGGCCGTGAAACTGCAAGCCAATCGTTTCTTTGGCCACTCAGTGTTGGTTCCCGCAGCCCCCTTTGAAACTTGTTTCAAGTCTGTATACTGGGATTTATTGGCTGTCTGATTGCTCGCCGAATACCACCTCCATTGAACCACTGGCGCTACTGGGGTCGTAGACCAGTAAAACCAACGAACCTACGTAGTACGTACCTACGCTGTGGCGTAGTGCACACACTGCACTACAATAGGTAGGTACGTAGGCACCCAGGTACTTACTGTATATTTTATAGGCCCCACCATGTACCTAGCCACTGCCTCCAGACCTTGTGAGGTGACCTCTGTACCGGCTGCCTGCGGATTAACTAAACACCCTGCCGAAGATTGGCGCTAAAGCAAGTTCATAGATGTACCCAAGTACCTACCTCACAAGACCCAACCCAGCCAGGGCCCAGAGCTACCTTACATGGTAGATACTGTCTGGGTAGCATCCTGTGCAATTAACAAACGTCACATCTCGAGCCTTATAGCCAACCTCATAACACGCCGTCGGCCTCTCGACTACCATTTGTGCTTGGCTGCATTTTAGGCGTTTCCAACTTCCGATCAACGATTCCAGCAGCCCGGCTAGCCCCAGCAAGATGTCCAATCTTCACAACTATGTCAACAGTGCGTGAGCCACTGCCTCGTTCCCGCACACCGGCCTATTCCTGGTCCGACGTGGGCTCATTCGCTGAAATTACTAACAGCGGCGTAGAAAAGGTCCTTATTGTCACGGCTGATTCGCGAACACTGGTTGGGAACCTGTTGAGCTGTGACCAGCAAACCAACTTGGTACGTATCTTTCCGGTAGATCCTGGGATGGCTCTCAGAAGGCTAACGATGAATCTCTGTTGCAGGTTCTAGCACAGACCATCGAACGCGTTATACGAACTCCCGACGACGAGGAGGCATCTACCGAGGTGCCCCTGGGTCTGTACATCGTACGAGGAGACAACGTCTGTGTGGTGGGCTTAGTTGATGAATCACTCGACAACAGCATCAACTGGGAACAAGTGAAAGGCTCGGCAATTGGTGGTATCAAGCACATATAATCACGGAGTAAGAAGGATGAGGTCCATCTAATGGGTCGTGGACACCGCATTGCCGGCGTTGGGGAGAATGTCTTGAATTTTCGAGGGGCCTTTTATAGGGTATGCTCTTTGCCAAATGACACTACTACATCTTGCACTTTGCTGACACTTCTATGGTCTGTTCCCGCTCTAAGAATAGCTACCTGCTGAGAAATACTGGGGATTTGACCTCTACTCGAACAGACGCCCCATTAGGTACGGCGCAAATGCGTCATAGCCAGGGCTACTGACATATCTGTTGATCCTATTTCCCCTCTTCGCACTCAGCCAGCCTGCTTCGTCTCCCACTATTTCTTCTCTGGCTTTGCCGTCGGCGCGTAGTCTTCCCCGGCGATCCGATACGTGCATACCATGAGTCCACTGCCCAGCAGTCTCGATACGAATGTCCTCAGGCGCATCCTTGGCCAGCCTCCACTCCGGGCTTGAACCCGTGAGCATGTACCAAACGGTCAATGGGTCATGCAACGAGAGGCCAGGTTCCTCTGCATCTCCAATCATTGAGATGATTTGCTTGAAGACTCCCGCCATGAAAGTGTTCACCCAAGTTCCTAGTGGGCTTCCGGCCGCCAATTGGGGTTCAATAGTCTGCTGGAAATAGCCCATATTCAAAAGATGGGGTGTTGTGATGTCAAGAGGGAATAAACTCAAACTGAGTTGTCTCGACAATTTCTCTGGGTAGGGTGGCAGTGTGGACTTGCCTGTAGGTACAGGGGGCATAGTAGAAGAAGGGGTAGGAGATGTTAAAGCAAACACCCGTGCGGTGGCCACTGCATCGGCAAATGTGTTAAATTCGGCTACCGGTGTGACGTTTCCTGGAACTTCGACCGCTCCTCCCATAACGGCAATCTCCTTAACTCTCAAAAAGGTCTCTGGATCCTCAGATGCAGCCAGTGCCAAGTTTGTCAACGGTCCCAATACGCATATGGAGACCGTGTCAATTGGCTCCTCTTTCAAGATTCTAAGAATCTCTTGGTGCGCCGGCGTCTTGGAGGGCGTAAAGTATTGGTGGTAAGAAGGCGCCTCGGTAGGAGTTGGATGGTCGTGTTTGAATACGGCCTTCCAGGTCTCCTCTGGGGATAAATGAGGATGCTACCCAATCCTATCAATTACCCGACCTACATTAGAAACCAGGGGGTACAAATAGTCAACCTACAGCTTCATGAACACCATGCAGGCCATCAGCGCCATCTAGAATCGCCTAATTAGTTACAGTTGTAGAGCATAGTTTTAAGAATATTCAAGAGACTCACGAAAGTTATCAGCCATCAAGATCTCATCCTCCAGAGCGTGCTCAGGCCCCAGGGCTACAATAGGTTTGTAAGTCCGAAGAGCCTCAAACCCCAGGGGTTTGCCTTGCGCCTTGCGCCATTCTATCTCATGGTCGAGCACCTTGAAGAGGCCCATGACGTTCCGCACACAGTTCTCCAGTGCCACATTGCCGTATGTTACCGAGATCATCATGACCTCAAGATCCTCAGGCGAGGACGCCAGTGCAAGCAACATTGCCAACGTATCATCGCCACCTTTAATACATACATGTTAACAAAGCCCATTTGTATCTTACATCCCTATATTATGGGTGGCAGCTTTCAACTTTCTTAAGCCCCTCATTCACGAGTGCAGTGGGTGGAAACTTGCCTGGGTCTGTGTCGATAATAATTCTTCTCTTTGGAGCCATGGCTGCGAGCTATTGGCACAAATTTTATGGTTTTGGTTGCTATTGCGTGTGAACTATGTTTTCCCTTTGTCAGATGTGACGGACAGAATCGCAAGTTTTGGGCAAGAAATGAATTCCAGCCGTGCTCCCTTTGATCTTTGTTTGATCTTGTTGATAAGGGTGCAGCTCTAGTACACTGAGGGGCGCGCCCTCTTTTTTGCATTCCCCGTCGGTCATCAACGGACAGCCAGTGGTGCAGTGCCGAGCGACTGGTGGTGCGTCAGAGTTCCAGTTCTTTCCTCCAGTTGCAAGGCGCCAATTCGGGCCATGGTGCAGTAACAGTGTTCAGTAAACTTGTCGTGCCACAGTCATTATAAATAAGGGGGCTCACCAACTTGCAGAAACCGCCTGGTCTTTGCGTACAACTGCAATGCATTATACCTATCTAAACTGTATTGATTGGTGCATTATTGCTTATTGAGTTTCTTATCCAATTTCAACACTGGCGGACAACGCGTATGTACCTGCGTGTGGTCTCAATTAATCACATCTGTTGGCGTATGCCTGTATAGGCCGGCTCTATGGCACAATACGCAGGGACCGCGTTGCCCGATTGTGCGGGAGTACAATAAAGGGGCACATATCGCGTATTATGGGGCGCGCACACAAATATATATATAAAATTAGCTAAATAAGACTTACTTCTTGTTCGTTTACTTTATTATTATTAATAGTTAAAATAACTAATATACTTACTATATTAGCACTTAAATTTACTTAGTTTTATATAATAGCTAGTGTTTTATATAATTAAATAATAATTATAAAATTAATTAACCAACTTAAATACCTTTGTTTTTTTATTATATAAATAGTTTAATTATATAAAAGCGTACAATATATTTACTAAAAAGCTTATAAAGTAAATATATACTTATAAACAAAAACTTATATAATATAATAAATAAATAAAGTAAAGTAATTAAAATACTTTTTAAAAAAACTATTTAATTAAATTACTTATTTAATAAAATATTTTAAAATTAAATTAATATTTAACTTAAGCTAAAATTTAAGCAAAAGTATATTAATACACTTAAATATAATATTAAAAAAAATATAATAAAAAAACTTAAGTTAACTTTAATATATATAATAATATAAAGTTTAAATATAAAGCTTAATTATAACGTTTAAAAAATAACTATAATTATAAAATATATTTATTATATAATAAAATATATAAACAAATAAAAAAAATAAAAAAAATAGCTTTAGCTAAACTATTATTATTTACTTTAGCTTAATTAAAACTAGTTTTATAAAGTAAATAAAAAACCTTAATAATATTAGCTTTTAAGATTATTAATAACTAAAATAGCATTAAAACCGCTTTTTAAACTAGTTTTAAGCTAAATTAACAAGCTTTTTTTACTTTTAATAATAATAATATAATATATAAATTATTTAATATTTTAAATAAAAACAATAAAGTTATTAACTAAATAAAAAAAAAAGCATATAAAAAAAAATGCTTTTTTTAATTTAAACCTTTTATTTTTATTATTTAACTTAAACTTAAATAAAAAAATTAAATATATATAATATAAAATTAAGTAATTTAAGCAAAAAAAAAAAATTAGTAAGTAATACTAAAAAACTTATAAGTAATAATAAATTTAAAAAGATTAAATAATATTATTTTTACTTTAAAATTAATAAAAAAAACTATTTAAAAAAAGTAAAAAATTAGCTTATATATAAGCGCAATTTTTATTTAGCTTTTGCTATTATTAAATATACTAAAAAAAAAAAGATTATTACACTTAAAAAAATTAAGCTAATATTAATAATAACTAATATATATAAAATAGCTTTTTTTAACTTTATTAAAAAGGTTAAAATAAATATTAAAATACTTTAAATCTTTAAAACTACTTATAAATTAAATAAAAAAATTAATTAAAAGAATTTATAAAATAATTTAACTATATAAATTTATAATAAAAAAAACCTAATTATTTTTATGTTTAAATAAGCAAGTTTAATATATTAATATTAAATATTTAATAAAAACTTAAATTTAAATTAATAAATTTTATTGTTTTTTTAAGCAGTTAAAAAAAAAGCTATAAAATAGCATAATATAATTATAAAAGTAATAAAATATTAAAAAGTTTTATTATAAAACTTTATTAATAAAAATAATTAATTTTATGCTGTTAATAAGCTTAATTAAAAAAAATCAGGTTTTAATAATTAATACTATAATAAAAGCAAGTTAAAAAATAATAATAATAATAAAAAAAATAATAAGTATAAAGGTTTAAAATATTATAACTATAATAAACTTAAATATATTGCTAAAGATAATAAACAACCTTTAAAGTAAAAATAAACTAATTAATATATAAATAACTAAAGCTATATTATTAATTTATAAAGCTTTTCTTTAGGTTATAATCTACTTACTTATTTTATTATAATAAGTAATAACTATATAAACCATTTTATTATTATTTATAATAATAAGATTATAAAAAGTAATAAGCTAAGTATAACTTTATTAAAAAGTTTAATAATTATTAATAACTTTACCTTTTATTTTACTAACAACTTTACCTTTAAGTTTATTAACATAAATAGTTATACTATTATAATAAACATGCTTTAAACAACGTTTATATAAACTAATATTAAAATAAAAAATATTGTTTTATATAATATAAGCTTAAATATAAAAATTAAAAACAACGCTAAATTATTTATTAATAAAACATTTGTTTACTTTAATAAAAAACCTAACCCACTAGTTATTTATATTAGTAATAGCGCTATAAAAATTAACGCTATTAAAACCTTAAAACAAAAATATTATACTTTAACAAAATAATATTATAAAGTATTAATAAAGCATACGTTATTAATTACCTTATTTCTTTTAAACATTATATTAAGCAAACAATTTTATTATATAAAAAAATACTTAAATAAATATACTTTTAAAAGCTTAAATAGTGTTGCAATTATAAGTATAAACATACCTAAATAAAGATTTTTTCTTTAAAAGTATAAAAAAAAAAACCTAAATTACTTAATAATTTCTAATAAAAAGTTAGGCTAAATATAACAAATAAAATGCCTAATATTATAAAACTTATAAAAAAATCAATATAAAACAATTAAGTATATATAACTAGTAAGCTTAAAAATAAGCTTATTTTATAGCATTAAAAGCTATATTATTTTAGTATAAAATATATTATTTAAATAATTAAAAAAGCAATAAATATTAATTTAAACTTAAAAAAATTAAATATTTTTTTTATATAGCTTATAATTAAACTAAGTTTTAAAAAATCATTTTACATAAATTTATTAAGCAAGTAAAATACCTTAGTAAAATTACTTAAGTAAATTTAAGGTTAATTTAACCCGTATTAATTAAAAGTTATAAATATTACTTTTTAATTATAAATAACAATAATTATTATTAAACGTATAAATTATATAAAATAAAAAATAAAGCTAAAAAAGCTATTATTATTTATATTACTAAAGTTGATTACACTTTATAAAACTAAATTTTTTAACTAAATTAATATATATTAAAAAAAATAAAGTTTTTTTATATAAATAGTAGCTAAAAGTTTAGCATAAAAACACTTAAAAAGTATTATATAAATAAAGCTATTTAATTAATTATTTTGTTTTTTATAAATTAGTATTAAAATAAAGTTATAAAGCGCTTTATTTAATTTATTTAAAGTAAAGCAAAAGCTTGTTTTATTTAAGCCCGCCTTTTTATATATTTTTAGCTTTAAAAAATAAAACTAATAATATACACCTTTAATTAAACCTATTAGTTATTATTAAAAAATTCCACTTTTTATAAGCAATATATAAATAATCTTTATTTAAATAAAAATTATTTGCTTATTTTAAAGCATTGAAAAATTTTAAGCTTATAATATATTATATATATTAATATAAGTAAGCATATAATAGTAAAAAAATTAAATACATATAGCGCTAGTACGCTGTTTTTTAAATATAAAAAATATAGCAACTATATTATATAATTAATAAATAAAGGTTATATTTTATAAATACCTTATATCGCATTTTATAAGCACTTTAATAATTTTATTAATACTTTTAATTTATATAATATTATAAGATCTTTATCTTTTAAAATATAGCAATAGCTATATAAATATTATAAGTTTATTAAAAACCGCATTAAAATTAAAAATAAAAACAATAATATTATTAAAAAAAATGCAACTAAAAAAGATATACTAAAAAAAACTTAAGCGTAAACGCTTTAAAAAAAAGGTGCTTATTTTAAAAAATATAAACATTATATATATTTATAATACTTTTAATAAACACTTTAAGGTTATTTATACCTTAAAAATATTATTTTACTAAAAAAATTATAATAAATTAAATAAAAACAATAATAAATTTAAAAGTTATTAAAATTATTAAGTTAACAAAATTTATATAGCAGTAATAAAGTTAAATAATTAAGCTAGTTAATAAAAAAAGTTTAATATATATATTAAATTTAATTTATTAAATTTATATAAATTATTACATTTAAATTACTTATAACATTTACTTAATATATTTAAAGTAAATATATTATTATTAAATTACTTTATAATTAAGTAAGCGCTTAATAGTAATAATTATAAAAAATACCTTAAAGCTATTTTTAAAAAAATATAAATTAATTTAAATAAAAAAACATTTAAGTTTTTATTATAAGTAGAAATATTTAAACAAAGTTATTTAGTTAATATAAAGTAGGTGTTATATAAAAAATATTTATTTATAAAAAAACTAAATAAATTTAAAGCTTATATATATATAAAAGGATTTACTTAATAAAAGGAAATAAACTATAAAAAAATATTAGCTTTAATAATAAAAATTGCTTTTTAAAAAATACTTATAATATTAATTATAAAGAAAAAGTGGTATATTTTATAATTAGATTTTATTGCCGCCTTTTTAAACAAAAAGCTATGCTAGTATATTTTTATAAAGTAATTTAAAATATTAATAAAGTACTTTAAAATATTTATTAAAAAAAAAAAATATAAATAAATAATAAATAAAATTATTAAACTTATAAACCTTTTATATAAACTAAAGCAATTAGTTTATAAGTAGTAAAAAATAGTTAAGTTAATAATATTTACTATTAAATTTAAATTATTACTAGTTAATAATATAATATACTATAATAAAAAACATAATAAAATTATTGTTTTATATATTAATAACTTTTTATTTTATAAAGTAAATATAAATTATTTAATTAAAGTTAATAATATACTATATTTATATATAGCAGCTAAAAAATTAAAAAAAGCTAACTAATTTATTAAAGTTAAAATTATTTAAAATATTTATAAAAGCAATATTAACTTAAATTAATTGCAATATATTTAAAAAACACTTAAGTTGTTTAAAATATTTAACCTTTAAAAAAATATTATATTAATAAATAGTAAAAAAACAAAGGTTATTTTAAAAAAAAAAAGCATATTAGTAAATAAAAATAAAATCTTTAAATTTACTTTTTTTTTTAAATAAGTTAATTTATTTAGCATAAATTACTAAACTAAACATTAGTTTTATAGTATTAATATAAGTATATTATATAAGCAATTTATTAAAAACTTATTTTAATAAAGTTAAGTAATTAGTAAAATATTTAAAAAACTAATTAAATATATATTTATAATATAAAAAGTTAAGTTTTAGTTATTTATATAAAGTTTATAAAAAATTAAGACTATTTATTATAATAAACGCTATATATACGTTTAATTTTAATAATAAAAAATTAATAACAAAATATATTATTTTTATAAGCAACAACTTAATATTATAACATTTAAAGTTATAAAGTATTATTATAAAGCATTTAACTAAAAGTAAATATATTATAATAAATAAAGCCGCAAACAACTTAGCATAAATATAAAGCTTTTTTATAAAACTTAATTATATGCTAAAAAAGCTTATTACTTTTTTAAGTAATAATATTAATACCTTTATATAGTTAAAAACTTTAGCAATAAATAAATAAAAAAAGTATATATATATATTATATTATTATATTAATTAAAAAGTAATTATAAGTTATATTAATTTAATATATATTTAATTAAAAAATAATCTAGTTAATAATTTAATTAAACTTTTTAATAAAACAAAATATAAGCAATTTATAAAGCTTATATACTTAAAAAAAAAACTATAAAAAAATTACTATATAATTAAACTATTTTATACCTATAATTTTAAGTAATTAGCTATTAAAATAGGTTTATTACTAAAAAGTAGTAAAAACTTATACTTTAATAATTTTAAGAAATTAAAACCTAACTTTTAAAATTACTACTTATTTATAATTATTTTAAACTAATTATTTATTATAAAATTATATAAAAATAAAAAATATAAAGTTTAAAGTTTAATAATTTAAAGTTTAATATTAGTTTAGTTTAGTTTAAGTAAATATTAGGTATTTATATTAATGCGGTAAACTTTAGCATATAATTAAACTTATATACTTTATTTTTTAAAAAAAAAGCTAAATATTTTAATATACATTATAAATTATAATATATAAAATAAAATTTTAATTTAAAGTAAAAAAAACATAAAAAAATTATTATTAAAAAAGTATATATATTAATGTTATAAAAAACATAGTGTTTAATATAATAGTTAAAAATATAACTTATATATTAAAATAAAGTAATTTAATTTATAAACTAATTATTTTTTAAAGTTTTTTTATATTTTATTTAAAGTGCTTAAAAAGCTAAAAAAAGTGTTAGTATATGTTTATATAAGCTATTAAAGCTTTATAGCATAATATATAAAGATTATATTGCTTAATTATATAAAAGTATAATAAAAAGGTATATATTATATATTATAAAGCGCGCATATAAATATATATGTAAAATTAGCTAAATAAAACTTACTTTTTATTCCTTTACTTTATTATCATTAATAGTTAAAACAACCAATATATTTGCTATATTAGCACCTAGATTCACCTAGTTTTGCAACATTTATATTATTACACGATACCTCCTAAGTGTGTAATAGGTGTTGGACTGCTGCTCTAGGTGCTATGGTGGCACATTACCTAGACTAGATTTTTAACAGATAAGCATTGCAGCCCTTAGGTATAGGATGTTTAGGTATGCGCAAATGGATAGTTTTGATTCCAGATCCACGAATATAGAGTTATAAAATAGCCTAGATGAGGTTAAAGGTAGCTTAAGTGGGTAGTTTAACTATACTGCTAGGTACCTAGCTGTGACTGCCTACCAACATATTAGGGGATAAATAAATCAACACCATCATTTCTTTAATATATATTTGTTAGGACTTCCTTAAATGTATATCTCTTTCTCCACAATCTAGGCTGCACTAGGAAGATGTCGATTTCTTATACGGGTTATTAATTAATATAAGGTATATATAAAAGAGGCCTTGGTCTTACAACTTGTTAAGGGTTTAGGCATACTGCAATGTGAGGTAGTGGTAGTATAAATTAAGAATTGTAGTAGGTATATGTACTGAGTATACTCAGTAATGTAGGGAAGTACCTAGGTAAGGTACCTTTAAAATACTTCCATATGCCAGCTGCTATTGTGTACAGTGCTTCAACTCGGCCTCAGCATTGCTCTAGGTAGCTTCAAGTTAGTACATAGGTAAGCAGTGCAGGTACAAATTTCGCAAGTTGGCAGGTGGTACCGGTAGTCTCTGAGCATAAAGTGCCTGCCAACACTGTAAAATAGGTACTGTACAGGAGAGAGCTCAATTTATCCAATCGGAGCATGCCTTTTCCCCTACCACTCAAGTACCTACCTACCTACTCTATCCACTAGCACTCTACTCTATTCTCTCATTTATCCACTCACTAATGCTCACCACCCCTGATCCAAGTTGACAACAGATCACCTTGTTTCCCATCTTGTCTTTGAGCAGATCCCATTACTAGGTAGCCTCCTGCATATAACAAGAAATCCAACAGCGTGAACTGCAACGCCGTCTTGCAATTATTGTCTCAGCCAATACAATCCACCTCCAATCGAATTAAATCGACTCAACCCTCGTTACCATCATCTGTCTACGCATCCAACAAACACATCGACACCAGGTGCTGGTCTGTTCCGTTCTGTCCATCCACCCAATTCAATTGTCTCCTCGGCAGCAAAGGGCCCAGAGCTCTTCTCGGCTGTATCGCGGTTGGCAACACCATCACTTCTGCCCTGCTGATCTGGCCTGATTTAACATCTTCCAAGTCCTGCCACAAGCTCGACCGACTCATCATTCAACCTACCTTCTTCCCAGGTGTCGAGCAGTGGTTACCCCCATTCCCCCTTTTATCTTCCATCACAAGATTAGTAAATCCCCCCTTCACTAGCCGAGCCCGTCTGATCTGTTCTGTTTCACAAAGCTTGCCCACCTCTTTCCATTAACCGTCCAGGCACGGCATTGTTTTTAGGTCTGCAAGCTTTTTGCTTTGTTTCTTTCTCATTCCTACAACCGATTTCTTTTGCCACCTTACCTCTTCTTGACACTCCTGGACAAGTCATCAAGATATATCATAACAATCTTCTACCATGGATCCCCAAAAAGACCACTCAGCATATACCACTATGGGTGGTTATGCCGTGATCGCTGTCGCTATCGGCCTCTGGTTCTATGCCTCGAATAAGAAAGAGCAGAATCGCCGATCTTATGTTGTCAAGCAGCCTACTAAACATGCCGACCGAGACATCCCGGCCGATACAAAAAAGAAGACCGAGAAGGCCATAAAGCCGAAACCAAAACCAATTCCATCCGCCTCCGAGCGAAGCGACCCGACCGTGTCTACCTCTAATTATGATAAGGAGGAGGCCGAGGTAGCCGACAAGAAGGCCGACCGGGACTTTGCACGCCAGCTATCTAATACTCATGCTGGAGCCAAGTTCAACACCAGGAAGGCAGACGAGAAGAGACAGAAGTCTGTCAAGCAATCCAAGGCTCAAGAGATTATATCTGACAAGATCTCGGCTCCCTCGTCCACTACCGGCGATGCCGATGACGACCTATCCCCTCAGTCATCTCCTGTCGTTACCGCCGCGGATAGTCAAGGAGTGTCCGACATGCTTGAGCCCGTGGCTCCCGGCCCGTCCGTGCTCCGTCTCACAGGTACCGACTCGGTCAAAAAGCCTAAAGATCGGAAGGCAAAGACCCCTGAACCAGTTGAGACTAAGAAGCAGCGTCAGAATCGCAAGAAGGTAGAGACAGCTAAGGTAGCTCGTGAGGAGGACGAGAAGGAACGCAAGGTCAAGATGGAACAGCAGCGACGAACTGCTCGTATTGCTGAAGGTCGCGCTGCCAAGGATGGGTCTACTTTCGTGGCTACACAAAATGCCTGGAGCTCTCAACCTGCCAATGGCAGCCATCCCGTCCAGCTGTTGGACACATTCGAGCAGCAACCAAAGCCCGAGCCAGTCAAAGCTCCCGTCTCTACCCCAGTCGCCCCCGCGGCAAAGACTTCATCGGATCCCTGGTCGGGTTTGCCATCAGAAGAAGAACAGCTCGAGATGATTCGACAGGAAGACTCATGGAATGAGGTTAAGACCAAAAAGAAGGGCAAGAAGAAGGGTGCCGCAATTGAGGCCTCTATACCATCAAGCCAACCTACCAATGGCAACAGCTCTGCTACAGCGAGCTCCAAACCAGCCAACGGCACCAAGAAACCCATTCTCACGAGTAGCAACTCTTCCTTTGCTGCCTTGACACCTGAAGAAGCAGACGACGATGAAGATATTGAGGAGGAGTGGGATGTATGAGGAATTCAAGCGGATCACTCGATTGAATTCCAAGACCCCTTCATGACCTCATTCATCGCAAAACAATCTCTTACCACTTGCGGTTCAGCAGATCCGACTCTTTTTTGTGTGTTTAAACTAAGGATTGCCTTGTACACTATTCAACACCACCATACCTTGCATCGCACAGCACAGGCATCAGACACCTCTGCTATGTTACAAATGCGAATTGGATCGGTGGATCCAGGCGTGCGGTTTCTGGATGCCTCAAAAGAAGGCAGTGCGAGCCACTCTTGCATTGTATTATTGTTTGTTGTTGTTGCTGCTGTACACTCTATTTGCTAAGAGCGATCGCCTGGATGGGTATAAGGATTTTCCCCGGCTTCCACTGTTTTAACCCGTCGTGAGTTGACTAGGCAAGCTAGCGGCAGCACTCCTTGCTAACAGCATTGTGGTCCCATAACCGGCTATCCATTAATGGATCTCTGCCAAGTCCCCCTTTCACCAACCTTTTGTGCAAAAGCGGCTTTATTGTCTTCGTTGTTGTCGTATTTGTTTTGAGATCATCGAAGTGTCATACAGGATTGGAGGGTCTTTGAACAAACTGTACCTGCATGGTTTCACAGCTTAGCTTCATGTCCAGACCCGTCCATGGCGCACACTTAAGATAGTGGAGCATAAGCTTGACCATATATAAAAGATATAACACAAGACTACCTATTTGTGCTAATGATGTGAAAAAAAGGGTAACCCAAGAAAAGTCAAAATTAAGCAAGATACGCCTCGGTATTAAATGATTACTAGTCGAGTGACATGGCTGCTTAAGAGGCTACGCAAAGAGTTGTGTCCCCCCTTTTTCCTATCAGGCTTTAGGTACGTAACTTTCATAGCCTCCTCAGTAAAGCTCCTTCAGTTTGCAACTGTATCAGTCGGAGAAACCACCTAAGGTAGCAGCAAGTGGTGTAAGGCCCAGGAGTATCTACCTAGTAGTATCACCAGAAGATGGGTGCTCCCCAAGTCCCGGAAATCTAAGGTACCTACCTAAGTGGCCTTGGCATGCATATCAATTAATGAGAGTCGTCATACCTTGCAGCACTCTCCCGTATGTACTCAGGTCAGAGGAGATGCCTATACCAAGTCACATGGTTTCGCGTGACTCGCGTGTGTCCAAGCTTTCGGGATCAGCCTTTAAGTTTTGTCCACGCGTCATCATCTCCACGCTGTCAACTCGGCATCATCGAGATGACCAAGTAGCGAGTGGGACGTTGAAATAAAAAGACGGATTGTTTTCTGTATATTTCTGCACGTAAATTCTAGATTTATTTTCATGTGAACCACTTGATCAACCAGAATCATCCAAGTTACTAGATCATTGTTGGGTTTCTAGTACTATTTTAGAACGTCCGAGATACTTTCTTATTCTGAGTGTACTAAAAAGTTCCAAAAATCATTGCAGCCAATTAACAGTTCACGGGACGACATGTCTAAGAACATCGTTATTGCTGGACCGGGTGGTCTTGGTGAGTTATGCGCATCCCCCTTTCGGTTTTGGCTATCCCCTAGAACGGCGTGGTATATCATGACTTGTTTGTGCCATATCTACACTTCTAGACGCATATTGTTTAAAGCTTAACTAAATGATTGCTTCACAATGTATATGGAATCAAGGTAGAAGGACTTAGGAGGGGACGATGCCAGTCAGCGATCCAAACTGGTGATGTACATAACTGACGGTGAGCTTCTTTCTACATAGGAAAGCATGTATTGGATGCTCTGCTCGCAAACAACCAATTTAAGGTGACGGTATTTTCACGCTCACAGAGGCCTACGCTTGAGGAGAAAGGCGCTGTTGTCAAAGTAGGTGTATAGACCTGCCCTATAACCTCTCCCGTAGCGGTATAATCATTTATTCTCTACTACAGGCCCGACCAAGGCCTGATTATATTGTTGGTTACTCATTTCTCTACGGACTTGCAAGCACAGCCAGGCCATTCTATGCTATACCAATCATCATTTTAACCTTCTGTTGCGCAAGAATGAAGGCCAGGCCCAAAAAATGCTTACAAGCTGAAATAGGTGGTAAACTATAATGAAATCTCTTCCCTGAGAGCAGCCCTTAAGTCCACACAAGCAGACACACTACTATCATTCATTGTTGACTTGCAAAACTCGGATTCTATAGCACAAAGCCACCGCAATCTCCTAGAAGCGGCCGTCGCGGAAGGAATCAGGCGTTTCGTACCAGCCGAGTATGCCAACGACATGGGGCGGTTCCCCATTCCGCCGTCCTCTGAGGCGGACAAGCTGCACTTCCGCGAGCACGCGGCGCACGTGTGTCGACTTCACGAAATCGAGTACACGCTCATTTGCAACGGGATCATAATGGATTTCTTCCTTCCACGGGGCAAGAAGAAGTATCTGGCGGACCTACCGCCCAAGCTCCTTAATGTTCTACCAGTGGATGCGGAAGCGGACCCTCCGCGCGTTGTGGTACTTGGGTGGCCGGGAGATGGGATTAGCATGACGCTCGCAGACGATATTGCAAGAGGTGTTGTTAGGTTGTTACTCCTGCCCTACGGGAGCTGGAACGAGATTACATACTTGTCAGGCGATAGGGTGAGCTGGGAAGATGCTGCTGAGATTCTGGGAAGGATTCTAGATAGGAAGGTCGAGACGAGATATATCCCGCTAGAGGACCTGAAATGGGAGGTCGGAGAGGCCCGTGAAAGTGGCGATCTGATGAGGATTGAATGTGCAGAGCTTAATGAGGCGTTTGGGAATGGGAGTGAGGTCCTCCCGGCGAATACGAGTTGTTTCGAGGGCATGCAGACTACGAAGTTTGAACAGGTCATGAGGGAGTATTATGGGAAAGGGAGCACTTGACTTCGATATTGAATATGCTGAACCTGTGTCTATCTAATGGCACTCGCTGAGATGAGAATGGACCTCTGCTTTTACCAGACTGATTGATGATTTTATACTTGTATGACATGACCGCCGTACTACGTTAATCTGGCTGTCGACTATAGATTCCAGACCTGACATTTCAAGAGCGTAATACGCGAGTAGTGACCAGAATAAATAATGATATTTACTATTAGTTATGTAGTAGGTATATGAGTGTCCGCTCAGTTCTAAATAAGTAATAGCTTCTTAGATCTCGCATTGACTATTCCGCGTTCCCCCAATACGCCATAGCTACCTAGGTTACCGAAGAGATCATGCTTGGACCCCAGCCCTCGGCACTAAGCATGTGTTGACCGGGTCAACGGGTTTAATTGTGAGAAAGGCATACTGGGAAACAATGGGGATAAGATTTAGGTTAGAAAGTCTAACTCGGAGTCGGGTCCTAGCCTAACTTTGAAGGAGAAAAAAAGGAATGGGAAACAACCTTGTCCGAGACGCATGTGGGAGTCTCCTGACAACCAAGGAGCAGCATGGAGGACTCCCCCTCTCTCTTCTCCGGTAAATACAGACAGTAGTACTTATTGCAGCTTATCTTCGTGAATTGAGGAATTGGTTATCGACGTGACATGTTGTCTTCCTCGCTGTCGAATTTATAAAATAGAAAAAAAGACCTGCGCACTGGTAATGGAAGTATATTGGGCTATGGACCCGTTTACTAGACCATTATGCAGGACAAATGGAGGGCCCAGATAATCTCATGATCGCCGTACCCGTCAGAGCTGTTGCAGCTGTACCTGCATGCCAAGTATGGGGTAGATGGGGAATAGCTTGGAAGACATCAATCAAGTGCCCTCTCATGTAATGATCGAATAGTCAATTATATACAAATATTTATTTGATCCCAGAAGCAAACCGACCTAGGAACTGGTTAGTTTGTAATTCAATAGGTCGTTTATGTGACTATACCTAGGTACTACTTCGCTGGCATAGATTTTATATTCTCTCTGCGCTCTCAAGTTTTGCCAGCAGAAAGTGAGGGAGGCGAGGAGGGATAATAACGTTCTTTTGCATTATTAGCAAGATGGAGTAGAGACGGGAATCGCTATAGCTCTGACTGTTTTTCTTAGACTAAAAGATAACAACAGAGGACATTGAAACACACAATTACATACGTCGATCTGAAACCCCCCAAGTAGTTTCAAGTTTAAGCTTATAATAGACTTACTTTTAAACTAACAATACATACAAGAATAATTTATACCCCAAGAAAAGTCCGCTCATTGTTGTTTCTCCCCTTTTTACCATTTTTACTAATCTGATGTATGATGTTCATGTGAGACTATCTTAGCTGACCATTTTCAGTCCGGACCTTTTGAAACCTTTGTAATCAGGCGCAAATGTCTAAATATGGAGCGGGGACTGTTGGATCCATCGGTACCCCTACTAAGTAAGTACCTAGGTAGATTCAGGGATACGCAGGATCAATTTAAACTTAATTGCCTATCTGGGTTAGGTAGATTGTAGACATTGGTGTAATGCAGCCGCATCATTAGTAGCATTCTGGTGCTTTGTCTTCTTTTTAGAATTTCTTTTTGGGAGATTCATGCTTGTAGGTAAAGTATTCATTCAAACTCTAAGATTCCCGACAGTTTATGGGTGTCTGGTACCTATACTGTCTACCTAGGTAGCACCAGCTGTGTGGTAAAGCTCCTCATTTGTGCACGGATCAATTATAATACTGGATTGCTCTGTTAATTACCCTATACGGCAAGGGGACTCGACCAGCCGTCCAACCAAATCCACTTTTCCTCTCCACTCCAGGTTGACCAACTTCCTAATCCATCATCTACTACCAAACCTCCTTCGTTTGTTTCAGTCGCGCATATTCCTAGATTGCGCGCGGCTTCACTCATTCTCTTTCTTCATTAACCGTACATTTTTACTTGAATGATATATAGTTGGTGCATCTTACCAACAGCCAGCGTCAATTGTTATGCCAATTGCCCAGTCAGAACCTTATTTCATCTGTAAGTGCTGATAACACGCAATTTACCCCTATCGCACCCCGGTACCCGCACCTGTTGGCGTCAACTCACATGCTTGCTTTGACAGTCTATCATATGCTTTGACGATGGCTTACGGCCTCTAAAGTTCAGGCTTCATGAGCATCATTAACTTCATCAATTCAGACGATAGGAAGACTTGGGACGAAAGGCTGGGCATATATAATATCCTACCTCCCAGTTTTGCCTTCTCTCCTCCTCCTCTTCTTCATCAAAACAAACAAACAACTGCTTTGATATTGAATCTGCACAGCTCAAATTACAAACGCCATTAACACACACTTCAACATACACACTTCAACATCACGCACTTCAGCATCACGCACTTCAGCATCACGCACTTCAACATTACGCACTTTAACATCCCGCACTTCAACATATCACACTTCAACATCACACACTTCATTGCCATACAATTCATCATCATCACACACTTCATTCCCATCACCATAACCCGCCTCTTCACTTGATAACACACTTCATTCATATTATCATAACACGCTTCTTGTATCAAACATTCAGCTCTATCATCACATATAGAGCTCTGTACTACAATACCAAGTACCAAGTACCACCATCACACACTTCATTCACATCACCATCACACACTTCATTCACATCACCATAACACACTTCATTCACATCATCATAACACACTTCATTCACATCATCATAACACACTTCATTCACATCACCATAACACGCCTCTTCACTTGATAACACACTTCATTCATATCATCATAACACGCTTCTTTTATCAAACATTCAGCTCTCTATCATCACACACGGAGCTCTAGCACTGCATACCAAGTGCCACCATCACACGTCTCTCATCACTCTTCTCTCATCACTCTCATTACCATCCGCCACTGTTCGCTGAACACGCCAACTCTATTGAATACATCTACTTCACGTCAACTCCAGTAAGTAATAGCCGCCTATTCGCAGCATGGTCGACTTGTTGACCATCTTTTAGTCACCATGTCGTTCCCACGCGCATTACAATCCTTGGTTTTCTACTTGGTGTCTTGCTCGCCATGTCATCAGGCAGCACACCAACGTCGCCTCAAGCAAGAGGCCAAGAAGCGACAAGCGACAAGAGAACGAGATCAAGTCAAACATGGAGGCTATCAACAGCCAGAGCCTTTTGCCACAAATCCCTACTGGTTAGAGGAGATCAACTGTAAGTAGTTTTCTATTTTCTCCTCTTCTTCTTTTCCTAACTCTCTCCGCCTTGCCCCCAAACACTCACCTATCTTTATTGATCAAGATGGTGATTACTGATCACAAATATGACAGTGGGACCACATATCATCCGCAAGCAGTACAAGAGTCCTAGCATGCGACATTTAACTAGCGCCGGTGGAGACACAGCCAGCGTTGGCAGCAGTAGCATTGTTGTCAATCGCGTGACTACTACTGCTAGCAACGCAACTACGTGCAGCTTTCCCAACAACACACTTACGGGTTGTTGCCTTCCCCGACCAGAATCTATTCCCTTACCCGACTCTCCGCCACCTACCAGCACTGGTACCGAAGCAGAGGAGAATGCTACAATTACTACCACATCCCTGGAAAAGGAGAACGAGAAGCCCAGCGCAAGCGTTGGCTCTGGTAGCATCATCAGCATTACCAATGTTGAATCTCCATCACCCACAAGCAAGAATGGGAAGGACAAGTTGTTACCCGATATGACAACTGGTCTCCCACACAACTGGAATCACAAGCGTTATCAAGTTAGTATTTTCAAATTTCTTATGACCTATCTCGGCGTATCTTGGGGGCAAGAGCTGCCTAATGATGATGTTTGCTCTCCCTGTTGCTACGGCAAGCTCGTAGAACACTATATACCATAGCCCCTACTGTAAATGGCAATTACTAACTTATACTTCCTCAACAGAGAGAGGATGAGGAACTATGGGGCCGGGAACTGTCCCGAACGGGCCACAAGCTGATCGATGCGATTAAGCATGCGGGATCATCAGCTAGTCGCTTCATCGAATCAAGCTTAATTAAGGATGGCAAACGAAAGAGCGACAGCGAGATAGAAGACAAACCCTATTTCGTCCAATGTAACCCACCGGTAAACGATTACCATCCCCCTATCGTGAGACAGCCTCCTCTAAAGGCCGGCATCCGATGGATGGTTCAGCCGCCCCCTCCAGCGAAAATCATGGAAGGGAAGGTTCCAGTCAGTCGCGAGCGCAAAAGCATATATAGCCGATAGACGGCAAACATCATCAACAGACGGCAAACATCATCAATAGACGGCAAACATTATCAATAGACGAAAATGTCATTATTAAACGACAAACATCATTTATATACGGCAAACATCATTCATACACGGAAAGGATCATTATGGGCCAGCATTCTTACGAGTGCGGGAGGTTGGGGGAGGTTGGGGAAGGGAGTACTTGGAAAGGTGGTAGAGTAAGTGCACCTGATGATATCCGTCTCATCCTAGCATCGTTATTTGGACAGTGTGCTAACAATTCTGACTGTAGCTTGGGAAATGGCGTTTTGGAGTTTGGAGTACCAGCGTTGCAGGGATTTGGGATTTGAGCGTTTGAGCGTTGATTTTTTGTTTGGATTTGGAGCGGTGTTTGGATTTGGAGCGGCATCAGCATCACTATGGCAGCGTTTGATTTTGAGAGCGTTTGATTTTGATACGGGCGGGCATCATCATTGGGAGTCTCCAGTTCACTCATTCCTGGAGCGGGTATCATTATCATTAGGAAGCTTCCGATTGTTTTGATTACGGGCGGGCATCATCACAGGGAGTCTCCAGATCATTCATTCCTGGAGCGGGTATCATTACATGAGGAAGCTTCCAATTCTATCGTCACCACCACCACCTCATGTCTTACAGTAGATGGTGTTTTACGTAGAAACTATGTGTTGACTGTCCAATTAAGCACCACTCCTTAACAGATTCTGCCTATCTAGATGGCCTAGCCAAACGCCAAGCAGAATTTTAGCTACCAATACTCGAATGTTACTCTATGTCCTAGGGACTGAATGTCTCTATCACCGATATTAGAAACGAAGAGTCGTATCTAGCGACAATATAAGAAGTAAAGCCCAGTTGTGTAGTGCTTTGTCGCTCCTACTATGGGTGGTATTCTGTGAGCAGTAGAATTGATGGGGCCTTTTAGGTATCACCGCCTCTGGTACCACCCCGAACCTGCAACTCCGATCGCTAGTTGTGGATTCCGTCCCAGTTCACATTACGTTCCTCTTTTAAGACCCCGAAGCTCTTCTTGATCTCCATTGTCAATATCTCAGAACACAGAGTTCTACGACTGTCTAATACGCTCGGACACGACTCGGGTCCCTGTTGTTTCTATCTTGGCTTGTAATACCTAATTCTACTAAGTCGATTGCTCTCTACGCCATGTCCCAGAAATATGCGACCTACCCTAGCCTCCGGGGTAAGTCAGTACTTATCACGGGCGGAGCCGAGGGAATCGGCGCCGCGTCCGTCGAGAACTTTTGGCAACAAGGATCCAATGTCGCTTTCCTCGACATATCGGACACATCGGCTCAGAAACTACTAGACCGATTGCGCACCTCGCACCCGGAGAACCAAACCCCACTGCCCAAGTTCCTGCATTGCGATGTTACGGACTTAGACCGCTTGCGTGCTTGCGCCGAGGAGGTCGTCGCCGAGCACGGCGCCGTTGACATCTTGCTTAATAACGCTGCGAGCGCGGGCGGAGACACCCGCCTCCCGACGGAAGAAGTGACGCCCGAGTCCTGGGACGCCGAAGTCAATGTGAACCTGCGGCATCAGTTTTTCCTCACGCAGGCTGTGCTCCCGGGGATGAAGGCGAAAGGGAAGGGCAGCATTATTAATATGGGTAGCATATCTTGGAGTATTCCGGCTGTGGGCTTCCCGGTATACACACTTTGCAAGGCAGCCGTTCTGGGCATGACGCGCACGCACAGCAAGGAGTTCGGAAAATGGGGGGTTCGGGTGAACTCGGTCATGCCTGGCTCCATCGCTACGCAGCGACAGATCGACGAGGTCCTTACCCCTGAGTACCGTGCTGAGGTCATGGCTGCGCAGACGATACAGCGGCATCTCACGCCGGAGGAGGTCGCGAGACTGATTCTCTTCTTGGCGGCGGATGATTCGAGCGCTATCACCGGAAGTAGCTATGTGGTTGATGGCGGCTGGGTCAGCGACCCGTGAGCGGTGACGGTTGCAACATTATATGTGTTAATTTCCATACCTTTGATAATGGTTGTTTATTGAGCGATATTTATATGCTCCCTTACCGGAGTCAGTTCTGTCAATTACCAGCCTTGTCCTGACTGCTTTTGTCATTAACCATGGTATATTAACATGTACCCCTGGTGTTCATTATGCCCATAGCTGACACGATATCGGCATATTGGGGGTTGGCACTAATATCCATTTCTCACACCTTGTAGATGGATCAATATAATAATTTCATTCAGTTCACGTACATTGTCTAAACAGCTCCGTCACCCACTCGCGCCGCTTGAACAAGTAACGCCTAAGCTGCTCGGGGTATTAGCACATAGTACCTTAGCTGATCCGCTGGGCGGCTCAGCAGTGATAGAGCTCATAGTAACCCCACAAGTTCCCTCCGCCGGGCAATTTAGATTCATGATAGTCGGGCTGTATTTCGAGCTAGTCTTCCCTGAGAACCCCTTGATGGCAATGTCGGACAGCTGGGCTGTGCTTGGCGAGCTCTCGCAGTAAGCGTTGTCTTCGCTGTAGCAAGATTGGATCTGGAACGCGTAGTCCGTGTTGTCGACGATGATGTTCTCCCACGTCACGTTCCGCACGACCGCGGTCCCGTGGGATGTCCCCCGCCGGGTATAATTTGATACCTGCAGCCTTGGTCGAGTCTTTCATCGTCGCCCCGTTCACGTAGATGTTCTGTACCGTGTCGGTCGCCCCGGGCTTGGAGCCTAGACTCCCTACGCTCAGCCCGTGACTGCCAATGCATGTGATATTCCTAACTGTCACGTAGTTGGCGCCTGGTTTGAAGGCCACACAGTCGTCATTGTTCGTTACCTTGGCTCCGGAAATGGTGACGTAGCTTGCTGGGCCGATGTCCCAGCCGTCGGTGTTCTTGGGGAGATTGCTGCTCTTGCTTGTTGCAGATAGGTCGATGTCTATATACTGGATGTTCGAACTGTCCCCTCGTGCCGAATGGAACACATTTGGTGCATCCTTGAACTTGAGGTTCTGAATGATGACGTCTTTCGACTTGTTGATCCAGAATAGTGTCGGCCTGTCGTAGGTGCTGTCCCCGGCAAAGCGATCCCAAGCATCTTGACCGTTACCATCGATTACACCAGCGCCTGTCGACGAGTATATTTTGGCCCCGGTAATGCCAGAAACTAAACATTATTCAGAGTTAGTGCGAAATCCGGGGACTTGACTTTTCGTGGATCTCTCCTAAAGTGCAGATGGGCTCACAATGCGACTTACTATCGAAAATGGCGTCTTTGCCGTTCCAATAGTCCGTGTCGCTCGCAACCTTTAGCAGACCCTCAACTTGAAGCGTGCACCCCGAACAGCCTTCGAAACTGAAGACCGAGTTGATATAATATGTTGACGATAGGGGTATTACGATCGTCCCCGACGGACATGCTGCAATCGCTGACTGGATGGCCGGGACATCGTCGATAGTATCGCTGCCACCTGCCGTGGGCGTGCACGTCGCGGCTCGCTCAGTTACTCTACTTGGTGGCAATTTCGCTGCTGTAACAGCGCCTGTAAGGAATAGAAGCGTATTAACGAAGTACATCTTGTCGCTGCATTGGAGGTTACCTCAAGCAAAACAGATCGGCGTCGCACAATCTACGTTGAGTCCAAGTCTCCGAACCAACTGTGTTTATGTTTCGCCATTGAGATCTAAATTGCTTTATCCTTTGTTTCGCAGTCGTCATGTGATTGAGATGTGATTGACTCCTCTGCCTGTCCATCGTTGATTGTAATTGATGGATTTCGAGTTATGCCGCCAGGATCAGCAAATGCCGCTTATATAGGAAATACGGAGCAAAGTCGGATTGGAGACTTGAATGCCACTATATCTCGACCCCTGGTTTCCGGGATTGGATTCGCAGTGAATAAGTAAGCACCGATGGGATATTACCTATTACCACAGGTACTGCATGAATACACTATTGCATTCCGGAAATTATTGCTAAGTTGCTATCTAACGGGTAGCCATTCTCCCGCGCAGACGGCAATCAGCCCAACATCTCGTCTACGGCAGGAGCAAAGCGCCATTCAAGGGGAGGCACCATATCGCCTATCCTGTGAAATAGCATACCTGCCTGCACAAAATAGGGAAGTACCTAAGTCTCAGAGGATCGGGAGGCCCAGGCTGCTACCTGCCCCTGAGTGTGAACATATAAGTACCTAAAGCTTACCGCCTTCAATCACTGCAAGTGCATCGCCGAAGCTCCACGACCACACAAGTTGACAGATACCCTATAGACTTCGCACTAGAACCGATTAAGTCGGATGAGCAGAAGATAATGGGAGAGCTTGGCTCGATTCCAAGGTTGCGTGTTTTTTCTTTTCTTTCTTAAACTGAGTTCACTTTTAACTTTTAACGGCCAGCCTACATACCTGGTAGTATGGAATCGAGTACCTCATTACCTGATAAACAGACCTTAGTAACTCCCAGCCAGACATACTAGGGGGAATAAGAATATCATGTTCTTTAATGTAACCAAATATCTGCATTGTCATGGCACATGCATGTCTTGGAACATATTCTTTAAATTTATTACATCTCCCCACCATCATCCAGATAAGAAAATGCACCCTCCCACTTGCCCTTCACCGAATAAGCACACAACGATAGATGGAGGAAAGTAAATCGCATTTTTTATTATTATTCATCGAATATGAAGAGCGACTTAGGATTCTCATAGAACATTAGAAGTAGTAACTCCTTCCTATGCTCGCCTATCCCGTGTGTCATCTTACCTCCCTCCCTACCTCCGACTTAGACCACACTAGTGCCACTACGGGCGGCCATGTCTGAGGGATTGGTTGTATTCATTAACTTAAAGCGAAGCCAACCGAAGAAGCCGATTAGTTAGAATTGCCACAACCCGTGTATGGCGAATATTCGCTTGTCAGTACCTAGGTAGACACAGTCTTCCCGGTAGGAACCTAGCTATTGGGGATACCTCCCACCTTTTGTATGCAGGTAACGTCTGAACCTAGTTATTCAATGACCTCTATTTCCGGCTCCTCGTGAGGGCAGAAAGGCTCGCCATTAGGTGTTTTGTAGCTAAAACGGATTGATTCTTGCTCGTCTGACTTAATCTCCCAAAAAGTATCCTCGATCTCAAGCCAACTGGGTATTTCACTCACCAGCTCATTTGGCAGTGACTTGAACCAACGGTGGACGGCATGGCCTTGGCAGACCCCGAAGATATTGAGGAACTGGTCCCCTGGTTTGAAAAAAAAAGACACTGAAGGTGAGCGGGCGAAATACAAGTCTATCACCTTTCTTCATGTGCAAGTTCATGTATACCCTTATACGAGATATTCCAGAAAAGAACCGACTCGTGCTAATCTTGACCTTCGTTTCGGTGTACTGCTTTCTAGCAATGGCGCGGCATTCTCGGCTGACGAAGAAGAAAGTTGGTACTTCAATGAACCTAGAGTTGTTGACTGTAAGTGTTCTTTGTGTGTGCGCAGCCGGAAATTCGATGAAATAAATGGTTCGAGCTTCATCCATAGCCATTTCCCAGACGATGGAACGTAGTTCCGGTGGTAATCGAGTGAACAGAGGGAAGCTGGAGGGAGGGGAGCTAGGGCCGGCGACTTGAAGCTCCGACATGATTAAGGTGGCGTGCGTGTTGTATTGTGGAAAGTGGTGTCTGATAGCAGTAAGATGCTGGAAGTTCGGGGACTAAGGTCAGTCAACAAATGATTTAACAGTTATATTGACTATGAATATGAAGGATGACTTACGCTAGAGTTGAGTGAAAGGCGTAGTCAGTATGTTGCCTCTTTTTCCGAGGTGCCTGGGTCGAGAATCTTGCGGTCTCGTGAGATGACACATATTGTTTTCCTGGGGATGTAGATGTTGACTGCCGCTTGAAGTTTCCAGATGGTAAAGCGTACTACATCGAGGATGCAACAAGGATGTACTGAGGTATTCTTTGAGTTGAAGTTGTGCTAGAGGCACGTGATAGTTTAGAGCAGGGCTAGGAGGGTGACTTTGATGCAGGAGATAGGGCATAAATGAGATGGTGCAAATGGAGTGTTAGGTATTGTAGTATTGCCGAGCCAGATATGCCTGTTGTGGTAAATGCGATGCCTTGCGCGGATGGGAGAAGGAAAGGGGAAGGTGCTGAACTTGATACGTGGGATAGAATGATTTCTGTTCTGTGCTGGCTAACAAGTTAGCACAAGATATTTATTGTATCTCTTGCACCCACTGTAGGTATTTACCCAGGAGTTAGTTTGAGGGGTGTCTAGGTAGTCTCTACTTGCAAACAGGTGTCGTCTACTGTTGGTTATGTGCTTGACGAGAAGAAAGAAGACGGCGTGTAGAGTTGGTTGTAGAGTTGGTTGTAGAGCCGATTACCTAGTAGGTATAGATGAGTTGTGCGCCCATCTATTGTGTGTGACTAATTAGCAAATAGTTTTCGAGGTGAAGGGAATGTTGGCTTTGTGGGGTTTATACCAGCTACGGAAAGCTTATACGAGCTGTGTACACGGAAGGAGTACTGTTGGGACACTACAGATTATCGACGCAAGAATGTGGCATTGAAACACCGGTTTCTGTATTTATTCCTAAGAGGTAGGCAGACGTATGGCCAAGTCATGTTGTTTTCATGAATAGGGCCTGCTGCACCTTACTTGGGATATTCTTTGACACAATACTGGTGTGAATAAAGTCCTCAAAGTGATAGCAGCATACTATCAACACTAACCCCCTTCCCGTATGCAGTAACCGGTCAGTCCTTTTCTTAAACAAACGCCTAGCAATGCATTACCCGCCAAACCTCGAACATTTTACCCCGTGGGAATGTCCATGACTCCTCCCAAAAAAACACGGCGAGAAGATGATTTGTTTGTGGCCATCAATTCCCAAGGTCACGTATATGTATCCCTTCCTCACTGCAAGTGCATACCGTTACTACAAATGCATACCGTTATCTGCATCTTGCTCTTCATCCTCCGGCGGTATGCGGTTCAAGAGTTCTCTGAGAAGTTCCTCATCGCCTCGTATTGTGCCCGTTTGAAATGTACCATCTCGCCACGCTTCGTGTTGGGATTCTGCGTTCGGGTTATGGCCATTAACCGCACTTGTTGCCGCGGTCGATGCTTCGTCTCGTGTCGTCGCGCCATCTTCTGTGACCCGTGCTGTTGAAGCTGCTTCATCCGTAGTGCCTCGAAACTCCCGCCAGCTTAATCCTCTGCCCTCAACCTCGGCGCGTATCAACTCGATGCGCTCTTGCATGCGGGCGATGACGGCTTCGTTCTCGGCGATGGCATCTTTGCAGTCTTGGTCCGGCCGACCGACCTCGCCTGTATCGCCTGTATCGCCCCGTTGGTCAAGTGTCGGTGTCGTGCCGTCGGCGAAGGGCTTCAGCTCGGCATTCGAGTAATCAAGATGCGCTATGGAGTTGCGCAGCTCGAGCACCTTCAAGGCGAGGGAGCTAGAAGGGAGATCTTGCAGCGCCTCGGCGAAACGGGCTGACGATATAGGCTGAGTTTCGGATGCCATGGCAAAAGATAAATCGGGGAAGTGCTGATATATTGTTGAGTAAGGGAATCGAGGATGAGGATCCAGTATCTAGGCTGCTTAGCTTTTTGGGTTTGGGATTTGTTTGATGGCGTCGCAACATAGAGCTGCCTACGAAAGATGCTTACGTAACAGGTATGTTGTGGTACCTGAGTTAGACTACCCTGCTGCTTGGTGGGGTAGCAAAGGAGCTTGGGCCTTATCTAGTCCCCTGTCTTGGAGGGGCACAAATCTGGGGGTTACCTCTTCTCCTCCTCTCCCTCTCAACAACGTTGGGTACAGTCTCAGACCGATAGTCAGCTCAACTCGACCAGGCTCCATGGGCGAGCGACATTTATTTGTTGAGCTAGATAAGAAGTTACTGTAGTTCTACTTACTATGTAGTACCTACATATATCTTTGTCTACCTAGTGTATGAAATGTCAATGATGCGATATAACCCCTGCATATCGGCATCTCGACTGTTTCCGATTTAAGCCTTTTAGATAGTATATCAAGTCCGATTGAGTATTGAGAATTGAAGGGCTATCTATATCCATGCTATCCCCGCATTCTGTCAATTCAATATGCATCATGATTAACGGGGTTCCTTTCTGAGATAACTGGCATATTCCATACTTTCCAGTCTCGTTCAACTGCTTTGTACCCTCCTTTGCGTCTCTGCAATAGTGTGTGAATCTTCTGTCAACTATGATGCGTACGCTTGCTTTAGCAGCAAGCATCCTGGCCCCCTATGCTATTGGACTTCGCGATGTTGCCCAGAGTGATGTTGAGGAAATCGGAAATAATCGGTTCAAGTGCGAACTTCCGCCTTTGGTAGACCCTTCTAGCGATGCCCTGCCCTCGGCACGAGATATTTTCTCCGGCCAGGATGCCTTGAAACTTCAAGTCAAGAGACACTCGGCCATCGTCAGCGTGCCCTCAATCTCATACGATGATAATGGAGAGCCCTTGGAGGACCCACGGTGGGAGGTGTTTTATACTCTACACGACACACTTGAATCCCTATATCCAAATGTGTAAGTATAGTTAAATCCCATTTACCAGCTTTTATTGTGTATTGACCCATGGGTTGTAGTCACCGACGAATGAATCGCGAAACAGTGAATACATTTGGGCTAGTGTATACAATTAAAGGGACTGACTCGTCTCTCAAACCACTAATGTTGGCGGCTCATCAAGATGTTGTTCCGGTACCCGACCCTTCTTCGTGGTCGTATCCTCCCTTTTCTGGCCACTTCGATGGTCAGTGGCTTTGGGGCCGAGGTTCATCCGATGACAAGAACAGCTTGACCGCGTTGATGTCTGCTCTTGAAACATTGCTGGCTCATCCAGGTTGGATACCAAAAAGAACCATCATATTCGCTCTCGGATTTGACGAAGAATGTTCCGGACGCCGTGGTGCTGGGACGATAGGACCATATCTAGAGAACCTGTATGGGCTCAACTCGATGGCGTTGATCCTTGACGAAGGCGGTATGGGACTGGAGCTTCTTGGTAATGATACCTTATGTGCGTATTCTAAGAACAAAAACCCAGGTTGACATTGCCTGACATGAGTACAGACGCCCTGCCCGCCGTCATGGAAAAGGGGCATGTGGATATTTGGATTGAACTGCATGTCAATGGAGGGCACTCATCTACACCTTTCCCTCATACCGGCGTTGGAATCATGTCAGCAATTGTGACACAGCTCGAGGCTAACCCTTGGAAACCGAAGCTCATTGAGGGCTCGCCGATTCACAAACACTTCATCTGCCAGTCGGAACACTCACCGGATTCCGCGCCAAAGATAACTAGGTTAATCAAAAAGGGGGACTTGAAGAGCCTAGCCAAGGAACTTACCACGATTGACCGTTCGACACACTACCGCCTTCAGACTTCGCAAGCTGTTGACTATTTTTTCGGCGGAGTCAAGATCAACGCGATGCCTGAATACATCAAAATCGGTGTAAATCATCGCATTGCACCGCAGGACTCGATCACAGCAGTCAAGGCTAACATTTTAAAACAGATTAAGCCAATCGTAAAAAAATTTGGCTTGACAGTCAAAGCTTTTCAAGGCGAGGAGCATAATCCGGATTTTGAGTTTGGCGAGACCTTTGACGATGGAGTTATCAACCCAATGTACGAAGTTGAATACAATGGTACCCTTGTACTCACATCGTCTCAGCCGACACAAGTTACGCCAATATCACCTACGACGGGTCCCGTTTGGAATGTTTTCTCAGGAACAATTCAACATACCTTCGCCTTCGATGGAGGCAAGGTTGTGCCTGTGGGAGAGTTGATGACTGGCAATACTGACACGCGGCATTACCTGAGTAGGTTTACTTGAAGTTTCGGATTGAAACATAATATCAGCAGTGCTAACTTCATCGACATAGATCTAACACCCAATATCTATCGCTGGGTACCTGCACGGAAAGGCCATACTTTGAACATCCATACTGTGGATGAGAGAGTTGATATGGAGAGTCATCTGGAGACTGTAAGCTTCTACTATGACTTGATTAGGAACTTTGATGCCTCGAAAGCCGCCTCGACTGTAGAGACGGCTGAGGTCAGTGAACTTTGATAGTTCTTTTCAATAGTTTTCAATATCTACTTGGATGGAAGTCGAACAAAAAGGGTTATTGGCGACTATAAGGCCTTTCAAAATCAGAAAGTAAAATTCACGAGTATAACTTTATATATGTTGATTATATAAGGTACGTACTACTACTTAGTTACTACTCTACCTATAAATTACAATTCAAAAGTGCTATCCAAGCAAGTCGAAAGTTACATGTAGATAGTGCTTATAATACCTACTTAGTAAGGGCAATAGGTAGAGTAGATGCTACCTAGACAGACGGCCCCACATAGATAGGCCCGCTGTCGCAAAACATCCTATTTGCCCAAAGAAATTCTTGGTGCTTATTCGAGTTTTTACATAGTATAATTCATCTACTAGTAGTCGTTGTCTTGGCCTTCAATCCCCTCCATGACTGGTCATGCAACCATCCACTCTTTTCTGTTTGTGAGAAATACGCGCGCCCTTGGGGCATGATGGAATGATTAGACTACCATGCCGATTCTTCCTATTCCTACTCCGTCGTCTAGCTTCCAAATCGGTCTGCGAGCAGTCATCCGCGCCTCCGAGACCTGCATAGTCGCCGTTCCGACAGCTCGTGTCTTTTCGACAAGTCGGATTTTCCTCCGAAAACCATGCTTCCAATATAGTACCTGGGGTGTCGCCCGCCCGTCCCATGCCCTCTTTAAGTCGAGATCGCCAAGTTTCATACCGCAAGTGCATCTGCGGACTATATTTACGTTCCGCGCTGTTACCCATTACATCGATCTACCCGACTGGTACGAAGATGCCGAAGGTCTTCCTTTTAGAAGGGAAGACCTTACCCAGAGAGAAACCAACAAGATATTTCCATCGAATCTGCCGGCACCGGGGGCGAATCTGCTGCTGAAGATCCTTCATGGTAGACGAGTAGCGGGAACGCTTGATGATCCCAGCCTCGCACGGAATACAAGGCAATTTAGAATCACCGATCAGAAAAGAGCGTTGCAATATTTGCGCGAGCATATACCCGTGGACGAAGTTCTCAATGCCGGATTACGAGCCGAAGATGAGCTAAGAGTCATTGAACAGCAGGACAATGCTGCCAAAGAGGCCGAGGAACAATTTGAAGAGACAAGTCTTCAAGACCCGTCGACTACCCGAGAGAAAGCTGCCAAAGCACCAACAGGACGATTGCCAAAGAAACCAGGTAGCGACTCGCCGTATGGAGTCAGTAACTTCGACCGAATCCGCGCCCAGAATATCGCCAAGCGTGAAGCCGAGGAAGCAAGACTCGAAGAGGAGCGAAGACTACGAGAGGAGGAACTCGCCAAGGGAAATATCGGAACTCTACAGACGCAGCAAGCGAAGCCAAGAGAATTGAGCGAATTCAGAAAGAAATACATAGAACGCGCCACTTCTGATCTTGAAGCGCCGCCCGAGATGACGGCCTGGCAACGTTTATTACCTACTCTTGGAATGGCCGTGTTCATGATACTAGGTTCTATGGGGTTAGCTGCTCTGTATCAGACACCTCCTGCATCTCGAAGACTCTGGCCAGATATCCCACCCGCGGCAGCGACGTGTTTATGCTTGATAGCCGCAAATCTGGCCATTTGGGCACTCTGGAAGTACCCACCAGCATGGCCTATCCTGAATAGATATATGATATTGGTGGCGGCGACACCGAGACCGCTGCAGCTTCTCGGAGCCATGTTCTCTCATCACACACTTGGCCATTTGGTTGCCAATATGGCCTTTTTATGGTTCTTCGGAACGCGTGTGCATGATGAGATCGGGCGCGGGAACTTCCTAGCCCTCTACCTATCATCCGGAGTGGTCGGATTCGCAGTCAGTCTCGCACACCTTGTGCTATGGCGAGGTCTCGAGTTTACTACACTGGGAGCATCGGGTGCCGTGTACGGTGTGATCACGGCATTCTTCTGGATGCACAAGTTCGACGAATTCAAGATTCTCAACTACCCGCCAGAACCCATCTCCGGACCCCAGGGCTTAGGCTTTATTGGCCTGATCCTAGGCATTCACATTGTGCCTTTGTTCTCCAAGCGCGTAAACAATGTCGACATGGCGTCCCATTTCGGTGGTATGCTGGCGGGTGTATTGGGCATTGACCTCGCTCGTCACTACATGGATTATAAAGCACAGGAACGTACCGAAAGATTGCAGAGTACGGGAGTGCTGAACACAGTCCTCGAACAAAAGAATATCTCAGCGACTGTTGTAGATGCATCATCATCGCCTTCTAAGCGATGATGTGTATAGTGTAATCGTACCCATCTTCCTGCATATTCAGTTAGTTCACCTATGTATGTAGGACACCGTCATGTTACTAAATAGGTAAGCCGTTTTGCCCGTGTGTATATCAAAACCGATACCGATATAGCCTCATAAAAATGTACTATATATTATCTGTACTACTAAACTTGCATATCATCTCACCTATGACTGGTGAATGCGGTTTGAACACGATCATCCTGCGTAGACTAATTCGACCTGACTTACCAAACAACAGGTGGTATACCTACTCTACATTCTATCCATTTGACCACCAAGAACAAGTTCGAGTGACTATACTGAGGCTGATGGATGGTAGAGGCGCAAAGATGTGGCGCAATATTACTTGGAATCCGTTGCTTGGCGACGCCGTCCCGTCTGATACTTTCGTCATTGCAGCCCGTACGACGTCACCTGCAAAGAACGTACCATGGAGGCCGACGCCAATCTTTTTCGGCATAGAAATGCCGTACCGTTCCTTAATACGGTGTATTGTATTCACATTTCGGCCATATGTATCTTACACTTGTCGGACATGACTATTATGAGGGGTAGAGAGCGTTACTTGCGATAAATTGCGATGCGATGGGTTAGGGGAGAACAAAAATTAAATTCTCTTGTTTGGATTGCCCTTTTCCAAGGTTGATCCTCAAACAAATCTCAACAAAACCTCTGTGCACGCACCGTACTACCTACCTAGGTACCTAGCCTCCCGCATCTTCGCAAGGCCCCCTGCATCAGCTTGTTCTACTAGTACACTACGCTAGACTGCAGCACGTGTTTCAAGACCATACGATGTGTTTGTCTCGACTCATTTCACGAATTCAAGCCCTCGGCGATAAACCACCACTTTGTACACGATTTCACGATCGGCTAAACTAGTCACTTATTCGTGGCGAGTCCAGCGGAAGAATGACTGTCGATCTATAGCCCTGCTGTACAGTAGTGTATGGTAGTGCGATCTGCAGATGCTCGTCACATCAAAGTCCCTTTCTTCTCTCCATATAAATATGTAGATAGGTCATCACTGATTGTTAGTCGCCTGAACACACGAGACTATACCTAATTAGCCAGGAAGCTAGGATATTTCCAGCCTTCAGGATACTCGGTAATGTATATCAAAATATAGAATAGTATTGCTATTACTTTGGAATCTATTCTACTAAATATCCAATATTCACTTCGTATATATTTTATATGTATATGAACATTATATCTACATTATATCTACACTACACTACACTACCAATACCAATACCACTCGCTAGGTACCTACCAATGCTACCATTACAATAATGTGGATAGATGCCCCACGATTCTACCTGCGACAAAGACTGTTGCCGTACTCCCGGTGTCAACCAATAAGTATCGAGCTCATTTCGGTCTAAATATAAATCGGGTCTCGCCATTCGTAGCTAGACCTGGTCCCTGGCCTGCTTTCGGTCTTGGCCCACGTCTTATTCCCTGTTATGCAATTGAAGCTCCACGTACGTTCAACGCTCCAGACAGGAGCTCCAGAAAATAGTTTACATAGCAGGGAAAGAGAAAGAGGCAGCCGAGCACACGTCTTTCAGCTCGGTCCTACCAATACTGCAGTTGCTGTTGAACCGACAGGCCAGTTGGCTTTTGGACCCTGCCCTTTCCCATCATCTTCGGCATCTATGAGTACATTCCTTTGAACTATAGTGCTTCCGCTTTCTCTTCCAAGCGCCACATGCAGGCATCTTAGCTAATACTTGAATCATTTCCGCCTCGAACATATGGTCTAGGGCTCACATCTTGCGCATCCGTCAGCCTGGCCCATATTGCCGTTGTTTACACGCTATTTCGTCAATTGCTATAGTATACCTATCCTTTGAATTCTAGGAATTTTACTGCCCTTAGTTCCACACAGACAATTCGGGGGGAGGGGACCAGCCTATCTTCGTCACAATGGCTCGTAACCACCGTGACCCGCTCGATATGGACGACGATCCTCGAAACCCTTACGCATCGGCCAACAGATGGCGACACCAAGAATCATCCGCCTTCGCGCGCGCCGCCGTTGCTCGAGATGCCCACTCGAGCGGAAACTCGAAGGACCTGTCCGATTTCCTCAACGCTTCTAGAGTCGAGACTAGTAGACCGACAACTAACGGCAATGGAGCGTCCTACCAGCCAATTGTCGTTGGGGACACGGAAGATGGTGAGGTCGACAGCACTACTACGCATGATGGGAAGGAGGTTATCTGCGGCCCATTGCTGAACTATCGGCGCATGGAGGGTAATGCGTGGTACGGGAGTGTATTAGTCGTCACAAGAGGCGGGGGGGAGACGCAATCCTTCGAACCTACGCTCCGTCTCGGCCGTGTAGATTTGGCTAGCGACCAATCGGGCCTCGTGTCGAACGGTTCGCTCGTTAATTTCGGTGAGATGCTTCAAGAGAACGGCTCAAGCCCCATCCAGAGCGACCACGGAACCGATGTGGCTGGTCTCTGCCTGTATTCTGACCCTCGAGCTACCTTCTGGAGTTTCCCTATCACCTGTGACATGGCCACCACCGAGACGAAATGGGCCTATTCTGTTACTGATGTGCGATACAAGAGCGCCACGAAACCCACAACCAACTACTTCTTTGTTCCCGCTATTGATGAGTCGATGCGAATCATGTTTCACTCCTGCAATGGATTCAGTGTAGGAACGGACGAGGAAGCTTGGAGCGGGCTTGCCTTATGGAATGACGTGGTAAGGAACCATGCGAAGACACCTTTCCATGTCATGCTCGGTGGCGGTGATCAAATCTACAATGATGGAATCAGAGTTTCTGGGCCACTTCGTGAATGGACTGCAATCGGCAACCCTAAGAAGCGCCGAGATTACCCCTTCTCTGAACCTTTGAGGAAAGCCTGCGATGACTACTATCTAAACAACTATATTCGGTGGTATTCTACCGAACCATTCGCCGCGGTCAATGGCCAAATACCACAGCTGAATATCTGGGATGATCACGACATCATTGATGGATTTGGGTCGTATGTCGATGAGTTCATGAAGTGCGATGTGTTTCGAGGCATTGGGGGTACTGCGCACAAATACTACGTGCTTTTCCAACACCACCTTGCACCACCAGCCTCTACATACACTACCGATGCACCTCAGACAATGGAGTTCGGCGGGCATGAGGACCAGGCCCAACTTGTGAATACATATGTGAGGCCAAGGGACACGACTGAGCCCTGTTATATTTTTGGTAGTAAACCTGGGCCATATGTCGCAGAACACTCGATGAACATGTTCGCTAAACTCGGGGCGCGAATTGCGTTCATGGGCATCGATGCACGCACCGAGCGTACACGGCACCAGGTCAATTATCCCGAGACTTACGATTTGATTTTCGGCCGTGTGCAATCAGAGTTGGGTGCGGCCGTCAGTGCCGGGCGCCCTTTTAGACATTTGATATTACTGCTGGGAATTCCGATTGCCTATCCTGTAAGATGCTCGACTGAGGATGATTTACGCCAATGACTGACCTTCACTAGCGCTTAACCTGGCTTGAAAATATATTCTCTAGTCCTATCATTGCGCCAATCAAGTTTATGAACCGACGGTTCGGTTTTGGTAAGCTTCGCAACTTTATGCTTGATGTCGTGGCCTATCTGACACATTTTCTTTAGGAGGTGGTGTGTTCAATCACTTCGACGGGAGCGTTGATCTTCTCGATGATTTGGATGATCATTACACGGCTAAAACTCACAAAAAGGAACGAAACGCATTGGTCGAGCGACTTCAGGGCCTCTGCGCAGAGTTCTCTGTCCGTCTGACAATCCTAGGAGGCGACGTTCATTTGGCAGCCCTTGGGCGATTCTACTCAAACCCTAACTTGCATATTCCTATCGAGGAAGATCATCGCTACATAGTCAACGTCGTTTCATCGGCTATTGTGAATAAGCCACCGCCGGCTGCGATTGCAAACTTGCTTGCAAGCCGTAACAAGATACACCACCTCAACGCGGATACCGATGAGACTCTACTGGATCTTTTTGACAAAGATCCTGGAGACTCGAACAAGACTAGAGGTTCTAATCATGTCACGATGCCTAGCCGGAATTATGCTGTATTAACGGAAAACTCTCCAAACAACCGTGGTGTCTCTACAAATGGACCGGAAGAACAAGTTGATGAAGAGACGGTAACGAATGCCTTTGACGGCAAGGACGGCCACTCCTATTTGCATGCTGGCGAGCATGGTGCTGGTACACAGCACAAGGCTTCACAACCCGAGACACACGGCACGCATAATGACGGGTCGCTAGACTGCTGTATACGTGTGGAGATTGACCAACACGACAAAGAAGGCCGAACAGAGCCTTATGGGCTTACTATTCCGACACTCCAATATGAGGCAGGGAAGTTCGGCACTAACATACACCACAGGTTGCACCTTGGACATCACCGCAGCCGTCCAGGGACTGCAGTTAGCACGGCGCCTCCGAGCACTCAGTCAGCACCAGCACCGGAGACCCGCCACTAGGAGATGGCTAGGGAAACGCTTCGGCTCGGATGTTTGCCTCTCTGTGTCTCTCGGAACGAGTGAAGCTCTAATTATTTATGTCTATTTGTTTGCCTCCCTCCGCCGCCCCTTATACCCCCCAGAAACATGATGGAGTCCGAAATGAAAGAACAACAAAAGACTTGTAAACCAGGTACAGACGACCCAATAATACCCAGGCAGATTTCGGGAAAGGGTAAGGTGCAAGCGCTATGTGCTACGTGCATCATTCTCTCTTGTGTATTATATCCACTAATTAGTTTATGATGGGTGCGAGTGGTAATGAAAATTTCCAAAGGAAGATGCCTTATGTATGTCATTTCCGTCTTTTTGTGATAGACGATTCGGAATGACTACATAGGTATACCTGTCCTTTCCATTCGTCTGTTTGTATCCAACCCTACCTTAGACCAGATATGCCGTACGAAGCTTGTAGATGTAAACATCAGCAAACCTAGGTGTATGCAGTACCTTACCTATGCTCATCGCAGTGGTCTGGTCCCGTTTTCAGCCACATGATAGCTAAGCTCCGAGCTCGGGGTTATTATCCATTGTTAAAAGGCATCTGATTGGCTGTCATGAGGCCCTTTCTCGGTTGACCTAGAGCGCCCCGCTCAGAGCCCCTCTACGACCGCTAAGCAGATCAATATCTGGGGACAACTGCTGGCTGGATTGTCTCTTATGCCGTAGCAAAGCGAGGATGCCTCAGGGATGCCTCGCTGTCGTCACATTGCAGCTCTCCTAACCGAGTAATTGCAGCCGATCTAGCTTCCTTTGTTCGGCCATTGAAGAGGACGAGCTGCCATTTATGAAACTTGCATGTCCAGGCAGTACTGTCCAGGTATATTGACAATTTATTTGATCTCGATAGCGTTGCAATAAATGGTTACAGCCGCTCTCTTATCCTAGTCTCACACAACCTCACAACCTCACAACCTTACACAGCACTCCGGTACAACCAGTCCCGCTACTTGTAATACATTCCAATCCTATATCCAATTCGTCACATTGCCCATCATGGCGACCCCGCGGAAGAGTGTTGGTCTCGTGAGAGCATTACAGGCACCCTCCACGAGCCTACTATCGCTGTCAAGGAGCGGCCTGGGCCAATCCTCGAGACTTAGCGTACCAAGACAATCCAGGTGGTTAAGTACGACAAACAGCCGATTATCAAGCCTTGCAACTTTCAAGATCCCCAAGGTTCTCAACGAGCCCAACGTGCGTTTTCCGAGATCAATTGAAGGCACTTTTAAGTCATTGTACAGGTTCGGATGAGCTAACCATATAAATAGCACCACTATGCGAAGAACTCGACACAGCGAGAAGGCCTTCTTTCAGCAGTTGAGGCATCCCGAAATAGGGGCACTGTAGAAGTGCCCATTGTCGTGGGAGGCAAAGAGGTACGAGAGCTTTGTTTTGTCATGTTTTTCACTTCGTTCTCTAACCAGCGGACAGATCAAGACTTCGCGGACCGCTACCCAGAAGAACCCCTCCGATCATGCTGTCACCGTTGCTTCCTACTCCCTCGCCTCGCCCTCCGATGTCAGCAATGCAATTGATGCTGCCTTGGCCGCGAAGCCGGCGTGGGAGTCATTGCCCTTTGCAGAGCGAGCCTCTGTGTTCTTGAAGGCAGCCGATCTCATCTCGACCAAGTACCGATACGACGTCATGGCCGCCACCATGGTAGGCCAGGGCAAGAATGCGTGGCAAGCTGAGATCGATGCCGCCGCCGAACTATGCGATTTTCTGCGTTTCAATGTCCAATATGCTGAGGAGATGTACGCCCAACAACCGGCCCACAACTCCCCTGGTGTATGGAACCGGGTCGAATACCGACCATTGGAAGGGTTCGTCTATGCCGTCAGTCCATTCAACTTCACTGCTATTGCGGGTAATCTTCCTGGAGCTCCAGCGCTCCTGGGTAACGTGGTGGTTTGGAAGCCATCTGATTCTGCCATTGCCTCTAACTGGTTGCTCTACAATATCCTGCTAGAAGCCGGACTGCCGAAGAACGTAATTCAATTCGTTCCAGGTAACCCCGAGGAGGTTACGAAGACTGTTCTTGCGCATAAGCAATTTGCGGCACTCCACTACACCGGAAGCACAGCCGTCTTCCGCAAGCTCTATGGACAGATTGGACAGGGCACTGCGGAGGGCCGATACCAAAGCTACCCGCGAATTGTCGGCGAGACGGGTGGCAAGAACTTTCATTTGATTCACCCGTCTGCGGACATTGATAACGCCGCCGTGCAAACTGTACGCGGCGCATTCGAGTTCCAAGGTCAGAAATGCAGCGCCACGAGCCGGATCTATGTTCCGAAGTCCATCTGGCCAGAATTTAAGGAGAAGCTCATTAAGGAAACGAGTGCTCTGAAGATCGGAGCTCCGTGGGATCCGCAGAACTTCATCGGTCCCGTAATCCACGAGCCTAGCTTCAAAAAGTTATCGGGGGTTATTGACGACGCCAAGAACGATTCCGAGCTGGAACTTCTCGTCGGCGGCAAATACGACGGATCGAAGGGTTACTTCATCCACCCAACTATCTACCAGACTACGAATCCCGAACATAAGCTGCTTAGTACCGAGCTTTTCGGACCCGTTCTGACAACCTACGTCTACGACGACATGAAGGGTGACGCGGACCAGGCATTCCTAGACACATGCAAGCTCGTCGACAACACGACCGAGTACGGACTGACGGGCGCGGTTTTCGCAACCGATAGGGCCGCCGTCCAGGTCGCGCAGGAGGCGCTGCGCCACGCGGCGGGCAACTTCTACATTAACTGCAAGAGTACGGGTGCCGTGGTGGGCCAGCAGCCGTTCGGAGGCTCACGCTCGAGTGGGACGAACGACAAGGCTGGTAGCATGAACCTACTGGGCCGCTTTGTGAGCGTCAGGAGTATCAAGGAAGAGTTCACGCCGACGCTGAAGGTTGAGTACCCTAGTAACGAGGTTTAGAAGAAGCCATGAGACGAACGATGCTATGAACAGGTTTTGGCTGTGAGCTTGTGTTGCTGTCTTCGGGGTCAAACACAATCTGGCGTTTTGGGGAAAATAATGACACATAGCATTTTTCTTTATTAAGAGGCATCTTTCTGTTATGACATGTTTATCTACCTAGGATGAAAATACATTCAAGTTCATGAAAAATGATATACATGCTTTCGATATTGAGGTCCAACCCAGAAGCTGCAAAGGTCAGGCGAACCGAGACCAACCTTACTCCTTTGTCAATGAAGAGATTCATATCGGATTCACAGTTTTTATTATTCCTTCTGCGGGTAGCTGTACATCGAGTTATAGCAAAGCATTGGCCTAAAGCTTAAGGGAAGATCCTGTCCAAAATGGATATGCCACGAGGATAATTATAGCCAATTCCTGCAAGACTTTGGCGCCCTTAGCATGATGAAAACACCGTAACCCCAGCAAGAGAGATATACAGTAAGCAAATACTAAGCTCAAGTTCTGGCTATCGGGTGGCGTGCCTAGGAGGATGATCATGTACACCATATCACGCCTGTATATTTGGGATAATTAAGGTGAAGTTGCAAATTCCGCATTTTCCACGATCTTATTTACAGATTCTGTAGTCACATTTACCGTCTTATGCCAGGGGTCATCGGCATTGAGCATCGGGGTAAGCCCGAACCGGAATGGCTCAGAGTCTCAACCTCCCCGATTATACGAGCCACGACGGTCGGCGGTTAGCGCTTTTCCGCCAACCCGCCACCTAGTTCCTGTTGCGACGTATTAGCTCCACTACCTCGCTGCGTCGCTACTATTTAAAGGTATACTAACTGCTAACCTATTACTTATATAGTTAGTAAGTTAGCAAAAAAGCGCTAACTACTAATTATTTAATAAAATCTTTTTATATTTAACTATTTAAATAATAAGCTTAAATTTTAATAAGTATTATTTTTATTATATATTTATAGTTGCTTATAAAATTAAATTTAATATTTTATATTAAAATCTTAAATATTAAGTTAAACTTTTAAATTTATAACTTAGTTTAATTTTATTTTATAATAATAAAAGTTATAACTAATAAAAAAAAAAAACTTAAGCTTTTAAAATAAAGCTATAATTTAATTAATATTATAATTTTAATTTATATTAAAATATATTATATTATATTAATATATTGAAAATGATTTGGAAAAAGTTTGAAATATTAATAATTTTTTAGGCTTTGCTTTTTATATCAAATAATTTGGATATACTGCTTTTTAAAAGGTAAAAGCACTTAGAAACGCGGTTGTATTAGACCTAAAGATATGGCGTAAGGTGTAGCGGACCTAATGGTGCTAAATAGTGGCGCAAAAGGGTTGGAGCAGTCTTTGCACCACTTAATTGCAGGCCTTAGCACTAAAAGGTCGCTTTAATAGCGAAATAATAGCGAAGCAAGCAAAAAAGCAAAGCAAAAAAGAGATAAAATAAAAAAATAGATGTGATTTTTAGCAGTTTTTATTAGTTAAAAGAAAATTTTAAATATAAAGGTATTAGTAAGAAATATGCTAGAGGCTTAGCGGAAGACTTTTATGTTAAAACATAAAAAAAAAAAAAAAAAAGCTTAAAATAACTTAGCTATTAAACAAAATATTAATAAACTATATATAGTAATATATAAACTAAAAAAAAGTAGTGCACTTATTGTTAATTAAACTTAAGTAATTATAGTAGTAGTTATAGGCTGCTTAGTAATTGGCTTTTTAGCAGCTTTAAATCGCGTAATACTTTTTATTTAATATAACTATAAAGTTTTAATATAAGCTAAACTTAATTTAGCTTTTATAACGTATACGGCTAAAAAAATAGTAAAAGTAATAAATATAGTAATTAAAACAATAAAAATAATTGTAGCAAAAAAACTATTAAGTAAAAATATAGTAGTTATATTTAATAAAAAAGTAATATAATATAAATAAGCTAACTTATAAGTAAAATAAGTGTTTAGTAAAGGTATAATAAAGATTAAAAGAGATTATATAGTAATTATAAAAGGTATTAATATAAAAATATTTTAAAGCGTGTATGTAAACTTAGCGAATTTTTTTTAGAATATTTGCAAATAAAATAAAGCTAACATAAGCAAAATATATCTAATTTTGCTAAATTTAAA